>JAPCYP010000087.1:0-1200000 GCA_035048595.1 Echinosophora koreensis | reverse complement strand
CCGGCTTCTGTAACATCAGAGCCTCCTGATTGTCAGCCAGAGAGATTTACATTGATCACAGAACTTGACTCATCAGTGCTTGAAGTAGCCATATCCATCTTATCAAAACCTTCCACCATTTTTGCATCAGAAGCAACTCCTCCAGATTGTAGACAGTCTAAAACACAACGAAGGCTAAATGCATGATTTGCAAATTCCTGCAGTTCTCCCTCGAATTTTGCACCCTCCAGGGTGCTAAGATCCTCACAAAGATCAGAAATGCTGGCATGACCCAGTTTCCCCGCTTCATAGAGTGTTACAGCATGAGATTTCAGGCCTGACAGTTCAGTAAGAAGGGTGTTTTTGGTCAGACTATAGACAGATATATGTGAATAAATGACTCTTATAGTGTTTTGATTAATGAATAAACTGATTACTCCTAATGACGAACATTACTTGTGTACGAAGTTTTTAGTTTTGATTTAGACTTGCAGCAAGACAAAGTAAGTGGAAGCAATGAAATTCAAAGAGGAACTCATGGAGAATCACATGGATCATGGAGAACAACATGAAGTGGAAGCATCAAGGACAAAGCAAATGTAAGACAAACATTAGATGCAAAAAGTAAAGGGTTACATTAATTTAACCTACATTCCAACCAAACTCCAAGAAGCTAATGTACTGACCAAGACTTTGTCAACACCAGCTTTGAAGATAATATTGGCAAGCTGGGAATGATAGGCATCTATGCACTAGCTTGAGGGAGAGTGTAAGAATCTGTAAATAGATTAAATTAAGATAATTTGTTTCCTTTCTGTTTCTTATCTCTGTAACCATCAGAATTAGATCGGATGATTTGTTTCCTTTCTTACTAGCAAGATTTTAGGATAGATTAGCTCATCAATTCGAACTCCTTTTGTGTGTGTCTATTATATATATATATATATATTACCCTATCAATAGAATGAAATAGTGGGTATTATTTCGAAACCCTGAATTTCTTCAGATCTCGTCCAAGGGTTGCCCCTTCAACAAAGAGTTTCCCCTTTTACAACTAGGTTGTTGCTCAGTTCCCCACACTAACCAATAAATAAATGCCTTCTTCCTTAACATTTCCCTATTTAACTATCAATCCTGACTAACTAACTGTTAGCCTTACTAACTCAACCACCCTGAACTACTATCCAGAGTTTGGCCTTATTGGGCCTAACACAAATGATCAAACAACTTCAAACAAACATCAAAAGAATTCGCTCAGGCAATGCCAAAGATTGTTTCGATCAAATTTGCACCCTTCTTTCAAGATAAATAAGTTATCCATGAGTTTTCTTGTGTTATTACCGCATAACAAGAACAAGGGCTTGTTGCCGCTAGACATGTGCAAACACTTGCAGAAATTCTCACCAAAGCACCCAACAATAATCGATTATATTATATTTGTAACAAGCTGAGCCTGATTAATCTATGCTCTAGCTTGAAGGGAAGTCATTCCTATTTTCTAAGACTCCTCTTAATCCTATCTATTATATATTATATGATGTACCTGCATAACTGAATGAGCTGAGTCAGCATCATTCAGTTATGACAGTTGGCTATCAACTGTACTAACAGTTAGGACTAGATGGCTATATAAAGCCAATACTGTAATCAGATTCATTGAATGAAAATACAGTTACAAATTTTTCATTTCTGATTCTCTCTTCTCTCTATCTCTCTCTCTCGCTCGCTCGCTCTATGATACACTTATTATGGTATCTAGAACTACTTTCTGGGCCTGATTCTTCTCTTCGATGGCTGCAACCGGAAACCCCTTCGATACTGTCACCGACGCTCCGGCGACGTCGAGTTTCAACCCTATGCTCTCGATCAAGCTCGATGATAGTAACTTCCTGCTATGGAAGCAGCGGGTCGAAACTGTGATTATTGCGCACAAGCTTCATCGCTTCGTCGTGAATCCGGTTATTCCTCCTCAATTCACATCGGAATCGAATCGTGCTCTAGGGATTGAATCGGAAGCATACCAACTTTGGATCGTCCAGGACCAAATTCACTTTACATGGCTTCTCGGATCTCTCTCTCCATCGATTCTCCCGAGATTCATTGGATGCAAGCAATCGTGGCAAGTATCGGAGAAAATTCACAAGCAATTTCAGGTGCACCTTCGAGACAAGGCTCGTCAATTTCGCTCCGAACTAAAGAATACAAAGAAAGACACACGCTGAGTATCTTATGCGAATTCGTGCCCTAATTGAGTCCTTACAAGCAATTGGAGATCTTGTCACCGAGCAAGATCATGTTGACACTGTAAGGACTCCCTGAGGAATATAATCCCTTCGTTATGATGATATATGCTAGATCTGATATTCCCTCCATTGATGAATGCAAGATGCACAATTTGAGAAGTTCTATCAAGAGCTACCTTCCCCTTTAGTGATCGTCAAATGTTGCACAAGTACCAAACCTAGGTGAAAACTCCAACTCCAATGGTTTCTCTCAGAGTCAGAATAGTACTCCAACTCCAATGGTTTCTCTCAGAGTTAGAATGGTTATCATGGCCGTGGAGGTAGAACCCCAACGACCATCACCTCAGACTCAGCACTCCAACAATTAGGGAAATCAGTCTAATCAAGGCTCTTGCGAGTACAATAGCTCCCAAGGGTTTGTTTCTGTGCCTCAGCAAAAACTACAATCGATCTAACCACCCTGTTCAGCACCCACCTAGTGCTCATTTGGTCATGCAGCAACCTCAATATGTTCCCAACACTCAAGAGCCTTTGCAGAGGTCCTGATAACCAAGCATGGTTTCCAAACCCAGGTGCCTCTCATCACATTACAGCTAATTCCAATAATCTCAGCTATAGCAGTCCATTTGGTGGTCAGGACCAAGTTCTAATGGGGAATGGTCAAGGTCTCTCTATAAACTCTATAGGTTTCTTTCTCAATTTTCTTCTCCTTCCAATCCTAACATTATTTTCTCTTTAAATAATCTTTTACTAGTGCCAAATATCACCAAAATTACTAGTTTCAATATCCAAATTTGCTCGTGATATAATGTCTATTTCGAATTTCACCCATTTTCATGCTATGCGAAATCATAAGGGTTTCTAATCGAGTTCTGCTTGAAGGATCCCTTGGAGGTGATGGTCTCTACAGTTTCCAGAACATCAGCATACTCAAGGAGCCTTCCTCCTCTTGTTTTCAACATTCTGTGTATTCATCAGCTCCTAGTGAGCTTCTAGCTAAGTCCTCTACTGTAACTAGTACTTTTGCCACTTGGCACTACAGGCTAGGACATGCCAACAACAATACTGTAAAGGCTGTCCTTCAAATGTGTAAAATTCCTTCATTGAATAAAACATCTGATGACGACTTTTGCAATGCATGTTGTCCAGGAAAATCTCATAGAATGCATGCCCCCCCCCCCCCCCCCCCCCCCCCCCTATTAGAGTATACAAGGGTATGTTAGAGTGCACTACTGTGACGGTTACACCATTATCTTGTATAAATAGACAATCACTATAATGATTCATTTGAGAAATAAGAATTCAGTTAGGTTTCAGTTCTGTCTCTATCTCTCTTCTTCTCTCTCTCTAATATTGTCTCATGGTGGTCGAAGAAACAGCAACTTGTAGCAAGGTCAGGCACGGAGGCAGAGTACAGAAGCCTGGCAAACACAGCTGCTGAGATAATCTGGATACAGTCTCTGCTCACAGAGTTACAGTTTCCTACCACTGTACCAGAGATCTTTTGTGACAATTTGAGCACTGTGGCTCTATCTCACAATCCAGTGCTTCATTCATGCACAAAGCATATGGAATTGGATCTCTTTTTTGTCAAAGAGAAGGTGCACAAGACTTTGGTAGTCACACACATTCCTGGACAAGATCAGCCTACAGATCTCCTTACCAAGCCATTGTGACAGCTAAGGTTTGAAGAGTTGCGCAGGAAACTCAAGGTATTTGACCTGTATGCACTGGTCAACCCACCTTGAGTTTCAGGGAGGGTATATTAGAGTATACCAGGGTATATTAGACTATGTTAGAGTGCACTGCTGTGACGGTTACACCATTGTCTTGTATAAATAGACAATCACTGTAATGATTCATTTGAGAAATAAGAATTCAGTTAGGTCTCTCTCATTCTCTTCGTCTCTCTCTCTCTCTCTATGCTTTCACTCAACTCTAATACCCCCCCCCCCCCCCCCCCCAAACACCCCAACAAAAAAACCCACTACTCACTCTATTGCCTTTGAACTAATTCACACTGATCTTTGGGGACCTGCACCTTAACACTTCCTTTGGTAGATATACCTGCTACATTACTTTTGTTGATGCTCACACTAGATTTACATGGATTTATTTTCTTAAACAAAAATCTGATGCCCTAAATGCCTTTAAGCAATTCTCTGCCCAAGTTGCAACCTAATTCTCTGCCACTATCAAGGCTGTCCGGTCAGATTGGGGGGTGGAGAGTATCGCCCCTTCTCCAAATACTAGGCAGATCTAGGCATTGTCCATCACTTGACATGCCCTCATACATCTCATCAAAATGGGACTGTAGAGAGAAAGCATAGACAAATTGTAGAAATGGGACTCGCCATGCTGTCCCATGCTTCTCTCCCTCTTAAATTTTGGGATCACAGCTTTACACAAGTTGTTTACCTAATCAATAGACTGCTTACAGCAGCTCTAAAGTCTCATTTTTCACCCTATCATGCTCTTCATTCCTGATTACTCTCATCTTCGGATTCTTGGGTGTGCTTGTTTCCCATTTCTCAGACCCTATAACTAGCATAAAATGCAGTTTAGGTCCTCGGAGTGTATCTACTTGGGGCTGTCACCACAACACAAAGGCCATAAGTGTATTGATTCTACTGGGCGCATCTTCATCTCTAAGGATGTTTTATTCAATGAATCTAAGTTTCCTTACAATCAATTGTTTTCCTCTCAATCATGCTCATCGAATATCCCACCTCCCTCCACATATCCTGCATCTATCCCTATTCCTTCCTACCCTCCTCTAGCTGCCACACCTTTAAATCAACACCCTCCACCTTCCCTAACTCCCTCACCCACTCCATCTGTCTCTAATCAACCTGCAGACCAGCCTGCCTCACCCTTCTCCTCACCATCTAGCTCACCCATCATCTCTTCCAATCATGTCCAGTCTGTTCACAATTCTACTTAATCACCCACCATCTCTCCTAACTCTGTCCAATCTGTCTCCAACTCTGCTGATTTTGTCCACCCTCCAAGTCCCTCACCTACTCAGCCTATTAACACTCATCATATGTTAACAAGGTCCAAAACAGGACACTTACAACCACTTGAATATGAATATTGAATGTTTTACTTGTATTTATAATGAATAGGACTACAAGATATATATACACTTGACTATGCACTTGATTCCTAGAACAATAAAAGTCTATGCTAAGTCCTAGGAGAAATATACAATAAACATATGAATACAATGGATGGGACTCCACCGTCCACACCGTCCGTCCACATTAATTATATTTAACACTCCCCCTCAAGCTGGAGCATATATGTCTGATGCAACCAGCTTGTCACATATGTATGCTATTCTAGGACCCCGTAAGGACTTAGTCATCATATCTGCAAGTTGATCTTTAGTACCCACAAAGGAAATCTTAATTATGCCCGAGAGGATCTTTTCCCGGATGAAGTGACAATCAACTTCTATATGCTTGGTCCTTTCATGGAAGATAGGATTTGCAGAAAGATACAATGCTGATTGGTTATCACAAGCAAGTTCCATAGGACCTATCTCACAAAACTTCAACTCTTGGAGCAAATATTTTAGCCACAGGAGTTCACAAGTAGTATTAGCCATAGCACGATACTCTGCTTCTGTGCTTGATCTTGCAACGACATTCTGCTTCTTACTTTTCCATGAAATCAGATTACCTCCAATAAGCACACAGTAGCCTAAAGTGGACCTCCTATCACTAGCATCGCCTGCCCAATCTGCATCTGTATACCCGATGATATTAGTATGACCCCTGTCCATATAAACAATCCCTTTACCAGGTGATCCCTTGATATATCTTAGGATCCGAACAACAGCATTCCAATGACTGTCACATGGTGAGTTGAGAAACTGACTTACAACACTAACCGGAAAAGCAAGGTTTGGTCGAGTCATGGTGAGATAATTTAACTTCCCAACTAATCTTCTATATCTGCCTGGGTCAGGATAGGGCTCCCCCTCATTAGGTAGAAGCTTTACATTTGGGTCCATAGGAGTATCAATAGGTTTACAATCCAGCATCCCTGTTTCTTCAAGAATGTCAAAGGCATATTTCCTCTGAGAAATGGCAACACCTGTTCTTGATTGGGCTACTTCAATCCCAAGAAAATACCGCAATCGTCCAAGATCTTTCGTTTGAAAATGTTTAAACAAGTGTTGCTTCAATTCCTTAATGCCTTCTTGATCGTCACCTGTAATAACAATATCATCCACATACACCACGAGATAAATACGTTTATTCAAGGATGGGCATTTAAAGAATACAGAATGGTCTGCCTCACAACGAATCATGCCAAACTACTGGATGACTTTACTGAACTTCCCAAACCAAGCGCGAGGTGATTGTTTTAAGCCATACAAGGACTTCTGTAATCTGTAAACAAGATCTGACTCCCCCTGAGCAACAAACTCAGGTGGTTGCTCCATATAGATCTCCTCCTCCAAATCACCATGTAAGAATGCATTTTTAATATCCAGCTGGTATAATGGCCAGTGTCTCATGGCCGCCATAGACAAGAACAAACGAACAGATGCCATCTTAGCCACAGGAGAAAAATATCACCGTAATCCAGACCATAGATCTAAGTATACCCCTTTGCTACCAGTCGGGCTTTCAAGCGATCCACCTGCCCATTAAGACCAACTTTAACTGTAAATACCCATCGACAACCAACTACTAATTTCCCAGCAGGAGGGGAAACAAGGGTCCATGTATGATTAGATTCCAAAGCCGTCATCTCATCAATCATTGCCTGTCGTCATTCTGGATGAGATAGTGCTTCCTGAACATTCTTAGGAATGGTAACAGATGACAAGGCAAATACAAAGGCATAATGGGAAGGAGATAATCGATGGTAACTAGGGAAATTGTAAATGGGATGGGGATTAAGAGTAGAACGATTACCTTTACGAAGGGCAATTGGTAAGTCAGCGGAAGTGACTGGTTGGACCGCAGTGGGAGAAGCAATTGGAGCGGGAGCTGAATCAGGAGGATCAATACTGGGTGTGATCTCAGGAACTTCAGGAACTTTAAGAGCCTGACGCTAATAAAAAATACCATATTGATGAAATGGGCAGTCATCCTGTGGTTGTGCAAGTTGAGGAATGGGCAGTACCTAAGATGGAGTAGAGTCGGAGGTAGCTGATGTGACAAAGTAAGGGGTATCTTCAAAAAATGTAACATCTGCAGATACATAAAAGCGATGTTTAGAGGGGCAATAACATCGATATCCCTTTTGCACTCGGGAATACCCAAGAAAGACACATTTAACAGCCCGTCCAGACAGTTTATCACGACCAGGAGAAAGATCATGGACAAAAAAGTGGAACCAAACACACGAGGGGGAACAATATGAAGAGAATCATTAGGAAATAAAATACAGTGAGGGATTTTATTACCCAAAACAGAGGATGGCATTCGGTTTACCAGATAACAAGCTGTAAGAACAGCGTCACCCCAAAACTTTAAGGGTGCATTGGCATTTATTAAAAGAGTCCAAGCTGTATAAACAAGATGACGATGTTTGCGTTCAGCAACACCATTTTGCTGTGGTGTGTGAGGACAACTGGACTGATGTATGATGCCATGAGAACTCAGAAAGGATTTAAATGATGCAGAAAAATATTCTTTTACATCACTGCGCAAAATATGAATTGTTTTTCCAAACTGATTCTTTATTTGTGAACAAAAGGTTTGAAAGACATCAAATAACTCAGAACGATTTTTCATTAAAAATAACCAGGTGCATCTTGAGAAATCATCAATGAAAGTAACATAATACCTATATCCTCGAACAGAAGGAATGCGACTAGGACCCCAAACATCAGAGTGGATAATATCAAAAGGAGACATAGTTCGACTACTGACACTACTAGGAAAAGATACTCTAACATGTTTTCCAAGTTGACATGACTCACAGTTCAAGGTCTTCAAATGTGAAAGATGAGAGACCATTTGCTTTAACTTGTCTAGACTTGGATGACCCAGACGACGATGTAGGAGATCGACAGACTCTGAAACAGCACAAACAGTGGATGAGGAAGATTGAAGGTAGTAGAGACCCCTTGATTCAGATTCAGATCCAGATCCAATAGTTTGTCCCGTACTCCGGTCCTGTATAACAAAGGAATCAGAATTAAAGGTTATGGAACAATTTAGAGTGCGAGTAATTTGGCTAATTGAAATTAAATTAAAGGGACAATCTAGCACAAACAAGACTGAATTTAAAGGTAAGGATGGAAGGGGTGAAGCTTGACCAATACCAGTGGTTTGTGCCTTAGACCCATCGGCAAGAGTAATACAGATGATTTAGGGAATGACAATTTAGAGAAAAGAGAAGGATTACCAGCTAGGTGATCAAAAGCACCAGAGTCTAAAATCCAAGATCCAACAAACGCAGATTGAGAGAGACAAACATTAGAAGTACCGGTGTGGGCAATGGTGGCCGAAGGAGAAGCCTGGTGAGTGGCTTTAAATTGAAGATACTCCTCATACTCGCTGACCGAAAGTAGATGATCTTCATTTGACTTGGTAGTAATAGTGGGGGAACCAGAAATCAAACAGGGGCTCAAGCTCTTCTTTTCTGCAATGGAAGAAGAGCAACAGAATACAAACAGCAACAAGATTGAAAGAAGGGGTAGCACAACGGCAGACCCACAAACCAAACAGGGGCGGAACAGAACCGGGAGAGGACGGCGATCACGGCGGCGGAATCGGCAGCGCAAACGGAAGCCGGGAAGGCGGCACGTGGATTACACGCGTCGGAGAGTGAGAATTTTGGCGACCGCGTGTGAGGGCGCGTGAAGGCGAATCTGGCGGCGGAGCTTGGGCGGACGTCCAGTCGGCGACGTCTGAGGTGAACGACAGTGTCACTCCGGTCACCGGACAACTTCAAAAACGTGGGCCAGTGTTCACAACAGCTGAAACCCAATGAACAAACCAAACAGGAACCAACAAGGCTCTAGATACCAACTTGAATATGAATACTGAATGTTTTACTTGTATTTATAATGAATAGGACTACAAGATATATATACACTTGACTATGCACTTGATTCCTAGAACAATAAAAGTCTATGCTAAGTCCTAGGAGAAATATACAATGAACATATGAATACAATGGATGGGACTCCACCGTCCACACCGTCCACATTAATTATATTTAACACAACCTAGAGTTTTCCTAAGTCATGTTGAGCCAAGATTTGTTAAAGAGGCCTTACCTAGTCCACCTTGGTTGGCTGCTATGCAGGATGAGCACAATGCTCTCGTTAGAAATAATAATTGGTCCTTGGTTCCTCTACCACCAAATCGGCAAGCCATTGGCTGCAAATGGGTATTCCGAGTCAAGGAAAATCCAGATGGCACAATGAACAAGTTCAAGGCTAGATTAGTAGCCAAAGGGTTTCACCAGTAGCATGGGTTTGACTTATGTTGGAAAGCCGACTTAATTGTGGTTCGCCCCCTAGCCGCCTTAATTGCGGCAAGTTTGGGTTACCTTCATTGCAACCTCCAGCACCTTCATTGTGCTGAGTGTGAGGGGTGTGTTTAGTCCCAAATCGCCTAGAGATATGGCCAAAGTAGTGCTTATAAAGCTTGGGCAATCCTCACCTTATAAGCTAGCTTTTGGGGTTGAGTTAGGCCCAAGCCCAAATTCTAAGATGGTATCAGAGCCTATCCTAGATCCGTTGTTGGGTTGCCCGCATCATCCATGCTCCAAGCCCATTAGGCTTGGACGTGAGGGGGTGTGTTGGTGCCCCTAGCCGCCTTAATTGCGGCAAGTTTGGGTTGCCTTCATTGCAACCTCCAGCACCTTCATTGTGCTGAGTGTGAGGGGTGTGTTTAGTCCCACATCGCCTAGAGATATGGCCAAAGTAGTGCTTATAAAGCTTGGGCAATCCTCACCTTACAAGTTAGCTTTTGGGGTTGAGTTAGGCCCAAGCCCAAATTCTAAGAACTTTTATGAGACTTTCTCACCTATTGTGAAACCTGTGACTATAAGGATAATCCTAACTTTGGCTATTACTCACAAGTGGACTATAAAGCAAGTTGATGTTTACAATGCTTTCTTGAATGGGGTGCTTAGTGAGGAGGTCTACATGGTGCAACCTCCAGAATTTGAAAACAGTGACAAAAATCTTGTATGCAAACTGCATAAAGCACTCTATGGACTCAAGCAAGCCCCTCGGGCTTGGTATGAAAGCCTTGCATCTGCCCTAATGCAGTTTGGTTTCATCACAAGCCGGTGTGATCCCTCACTGTTTATCTACACTAAGGGTTCTACATGTCTGTATGTATTAGTGTACGTTGATGATATTATCATCATTGGCTCCTCTTCCTCCCTTGTCACCTATTTAATTCAGAAACTTCACAAGCAATTTGCTCTTAAGGAGCTTGGGAACCTAGACTATTTCCTTGGTGTTGAAGTGAAGCACTTATCCAATGGTGCTCTTCTACTTACTCAGGGTAAGTACATTCAGGATTTGCTAGTCAAAGCCAATATGTCAGAGGCAAAAGGGATTTCTTCTCCCATGATTAGCAACAGCAAGCTTACTAAAGCTGGAACCGTCCTCATCTTTATAGATCCATGGTAGGGGCCTTACAATATGCCACTCTTACTCGGTCAGTCATAGCCTTTGGTGTCAACAAAGTTTGTCGGTTCATGTCAAATCCACTAGATACTCATTGGCAAGCTGTCAAACGCATACTCAGGTATCTTTAAAGGCTCCATTCAGCATGGTTTGCTTCTGCGCCCTGCTGCCCAAACTGCTCCTTTTCCTCTGCTGGCCTTTTGTGATGCTGATTGGGCCAGTGACCCTGATGATAGAAGGTCTACCTCTGGATCCTGCATCTTCTTTGGTCCGAATCTTGTATCCTGGTGCTCTAAAAAGCAGCCACTGGTTGCACGGTCCAGCATAGAGGCTGAATACCGAAGCATGGCCAATACTACTGCAGAAACTCTCTGGATCCAATCTCTTCTCACTGAGCTTGGAATTCCATTTGCTGCCCCAAAGCTCCTTTGTGCAACCTCAGTGCAGTAAATCTAGCACACAATCCCATCTTACATGCTAGAACCAAGCATATGGAGCTTGATATACACTTTGTTCGTGAGAAGGTTCTCTCTAAAGCACACACAGTGGTCCATGTTCCTAGTACAGAACAATTTGCAGACTGCTTCACTAAGCCACTCTCCTCATCTAAGTTCACTTTGTTGAGAACCAAGCTCAATGTGGTTTCCTCTCTTCACCCACCTTGAGATTGAGGAGAGGATATTAGAGTATATATTATATGATGTACCTGCATAACTAAATGAGCTGAGTCAGCATCATTCAGTTATGACAGCTGGCTATCAACTGTACCAACAGTTAGGACTAGATGGCTATATAAAGCCAATACTGTAATACTGTAATCAGATTCATTGAATGAAAATACAGTTACAAATTTTTCATTTCTGATTCTCTCTTCTCTCTATCTCTCTCTCTATGATACACTCTATTACTATCGAACAAACATGTTTGCATAAAACAGTTAATGACAAATATTGGAAGCTGAAAAAAAAAAAATTTATTGAACAATTGCAACTCAAGATTAAATTAAAAAATGAGAAAGTAGCAAACATCACACAAGGAATGTTAAGATTCTAAAAGAATTTGGCAGAGATAATTCAAAAGTAATTGCACAAGATTAACAAATGCATTTAAAAAATAAGAATGGTGAGATACCTACAATGCTTTTTAGTAATTATAAACATCAACATTAGAGAAGACATAATTAATAATGATAGCTTACTAACAGAGGTAGGAGAGTTAGGAGACCCATTGTTCGGAATAAAGGGAGAAAGGGTAGGTGAAGGAGCAGGTACACTCTCAGGTGGAGGACTAGGTACAGGTTGACTAGGTTCAGGTGAATAGGGACTAAAGGAAAAGGGAATAACAGTGAGAGGTGTGGGACAAACTGACTCAACAGTGGTGGCAGGAACAGAAGTTGAACCTGAATGAGTGATAAAAGGGAATTTGTATTCATTGAACTGCACATCTTTTGAAATATACAGCATGCCCTCTTTAGAGAGACACCTATATCCTCTGTGGGAAGGAGAGTATCCCAAGAAAGTACACTCACTAGACCTGAACTGCATTTTATTTTTGTTGTATGGTCTTAAACATGGATAGCATGCACATCCAAAGACCCTTAGAAAGGAATAATCAGGGTCTTTGTTGTATAGGACAGCAAAAGGAGTCTTATTTGAAAGAGTTGGGGTAGGTAGCCTATTGATGAGATAGGTGGCAGTAGAGAAAGCATAATCCCAGAATTTCATGGGAAGTGAGGCTTGAGAAAGAAGAGCAAGCCCTGTTTCAACAATGTGTCTGTGCTTTCTCTCAACACTTCCATTTTGATGGTGAGTGAGGACAAATGATCCTGTGAACAATGCCTAATTCAGCAAGAAACTTGGCAAAGGGGCGAAATTCCCCACCCCAGTCTTTTTGGACAGACTTTATCACAGTTTGAAATTGAGTTTTAACAAACTCTAAGAATTGTTTGAAGATGCTTAGTGTTTCTGACTTTTGTTTCAAGAGAAACAGCCTGTTAGTGAATATAGTTAGATTCAATTAGAATTCTGTTTAGAATTCTGTTGACTCTGCTGAGTCAGCATGAGCTATTATAAATAGCCTCTCCTTGTATTCTTCTCTCAATAATAACAGATTACAGTTTCAGATTCTATTTCTCTCTCTCACACTTTCTCTCTTCTTTTCTCAACTGCTCTCTACTTCTATTATGGTATCAAGAGCTTGAAAGTTCTGAGCCATGGCTTCCGCAACTGAGAATGATCCACCGTCCCCACCGCAGCAGCCGCCACCGCCGCCGCCATCGCAATCGTCTCTTCCCAATTTCGCTTCGATTGTTACAGTGAAACTCACTGATAACAATTTCCTTCACTGGAAACAAGTTGTAGAAGCTGTAATTCGAGCAAATCGATTAGAACGCTTCTGTGCGTGCCCTAGAATTCCACCGAGGTACCTCTCTGAGGAAGATCGCGTTGCCGATCGTGTCAATCCTGCGTACTCGGCTTGGGAGGCACAGGATCAACATCTGTTCATCTGGATGCTTAACACTCTCTCCAATTCGATGCATGCACGTGTGATTGGTTGTGCTCATGCTTGGGAACTCTGGGATGAGATTCATAATCACTTCAATGCGCTGATGAAAGCTCGGAGCGCGCAGCTGAGATCTGAGTTGCGACACATCACCAAAGCCGATCGTAAGATCAATGAGTATTTGTTGAGGATCAAAGCAATTGTTGATTGTTTGGCTTCGATCGGGAGTCCTATCACTCTCCAAGAGCACATTGATGCTATCCTTGAAGGCCTTCCAGAAGAATATCAGCTTCTGTTTCCTACGATTGAGTCGCATCCAGGTCAATATTCCGTTGCAGAAATTGAAGCATTGTTGCTGTCTCATGAGTCGCGCTTGGAACGATTGAAGGCCAAGACTGCAATTGACACCTTCTCGGTCAATGTAGCTCATACAGCTACTCAATCACCTCACACTTCTAACAATTTGCCAAATCAGGTGATGAACTCTCAGCCTCAATCATCCTCTAATTCTTTTCAACACAATGCTCAGTATTCTGACACTAATTCCAACTATTCTTCATCTGGCAATGGCTATCGTGGTGGCCGTGGTGGCCGCTTTGGCCACCGTGGCAGAGGACGAGGTGGCAGATACTTTAATCATGGAAGAATGGAGTGCCAAATTTGTCATCGCAACAATCATACTGCGGACAATTGCTATTATCGCTATGATCAGCAGTACACTGCTCCTGCAAGCTCTCCATATCAGTCTTCATCTCAGTACTATGCACCACCTCCTCAATCTCAGAGCTCCAACTCTCAATCTCAGTATTATGCACCACAACCTCAAGCTCCGAGGTCGCACTTTGTTCAGTATCCTCAACAACATCCGAGTCAGCATCATTTCAACCAGCACCAACAAGCACCTCAGTCAGCCAATCTACCACCTCTGCTGCCACTGCCTTGGCAGACTTCAGAAATTCCTCGTGCCTCCCAACCAGGTGGTCCAATGGCTATGGTTGCTGCTGGTCAAGGTCCTATGCCTATCGCTGCTTCTGGATCTGGAACAGATTCTGCCTTATGGTATGTTGATAGTGGTGCAACACACCATGTCACCTCTGATGTGAGCAACCTTCAGCAACAATCACACACCAGTGGCCTAGATCAAGTTTTCATGGGTAATGGACTTGGTCTCTCTATACATTCAATAGGTTCAACTTGTTTTGTTTCACCTTTTAATGCCACCACCACTTTGACACTAAAAGATATCCTATATGTGCCTAAAATCACCAAAAATCTCCTTAGTGTCAGTAAGTTCTCACAGGATAACAATGTGTTCTTTCAATTCTTTTCTCATGAGTGTTATGTCATTTCTCAGGTCACTAAACTTCTTGTTGGCCAAGTCAACTCTCAGGGTCTCTATGTCCTTTCAAGTCTTCAAGCTGCTGCCAAGACTCCCTCAGTGTCACCACAGTGTCTTAGTGTTTCTAGGCCAAGTCCTGTGTTTTGTAATTCCTTTAGTCCATATGTCAATCAGCAAATATCTTGTAATGCTGTTTCTAGCAATAATACCAGTAGTAATGTGCCCAACTCCCATTACATTTGGCACTGTAGATTGGGGCATGCCAATGATGCTGCCTTGAAAACTGTTTTACAGCATTGTAACATCTCCTATATGAATAAAAGTGTCCTTGATTTTTGTACAGCTTGCTGTTTTGGTAAATCCCACAGATTGCCATCTAATGCTTCTACTACTGTGTATAACAAGCCCTTTGAACTGTTGTTTCTTGACCTTTGGGGACCATCCCCTGTCCTATCATATTCTGGCCACTCATATTATTTGTCTATTGTTGATGCCCATTCTAAATTCACTTGGTTATTTCTCTTAAAACAAAAGTCAGAAACACTCAATATTTTCAAACAGTTTTTGGAATTTGTCAAAACTCAGTTTCAAACAGTGGTCAAATCTGTCCAAACAGACTGGGGTGGTGAATTTCGCCCCTTTACCAAGTTTCTTGCTGAATTAGGCATTGTTCACCGAGTCATTTGCCCTCACACTCACCATCAAAATGGGAGTGTTGAAAGAAAGCATAGACACATTGTTGAAACAGGGCTTGCTCTTCTTGCTCAAGCCTCACTTCCCATGAAATTCTGGGATTTTGCTTTCTCTACTGCCACATATCTTATTAATAGACTACCCACACCAACACTTTCTAACAAAAGCCCTTTCACTGTTTTGTACAACAAAAATCCTGATTACTCTTTCTTACGGGTCTTTGGTTGTGCCTGTTTTCCTTGCTTAAGACCATACAACAAAAATAAGTTGCAGTTCAGGTCCTGTGAATGCACTTTCTTGGGATATTCTCCCTCCCACAAAGGCTATAGGTGTCTATCCAAAGAAGGCAGACTGTACATCTCAAAAGATGTCCAATTCAATGAGTATAGGTTCCCCTTTTCAACCCCTTCCAACTCAACTTCTCCTGATGTCTCTGTTGAGTCTGTTTGTCCCACACCTCTCTTTGTTGTTCCTTGTCCACCTGTGTCTACACAACCTGTCCACAGTCCTCCACCTGCAAGTGTCCCTGCCCCTTCACCTACTCTCTCCCCTTTAATTCCATCCAATGAGTCTCCTAACTCTTCTACCTCTAGTCACTCTTCATTGCCTTCCTTACATTCAGGTCTCACTCCTCAATATCCCCCTACACCAACTCCCTCTCCTTCTGCCTCCAACTCTGCTCTCAGTCCCTCTTCACCCTCTGTTTTGCCTTCTAATACTCATAACAATCATCATATGGTCACTAGATCAAAGGCTAGGGTGTCCACTGTTTTACTTACACAAGTTGAACCTTATTCACCAAAAGAGGCCCTGTCCTTACCTCATTGGAAAGAGGCAATGAGACTCGAATATGAAGCTTTGGTGCACAATAACACTTGGACCTTGGTAGATTTACCACCCAATAGACAAGCAATTGGTTGTAAGTGGGTGTTTCGCATTAAGGAGAATCCGGATGGATCTATTAACAAGTACAAGGCTCGGTTAGTAGCGAAAGGATTTCACCAAAAACATGGCTTTGACTACACAGAAACCTTCTCACCTGTAGTCAAACCTGTAACAGTGAGGGTGGTTCTCACTTTGGCAGTCACTCATAGTTGGGAAATTCAACAACTTGATGTCAACAATGCATTTCTCAATGGTTTGCTCACTGAAGAAGTGTACATGGAGCAACCAGTTGGGTTCATGAGTTCCAATCCTAGCCAAGTCTGCAGGTTGAATAAGGCTATCTATGGTCTTAAACAGGCACCTAGAGCCTGGTTTGAGAGACTCACCACAGCTCTCATGGGGTTTGGTTTCAAGTCTTCAAGGTGTGATCCCTCCCTGTTCATTCATACCCGAGATGGTCACTGCACCTATATTTTGATCTATGTTGATGATATTATTGTGACTGGTTCTTCATCTAGCCGCATCTCTCAACTCATCTCCAAACTCAGTGCTGAGTTTGCCCTCAAACAGCTAGGGGAATTGGATTATTTTCTGGGTGTTGAGGTAAAGAAGTTACCTACTGGAGGTCTCTTGTTGTCTCAAACCAAGTATATCAAAGACCTTCTATATAAGGCTCACATGGCTGAGGCAAAACCTCTTCCAACTCCCATGGTCAGCAACTGTAAATTGACCAAGATTGGTGCTAATTATCTTCCAGACCCATCCCAATATAGATCTATAGTTGGTGCACTTCAATATGCAACTATTACAAGACCAGAAATTTGCTACAGTGTTGGGAAAGTGTGTCAATTCCTTTCCCAACCCTTAGAGGAACACTGGAAAGTTGTCAAGCGCATCTTAAGATACCTGCAGGGCACACTTTCTTATGGCCTGCTGCTCAGACCTGCCACCAGAAACAGTCCTCTCACTGTGCAGGCCTTCTGTGATGCTGACTGGGCAGCTGATACTGATGATAGAAGATCTGTTTCTGGGTCTTGTGTGTACCTTGGACCAAATCTAGTCTCTTGGTGGTCAAGAAAACAAACCCTTGTAGCTCGCTCAAGCACAGAGGCAGAGTATAGAAGCCTTGCTACAACTACAGCTGAAGTGATTTGGTTGCAATCACTCCTCAAAGAGCTTCAAGTGCCTGTACTAAGCCCAGTCATCTATTGTGACAACTTAAGTACAGTTTCTCTTGCCCACAATCCTGTTCTTCACTCCAGAACTAAGCACATGGAGCTAGATCTTTTCTTTGTGAGAGAAAAGGTGCTAGACAAGACTTTAGCAGTCTGTCATATTCCAGGAGTGGACCAAGTTGCTGATTTGCTCACTAAGCCTCTAACACAGAACAGATTTGAAGAATTAAGAAGGAACCTTGGTATTGTTGATAGGTTTGTCTTTGTAAACACACACCCCTATGTTTATAAGGGGGTATGTTAGTGAATATAGTAAGATTCAGTTAGAATTCTGTTTAGAATTCTGTTGACTCTGCTGAGTCAGCATGAGCTATTATAAATAGCCTCTCCTTGTATTCTTCTCTCAATAATAACAGATTACAGTTTCAGATTCTATTTCTCTCTCTCACACTTTCTCTCTTCTTTTCTCAACTGCTCTCTACTTCTATTACAAGTAAACTTTGAATGAGCATCAACAATGGACAAATAATATGAGTGTCCAGAAGTTGACTGAACTGGTGATGGTCCCCAAAGATCAAGGAAAAGCAGTTCAAATGGTTTATTATACACAGAAGTAGAGGGATTAGAAGGAAGTCTGTGTGATTTACCAAAACAACAAGCAGTGCAGAAATCAAGAACAGTTTTATTCATATGTGGTAGGTTACAATGCTGTAGAACAGTTTTCAAGGCAGCATCATTGGCATGCCCTAACCTACAGTGCCAAATGTAATAGGAATTAGGCACATTAGTATGAGTGCTGCTACTGCTATTGCTACAAACAGAGTTACAGGAAACTTCTTTATTTACATTTGAACCTAAGAGATTACAACTCAAAGGACTAGATCTAGATACACTAAGACATTGTGGTGACACTGAGAAAGTCTTGGCAGCAACTGTAAGGCTTGGAAAAACATATAGACCTTGAGGATTGACTTGGCCAACAAGGAGGACTTGCTTAGTGACCTGAGAAATGACATAACACACATGAGAAAAGAATTGAAAGAAGACATTGTTGTCTTGTGAAAACTTACTGACACTAAGAAGGTTTTTGGTGATTGTGGGGACATATAGGATATCTTTGAGTGTCAATGTGATTGTGGCATCATAAGGTGAAGTAAAACAAGTAGAACCAATTGAAGTAATAGAGAGGCCAAGTCCATTACCCATGAAAACTTGATCTAGGCCACTAGTATTAGTTTGCTGCTGAAGATTCGCCACATTAGAGGTGACATGATGTGTTGCACCACTATCAACATACCACATGGGAGGATCTGATCCAGATCCAGAGGCAACCATGGTCATAGGACCCTGACCAGCAGCGACCATAGCCATAGGAGCACCCGGTTGAGAGTCACGAGAATGTTGAGAGTTCTGCCAGGGTAGGGGCAACAGAGGTGGTAAACTGGCTGAATTAGAAGCATGCTGGTTTGACTGATGCTGATTCGGATACCGAACAAAGTGAGAGTTCTGAGACTGAGGAGGTGGTGCATAATACTGAGACTGAGATTGATGAGGTGGTGCATAATACTGAGACTGTGATTGATAAGCAGGATTGCCTTGAGTTGTGTATTGCTGATCAAAGCGAGAGTAGCAATTATCTGCAGTATGATTAGTACGATGGCAAATTTGGCACTCAATTCCTCCACGCCCGTAGTACCTTCCACCTCGGCCTCTGCCTCGGTGACCATAGCGGCCACCACGACCACCACGATAGCCATTGCCAGAGGAAGGAAAGGTGGAATTAGCATTCGAGAACTGATTATTATGATGAAAAGAATTGGAGGAGGATTGAGGCTGAGAATTCATCACCTGATTTGGTAAATTGTTGGTGGTGTGAGGTGATTGAGTAGCTGTATGAGCTACATTGACCAAGAAGGTGTCAACAGCAGTTTTAGCCTTCAATCGTTCCAAACTCAACTCGTGAGAAAGCAAAAGTGCTTCAATCTCTGCAATGGAGTATTGACCTGGATGCGATTCGATCGTAGGGAACAAGAGATGATACTCTTCTGGAAGGCCTTCGAGGATTGCATCGATGTGCTCTTGCAACGTGATAGGGCTTCCGATCGAAGCCAAGGAATCAACAATCGCCTTGATCCGTAACAGATATTCGTTGATCTTGCAATCGGCTTTGGAAATGTGACGCAATTCAGATCTCAGTTGCGCACTACGAGCCTTCATCAGTGCATTGAAATGGTTGTGAATCTCGTCCCAGAGTTCCCAAGCGTGAGCAGAACCAATCACACGCGCATGCATCGAATGAGAGAGAGTGTTCAGCATCCATATGAATAAGTGTTGATCCTGTGCCTCCCAAGCTGAGTACTCAGGATTGACACGATCGGAGATGCAATCTTCTTCAGAGAGATACCTCGGTGGAATTCTGGGGCACGCACAGAAGCGTTCGAGTCGATTTGCTCGAATCACAGCTTCTACAACTTGTTTCCAATGAAGAAAATTATTATCAGTGAGTTTCACTGCAACAATAGAAGCGAAGTTAGGAAGAGAAGATTGCGACTGCGCCGGCGGTGGCGGCGGCGGCGGTGGATCAGTTTCTGTCGCGGAAGCCATGGCCTAGAACTTTGAAGCTCTAGATACCATATTAGAAACAGTTACAGAGAATAAGGAGAGAAAGAGAGAATCGAGAGGGAGAGAAAGAATCTGAAAAATTGTATTAATTGTAGTTTAATCAAATACAAAGAGAAGCTATTTATAATAGCTTGGTATCACTAACTGATTCAGCTGACTCAGCAGAGTCTTGACTGAATCCTAACTGCCTCTAACAATATACTAACCATTCTATTCATACTCACTAACAACCATCAATAAAAGATCCAAAGAAACCTTAATATCGGTTTCTAGTGACCTTTTATGTCAGCATAACAAAGTTTGCAACAATGTTAAAAATATAATTTCAAAAATTATAGCAAATGAATTTAAGCTTCACCAAGAGAGTAAGTGTTAGATATAAACCTGGTGAAACAGAACCCATCATAAGATAGGATGTTATATTAGCATCAACAATGAATGCAACACGAGTATAGGCAGATCGAGGGGCATAGTTCCATGAACCAGAAGTGTCCCCTTGTTGGCTGGTATCATTATCTATAAGCATATTCTCGAAACCATGACTAGAAAGAGAAGCATCTTCATCATTGGCTTCACTTCTAGAAGACCCAGGTATAGTATCTTGTAGAATAGATGACGGATCAATTACTTTAGTTGCCCATCCCAATCGACATACAAAAGATGCGGCAGCCTGCAATAGTGACAAGTCAGCCTGTAGGGTTGTTGCCAATTCAGCCACAGATGCATTTTCATTAGAAACAACAAAAACAGCATATAATAGCCTGCAGCAAGAAAAAATATAAAGTTAGAGTTTTAGAGTCACACTTTATTGAAACAACGTTTCGAATAAAAAGGATGGAAACAGACTGAAATAAATGTGTTACTCTTCAATAGGATCTTCATAAGACTGCTCACGGTTGGAAACGAAACCTTCAAGCCTGGAAACTGAACCACAATAATTATAAAAATATTTAAGTCTAAATTCTAAACATACAGTTTTTAACCTAATGTTGTACATTTTTTTCTTTTTGATAAGAAAAGGAATATTATTAGAAGAAAAGAGAAAAGTACGAAACAAGAGGATAAGCTATCCTCCCAAACATAACAAAAGAAAAAGCTTAAACCTAAGTTAAAGAACCATGCAAAAAAGCATGTCAATCTCTTTGCATGTCTAACAAAGGGATGCCAAAAGAGTAACCCTATCCCAAACAAATGGTGCATTTGGAAGATCTTATAGAGAGCTTATGAGAATAGCTTATGATAATAAACATAAGCAAATAGTTTATTAAAATAGTTTATGATCTTTCCATAAGCTCTTTTTAGCTTATTTTCATAAGCTTGTCAGAGAAGCTTATGAAAATAAGTTGTTTTTAGCTTATTGCATAAGAGCTTAAATAAGTTGTATACTCATAAGCGCTTATGAAAATAGCTTATGATAATAAACATAAGCAAATAGTTTATGATCTTTCCATAAGCTCTTTTTAGATTATTTTCATAAGCTTGTCAGAGAAGCTTATGAAAATAACAAGCTTATGAAAATAAGTTGTTTTTAGCTTATTTAAAAAATAGCTTATTGCATAAGCGCTTAAATAAGCTGTATACCCAAATGCACATAAATTCCAAGGTCGAAAAGGCGTTATTAAACAATCTGCTGTTCCTTTCCACTTTCCAGTCATATACACCGAAGCACAGCAAAAACAACGCATTGAATCAGATTCATGGTCCTCCAGAATGATGCCATAACATCCGAAATTGGTTCCTAGCTAGTTTTGATAGGCGATGGATCAATAGAAGGGTTACCTTGCAGGTTTGGAATTGTTTAGAGATCCTTCAATGTCTTGAAAGAGGTTTACATAGGTAACTTTTGAGTAATTTAGGTCCAAATTTGGCCTAGACCTTATCGGACCTGATAGCCAACTTCAATTGGATTTTTCCCATAACAAACAACCTTGTTTGGCCACGATCTTCACGAGAATTGTAGCTTTGTCTCTTAGTTTTCCAGAGATACCAATTTTAGCTCATTTGGATGTTGGTAGTTTGAGTTATGACCCAATAAGTCTAAGCTGCTCAGATCCCAGCGTCAACAACACTACTTCCGACTTTTAGCCCAATTTAAGATAAAAAATTTGGGGAGACTAAAGTAGTTTCTGGGAATTGAAGTGGCTCGATCTACTCAGGGGATTTTCATTTTCCAACAATAGTATGTTATTGATCTTTGTTGAGATCTCTATTATTCCACCCGTGTCAGACACCATATCAGATGTCCAATCCTCAGCGTGAGAGAATGTGTTGAGAGTCCCAGATCGACTAGAGATATGACCTAAGTAGTGCTTATAAGGCTTGGGCAATCCTCACTTTACAAGCCGACTTTGTGGGGTTGAGTTAGGCCTAAAACCCAAATGTTAAGATGGTATCAAAGCCAAAAGTCCATCTCCGTTGTTTGTCGCCTGTTATGGCAATCTTGTCGTGTATCGCCTGTTTTGGCATGCTCATGTGGAGGAGGGGCATTTTAAGTCCCACATCACCTGCCTCAAATCCTGGGGTGCAGTTTAAATACTTGTAGGGCAACTCCACTTAATGTCAGTTAGTTTTAGGATGGAATCTAACATGGTATCAGAACCATGGTTTGGCCTGATGGGGGAGTAGGAGTGGATCCAGGTGTATTAGATCTTTGTATCGAAAGCCTTCCTTGAAATTCTAGTGTGAGTGGTTAGTTCCACATTGGATAGTGATATGACCTTAATAGTGCTTATAAGTGGGGGGCAACCCTCACCACATGAGGTAGCTTTTGGGGTTGAGTGGCCCAAACCCAAATTTTAAAAATATTCTTAAAGAAACAGGGATGCTTGCTCGTGAATCAATAGGACCTATGGAGCCGAATCATAGACTTGGAGAGGCAGCCGGAGAATAGTTGATAAGGAGATTTACCAAAGATTAGTTAGTAAACTGATATACCTTTCTCACACCAGGCCGAACATTGCATATTTACTGAGCGCATTAGCCAATTTATGCATGATCCTAAAGAAATCCACGTGCAGGGTGCTTATAGGGTTCTTCATTACTTGAAAGCTAATCCGGCGAAAGGAACATTGTACAGGAAGAATTCTGAGTTTATTCTTGAAGCTTATACAAATGCAAACTATGCAGGTGCTCCCATGGATCATAGGTCAACTTGCAACTATTGCACATTCCTATGTGGAAATCTCATGACATGGCGGAGCAAAAAATAAAATGTTGTAGCTCGATCAAGTGCAGAAGCTGAATTTAAAGCAATGGCTCAAGTTATTTGTGAATTGTTATGGCTAAAGACTATATTGGAAGACTTGAAGATAAAATGGAGTGGACCAATAAGACTCTATAGTGATAAAAAATCAGCAATCAACATTGCACATAATCCTATACAACATGACCAAACGAAGCACATTGAAATGGATAGGCACTTCATTAAGGAGAAAATAGAAAGTGGACTCGTTTGCATATCATATGTTCCCACGGGAGGCCAACTGGAAGATGTTCTTACAAAGGGGCTAAGCAGCGGTGCATTTCAAGACATTACTTCCAAGCTGGGAATGGAAGATATGTATTCACCAGATTGAGGGGGAGTGTGAAAAAATATCCGCAAATATGTTTTCCTAGTTTATAGATTGTGTGGATATTTTGTTTCTTAAAATATAGGGATTTGGCTGAGAGAAATCAGGAATCCTTGATTATAGGATACCAAATCTTGGTAGTTGCTATTTTTCCTCCCTGGGTTTAAACTCTGTATATATAGGCGTCACCAGAGGCAGTTGTATTTTAATTGCAAATAAGAAAATAATTCTTTTCCACATCTATCTCACTCTTTGTGATGTGGCTCGTCTACCTATGTTAACTAGTATTGAGAAAAACCCAAGTCCCACATTGACTAGAGATAGTCTCTAATAAGAGTTTATAAGTAATGGGCAATCCTCATCCTATGAGCTAGCTTTTGGGATTGAGTTAGGCCCAAAATCTAATATGGTATCAGAGCTATCCTAGATCCATTATTGGGCCACCCACCATATTATCCACGCACCAAGCCCAATAGTGCTGGACGTGAGGGGGTGTATTGAGAAAAACCCAAGTCCCACATTGACTAGAGATAGTCTCTAATAAGAGTTTATAAGTAATGGGCAATCCTCATCCTATGAGCTAGCTTTTGGGATTGAGTTAGGCCCAAAATCTAATAACTAGGTTCTTAATTTTTGTGTTCATATATTAGTTCTACCTGGCTAGATTCATTGTGTATAATATCATTAATTTTTTATTAGTGTTTACTTGCATTTATGAGTTTCCTAGTTTTTATGGATAACTATCTTGTATTTAAGTGTATTTAGATCATTGAGATTTGAGAGAAGGCATGAAGAGTTTTTCCACTAACATTTAGTAATTCTTTAAAAACCAAATAATAAATCCAGCAAGAACAAACAGACCGAAACAAATCTAGTGTTATCGAATAGCGATTATGGCGGTGCCATGGTGAAAAGCAGTGGCGGGTTTCGAAGGAAACGAAATACGGTGGCGGTGGCGTGGCGAATTTCACATGGCGAGCATGGCGGAGGCGGCTGCCATGGCGGAAAAGCGGGTTTTGTGGGTTTTTTTTTAAAAAAAGGAAATGCCAAAACAGCCTTATGGACCGTCTGGGTTGTGCGACCCGGCCCATAATATGGGCCCAAAATGGGTAAAACCCTAGTGAAAATGTATGCCCATTATTTTCCTCTCTCACTTTCGTCCATGATTGAAACCTTGTTCAACCAGAACCTCTTCTTTCCTCTCATTTCATACTTTCTTCTCCGACCACCCACTATCCGACAACCACAGATCTCCGGTGACCACCCTCTGTCCGACGGCCAGCGACCACCCTATTATCTTCTTGTTTTTCAGTCTTTTTCCGACAATGGCTTCTGAACCAGCATCATTGGATGCTTCACGTACCCTTTTCTCTTCTCCTTGTATTGTTGTTTTTATCATTTTGTTGTTGTTTGAATTTTGAAGTCTTGAACTTGATGATAATCAACCTTGCTAGTAGTCTATGGTAGGCGAATATGAGCCTTATATGATATTTTCTATCAATTTAGTTTATGTTTTTTGATATATATATATATATATAATTTTTTTTTTGTCCGCCATGGTATCCGCCATATGGCCACATCACCATCCGCTATAATATATGGCGGATTTTTGGCCGGCCGCCATCCGCCATCAATAACACTTACAAATCCAAATTGAGTACAAATTGGATTAACAAGTTTGATTCGTACTTGAAATTTCAGTTCAGTTCAGTTGTCACTAAAATAATTATTTTAAGGCAGGCTTAACAAACCAAAATTATATCCAGCTGAAAATTTTAGCCAGGAAAAGCCTTATCTAGTAAGAAGAACCCTCAAAGCTGAGTCTCTTACTCTCCCTTCCTCTAGTCCTCTCACTCTCAAGTCTCATCTCTTTCGGTCTTTCCTTCCCCTCAATCCTCTGCCTTTGATTCTTTCAGAGCTTTGTCTCTCCAATCTCTGGTTTGGTTTTTCTTTGCAGCTGATGGAGGTTTCGAGGTTTTGGAGCTTTTGGGGATTTTGATTTTGGTCTTGGTAGCTTTTTGACTTGCCCCTGGAAATCAAAACTATGTCTAGCAACTTCTAGTTCTGTTAAAAAGCTTCCTAGTCCTGATAAGGGTTTTTCCAGATGATGTGGCTATATTTTATTCATGTTAGGTATTTATATTTAATTCTTGCCAAATGTGTTATGCATATGAAATTGACTATCAAACGAACAGTGCTGAGTTTGGATTGATTTGGATATATATTCTCACTTCACATAAGAATCGATACTGGTGTACAAAACTGATTCTGAAACAAACAATTCCACTGTATTGAACAAATCAACGAAAAGCCAGAATCAAATAAATAGATTTAGTTTCGTTGAATTGTCAAACCATAAGCAAAACTGTTAGTTTCAATTTTAGGGGAACCAGGTCAATTATTTTGGTGAGAATACAGATGCCTCAAAACACATCAAATTCATCTAATGAACAACTCTACTTTGTAATCCATTTCCCCCAAGGCATACTTCAGATTATAATGCATGCGGGATATGAAATATTCTAATATGAAGCTTCAAACTTAAACGCATAGGAACTTAACCTCTGAAAACAATATTCAGAAAGTAAAACCTAGTTAGCCAAAACAGAGAACAAAACCTTAACACAGATCACACCTTTAAACCGGTCATCGGGATATACAGGAACATCAAAATAGATCAATCCTCGTTTGTAAAGACCCTTTACAACATCAGGATCAAACAGGATGAATGAATTTGCTTCCTCCGTACAGATTTTGTCTATTGTGGCCGTTTCCTCTTCTGAGAGTTTCTATGAAGGCAGAAACAAGTGAGAATAAATCACAAAAATTATTGAGTAAATTACACTCCACCCCCTTTAAGTTTACAAAATAATAGCAAATCCCAAACTTGACGATAAATTACACTTCACCCCATTTTACAAGGGTGGAACACTGATCTCACCTTAAATTCTTCCAAAGTAAAGTTCACAAGACAAACTCCCCACCAAGGTTCAATTGGAAAATCCACAGGTTGTGTAGGTAAAAGTTCTTTTGCTATTGACTTGTTCAGTTTCCACATGATTTTCTGGATACTCCAAAAGAGGAAATGACAGATGAGAAAAGAATGATATAAAATATTAAAATATTCCAGACAAGAGGCAGTAAAGTCAATGAAATCAAATTCAAAATTATGAACAAAATGAAAGATAGCCTATACAACACACACACATTGGCATTTGATTGCAGAAATGAATGAACCTGCCTTTCTTCTCCAAGGCTATTACTTTTCTCTACAAAACCTTTTCCCCATGCCAATGTTAGCTTTTCTTTTTACTACTTCCCGAATTATCCAGGTCTTGTATTCCACACCAAATTAAGGAAGAAAAATTACAAACATTCTTCCCTAAGTAATGTAGAAATTTGATCACAGAGATGCATTTGTATGTGTTGCATGGCCTTCAAACTACATGACAGTTTTTCTACATCATATAACAAAGCCACTTTGAGAAATGTTAAGAAGATAGTCATTGAGGTTGAGGCATATTTGGGTGGCCGGTGAGCATGATTAAGGTGCAAAAACAAAGAAGGGACTGGCCACAATGAAGGAGGCGGCTGCGATGAAGGCAAATTAGGGTTGAATGTGAAAGTACAGTCTTCCAGGTTGGAAGCTCTGATACCAACTTTGAATGGAAAAGGTAAAATATAATTATCAATAAATGAATAACACCTTACAAGGATTTACAATATGGAGACTAAGGGGAAATAAATGTTTACCTAAAATATAGCTAAAATAAGGTAAGAAATAATCTATCCTCAAAACTATACAGGCTACAATAATTACAAGGTATTCCAATTTTAATGTGGATGTATACAACAAAATATCCTTATGTATCCAGTACCTTAGATCTGCATTTGTTCATTATATCAATAAATTCATTTCTTCCAATTCCTGTAAGTCTTAAAGCATCTGCAGCACTGAAATTTGGGATGCTGTCATAAGGTTGCTCTGCAAAATGTTGAAAAATTGAGGAAATTTTAAGGCCAGCTTGCTTGCAAACAAACAATTTTTTTTCTACATATGAATCAACTTATAGCACACAATCAAACATGTGAAGGGGAGGCCAATACAAATACAAGATGGAATTCTGTGATCAATAAGAAATTATTAATTCTTGTAGATTATGGATCTATGATGGTGTAAGTATGATAACAAAAATAAATCAAATCAAATTGGCATATCATCCTCTACACCACTGCAACTGTGTAAATTAACCAAAAACCCAAATGGCAAAAGCAAACTGCAGAGAATCTCATCTGTTATTGGCATGGTGTAAATATTCTTGTCCTCTCGAAGAGTAGGTTGATAATGAAGAAATATGACAATAAACTAAGAGAATAAATGAAGCAAGAAGTATTGAAGAATTTGTGCAATAATAGTTAGGGAAAAACATATTAGACCAAGGAGAGAGGTTGAAAGGTGCAGAAGCCTGGTTGAGAGCAAATTTACCAAAGTCACAAAGTTCACTCTTTTTGTCCATTGCTTACAAAGTATGCTTGAATTTAAATAATGTTAGTGTCTCCAACATGAGCCATGAAGAAGTGAACCGCAAAAAAAAAAATAAAGACCAGTCTGATCAGAGGAAGCTTCAACGGAAGAGAGGAACTTAAACAAGTGCATTTCCCAAGCTAATGTCCTGTCTTTTATCCCAAATTGCATGCACTCTATCAATTTATTTCTTGATAGAAAACTTTCACATGTGGAGGAGTTAGTGTGGCTCTACGCATCAAGTGTTTGTGCACTCCGAGGAAATGCATTCCTGCTGAGAATGCGTCTAAGTTTTCATGTGGGTCTGTGCTTCCCTCATACATTTCTACGCTGGAAGGTTGCTTTAGTTCCGCTAGGACGCCATTATCTCCTTAGTGAACTGGGTGTTGGAGGGCAGTTGTCGGTGGTTACAACAGGTCCTCATCAACTAGCTGATTGAGGGAAGTGCTTGTCGATGTCTCCGAGGAACTTCGTCCTCTTGGGGAGGATGGCTCGAGGTGACGCACATCTCCCGTCCATATATTTACCCTCTATGGGCTTTGGAGGCTATGCGCCTTCTAGTGTTGACCATTGTGGGATGGGAATAGGAGTTTACCTATTCCCACAGACGGCGCAATGTTCGACTATGGTCCAATAGGCCCAATAACACGAGAGTACATTGGTGGCTCCATCAATCTATCGGGTTGTACAATAACATGAATAGCTATGTTTCCCTCTCCTATATCCTCGGTCGGGCACTATTGGGTGACCCTTTAGTGTACTTACTGTTCAGCCTCTCGGCACACGATATGAGGTGGGTGCCTATGGAGGTGCTCTAATGCCTAAGATAGTAAAAGGATTATGAGAGAAGCAATAGTATGAATGTGTGGAAGATGTTTTCCCTTAAGGGATGAATGCTCCCTGTATTTATAAGCTTCTTATTCCCCCTAGGCCTTTGAGTGTGATTGGCCCATTTGGAGTGACTGATGTTTGAGCATCAGTCATTTCTCGACCACTCATAATTGAAAGGGGGATGAACTGAGCCACTCCTGCTACGCTTCTGAGGTGGCGTGTAAGGCCTGTCGAGCAAGTGGGTTTCTTGTCATCCGCTCCCTATCATAGCTTGGGCCTCTAGTGGTGGTCGGCAGACCTGTTGGGACAGTGATGGCACGTTTGGTTCTTTAGGTCCATTAAGTGTATATGTCCGACCAGGAGTTAATTGGATTAGCCTATTTGGGCCTTTATGGTCTGGAACACCTACGTACACTATTCATTTGGTAATCAAGAAGCTAATAAAGATGGCATCACATGGAAAAAATCACTCAACAGCAGAAATTAATCAGGATCTAAAGCATTAGAGAATTGCAATAAGCAAGTAGCAATTTACCATTTCTCATTACTTCAAAAATCATATCACAATAATATCTGAAAGGTGATACCCTCATGACACGGCAAACATACTCTGCCAGATGATAAGGAAACAGCTGCAAGTGAAAACACAAGCACATTAAATGCAAATGTCTTGCAACAACAGCAGATGAGGCCACTGCCCAACATTCAGGAAGTGGTAGTTATATCTGCCATTAACTAGTTAAAGCATGCAGACGAAAATAATTTTTTTTATAAAAAGGCAAAGTAATATGGTCAAATTATTTTATCAAAAACAGATCCAATTAGAAACTGAAGAGAAACAAAGACCCGGTTTTAATTACAACATCGCAGTTTTGATTGTCAAATCATTGGATTTCCAATTTTCTCACAATAAATAATTCTAACATAAAAGCTAGATCATGTAAACAAAAATATGGGCATACAAAGTTTTGTAACAATATATTTGATATTCAATTTCAGACAGAGTTAGATAGACATTCTGTACAGCACATACAGCTAGATTTTTCCGCAAGTAACGCATCATCTCTTCATAATATTCGCTTTCTTTGCAAACTTTGCGGGCAAAACAACTATTCCATTGGAGCCTTTTCTTTATGCAGATTTCAGTTATCCTGCATGAAATTTCAATGGCCAACAAAGAGAAGAATATGTTAAGATTATGTAATTAAAAAGAGAAATGATAGTAACACACTCTTTAAAACATTCTCTTCAACACACTCAATTATTAGGTGGATTTCATGTGGGGTCCACTAAATCATGTGAACCCACTTTCTATTCAGCGGGTCCACATGAAACCACCCAATAAGGCAATAATAGCGTGTGTTGAAGGGAGTTAGGTAAAGAATGTGTTGTTACCATTACTCATTTGAAAATGCATATTCAAGGAATTGATGCATGGGCCCTGAAAAAAATGGAGTTTACCACATTATAAATATCAACTACATTTTTTTTAAAAAAATAAAAATAAAACCTTCATAAATGTGAATTAGCTCTCAAAAGTTATCTTCTTTAAGAATTTATTTTGGTTTTCTAACTAAAGATAGAGATATGGCCTGATGATTGTTTATAAGTAAGGGGCAACCCTCACCTTACAAGTCCCACATTGACTAAAGATAGTATCTAATAAGAGCTTATAAGTAGTGGGCAATCCTCATCCTATGAGCTAGATTTTGGGATTGAGTTAGGCCCAAAATCTAATATGGTATTAGAGCTATCCTAGATCCATTGTTAGGTCACCCACCATGTTATCCACGCACCAAGCCTAATAGTGATGGGCGTGAGGGGGTGTATTGGGAAAAACCCAAGTCCCACATTGACTAGAGATAGTACCTAATAAGAGCTTATAAGTAGTGGGCAATCCTCATCCTAGGAGCTAGCTTTTGGGATTGAGTTAAGCCCAAAATCTAATATGGTATCAGAGCTATCTTAGATTCATTGTTGCGCCACCCATCATGTTATCCACGCACCAAGCCCAATAGTGCTAGGCGTGAGGGGGTGTATTGGGAAAAACTCAAGTCCCACATTGACTAGAGATAATATCTAATAAGAGCTTATAAGTAGTGGGTAATCTTCATCCTATGAGCTAGCTTTTGGGATTGAGTCAAAACTGTTCTGTGACAATCTAAGTGCTGTGGCACTTGCACACAATCCTATCCTACATGCTAGGACAAAACATATGGAGCTTGATATCCACTTTGTCCGAGAGAGAGTCATCTCTAAAGCCCTCCAAGTCATTCATGTGCCCAGCTGTGATCAGTTAGCTGACTCCTTGACCAAGCCACTTTCCTCTTCTAGATTTGCTGAATTGAGAACCAAACTCAAAGTGGTTCCATCTCAGCAACCACCTTGAGTTTGAGGGGAGGCTATTAGAGTATATATACTGTATATGTATTTGTAGCATTTGCAAACTCATAACTGCATTCAGTTATGACAGCTGTAGTATAGGCTAGTTGTATGAGCTACCCGAAGGCTACATAAAGCCTCACACTGTATTCAGTTACTTAGTTGATCAATATCAGAAATACAGTTATCACACTTTCTCTTCTCTCTATGCTTTCATTCTATTCCATCGTTCTTATGAGTACTTGTATTTATTTCTCCTTGTAAACATAACATGTAATTAATTATGAAGAGTATATAAATACCAAGACTGCCGAGCACAATACTCAAGCATATTCAAAATTCTTATCACATATGGTATCAGAGCTGCCGACCATGACATGCTTCTTGGCAAACACCTTCACTGTGTACCCACTCCCTCGGGCCTCCATAACACCAAAACCCAACCTCACCAAAGGGACCGTATTTTTCCGACCAGTCCCCAAAAAACCACCACAAACTCCTCCAAATGTGTCCCCACTGCCAACCGCGCGAGACGGCGCGTCTGACACCTTGCATCATCCGGCTCGTCTCCTCAACCTCTACTCTAATCTGCCCTCATCTTACCCATAAAGATACAGATCACTATTCCACCCAATCTCAGCCAAGCAGTCCTATTTCCTAAAACCCAAACAGTAGTCCCACCTTTTCTGCCATGTCGAACAATGGAAAAGTTGTAAACCCAGTTGGCCAAAGTGGAAGTTCTAGTAATGAGCAGACTCAAGTTCAGAATATTCAGCCTGTGAGAATTACAAAGCATTCAGCCTGCCTATCGGTCGAATGGGGGAAAAAAAATTTGAAGTGGCCACAACTTGTTTGTACTGTATTAAAGGGAAAAGGGAAACTCAGTCATCTAACGGGTACTGACCCCAAGAAAGGAGATCTACAATTTGAGGTATGGGATGAGGAAGACTCCATAATTATGGCCTGGCTATGGAATTATATGATTCTGGATGCGTATGTTTCTCAACACTGCAAAGAAGATTTGGGGTGCTATAGAGCAAACTTATTCCAAATCTAAAGATGTTGCCCACGTATATGATGTAAAGGTGAAAACACTAGCTGCAAAACATAGGAATAAAACTGTGACTGAGCATGCAAACCAATTGAAGTCCATTTGGATGGAGATGCATCATTACTAGGGTAAAAAGACTAAATGTTTGGAGGATGCAGCAGCTCTCAAGGAGTTCATTGAGTAGGATTGAGTTTATGACTTTCTTGTTGGGCCAAATCTTGAGTTTGATCAAGTTAGGGGATTCAGATTCTGGGAAAACCAGAAGTTCCATGCTTTAAAAATGTCGTAGCCATTGTACGAAGTGAAGAGAGTAGGAGGACTTTAATGTTGGAGAGCCCGTCTATTGAGAGCTCAGCAATGGTGGCTGAAAATATGAAACATGGATAGGCAAAGGTGGAAAAGAGGAGTGACGCTTGGTGTACTTATTGTAACAAGCCAAGGCATACTCAAGAGAAATGCTGGAAATTACATGGTAGGCCTCCTAGTCGTGAAGGGGGACAAAAGGGAGAACCATCACAAAGCAGTGATCAGGTTCATATTGCTATTTGAAGAAAGAAAGTCAGAGTCTACCAATAAATTAGAATTCACTAGCCTAACCCAGAGGAGGTCGAGAAGATGAGAGCTTTCTATAATAGCCTGGAGACACCCATGGGTACATGTAATTTTGCATATTTAGGTGAGCTTCCACTTTCTTTCGGATTTAATGTCTCCAAAACACCTTCTACGTCTTACTAGATATTGAACTTTGGAGCCACAGATCACACGACACCCTCTTCTACACAATTCTCCACACATTCTCCTTGTCCTATCAATAAGAAAATTGTTCTTGCACATGGTACCCTTGTGACCGTAGTTGGCCTGGGCAACATTCAAACAAATTCTTCCATAACCTTAAAAAATGACCTCTGCATTCCAAAGCTATGCACAAATCTTGTCTCTAGTCTATACAGAAACTTACAATGGACTTATCCTATAATGTAACTTTTCACAATGATTGTTGTATATTTCTGGACAGTGATTTGGGGAGGACAATTGGACATGCTAGAGAATGGAATGGCCTTTATCATTTGGAAGAACCAAGCCCATCTACTAAGGCCAGAAATCTTTCTTATTCCTTCATGTCAGAGTTTGTACTCTCTAATAAAGTAAAAATATTTCTTTTTCATTGTCGGTTGAGTCATCTTTCTTTTAGGATCATTAAATTTTTGTTCCCATCTTTGTTTACTAAGGTAGATGTTGAGAGTCTTCATTGTGATGTTAGTGAGCTTGCTAAACACAAGCAATTTCCTTTTCCATTAAGTAAAAAAGTGGCACATTTTATTCATATAGATGTTTGAGGTCCCTCTAGTGTTCCAAGAAGAGGAATTTTGTTAAAAAGAAATGGGAAAGCAACACTTGAGGCCTACACTGATGCTGACTATGCGGGGTCGATTGTTGATAGGAGATTCAATACAGGGTATTGCACCTTTCTTGGAGGAAATCATGTGATTTGGAGGAGTAAAAACCAAAGTATAGTAGCATGTTCTAGTGCTAAAACTGAATCCCGAGCCATGGCACAAGTTGGGAATGGAGAATACATATTTACCAGCTTGAAAGGAAGTTTTGGAAACAACAAGATAATTATTGGAAATAGGAACACTTAAAGAATTAGGTTCATGTATTTTCAGATTCATGTACTTAGGAAGTTTAGGGAGTTGTATTTGTATTTATTTCTCCTTGTAAACATGACATGTAATTAATTATGAAGTGTATACAAAGAAGAAAAAAAGAAACACAAACAAAAATCAATATAGAAAAGCTTTGCAATCTGTTTGAACACCAGTAATAGAAAAAGCCAAAAAATCACCATGACCAAAACCCCACAGACATGCCAAATGTGCAATGCAATCACTAAACTATGGAAGCTCTAAACTCTGACCCTTAGGTTAGGTCCAAAGTATTCTTCATTTTTTCACATCAACAAAAAAAGGAAAAGAAGAAAGAGTAGCCAGCCAAGTTCACTTTCTGCAATGACTCATTGGAAAGCAAGGTTCACCCCTAAATAGTTAAAAAACCTATTACTCCTTAAACAGAGACGGACTAAACTAGGTAACTGCTATATGTGTGTCTAAAATTGAAACCGCCTCAATACAGAGGCAGAATAGCTTTTGGAAAGCAAAAGCTACTCTTATTTATTAGTTTCTGCAAAATCACTTCCGGCATTTTCAACTAGGATACCGAACATGCACGAACTAACTAACAGCAACATCAACCAAGCTTTTTCCTGCTAAGTCGAATAAGCTACATAGATCAAACGATGCCATAATGTCTTATTATACTACTAACTAAGAATAAGCAATTACAAGATAGATACCAATAAAGCAAAGAAGAAGCTTTTGCACACAAAAGAAAAAGCACAAGAAGCCTCTTCTCTAACCTTCTATGCCATTCTTCTTTGGAAGAAAGAGTTGCTTGAATTCGCTTCGGAAGGTTCTCCCATGGACACTCTTCCTTAATCGCTTTCTGCAACAACTGTTCCTCAACTGTCACTGGAGCACGCTGCATTTCTCTCTAACTTCCTGAACCAAAAAAAAGAGCACAAAAAAGTCAACAAAAACTCACACAAACCTTTCAAGCATCGTGCAGCAGATAATTCAAGGTTCACGAAATTGAAACCAATTATGGCAAAAGAAAAAGAAAACTAAGCTAAGATCGAGTAGGATCCGATACGAATAATTCCGTTTAAAGCGACAGTGCGAAAGCAAAAGAGAAGGCAGAGAAGATGAGAGAAGTGGATCGAATGGTCAGAAACCTTGTATTGGGTGAGAACGTCTGATTCAGGTTCGTTCAGGTAGTAGGGTTTCTAAATCAGAGTGTTCGCAGACACTGTTCTGTTCGTGTTCTTAAGCGAGAGAGGGGGGGGGGGTTAGATCTGGCGGAAGAAAGTGAGAATTGTCAGAAACCTGTGATGGTTCATTTAAGGCGGTGGTGCCCGTTTTCAAAATCAAAAAATGTAATTTGTACAGGACAGAGGATACCTTGGTTATTATTGGTTAACATGTATACCAATCCTTTTTTTTTTTTTTTTTTTGATGAGTTATGTATACCAATCTTAGTTAATAGATGTTTATCAAGTTGGTTAATGGCAATGTTTTTAAAATTGGTCAACGTACTAGTTTAAGGTTCAATAATCTGACAATAATTAAATCAACAATAATTAAATAATATTAATATATTTTTAAATTCTTATATATTTTTAAAATATAAAATAATTTTACAGCTTTTGTTAATAAATTTATAAAAATAATTCTTATATTTGCTCCTAAAAATAAGAAAAATATAATAAATTTTTGAATTCTCACCTTTTCATTTCTGTCAAACGCCGCTACCTTTGTAGCAAGAATGAACAACCACCATTAGAAGCAAGAATTGCAGATGCAGTCGATAAAACTCACCACAACTAAGTTGCATCAATTAAGAAAGCACAACCATATAAAGGAATGTCCAAGCATATGTTTCAAGTTGCAATAATCAAAACTGATCAACAATGAGAACTTTATTAGAACTTAATTTTATATAAACATCCAAGTAAAAACACAAGGTAAACCCATATGTCATTGCTGCTGCAAACTCTAGCTATAAACTTCCTTCACTTTAGATATTTTCTGCGTGTGATCATGTTAAATGATTATGTTAATCATAATAATATTAATTATAATATCATAATATAAAAATGATGAGAAAAAAAAAAAAGAAGCTTTGGTGAGAGTGGGAGAAAAGGAAATATTTTAGTTACAATTGTAAATGAGAGAGAAAATAAATTTTTTAATATTAATTATAAATGAGAGAAAAATTTAAAACTATCATTTTTAATTTTGTTTACAAATATAAATTTGGTATGTGAAGGTTATCTTATTAATATTTAATAATTAAAATGATTATAATTATAATATCAAAATATTTTAAATTATAATAATGATATTGATTATAATTATAATTATATTAATTATAATATCATAAATAAAACCGATTATAAAAAAAGTTTGGATGAGGGTGATGAAAAAAAAACTTTGCTATTATTATAAATTAGAAGGAAAAAAGAATAATATTATAATTTATGAAATAGTAAGTTTCTAATTAAATAAAAAAATTAACAGAAACAATAAATATCTAAGAATAGAAATTGTTATACCAATTTAAACTTGTGCAACTTCATTGTTAATATTATATAAGTTCACATACAGAATGTTCAAAAATTATAATCTAAATATTAATATTATCTCAAATTTACACACATCACAATATATTGAAGAAGTTCAAAAAAAAATACATAGCAAAAATAACATCATGATGATTGTTTCTCAATGCACTAATTTGCAACATAATGATATGTTTTTGAGTCAAATAAAGCAAGAAATCAAAAAAAAAAACATTGATAAAAAAAAAAAAAGATTGAGTGAGAGAGTGGAAAAAGAAGAAACATCGCTGCTATCGTAAATTATAGAGAGAGAGAGAGATAAATTTTACATTAATTATAGATGTGAGAGAAAATATTAAAAATTATTATTATGAATTATGTTTATAATTTTTTTTTTTGAAGCAGAAATATGTTTAGAAATATAATTTATGATATGGAGTAATCATATTAATATTTCAAGATGATTATATTTTAATTATAATTATATTAATTAAAGGATTAATTACAAAATCAAAATAAATAAAATAATTTTAATTATATCATCATGATATTTTTAAAATTAAATGATTAAGTTAATCATAATTATATTAATTATAATATCATAAAATAAAAATGATGAGAAAGGAAAAGAAAAACTCTGATGACAGTGGGGAAAAAGGAAAAAAAAAATTAGTTACAATTGTAAATGAGAGAGAAAAGAAAAGGTTTACTATTAATTGTAAATGAGCGAAGAATTTAAAATTACTATAGTTTCAGTATGTGAAAGTTATCTTATAATATTTAATAAGCTTAATTGCACTTTTGGTCTTCATACTATTGGTCATATGCCATTTTGGCCTTGAAAATTTTTTCTGTGCATATTTGGTCCCCTTATTTTTCAATATTGCAAATTCAGTCTTTTTTTCCATGCAATGCTCGTAATTTTTTTAATGATCGACATAGAGGAACCAATGTGACACCCTTCTACCCCGCATGTTAAAAGTCATTTAATTTAAAAACAATTAAAAGAAAAACATGCAATTATTGAATAAAATAAACAATTGTCCATGGGTAGAAAAGTCCCACATGAACCGTTTACAACGCGGAAATTGAAATGAGTTTTCAACAGTAAAAACATAACAACCAATAAATATAACCCAACCCTGATGTCACATACAGAGCTGGTATAACCGTTCCGGAATAAAATCCACGGAATTACAACTGAAACTAACAACTACGATAACATAAACTAGCCCTACAATGAGTGGCGGCTCCTCAGAGTCACTCCTCTCCGGGCTGCTCGTCATCCTCTGCAAGGTGCCAATCAGGCCAAACACAAACAAACATGGGGAGTAAGTTCATGTAATCATATACAGCAAGAAGTAGGAAGTAAAGTAAACAGTAAACACAGCAACATTACACCAAACATCAACATCATCATTATGTTATGCAGTGCAATGCAATCCTACTCCGCTAAACCAACAATGCATGTGGATCCACTAAACTCGGGATGAACGACTTCGGAGTTAAATATCCACATTGAGAATCTACTCAACGCCGGAGAATTTACTCCTTGGATAGCCAACGCATCAAACCAACGAATGCCTCATCACGGGGGCGCTAAGAGAATCTACTCCAACCGTGGATGGCCAGATCGCCGTACTCTAGGACGACCTCCCCTATGTCGAACATCCCTAACAACATCTCCGATGTAATGCGTATGCAACATAACAACAACGGCAACACTACCTTCATAACTCCAACGGAATCGACCGAAGATAACAGCGGAATCGACCGAAGACAACAGCGGAATCGACCACAACAACTTGCCTCGTGGAATCTACCTGAGGACTTAAGCGGAATCAACCGCAGTACCTGGGGTAAACTCTCGGCCACCAAGGTACACAGCAACATCAACACCTTAAACCCAAACCACGGGGTCAAGGCTCCCTTGGCCAAAAAGTACTAAGGCACAGCTCATCAGCTTGCGGTACCCAAAAAGGGTATCGACTTAACACCTCACCATCTCATTATCTTTAATTATCTTTAGTATTATCAACCAGATTGTCTAATCAATTAATCATCATTGGGGAATGGGGTTTAAAACCCCTTAAGTCCTTTAATTCGATTCTGTTCAAGTGGGTTGAGCACGGTCGTTCTTGTAACCCAGCACGGTCGTGCTTAAGAACGTGAGAGGCGTGCTCTCCTTTTAGTGAAGCACGGTGGTGCTTCTTATTGAGCACGGTCGTGCTCAGCAGCACGGTCGTGCTTTTTGTCCTGCACGGCCGTGCTGAACAGCGCGGCCATTTACCCAGAATTCAACTGGGAGCACGGTCGTGCTCATCGCGCGACAGTGCTGTTCTGGACAGGAACCGAGACTGAGTTCTTTCCAAATTATAGGTTTTTGCATCTCTTAATTCTAAATCCATTATTAACACGTTAAGGATTAAAAATCCATCAATAAAAACAGCCTCATCATCAATATGGTATCGACCATTTAACCAACAACATATGCCAAAATCAACCATCACATATCAACATGTTCATTTAACCACATCATCTCAATAGTATACATGAACTTAGGCAATAAACAACATATTGGACAATCAAGTCATGTCATTAACAGAAATCAACAGCTTAACATATCAATCACATATTCATAGAATTTAACCGGGGTTATGGGAACCCCTTTACTCTACTCTAACCCCGAGCCTATAATTACACTACCCTTCTCCCCATACCTGGATTGAAGGTAGCTCTAACGACGTCCCAAACAACGAACCGGTTCCTCCCCTTATAGCGACTCACACCGAAACGAACCTTGGATCAACAAAATACCAAAGGTTAGTTCCCATTCACAATAATGGAAAAGGAAACTAAGATAGGGAAAGAAACGTTACCTAGGTATTAAACGTAGATGACCAACGATCCCCCAAGAGTTCCCAACGTTCAAAGATTGATCAAGATGGAGGAAAAACAGAAACGGCTCGTACAGGCCGCACTATGGCTGCTACAATACACCAAAAATAGGGTTATCTGTTAAACCCTCGACTCTGCTCACGTATATAACATTCGGACCTGAGCACTGTCGTGCTGACTATTGAGCACGGTCATGCTCTACTTAACGTCACCGAGACGCGGTCCACGCATTGAGCACGGGCGTGCTCACTATTGAGCACGGTCGTGCTCTACTTAAAATCAGAAACACGCTTCTGACTTTAAGCACGAGCGTGCTGGTTAATGAGCACGGGAGTGCTCATGTACCAGAAAGGGACTTTAACCATAAATCCCACTAAGCCCTAGAAGATAAGTCCAACTTAATAAAACCAGCTTAATTAAAATATTCCGAAAAACAGGGTGTTACAACCAATACTATAAACACATAGAATCTCTGATTGAGCTTCTGTGGTGAATGACCATCTGGTGGAATAAAAAAAAAAGGTCACGAAAAAGGAGGGACAAAACCCATAAATAACAAAGAGGAACCATGAAATCATGTTGAATCGGAGAGGCAGAGGAGGCATAACCTAATCCTGAGGTTATGTGCGCTTAGAAGTGTTGTCCATTTATGTTGATTATTGAAAAAATTGATAGTAAGACATAAGGACCGAATTTGCAATATTGAAAAAATATGGGGACCAAATGAGCACGGAAAAAACTTTAGGGGCCAAAATCAAACATGATTAATAATAGGGGGACCAAAAGTACAATTAAGCATATTTAATAATTAAAATGACTATAATTATAATATCATAATATTTGAAAATGGAAATTATTATATTAATTATTATTATTATATTAATTATAATATCATAAAATAAAACCAATGAGAAAAATAAAAAAGTTTGGATGAAGGGGCTAGAAAAATAAAACTTTTTGAGTAAATAGCCAAATTCGTCCTTGAAAGTATGAAGTAGTATTAACTTGGTCCTTGAAATTATCAAAATTTCAAAAGCATCCCTGAATGATAAGTTAATATCAATTTAGTCCTTCATTTTACTCACTTAATATCAATTAAGTCCCTGAAACTATAAACTTAAAATCAACTTAATCCATATGATTTTCAACGGAGGGACTAAGTTGATTACAGTTTTACAATTTTAGGGACTAATTTGAAATTTCGATAATTTTAGGGACCAAGTTGATATTATTTCATAATTTCATGGACAAAATTGGGTGTTTACTCAAAACTTTTTCGGTCAAGTTGGAAGATGAAATAGAAAGGGAAAGATAAGTGAGTGTCCGAGAAGTGTACTTTTAAGAAGCAAAAAGCAAGTAAACATAAACATTTTTTAAATAAATTGAAAAAGAAAAAAAAAACAGAGTGATGGAATGAAAATGAAGAAGACAGGGACGAGGGGGGAAAGGGCGGGAATTGGACCCATATATTTGTGACACGTGGCAAGCTTGGTTTATTTTCTTGACAGAGAAGATGGATGGATACCTCGTGCATAGCACTGATCACTGCACTAGGGGTACTAACTACACATTTCTTTTTTTTTTTTTGTTTTTGGTGAATAACTACACATTTCTTAATTCCTCTTTTATCACTAAACATTAGTTAAAAGCAAAAAGATTTAAATAAGTTTTTCGTACCAGCAAAATTCACTCATTTTTTGTTTTAATCCCTAAAAAAAAAAATTATTAGGATTTCGTCCCTGTAATCTAACCTTTTTTTTTTTAAAATAGTCCATATCGTCATCTTTTTCCGTTATCTAGTACTTAGGGTACCTAGATAATTTCATTTTACTGTCTGACTTGCTACGAAATTTGACAAGAAAATAGAAACAAAATCATACATTAGGGACCACAGGGTTAAAATTGCTAAATTCCCTCATTTTGTATGATATCTAGTACTCAGGGGTTCGAGATAATTTCTTGTTCGGTTATTCCTGTTCGATTTACTCTAAAATTTGGCTAGAAAATAGAAGGAAAAAAAAATCATACATCAGGGCTACATGGTTAAAATTGATAAGTTTTTTCATATGGTATGATTTCTAGTATTCAGGATAACTATAGGGACTATATAGAAAATTTTAAAATTACAGGGACAAACCCCTAAGAAAAATAATTTCAGTGACTAAAACCAAAATTGGTGAACTTTGCGGAGACCAGCAATAATATATTTAGATGGAAGATAATTATTTGCTTTCTCTCTTTGTTTGCCCCCGTTATATGGGGACACATGTCTAATATATCCGAGTTTCGTTCCTGTGAATGATTAGTTGTCACTCATCTAGCAAAGAGTATATTCACAACAATGCAACAAGGTCTAATGAGTGCATTGGCAATGCTAATTCTCACATAACTAGGCACCAAATTGCGCTAATTTGATGCCAATATGATAAGAAGCACATTTTAACAAAGGAGTTTTCCATCAACAAGTGGAGCTGAGGACAAGCTAATCTTAAGTAAAAGATATAATCTATAAAAACTTACAACTAAGGCCTACCCTTAATAGGGCAGTTTCATATTGATGAAGCAGCTTTTTCCCTTATTTGATTGATATTAACCTGGTCAGGAATAAGCTAATCTCATCCAATTAAGCCACTGCAATAACATGATCCTTGTAACTCTGGCTTTCCTGATGCTTGTGAACTGAGTTTTTGGCATTAAGGCCAGGGGCACCAAAACAGAAATAATGGCCCTTCAATTTCTTACTAACACTAGTTCTCTTTGCCAAATTTGGTGATTCATCATCAGGTAATTGAGTTGAGCAAGATGGCCCAGCAATGCCATTTTCAATGTAAACACCCTTTTGCTTATCTATTGATCTAGGTGAAGAAATTGATGATTTCGAAAAGGAACTAGACCTGGATCTACCTGAAACCTTTACTTGTGGCATGGATTGCATTACTCCATGCACTAGTCCTGAAGCAAATCTCTTTTTGGCATTTGGACTTGACTGGTGACTCCTGACAGATAGAGTCCTTTTGTTGTTAGGAGGTGAGGATGGCCTAGAAAATCTTTGCCTTAGTGGTGTTGGAGTCTCATCAGAGGTGTTATTCCATTTCCTGCATGAGTCCACTGACCCCTCATCCATAGATTTCTTGAATCCCTCAGTTTTCTTGTCCTTCACCCTATGCCAATGAAGGACTCTTTTCAACTTGGCTGCTGCATTATTTACAGAACTTGGCCTTTTGCTAGTAGTGGTTGAGATATGGTTATCTGTGATTGTGTCATATGGAATGTTTTCTGATGAAGATGAACACTTTCCTGCACTTCCCTGATCAGCACCAGCATCTGATGCATTCTCAATACCTGTGTACAAAAATATTTCAGTGTCTGAGATTCTAAATGATGTCCCAGGACTGCTTCCAATGCTTTGCATTCTCAAGTGTGAAGCTATGGCTTTTCTTGAGTTGTAACCTTGACAACCAAACATGCCCCCAGCTGAGATCAACTTTTTAATTAGTATATCTGATGATGCTGAATTGGGTTGTTGCCTAAGATAATCAAGTGGGGTCATGCCATTAACATCACACATATTCACATTTATTAATGGAGCAGTCATCAGGAGTTGCACAAGATCAGTGTGAATGTTTCCTATGATGGCCATGTGAAGAGCAGTTCTTCCATCATTGTTCTTGACATTGATAATTTCTTCAACATGAAAATTCTTCCCACTTAGTAAATTCCTCAAAAGCTCAACTTGTCGGTCCAACCTTCGGAACGCAGGAGTCTGAAAACCAGACACAGCCTTATGGAGAAAAGTTTCTCCAGTGTTGTTTCTCAGAGAGATTAATGTGGGAAATGCTGACACTAGAGCTTCAGCTGCAGCTAATTGGCCCCTGGAAGCAGCCACATGCAAAGCAGTGTTGCCTTGGTGGTCTGTGGAGTTGATCATGTCAAAGGATGATATAAGATATTTAACTACCTGCATGAGTGCCAAGAAGTTAAGATATAATGTCAAACCACCACAATAAATGACATGAATAGAGCAAGGGTACCCAAATTATGGCCAGGGCAGGCTTTACGGCTCAAAAAACGCTTACAGAGGTACTTATAGATTACCTTTAGAATAGGATTTTATTCAATTGCTATTTCATACCAAATATTCTATAAGGTATTTTATTTTTCTTTTCATAGCATGCACCCAAAGTATCTGAAGTTTAATTTTAATCAATACCTTACAAAACATATTATATGTTGAAAAGAGTAAAGACAAGAATACATTAGCAATAGCAATAGCACAAATCTTTTGGTGCATAAGAATGAAAAAAAAATGGTAAACTTAAAATTAGAAGAGAAAAAAATGAAAAGACTATCACCTCAACCTGCCCTCTGCCTGCAGCTGCATGTAAGATAGTTGAGCCCTGAGCATCTCTATAAGCCAAAATATCAGAACAATTGGCAAGAAGCTCCTCCAAGATCTTCAGGTTACCTCCTCTAGCAGCAGCATGGACAGCCCTATTGGTCATCTCCCACCTGTAAACAGAAGGAATGTCCCCAATATGCTCCTCAAATATCCCACCTTTGCCTGTGAGAAACCTTGGTGACACTGCAAAATCAAATAGCAGCCTGAAAACCTCACAGTTCTTGCTCCTAGCAGCAGCATAAAGTATATCAGTGACACCATACTCTCCTTCACCAAAAACCAGAAGAGGGTTCCTCTCAAGAAGTACTTGAACAAAACTCAAGTCCCCGGCTGAGGCAGCAGTATACATTAGCCATCCACCATAGCCTGCGCGGATGAGAGACTTCTTCCCTTTCTTGGATTCACATTCTAGAAGTAGCTTCTGTGCCACCTGAGACCGAAACTTGGCGACATCGTTGAACTGTTCTTCATCATCCCACACAACTTCCAGGCGCCTGATTCGGCGTAGGGAAGTGAGTTTGAAAAGGTGGTTGCTGTCAATTCGAAGCAGCTCGCGAACCAAGTCATAGTGGCCATTAGCAGCAGCCCAATCTATGGGTGATGCATACCACCACTGGTCCCCAGTGCTCTCCCAACGAAGTGGAAAATATGTAGGAGGCATTGAAAAGATTGAAACACTAAAGACTAGTGACTTGAGAGACTAACAACTTTAACAAAAACAAAAACAGAAAACAAAACTAAAAAGAACAAACCAAATCAACTCAATCTCACACTGAAACTAATGATTAAAGTGAAAATGAAACAAAGTAAGTGAGGATGGAACTGATACAGCACAAGAGTATTGTAATTCTCCAAAAGAAGAAGCTGGACCTGTATGAGGATAATAGAAAACTGATACAGCAGAAGATAGCTAGCTTACATGGAAATTATGACATTAGACAACCGAGTGAGTGAGTATAAACGGAACCAAAATAGCCACATGCAATAAATATAGAAAAGAACTAAATCATACACATGAAGACAACACAAGAGGTTTTAATAATAAATTAAGGGGTTGAACCACTTGCAAAATCCCATTAGAATACTAATGACTAATTAAATATGATAAGAAGGGTTGGTGTGATGACAATAATTTATAATATCCAGTAAATAGTATGAGAAAGGAAACAGCCATAATTGTTCTCACAAAGCTAACCCAGAAAAGGTAACAGGCACTTCATAGAAAAGCTAAAAGTAGAAGAATATGGTTATATAAAGTGATCACAAGACCATTTGCAGAAGATAACAGAACATGAAAAAGGGATACTCCAAGAAAATTTTGTTCAGCTTGGAATCTCAAAGGAAACTCTAAGATGCAAATAAAAGCTCATAGATGAGAATTGTTTTGAGCAGTAAAATGTGGGTAGGATGAAAGAGACATGATAATGAAAGAGTGTTGGAAGCAATGATGATGGTAGAAGTAGGAAACTAGGAATTGAAGTATTGAACCAATGAAAGAGAGATTTTACTGTACATAAAAATGTTAAAATAATTATGGAGGCAAAAACTGAAGCAGTGTGCTTTTGCTTTACACTTGCAGAGACAGAGCTCATAGCACCATCAAATGTTGTGTGCTACTTGTAATAAATTAAATTATCATAGTCTTTGGAACATCAATTATATTCTTTGAAAAAGACATAGTTAAAAGTGATAGTTTAGTTCAACAATCCACATCTTATCCCTATTGAAGTATTAAGCAAAAATAATAATGCGCTTACTCATTCTATTGAAACGTTATGGTAAAAGTTTATAGTGATTGATTTTTATTTATCACAGCTTAGTAACACATACACAGCCACACGTCTCCAATATAGAAATAGAATATAGCATCCACGAATATAAAAAGGTAGGTTGTCAATTTTTTCACAAATTCTTTCAAGAGAAATTCTATTTGCTTTCTCTATAGTACATATTTTCTATACCTCTTATATATTTTGTTAATTTAATATAAACAATTTATATATGTGTGCATATAATTAATAACAAAAAAGAGTAAAGATATTTTCATAGATTTTTTGAGACATAATCTCACATAAGGAGATATAAACCATTGTTTCCAATGAAGAAAAAGGAGAGAGAGGGGAAATAAGCGGTGATGATTGGTATTATGCAGTTATGAGAAAAGATTATGTGAAAGTATTTATATTATAAAATATCTTCTATTTATATAATAGTATAATAATATTAGAATTTATGATTTTTTTTTTATGAACAATTAGAATTTATAATAATGACACTATAAAAAGGATTATGTGATTGGAAGTGCAAGCAAAGAGGATGTGAAAAGAAAGTGCCCATACTCCATATATAGTATTAACTTTAGTTTTTCAACAAAATGTGGTTTAAGGTTTTTGAGTAATAGCCTCCCAAACCAACATAAGTAGTTGAAATTATTCGTGCTTGTGAACCTAATTTTAGTGACCGACCTAAAAGCTTCAACTCTTAATAAATCAAACTTTATCGGCTTAATCGACCAATGCTTTGTTGCCACTTGCCATGTCAACACATGCACAGAACAAGCCATAGAATTATAGAAATTTTTGGATTCATGTAAAGAATTCTCAAATGCCTGCATAAATTGATAATATATATACCAGAAAGGATAGTTTATACTCGGTCCCTAACAAATCGTGTTTCAGGAAGAAAAGCAATATTATCGTAATGAGAAATTAAACCGATAGCTAAAGTTCTTTATATTTAATCTTCATTTCATTAGACAAAATAGAGAAATACAAACTTAGTTTATTAATTATTTAACAGCTCTAGAACAATCACGATCAAGGTTTCAAATAAAGGTCCGCGACCGTGATCTAGGCTGTAACGTTTAGGTTTTGGATGTCTCCTAAACCGAAACGTGACCTTAATTGCATCCGCATCGATCGTATTTTCCCGCAATTGTCTGATTGCGGTAAATGCAACACAACCGCGACCTCAATCGCAATTTTAAACCTTTATTCGTTTCAAATCTGGGTCCGAAACCGGAATCTGAGTCGCGATGCTGCCAAAACCGAATCACGACCGTAATTGCAATCGCATTGCCGCATTTTCCCGCAACTGTCTGCAATAATGGAAAATGCAACGCAACCGCAATTTAAAATCTTGCTTTCATCACTATAATAACCAAAGTCAAAAGAGAAAAAGTTTTAACTACTGCATCAGAGTAAGTTACCTGAAGGGGTTTCATCTGCAAGCTTAACCATATTATTTGTATTCTTTACATCGCATGAACAAGTTTCTGTCTTGATTTTATATTTTGTGTTATTCTTAAGTAGGATATGTTTTTGGCATGCATCTTTTTATAAAAGAAAACGCAAGCATTGGCATTTTTACTGAGGGTAAGAAAGGTTTTTCCTTTTCCTAAATTAGTTTCTATTTAGTAAACCTTGCAACCACCACCAAAAAATGAAAAATAAAATAAAATTACTAGTGAGTTCCTTCTATAATCACCAGGCAAGGCATTGGCACCATTGCACCATCCAATAACTCATACTTCTTAATCAGTTTATTAGGACAATTGCAAAGGTTAAACAAAGAAAACAAAGACTAACTAACGTGTGAGATTGAGGTAATCTGACGATATCATATTAGGAGGTGTAAATGACAAGAAAGCAAGCACGCGTGGTGGAAAAGGCTGATAGTGTAATTCTTGAGAATGTCCAATCTATAGAGTTTCGAGTTTCCTCCCTTACGCAAAGACCTTATAATATCCAGTATTGACCAAAACAATTTAGTTATAGAATAATATAATTTTTTTTTTCTAAACCCAGTATATCTCAACGCTGTCAATGAAGGACTAATTATTGTTCGTGGAGCGTGGCTTCCGCTGGCAAAGCATTATTTTAACACCGGTAGGAATCGAACCTGGGAGCAAACCGAGTTGACCCCTTGAGTGTCCCAGGACAGGCCTTACAATCACTAGGCCAAGAGGCTTGGTTGCAGAATAATAGAATTGAAACATTAGTAATACACTTTTTAAAATTCTATTTAATATAATTTTTTTATTGACTCGTGTTACACAATTTTTTTTATATAAATTAGGATTTGAATTCTCATATTTTCCTATCATTTTTCTTTCAGTAATGAATATAAATGAGTCTAGGTGAGCCGAATATGGTCATAAATACAAGATGTAATAAATAAAATTTTAACTTGCTATAGAAATCATATATATATATAAGATATTCCCGAGGTCATAATACAAAGTTTGGTCTCGACTCATTTAAATAATCAAGTCTAATTTCAAACTTGAGCTTGTTTGTCTATCTAACTAACAAGCTTGATCGAGTATTTAACTAACCGAGCTCTTGAACAATTCATGAATAGTTTGACTTATTTATGCTCATACTCATCATAATTTCTATAAGGTCCATTAAATTTGTTTTTTAATCTTTTTCTATCGTAATAATATAAGATGAAACATAAGAGAAGGATCAAAAACCTTTAAAGTATCTCTTCAAAAAAAAAAAAAAAAAACCTTTATGTTATGTTTCAAAGGAAGTATAAGATGCACCCAACAAGAGAAATATGTTAAAAAGAATGTATAATACTACAATACTACTCTGTATTCAATAATGGCGAGGTCTCTTTCTTATTAGTATCATCCATTACCATCTTGAACTTCTTAATACTTCTTAATTTAACATCTAACCTCACTGGTCCAGACAGGTTATCCAGTTTTCCTTCTCTCTGTGTCACACTGAACATCACAGTTAAGACGCACAGGTCAAGGAAAGGTTAGCATTTCGAATGCAATTTAGCAACAGATGAAAAAAAAGAGCCATATGCTATTAATTTCATGATCCATTAAGTTCCCTGCATTCATTATATCCACGCATTCATTGATATAAATTGTTAGATGAATTTGAGTATGCATTAAAAAAATTTAAAAGATAAAACAAGATTGATCCAATGGTGTATCTTGTGACTTCGTAAATGCACGAATGCAGAGAATCCAAATCCTCCATCCTTTGCGGTTGAGCCACCATTATCTCTTAAACCTACAAATAGTATCACCACAACTGAAACATAAAATTTGAAGCAATGCCCTTAATGAGGGTTGGTAATCCCTTTAGACAGTGGTACATTGGTAGTTCACCTTGGTTAGTACATGATGCTGGCAAGGATTATGTCTAAAGATTTTGGTGAGCTGTCCTAGTTCAACCATTCATATTCATTGGTCCTGGAATCACATCTCTCAACAAAAGCAAAAGTGAAACATGTGAAAGGGGCAGCTTTTAACATAGGTACTGCATCCAAAAGCTGCTTTTAACAATTCATGCCATGTCCAATTCCACCCTCCATGAGTATCATTTTTCTCCCCTCCTCTTTTAACTTCAGCTAGTCTCTTTCTTAGCTTTAATTGGGGGGTAGGGGGTCATGAAAACACAGCTTCACATGGGCTTAAGAAGCACGACAACAACCACTAACAGCTTCCCAATATCACATTCAGTGAACCATAAGGTTAGATACTTAGATTATAAACACTGCTACATTTTAATGGATGCATGCTCAACAGACTATACCATCTAACATATGGGATAAATAGATGCAGGGACCACAACCAAGGAAAAAGAAAACACACAGGGACCACTTGACCATGATCAATACACATTATGTGTGTATATCTACTACTGCATTAGTTACAGCAATTAAAAAGTTCCCCAAACCTATTAAAAAAAGGATAAGCCTCCTAGAGTGAGTGTATTTAAAGTAAGCAGGTGAAGGTATATTCATTCCTGATTTGATCAGTAAAGTGCATAAATATTTAAACTCACTAAATAGTATAAGGGTGAATATATCTTTAGAGTTTTGTCCATAAGAAAAGTTAGACTAATCCTGACAGAAGTGCCCATCAAGTCAATGATAAAAAAGGTAAATCGCAGGGTAATGAATTCCCACATTTTTTTTTATCTCTACTCTATAAACATTGATTATCTATCTATCTATTGTTTCTAAAGCTAAAATCTTTTTATCAATAGTTATAAAAAAGTGTAAAAAAGAGTGAAGAAAAAATGTCATAAATGTATTTTCCTTTCCATTGAACCTCCAAAAGTGAGATATTATTCGATCCACCATCAGTTAAGTTCACTGGCCGGGGGGCAGGAGATGGTGGCTTCCACTCATGAAGTTCGATGGCAATGTCAAAAGCTAGGGCCCAAGTACATGATGCAACAAAACATGTAATTCATATTATTGCATAATAATAAAGTGAAACTACATATACATGTAATTCATATTATTGCATAATAAAGTGAAACGACTTTATGTTTACCAAAATATAATATTGGAAATGTTTGATCAACACTTGAAAAGCTACAACACGGTGATAAACAATAAACTTTAAACATATGATAAACTTATATAATCAATAATTAAATCATCGGTAACTAGGTGTAACTCGTGTGAATTTTCAAGCACGTGAATACCAGAACTAATATAATATGCCACTCTTGAGAGAAGAATCATGTAATAGAAGCAACATCAATCACAAGTCTCATTGCATTGCTATCTAAGAGGAATACACAAATTAATGTCATTAATAAATCTTTCCCTGGATAAGGTGTTCCTCATACTAATTTAAGTAAAATTTAGTTCTAAAGAAGAGGCTTATCCAACCTTTTACTAATAAGATGTGATTCTTGAAGAGGAGAATGGTATGTAGAGTCACCATTTAGGACCCACTAAGTTTGAGGAGAAAGGAATTCCCCCGCCATTTATAAATGAATCCTCTTCAACCAACATTACAATAAGTGTCTAATCAATCTCACAAAGCTAGGCAAAAGAAGATTTTATTGACAAGGTTCTATTCAATCAACAAAAGTAATCAGGTTCAATTTACTAATCATCCCCGAGGAAAACAGACAGAAAAGTAGTAGAAAGTAAAAGGATTTGGATCCTCTCCTTTTCTTCTTTCCTTTTCTCTCTCATGTTAGGAGATATAACCACACAATAGCAAATTTCAATGGACCCTACACATAAAATTAAACGTGTTCATGTGTCTTTATCTCTCCTAACATGAGAGGAAAAATGAGAGAAGAAAAGGAGAGGATCCAAATCAAAAGTAAAGAAGGAAAAAAAAAAAAAAAGAGTGCTAAACCATGCAACTGTTTGGCTTTCTTTCCATTCAATGATTTGGACCCATGTAAGTCAATTCCTCAAAGGAATCCCAGAAGACTGAAAACAACACAAATATAAAAAGAAATAACTCTGCACTGTTTTTTTCCTTCCAAAATTTCTCTTTTGACCATTGAATCAGTTTTTTGCCTTGACAGAGTTATTCTCCTTGATTCTTGCACGGTTATCCAGCTTAACAAAGCGTTTTAGATCTTCATAAGGGAGTGTTTCGATACTCCTCCTACGCAGTTCACTTAGTGCTGGGTGTTTATCAAGCAGATGCCACAACCAGTCAGGGTATTCAGAATCAGGCAGGATTTTTGGATCAGTCCCATCCTTGAGAATGTTGGCACCTACAACTGTACTGGCCTTGACTTCTTTGCTAAGAGTTGATGCTTTGGGTGCATCAGCTGCTCCACCCCCTTTAGACCCTTTCTTTGCTTTACCAGTGGCAAAAGTTCTTTGGCATGCAACCCAAACTGCCTCCTTGGTGGCAAGAATGTGTCTAAAAGACCAGGCATGATTCATTGCCATGACTTTCTTCTGAAAGACAAGTTTATATCACTTCAGAAAGGAAAAGAACTACATAGAAAAACTCATATGAACATAGTACTGACCTACATAAATTAACCACAGTGAATATTCATTCATTCTACTCTGTAATGCACTAATGTGTGTGGCAAATTGTGGTTGGTAAAATCAGCCTCGTTAAAATTTGCATTCTAGACCATGACCATTGGAGTTCACATTCCTATGTTATTAATAGGATGTAGGGCTGGGGGGTGGGGTAGCTCAACTGGTTTGAGCTAAGGGTAGAAGGTGTTGAAGGAATTGAGGTCCGGAGTTCAAACCCCGGCGAAGGAGAAAAATTAACATAATAACTAACATACTAACATTTTCCTACCAAAAATAAAAATAAAAATAAAATAAAATAGGATGCAGGGCTTCAACCTGAATTTTTACCTTCCCTTCTAAGAGTTATCCACTTATTCTTAAGGGTCAGTTTGGTATGGGGTGAAAAAAAACTAATGTATCAGTATTATTAGAGAAATTGCATTAAAAATTGATCCATGAATTTTTCACCCCATTCTTACAATTATACAAAACTGACCTTGAGAGTTGAATAAAACTATCAATTGTTAGGGCTTAAAGAGAGTGGTTTCCTCACAAGGCTGCAACTAAGAACCTGATATCTTTTTTCCCTTGCCCCCAACAACACATATCCAGAACTTCCATTTTTCATGCCCTGCATCCTAATAACAGTATCTATATTCTATGATAAAGAATGATTATTTAACAGTATCATCTTAAGTACCCAAAAAAAAAATTGCATTTCAGAACCTATAAAACAGTATAAATATTGTACTAAAATTAAAAGTAGCAGTGAATATTTATATTGTATTTCCAGACCAGTATCTGCTTCTGAAGTGAAATTTAAAAGAATGCTATTCCTTACATTAGACTCAAAGCTAAGATATCACTCAAAATTTGTGTGAAGATTCTTGAGCCCCATGTTCCAAAATTGTAAGATTTTAAGTCAAACATGAACTGAATTTCTTTTATTAAAAAAATGAAGTGAATTTCAAAATTTTAACTAAACATTAAATATGAAATGTATAGAACACACATCTTACTGATAGTCAAAAGAGCTTCTTGGCATTATTAAAATGGAAAATACATTTTATTACAACAAAATTTCACTTTACAGGCTTTATTAACACACATAATAATAATAATCAGGATAATTATTTTTCTGGAAAAATGAGAATTCCACAAAAATTCAGCCTTTGATCATGCGAATCTTAGAGAAATAAAATAACTTTACAGGAAATAGAACATGCTAATAGGTCATTGTTCATTTTCATCTCATCAATTTCTCCTCTTTAATTTGATTCTATTAAGAGAAGAAAGCAAAAGAAATCTATAGACTTACTTACACTTTCAAGTATGAATAAGAAGAAGATGGGGGGCTCGACAGAAACAGAACGGTGGCTCCGGCGAATAACGGTGGCTTCCACCGCCGCAGCTGCGACTTCTGCTGTGAACTCGAACAAGTGTAACAACGTTTGATTCAGAGATCCTAATGGGAACAAAACCCGAATCCAACATAACAAACCGGTTTTTTCTCAGATTGTTGGGCCCAATAAACATAGCACCCAATTGAAGGCCCAATACATACCCCATCCATCAAGCATTCAAGCCCAATCACTTTTTTTTTTTTTTTAATATCAAGCCCAATTACTTTGATCCCAATCATTTCTTTGTCACTGCAAAATGAGCGAATTTTGGTTTTAATCACTATAAAATTATTTCTTTGATTTTGGTCCCTATAAAATTTGAAATCACTATTTTTAGTTCATACTATCATTTTTTTTTAACCATGACATAGGTACGAAGTATCCACCACCGTTAGCAGTGACTAATCTCCGTCGAGGAACCTGTTGGTCACATAAGGTGGGTTCTCCCCTCCCAACCATGTTTTCTCCATACACAAGAGTCAAAATTCGAACCCATGACCACTTGCTTAAGGTGCCCAAGTCCCTTATCACTTGGATCAACCACATATTGGTGTTCATACTATCATACGACATCTATTAAGTACTTTTGTGTCTAATGAAATGTCAAATGATCACCTCAAGTGACACTCAATAACCTCTATGGTGTCATGTTAATATGTGATTTCCCTAAAATTCTCCTTAAACCATTAAATGAATTATATTTATCTTTCGTAAAATGAATGTATGGACTAAAAATGGTGATATCAAATTTTAGAGAGATGAAAACTAAAGAATTTTTTTTTATAGATATCAGAACCAAAACTTGCTCATTTTATAGGGACCATAAATAATAATTTCATATTTTAAAGGGATGAAAATCAAACAAAGATTTTTTCAGAGTTCAAAACCAAAATTAACTCATTTTCTTAGGACTAAAAACATATTTAACGTTTCGTTTTCTTTTACTTATTTCATTTGGTTGTTAAATCATTATTACTATGGGTTACACTAGCAGGACCTAAATACGTTAATTTAAACAAATAACTAAAATATTTTAACCTTTATAAAGAGGAAAGAGGACAACCTAACAGGCAACCTTTTTTTTTTTATTATTCTTTTTATCTGTTTGCTAATTTTTTTTTTTTACTTTAAAATTACCATAACATTGCATGAGATCAAAATTACAAAGTTAGAATAGAATAAAAATTTAAATGTACACTCCAAAATAAAAACAAATTGTAAGCTCAAAGCATATCAAATTATTAAGAGTAAATTACATCTCGCCCTCCTTGAGATTTTGCTAAAAGATACATAACCTCAAACTTATCTAAAAATTACACTTCACCCCGTTAACCTTATTGAATGTTATTTAAGTTAATAGTTTTCAACGAAATATTCTTTTTAACCTTATTAGCTTTGAAATAATTAGATAGAGTTATTAATAAAATTAAACATAAAAATAAAAATAATAAAAATTATTAGTATTAAAAACTATTATTATTATAATTATAGAGAAGGTTAAACTAATATATTTTTAAATGCAAAATAAATGAAATTTTATAAAACTCATTTAAAAACAAAACAAGTGGATGAGTTAAAATAAACATAATGGAGAGTAGAAAATGTATCAATCTTTTTAGTGGTATTTAGTTTTACTACTACTTTAGGTACTTTCCCCCTTTCTTCTTTGAAGTTTTAGTGCGAGTAGAAGAGAGTCGACTTTGAGGCAAAGATATAGATATAGTTACAGCAATTGACTCTGATATCGTTCTTCTGTACAAAACATAAAACCAACATCATTGAAGAAACAAAACCTTAACAAAACCTTTTTAACTAATCCCATTGATAGTATAAACTCTAATGTAAACATTACTTATCTATAGCTCATGTCAGTGATGATTTTGTTTTATCTATGGGTTAAATAAGTTTTTGGTCCCTGAAAAGTTCTCATTTTTTTGTTTTAGTCCTTGTACTATTTTTTCATAGGTTTGCATCCCCACATTGTTCAAAGTTAAGGAAATGGTCCCCACCGTCAACCTGCCTCAGTTTTCTGCTCACATGGCTAACGGAATGCCACATCAGCAATGCCACGTCAGCCACGTGGCGTTAAGTTTGTCACGTCAGCAGGGACTATTTCAAAAAAAATTGAAAATACAGGGACGAAATCCTAAGACAAAATTTATAGGGACTAAAACCAAAATTTGTGAACTTTGGAGGGACTAGAAACTTATTTTAACAAAAAAAACTATTTTCCAGTCATTTTTCACACCAAGTCGTACAGGGACAGAAAACTACCTCAATATCCCCGAATATTCTCTTAAAGCTATTTTAAGAAACTTATACTCAATTTCCTCGTCTAACTATACTTAGGACAATTCTGCAAGCTAGAATAGACGAGTTAGTCCTTTAGCACAACTTTGCCATAAAAATTTAACCTTTTTGTTAATATCAAAACTTAAGAGATTATTCAACCAAAATCACTTTGGTTCCAACAAATTTGAAACGTATGGCTCTAATATATGATTTGTTTCTATTTTCTAGCCAAGTTTTGTCATAGTTTAAATTGTCAAATTCCTTCATCTGGTATGATTTTTAGTACAGGGATACCGAGGTAATTTCCTTTTCCTGCACGATTTGCTATAAAATTTGGCAAGAAAATAGAAACAAATTCATACATTATGGACCACATGGTTAAAATTGCTAAATTCCTTCATTTTGTATGATATATCTAGTACTGAAAGGTACCGAGGTAATTTCTTATTTTTATCTGACTTGCTCCAAAATTTGGCTAGAAAATATAAAGAAATCATACGTTAGGGCCACAAGTTTCAAATTGACAAATCCGTTCATCTGGTATGATTTCTAGTACTCAAGTGTATCAAGGTAATTTCTTATTCCAGTTTGATTGCTCTGAGATTTGACTAGAAAATAGAAGGAAAAAAAACTATACATTAGAGACACGAGGACAACTTTGTCAAATTCATTTTTCTGGTATAATTTCTAGTATTTGGGGATATCGAGGTGGTTTTCTGTCCCTGTACAACTTGGTCTGAAAAAAGACCACAAACTAGTTTTTAGTCCCTGCAAAGTTAAAAAATTTGGTTTAGTCCCTATAAATTTTGTCTTAGGATTTCATCCCTGTATTTTCAATTTTTTTCGAAATAGTCCCTGCTAACGTGGCAAACTTAGCACCACGTGGATGACGTGGCACACATGTGGCGATGCTGACGTGGCCTCCGTTAGCCACGTCAACAGAAAACGGAGGCAGGTTGACGGTGGGGACCGTTTCCTTAACTTTGAACAATGTGGGGATGCAAACCTATGAAAAAATAGTACAAAAACTAAAACAAAAAAATTGGAACTTTTCAGAGACCAAAAACTTATTTAAGCCTTTATCTATTTATTTTGTTTTGTTTACCTAACATGATATGATAGGTAAACTTTTATGGACAAATATGAATCAAAACTTTCTCAAGGGCTAGAGTGTTAGAACTCGAAAGTTTCAGTGACTAAAATGTTCATTTATTCAAACAGAATAGTCACTCACATAATTTATAATGGGGCTGGGCAACGGGCGGGTTCGGGCCCTAACGGCCCAATCCGAACCAACTTGTTAAGGTATATATGAGACCCAATTCCATCCGGTGGGCCTATCGGTTTGGGCAGGTGGTGGGTTAGGCCATTGTTGGTTCGTATCGAATTTTTTTGGCCCAATCACTTTTCTGTTTTTGTTTTGTCGATTTTTTTTGCCCAATCCATCCATCCCCATGAGTGTTCCTTCCTCTTCCTCACCTACTTCGATTCCCCGCCCCCTTGTATTTTTATCGCTGTCTCCGTTGTGACGGTGGGGGCACAACAAGAAGCGGCAGTTATCTAATTTTAGAAATGGCTTCGAACCCAACACCAAAACCCTACCCTCCGACGACAGTGACACCTAGAAGAGGACCCTCGGGGAGAAGATGTGGGAGATGGCGAAGAGGGGGACGACGCTTACCATTTTCGAAACCTGGAAGGGGTGGAGCGATTGAGATGTGAGTTGGAAACCCTTTCTTGAGTTCCTTCGTGGTGAGGCAGAGAGATTGAGAAAGTCAAAGGAGAGGTTGAGAGAACATGGTGGCTGCTAGGGTTTGCTCTCTAAAAAATGAATGAGATTAGATTTGACCCCTCAATCAAAGTCTGATCACTCTGATGTATGTAAAACGACGCGACACTCACTTAGTTTAACTTTCATTTAACTCATTTCAGTCGGGTTCAGGTACCGATGAAAAATTTTTAGTCCACCCAAACCCACCCGTAAGAAATCGTCCCTAACTGAATGTGAAACCCAACAACCCGCAAACCCGATTTAACCTGCCCATAAGCTTGCAGATTCGTTTGGGTCGCTCGGATTCGGGTCAGCTCGGATTGTTTGTCCAACCCTAATTTATAGTAAATGAATAAATTGTAATTTCACACATTAAAGTAATTTATACTAAATACATACATAATAAAACATAATAATTAATTAAAAATAATAATAACAATTAATTAAAAATAATAATAACAATCAGCAAAAAATTAAATAACAATAAATTATCCAAAACTTGAAAAATAAAACTATCTAACCTTCGCATTGCACTAGTTAAAAAAATCTAGTTGAAAATAGAAACAAGAAATACGCAAACTATTAAGAAATATTTAGAGTCTATTTGCTTTCTTTCCACTTTCCTTCTTTCATTTCCAGTTTTCAGAAGTAATTACAAAATTGTCACATTGTTTTCATCTTGTTTCCTGTTTTTAAAGATTTATACAAGAAACAATGAAAACAACAAAAATTGTTTTCAATATTTTCTTGAAAATGTTTTTTTTTTTTTTTGAATTGTTCTTACAAATGTTTTAAAAAGGCAAATTGAGTGAAAAAAATATCATTTTTGCAATTATTAATGAAAATAAGAAATAAAAAACATAAAACTGGGAGCAACAACAACGCAAACAAGCCATTTTCACATGAGTCATCATATTTGTGATAAAATATAGAAAAGGGAAATGACCATGTTGCTTTGGAGATTGTGCATCAATGGATTTTAGATTACAGTATGGAGATGGAGATGGCATTGATCAAATGTATCTTGGAAAGATGTTACAATTATTGAGTAATGAAATACAAATACTACTAATGTTCCGTTTCTTTTGCATTCAGAGGGAGATCCCTTACACAAACCGTTTCAACCACTCACATATGTTCAGATGCTTGATTCACACACCAATTAGGAGGGAGTCCTTCTCAAGCTTATTGAGTATAAGCAGCTAAAAATTTTAGGCAGTATAAGCTATGATGATGATATTGATCATTCTATAAGGTAGGAGGGATCCAAATATAACCATGTGTTTGAACATAGCCAGCTTTTTCCAGCAACTCATCTGCTTCTGCAGGACCTCTGCTTCCTGGTTGGTAAGGAATTGACTTGAACTCCCCTCTATCAATTCTGTGCAGAAGTGGGGTGAAGATCTCCCAGGATGCCTGGTAAGAAACAAAGTACAACCACTAAAGTTGTGAATCAAGACCCTTTTGCAATCAGTTGTGTTATTTGAATACAAAAATGAGACAACAAATTTCGACAACAACTTGGATGGTTGACGTAGTTCAAATACGTGGTTAATTACGTTCAGTGGATGGTTAATGAATATAACAAGGTGTCGCAACTCATTAACCAGTCACTGAACGTAATTAACCACGATTTTGAATGTCATTAACCACGATTTTCAGGTGTTCAAATATACATGACCTCGAACACCTGAAAATCGTGTTTAATTACGTTCAGTGAATGGTTAATGAGTTGACACCTTGTTATATTTATTAACCATCTAATGAACGTAATTAACCACATATTTGAACTGTATTAACCATCCAAATTGTTGTCCCATTTTTGTGTTCAAAAATCATTTCTTTTTTCAATAGTCTATGAACCATGCAATGATCTTACCTTCAACTCATCTCTGCGAACAAAATGTTGTTGGTCACCTTTAATACTGTAAAAAAAAAATAAAAAAAATCCAATTCCCATTACTATTCATTCAAATCTATTTCTTTCGAACAACTGAACTGAAAACTGATTGCTAAGTAATGCATGTAATCCTAAATTCCTATTTTTTCTACATTGTTTAGCACCATGATACATCTTTATTTAGAAACAACTAACAAGCCATAAACATGAACTAGGAAGTAACATACGTGTCGAGAATTAAACGCTCATAAGCCTCTGGAATGGTTACTCCTTGATAACGTTGCCCATATGACAAATCTAGTTCACTTTGCACTGTCGACATTTCCAGTCCAGGTTGCTTGACCTGCATACATTGAACTAGTCAGTCCACTCTTAGAAACATCATTAAAAAGTTTGCAGAAGTTAACCACTTATTAAATAACAAAGTTGCCATTTACACTAAGAAAATTGATTCCAAACAGCACCATGGGAGATATATAATCAGTTTTACATTTTTCAATTTATAAACAACAAATGTCTTAATTCCTATAAAAAAAAACCCTTTGCTTCATACAACTTGAGATCCTCAATAAAAGCATACGACACATATAGGGAATTGTCAGAGGTAATCAGATCAAACAAATGGCAGAATTGTTCTCGTTAAGGGTTATCAAAATGAGTGACATACCGTAAGCTTCATGTACATAGCTTCTGAAGGTTGCAGGCGTATAACAAACTCATTTCTCCCCTGCTTTTGACCTAAACAAGAATAGCTTTACAGTTAGGTTAATAAATTGATATTGAGATCATAAAGCATCTGTCACCAAGACATGGAAAAATGTAGGCTAGCTAATATTTATATTCCTTATCAAAGCATTCATACTGTCAATAAAGAACAGGTTCCTCATGCTTCTTACCTTCGTTGTGATTATTGATTATAGATATGACCCACTTCTCGACAAAAATTTTACTGTCCTAAGGGATAAGATAATTTTATGTGCGCACCTAAATATTTCTATTTGTTGGAAAGCCGCCTTAATTGCGGTCTCGCCCCTAGTCACCTTAATTGCGACAACTTTGAACTGCCTTCATTGCAGCCCCTAGCACCTTCATTGTGTTGGGTTTGAGGGGTGTGTTTAGTCCCACATCGCCTAGAGATATGGCCTTTGTAATGCTTATAAGGCTTGGGCAATCCTCACCTTACAAGCCGATTTTGTGGGGTTGAGTCAGGCCCAAAATCTAAGATGGTATCAAAGCCAATGGATGTTCTTTCTTCCTTCTATCCAAATTTGTCAACCACTAATAACCTTAAACCTCGAATCTTTGGGCGTGTGTCCTTTGTCCATGTTCATAGTCACGAAAGGGGGAAACTTGATCCTAGAGCTCTAAAATGTGTTTTTGTTGGGTATTCCTCCACTCAGAAAGGGTATAAGTGTTACCATCCCCCTTCCAAAAAATTCTGTGTCACGAGTTGTCACATTTCATGAAGGGGAAGCCTATTTCACACCTTATCTTCAGGGGGAGGATTTTAGGAAAGATAAGCTTGAAATATGTTGGATAGCAATCTTGAACATTATGAGAAATTACAGTATCCCATAATTATAGGGATTGTTATCAGCTATTATGTCTTTTATTCTGTTGCTTATTTTTAGGGATTCCTAATTAATTCTGGGAATTGCCTATTTTTTGTTTCCTTATTTACTTCTCTGTTTTGCCTATTTATGTAATCCTTGATCATTTGAATAAATCAAGAGATGGAATATTTTACCATACTCTGATCTTACGGTATCAAGAGCCGCCAGTCCTCTTTCATCGTAGATGAAAACCCGATACAGCTTCATGGCTGATGCACCCACAACGCCTGAAAATATTGATCAGCATCCTACAAACGCTGATCAGCATTCCACCAAAATCCTAAACACCAACCCAACCTCCACGACTCAATCTCTTCAGCCTATTGACCTAAACCCCTCAATCCAAATAACCCAACACAAGTTAAATGGGTTAAATTTCAGAGAATGGTTCCAATCGGTTCTTCTAGTGATTAAGGGGAAAGGAAAAATGGGCTACCTTACAGGGACTATGTTAGAACTGGATTGTGTAAGACTACTGTAACTGCTTTTTATTGAAGTATCTCTGTGAGAAATGCCTCTACAGAGTATGAATCACTCTACAAGGTTGAAGATGAACAGAGAATGATAGATAGAGAGAGAGAGAGAGATAACCCTAGGAATTCGAGAGCCTAGTCTCTCCTAACCAATTTCTTAACTACCAACAGAATGCCTAACTCCCTCTCCTCCACCTCTATTTATACTATTCAAGAGCTAACTATTACAGTGTTGCACCTAACTAACTGTCAGGCGCCACTTGCTTATGCCTCCTATAGTAGGCTCTATATATGGGAGGCCTAGTATTACTAACAATACTCCCCCCCAAAAGTTTCACCTTGTTCTCAAGGTGAAAAAGAGGAAATTGCTGCTGAATCACATCATACAATTCCCAAGTAGCCTCAAATTCTGGTAAGGTCTTCCACCTGATCAAGACCTCTACTTGTCCTGCTGTAGCTATTCTCACTGCCAGCACCTGATCCGGTTCAACGATTAACTCCAGATCCTCACTTAGAGCTTGCGGTAGTGGCTGAGGCACTACTGATGGTCCCAAGGCCTTTTTTAACAGGGAGATGTGAAATACGGGATGGATTTTGCGCTCTGCAGGCAATTCCAACTGACTAGCGACTGGTCCCACCTTCTTGCAGATTTGATAGGGCCCATAAAAGCGAGGTCTCAACTTTTCATTCATTTTTTTTGCTAAAGATCTCAACCTATATGGTTGTAACTTCAAATACACCCAATCTCCCACCTCATACGTGACATCCCTTCTTGATTTGTCTGCTGTAGCTTTCATTTGTCCCTGGGCCCTGAGCAAATTGCTCTTGAGATCATGCAACAACATATCTCTTTCTTGAGTCATCGTGTTAACTTCTTCCACAGCTGATGGTACAGTGGTTCCCTTCAATATGAGTGGAAGGTCTCTGCCATATAAAGCTTTAAATGGAGTCAACTTGGTTGAGCTATTGTAGTTCGAACTAAACCAAAATTCAGCCCAACTAAGCCATTTTGGCCACTGCTTGGGTTTGGAACCAGTCAAGCATCTCAGATAGGTTTCTAAACACCGATTTACCACTTCAGTCTGCCCATCGGACTGAGGGTGATAGGCGGAACTGAATTTCAGTTTTGTCCCTGCCAATCTGAAAAGTTCAGTCCAGAAATTGCTCAAAAAAACCTTGTCTCTGTCTGAGACTACGGTTGATGGAAAACCATGCAATTTCACTACTTCGCGGATAAAAACTTCTGCCACATCCTTCCCAGTAAACGGATGTCCCAAGGGAATAAAATGCGCATATTTGGTCAGTCTGTCCACCACTACCAGAATGACATCCTTTCCTTGAACCTTTGGCAGTCCCTCTACGAAATCCATTGAAATATCTGCCCAAACTTGAGTAGGAATTGGGAGAGGTTGCAATAGACCTGCTGGGGATAGGGTTTGATACTTGTTGAGCTGACAAACCTCACAAGTTGCCACATAATGCTGAATGTCTTTTCTCATTCCCTCCCAATAAACCATTGCAGCTATTCTTTTATAAGATCTGAAAAACCCAGAGTGTCCTCCAATGGCCGAGCTATGAAATTCTTTGAGCAGGATAAGAATCTTTGATGAAGTCCTGGGCAACACCAACTTCCCCTTATATAATAGTTTTTTATTGATGAATGAGTATCCTGGATGGGAGAGTGGATCTCTAATCAGATCATGAATTATGTTTTGCAACTTACTATCCTTCTGAGCTTCTTCTTCCCACTCCTCTATTTCAGAAAACTGAACCACTGAAATGGCTGCATAGGTCATCCTGCGGGAAAGAGCATCTGCTGCTCTGTTGTCACAGCCTGGCTTGTATTTGATCTCAAAATCAAATCCCATGAGCTTAGAAGTCCACTTAAATTGTTCCTCACCTAGAACTCTCTGTTCCATTAAGAATTTCAGACTTTTTTGGTCAGTATGAATGATAAAATGCCTTCCCATTAGGTAGTGCCTCCACTTCTGCACTGCCATGACAATCGCCATTAATTCCCGCTCATAAACTGACTTCTTTTGTGCTCTATCTGACAGAGTTTGACTCAGGAATGCTACAGGTCTACCCTCCTGTAACAGAACAGCCCCCAAACCCTTGTTAGATGCATCGGTTTCTATGATGAATGCCTTTTCAAAATCCGGAACAGTTAAGATAGGTAATTCGGCCATAGCATTTTTCAATAAGTCAAAGGCTATTTGTGCTTCTTCATTCCAACCGAAACCATCTTTCCTCAATAGCATGGTTAGAGGTCGAGCAATCTTGCCATAATTGCGCACAAATCTTCTATAATACCCTGTAAGGCCTAGGAACCCTCTCAAAGCTTTAACATTTTTTGGTATAGGCCACTGTTTCATGACTTCTATCTTCCTTGGATCCGCTGCTACTCCTCTCCCGGATATGATGTGACCAAGATATTCAATCTGCTCTTGCCCAAAAGTACACTTCTTCTTGTTGGCAAAGAGCTGATTTTGTTGTAGCAAGTGTAACACTGCCTGTAACTGCTCCACATGCTCTTCTCTACTCTTGCTATACACCAAAATGTCATAAAAAAACACGAACAAACTTCCAGAGATAAGGTTTTAGGACTTCATTCATGAGTGACTGAAATGTGGAAGGCGCATTGGTGAGTCCGAAAGGCATGACCACAAACTCATAATGGCCTTCATGAGTTCTAAAAGCTGTTTTTGCAATATCTCCCTCCTTCATTCTAATTTGGTGATACCCTGAGCGTAGGTCCAGTTTGGAAAAAACCTTTGCTCCACCCAACTCATCTAATAATTCATCAATGATGGGTATTGGGAATTTATCAGGCACTGTCACTTTATTCAAAGCTCTATAATCCACACAAAAACGCCAACTTCCGTCCTTCTTTTTCACAAGAATAATAGGGCTAGAGTATGGGCTCACACTAGGCCTAATTACTCCAAATCTCAACATATCATTTACTAGCTTTTCTATTTCAATTTTCTGATAATGTGGGTACCTGTATGGCCGTAAATTGGGGATATCAGCCCCTTCCTTGAGTACAATTGCATGATCATTTCTTCTAGAAGGTGGTAACCCTTGAGGTTCCTTAAAAACTTCTTCATAATTGTCTAATACCTTCTTCAACCACTGTGTTTCAATGGAGTTTTCACCCGAAGTGGCTTGCAAGCCCAAATAGTCTACAATAAACCCCTGCCCTTCTGCTTGAATGGCCTTCATCACCGATTTGAATGAAGCTGCTGCTCTGGCCAAGGCTGGCTCACCCCTTAACACCTGGATACCCTTGCTTGTAGGTACCTTTAGTGTTAACTCTTGAAAATTTGCCCTGATCTCCCCTAATCCAGCCAACCTCTCCATCCCTAAAACAATATCCACGCCACCCAATTCAAAGATGTAGAAGTCTTGTTGTACTTCTAAACCTTGAATCTGCAGTGGGAGCTTGGGACAAACTCCTGCACACCTAATCTTCCTTCCATCCCCTACCTCCACAGTATAGGGAGCTGTTTCAGTTACTTCTATTGCTTCCTCTTCAACTAAAACCGAGGAAATGAAGTTATGCGAGGCTCCACAATCAATGAGAACTATCACCTTCCTTCCTGCTAATTCTCTCCAAACCTTAATAGATTTCTTTGACGTGATCCCTGTAATACTATACAATGATAATTGTAGGTTCTTGAGTTCTGCCTCAGTCTTGTTCATCTCTTCCTCCCCTGCAATTTCCTCCCCCGCAATTTCCTCCCCATCCTCCTCCTCCAAGGTCATTATCAGTATCTGTTTGTTGGCACAAACATGGCCTGGGCCAAACTTCCCATCACATCTAAAACATAGTCCCTTAGCTCTCTTGTCATCCTTCTCTGCTTGTGTTAGTATTTTGAAGTCCCTTCCTCTAAAAGACCCTGTGGTTTTCGTGCTGTTGGAGTCATTGCTCGAATTGACACTTCTGTTGGGCCCCGCGTTTTGGGTGCCACTTCTATTGCCTGGCTCCCAAGTCACTGTTCTATTACTTATGTAACCTCTATTACTGTTTCCACCCTTATTCGTCACCATTACTCCTTTACCCAGCAATTCGTTCCTTTCATCCACTTGCTGTGCAAATTTCATCATCTCAGGCAAGGTTTTCAGCGAATGCAACTTCATCTCAGCTTTGATCAAGTCGCTCAGCCCATTTAGGAAAATTCCTTTGATGTACTCTGGATCGGCCGTTTTCAACGGTCCCAAATATAGCTCAAATTGCTCCCGATATTCCGCCACCGTCCCGGTTTGTTTGACACTCATCAGCATTGCAAACGGATTCTGTTGAATCGATGGTTGGAACCTTTCAATTAGTGTCGTACGAAATTCCTCCCACGTAGGCTCTACTGCACAGAATTCCCACCATTGGTACCAATTTAGGGCTTTGCCTTCCATTGCCACCATCGAAGCCTGCAATTTCTCCCGATCGGAAACTCGCTTCATCTCAAAGTAGCGTTCAATCTTATTCACCCATCCGTACGCATCGTCACCAGAGAAAATCGGAATTTCGAGCTTCCGCCACTTATCGTCCTTGCGATCGGCGTCTTCTTCCCCGATTGCTTCCTCGGTATCGCTACGATGGCTTCCTTTGTCTTGGCTACTGTTTTCGTTCGAATTTCGCTGGAGATGCGTTAAAATCGCCTCCAATTTATCATCCAACCTCTTCCGATCTTCGTCTGCAATTCGTTTGTCTTCGTCGCGGTTCCTTCTCAACTCATCGATTCCGTGCTCAAGCACTGCGAATCCGCGCTCCAGAGATTCGATTCTTGCTTCCATTCTTCGTGTGCTTACCATGTACCACGCCCAGAGATGAGCTTTGATACCAGTGTTAGAACTGGATTGTGTAAGACTACTGTAACTATGCTTTTTATTGAAGTATCTCTGTGAGAAATGCCTCTACAGAGTATGAATCACTCTACAAGGTTGAAGATGAACAGAGAATGAGAGATAGAGAGAGAGAGATAACCCTAGGAATTCGAGAGCCTAGTCTCTCCTAACCAATTTCTTAACTACCAACAGAATGCCTAACTCCCTCTCCTCCACCTCTATTTATACTATTCAAGAGCTAACTATTACAGTGTTGCACCTAACTAACTGTCAGGCGCCACTTGTTTATGCCTCCTATAGTAGGCTCTATATATGGGAGGCCTAGTATTACTAACAGACTACTGCTGTTCCACCACCAAACGACCCTTCCTACAGTAGCTGGGATGCTGAAAACTCCATTGTCATGGCATGGTTAATCAACTCCATGGATCCCAAAATCGGCATAACCTATCTTTTTTGCAAGACCGCCCATGAGATTTGGACAACCGTTCAAGAGATGTACTCAGACCTCCAAAACAAAATCGGCATAACCTATCTTTTTTGCAAGACCGCCCATGAGATTTGGACAACCGTTCAAGAGATGTACTCAGACCTCCAAAACTCTGCACAATGCTTTGAAATCAGATCAGCTTTACGCAATACTCGACAAGGTAACAAATCAGTGACTGAGTACTTCAATATGCTAGTTGAGTTATGGCAAGAAATGGACTTATTCTATACTGTTTCATGGAAATGCCCTGAGGACAAACTATTATATGACCAAATGCTGGAAAAAGAGCGAGTATTTGATTTCCTTCAAGGCCTTACCAAGGAATTAGATGAAGTGCGAGGTCGGATTCTCGGCCTGAAGCCACTGCCATCACTAAGAGAAGCTTTTGCCATGGTTAGAAGGGAAGAAAGTCGAAGAAAAGTGATGTTGGAGATCAGTTCTACAATTGAAGATGCTCAACTAAGCTCTGCCCTTGTCAGTCGCAGAAATGACCCAAAGACTCAACGTCCTAAAGAGGCAAAAACTTGGTGTGATCATTGCCAGAAACCATATCACACAAAGGACACATGCTGGCTTATCCATGGGAAACCTGCAGATTGGAAACCTCGAAGCCAGCGCAAACCTACTGCCTCTGCTCATGTTGCTGAATCTTCTACTGACCCAAAGAAGCAAAGTTCTACTCCTTTGTCTGATGAACATCTGGACATGTTGAAGAATTTGCTCTCTCACCTCAAAACTGAAGCATCTGAACCTTCAGTTTCCACTGCAAACATTGCTCACAAAGGTAATGTTCAGTTTTCTTTCTTGTCTAAGCATGAGAATACAGAAGAATGGATCCTTGATTCCGGTGCGACTGATCATATGACGGGGTCATATACTGACTTCACATCATACAAGAAGGCTAATAGAGGAGTTACTATTACGGTTGCTGATGGTAATTCATCATTGGTAGCGGGTATTGGTAATCTGAATTTGTCAGGGTTAAAACTTAAATCCGTTCTTCATGTCCCTGAATTGAAATATAATCTCCTATCTGCCAGTAAATTGACAAAAGATTTAAACTGTGCAATCATTACATACCCATCTCACTGTATTTTTCAAGATTTGTCTTCGGGGAAGACGATTGGCAGTGCTAAGGAACGCAATGGCCTCTACTATGTCTCTGCTAGTTCTCCCTCAAGGGTGGATTCCCCTCAAACCTTCTCCTTGTCAACTGTCTCAGACTCAAATATCCTTCTTTGGCACAACCATCTTGGGCATCCTAATTTTAGTTACTTAAAATACTTGTATCCGGACTTATTTATCAATAAAGATGTTTCCTCTTTCAGTTGTGAACACTACATTCTTGCTAAACAATCTCGAAATAATTATCCTTCTCACCCTTATCATGCATCTCAACCCTTTCATCTCATCCATAGTGACATTTGGGGGCCCTCTCGAGTTCCCAATATTACTGGAGCTCGATGGTTTATTACTTTTATAGATGACCATACACGTGTTTGTTGGGTGTACCTCTTAAAACAAAAATCAGAAACAAACACTATATTCAAACAGTTCCATAAACTTGTCACTAATGTTTTTCAGTCATTTATTCACATCCTTCGTACTGACAATGGAAGAGAGTATTTCTCACATGACTTCAATGGTTACTTACTTGAACATGGCATATTTCATCAAAGTTCATGCAGTCATACCCCCCAACAAAATGGTGTTGCCGAAAGGAAAAATCGGCACATTCTTGAGGTTGCTCGCTCCCTTATGTTCACATCAAATGTCCCAAATCATTTTCGGGGGGAAGCTATCTTCACCGCTACTTATCTTATCAATCGTCTTCCTTCCAAACCTCTTCAATTTCTAACCCCTCTTAGTTGTCTCAAAAAGACCTTTCCATTAGCAAGGATGCTTGAGTCAGTTCCACCAAAAATATTTGGTTGTACAGTGTTTGTCCATGACTCTAGTCCCACACGTGGAAAGCTTGATCCAAGGTCCCACAAATGCATCTTCCTTGGTTATTCTCCCACACAAAAAGGGTACAAGTGCTATTGCCCCAAATCCAAGAGGTTCTACATATCATATGATACCACATTCCTTGAACATAAATCTTTCTTTCCCAATAATTCGCTTCAGGGGGAGAACATGATTGAAACTCATCATTGGGATCCCTCCATCTCTCTCCCATAACTCTTCCATTGTCTACTACAGTACCAAAAGAATCCCTTGAATCCTCTTCTCCATCCGAACCAGAATCCACACATATAACAAGTCAAGGGGGAGAATTAGAGAAGAGACCTCGAAGTGAATCCCAATATTTCTCAAAAAATTTCACCAGAAGACTGCGTGTTCCTTTGCAAGGTCAATCATTGGATCTGGAGCCAAATCATGTGGAAACTGCAGAAGGTAACATAGAAGGTAATTGTACAGTTGATGATTCTAATGCAGTTGGTGTTATTGTTGATGAGATTGACCAGGATTCTAATGCAGTTAATGATACGGTTGATGAGATTGACCTGCCTATTGCTCTAAGGAAAGGAGTAAGGGCATGCACAAAGCATCCTATATCAAGTTACCTCGCATATTCCAACCTATCCCCAAAATATAGAGCATTTGTTGCTGAACTGGACTGTGTGCAGATTCCCAACACTGTCCATGAAGCTCTGAAATATAAAAATTGGAGAGCTGCTGTCCTAGAGGAAATGGCTGCATTAGAAGAAAATAAGACTTGGGAAATTGTACCCCTTCCTAAAGGTAAGAGAGTTGTGGGGTGCAAATGGATATTTACCACAAAGATGGGTGCAGATGGAAAGATAGATAGATACAAGGCAAGACTAGTTGCCCAAGGCTACCCAAACCCATGGTATAGATTATGAGGAAACCTTTGCTCCGGTTGCAAAGTTAAATTCGATTAGAATCCTCATTTCCCTTGCAGCAAATCTGGATTGGGGACTACACCAAATGGATGTAAAAAATGCCTTCTTGAATGGGAAGCCAGAGGAGGAGGTCTATATGAAACTGCCCCCTGGTTTTGAAAGAGAAAATAATGATGCAGTCTGCAAGTTAAATAAATCCCTATATGGACTAAAACAGTCCCCAAGGGCTTGGTTCACAAAATTCAGTACCACTATGAAGCAATTCGGCTATATACAAAGTCAGGCTGACCATACCTTGTTAGTGACAGCAAATCTGCCATCAGCATAGTCCATAACCCAGTCCAACATGACAGGATAAAGCATGTGAGGATTGACAGAAATTTTATCAAGTCAGAAATTGAAAATGGGACTTTCACCCTTCACTATGTACCAACCAAGTTGCAAGAAGCAGATGTTCTTACAAAGGCCCTATTAAAATCAAACTTTGAGTCCAATGTTGGCAAGCTGGGAATGACTAATATCTATTCCCCATCTTGAGGGGGAGTGTTGGATAGCAATCTTGAACATTATGAGAAATTACAGCATCCCATAATTATAGGGATTGTTATCAGCTATTATGTCTTTTATTCTGTTGCTTATTTTTAGGGATTCCTAATTAATTCTGGGAATTGCCTATTTTTTGTTTCCTTATTTACTTCTCTGCTTTGCCTATTTATGTAATCCTTGATCATTTGAATAAATCAAGAGATGGAATATTTTACCATACTCTGATCTTACATCTGCTTCTTGCAACTTGGTTGGTACATAGTGAAGGGTGAAAGTCCCATTTTCAATTTCTGACTTGATAAAATTTCTGTCAATCCTCACATGCTTCATCCTGTCATGTTGGACTGGGTTATGGACTATGCTGATGGCAGATTTGCTGTCACTAACAAGCTTCATAGGTTCTTGAAGTAGAATAAATAAGTCTTGTAGTAACCTATTTACCCAGATCAGTTCACAAACCCCTTGAGCAATTGCTCTATATTCTGCCTCTGCACTACTCCTTGCCACAACCGTCTGTTTCTTGCTTCTCCATGTCACTAAGTTTCCCCACACTTTGGTACAATACCCTGTAGTGGACTTGGTATCTTCAACCGAACCTGCCCAATCAGCATCTGCAAAACACTCAACACTTCTGTTTTCAGTCTTCCTGAATAGTAATCCTCTTCCTGGAATGCTTTTCAGATAGCGGAGAATCTGGTTTACAGCCTCCAGATGTCTCCTTCTTGGAGAGTGCATGAACTGACTCACGACACTAACACTATAGGCAATGTCTGGTCTAGTGAGAGATAGGTAGATTAGCTTACCTACAAGGCGTTGATACCTATCTCTTTCAACTGGAGGATCATCTTCAGTAATCTTGTGCTTTCAATTTCGGTCTAGCGGAGTTCCTGCGGGTCTACACCCTAGTTTCCCGGTTTCCCGAAGCAAGTCAAGAGTGTACTTCCTTTGGGAGATGAAAATACCCTTCTTGCTTCTGGCTATTTCCATCCCAAGAAAGTATTATAGTTGGCCAAGATCTTTAACCTTAAATTCTGCCTGTAAACAGTTCTTGAGATGTTCAATTTCTTGTGTGTCATCACCTGTAATTACCATATCATCCACATAGACTATAAGAACAGCTCGTTTTCCTTCTTTGGATTTTTTTACAAACAAGGTGTGGTCAGCCTGACTTTGTATATAGCCGAATTGCTTCATAGTGGTACTGAATTTTGTGAACCAAGCCCTTGGGGACTGTTTTAGTCCATATAGGGATTTATTTAACTTGCAGACTGCATCATTATTTCCTCCTTCAAAACCAGGGGGCAGTTTCATATAGACCTCCTCCTCTAGCTTCCCATTCAAGAAGGCATTTTCTACATCCATTTGGTGTAGTCCCCAATCCAGATTTGCTGCAAGGGAAATGAGGATTCTAATCGAATTTAACTTTGCAACCGGAGCAAAGGTTTCCTCATAATCTATACTATGGGTTTGGGTATAGATAAGCTTGAAATACTCGATCTTTCTGGTCTTGAGTCAAACACTTCTGGTCATGAGTCAAACACACGTGTCAGATCCATCTAGACCTGAAACTGAAGAACCTGAAGTTGAGTCCGATCAACCAAATTCACCTGCAGCTGAACCTGGACCTGAAGTGGATGCAAGATATGGAAAGAATATGGTGTTTTCAAGAAGGTCAAAGGCCATTCCTGGATCGAGACATGTTCAAGAGCCCGACTCGACTCCTTCGAATGAGGTAATTAATTTTAATTCTCCAGCATTACAGGATGAAATTGAAGCCCAAACAACACATGATGACCTAGATCTCCCAATTGCCATTATAAAAGGAACTAGAAAATGCACCACACAGCCTTTATATCCCCTCTCAAACTGCCTCATTTAAAAAATTCTCACCAACCCATAGAGCCTTACAAACCTAAACACTACTTCCATACCCACCACTGTTTCTGAGGCATTATCCGATGAAAAATGGAAGCAAGCCACGAATGCAGAAATGGAGGCATTACGGAAGAATGGAACGTGGGAGTTAGTTTCTTTACCAGAAGGAAAGAGGCCAGTTGGGTGCAAATGGGTTTACATAGTAAAATATAAGGCTGATGGATCGATTGAAAGATACAAAGCCAGATTGGTCACCAAAAGGTTCACACAAACCTATGGGATTGATTATTTAGCGACATTTGCTCCTGTTGCCAAGATGAATACAGTCCGGGTAATTTTGTACCTTGCTGCCAATTATGGTTGGGAATTGCAGCAATTTGATGTAAAGAATGCCTTCTTACATGGGGAACTTGAGGAAGAAATTTACATGCAAGTGCCAACAGGGTATGATAAAAAGGTTGCTGTCAATACAGTGTGCAGGCTGAAAAAGGCATTATACGGGTTGAAACAATCACCCCGAGCATGGTTCGGAAGATTCACTAAGGTTATGACAACTTTGGGGTACAAGCAAAGTCAAGGAGATCATACTTTGTTTATCAAACACTCGACAACAGGGGGAGTAACAGTGTTGATAGTATATGTGGATGACATCATAGTAACCGGAGATGATTGGAAAGAGCAACAAATCTTGAGCCAGTGTTTGGCCAAGGAGTTTGAAATAAAAACTCTTGGAAAGCTAAAAGTATTTTCTAGGCATTAAGGTGGCACACTCAAGGAAAGGCATTTTTATATCCCAGCAAAAATACATCACAGATTTGCTCAAAGATACAGGGAAAACAACATGCAAACCTGCTAGTACTCCTATGGATCCGAATTTGAAATTAGGAAATGCAGAAGAAGATGCTATGGTGGATAGAGAAATGTATCAATGCTTGGTAGGGAGATTAATTTATTTGTCTCACACCAGACCAGATATTACATATGCAGTAAGCTGGGTTAGTCAATTCATGCATAGTCTGAGAGAGGTTCATCTACAAGCAGCTCATAGGATCTTGCAGTATCTCAAGGGGACTCCAGGAAGAGGAATTCTATTCAAAAGAAATGGGAATATAACACTAGAGGCATACACTGATGCTGACTATGCAGGATCGATCGTTGATAGAAGATCTACTACAGGGTATTGCACATTTCTTGGAGGAAATCTTGTGTCTTGGAGAAGTAAAAAGCAAACTATAGTAGCTCGTTCTAGTGCTGAAGCTGAATTTCGAGCCATGGCACAAGGCATTTGTGAATTACTTTGGCTGAAAAATTATTTTAGAAGACTTGTAGATTAAATGGGAAGGACCTATGAAGCTCTATTGTGATAATAAGTCTGCAATCAGCATAGCACATAATCCTGTTCAGCATGATCAGACTAAGCATATAGAGGTTGATAGGCATTTCATTAAGGAGAAGCTTGATAGTGGATTAATTTGCACTCCATATGTGCCCTCACAAGGGCAACTTGCGGATATTCTCACCAAAGGGTTGAGCAGCCCAATTTTTGAATGAATTTTATCCAAGCTGGGAATGGAGAACACCTATTCACCAGCTTGAGGGGGAGTGTTGGAAATAGCAATGTTTACGACTTTTCTTCCCAAGTAGTTAGATTCATTGTATAGAAGTAGATTCAATGAATCTAACTACCTGGAAAGAGAAGTCACAAACATTTTCCAACACTATTCATACTTCCAAATAGAAGATATAATTTGTGTACCAATAACAGTAGATACCAAAGTTCCAAACACATCCAACTCGATTGTGCCATTACAAAAGTGCCTCATCTTTCAAAGTATACTATATCTGATTAAGGGGGAAAAACTATATCTGATTCCAATTTAATGTCAAGATTGATGTATAAACAACAAAAGATGCATGATAAAAGCAAGTATTGAAGAGAATTCACCCAAACATCCAAAGGGTCTGCTGTCATACATTTGAAAATATCACCAGGAACATCCTTGAATTGAACCCGTATATCTGCCTTTCGTGAATTTAGGGCCTTCCCAGCTTTTAGTATGAAAGGAACACCTGACACAAAAGAGAAGCTTGGTGTGAAAAGGTCTCAACTGTGATTTAATTGATCAAATACACAGAAATATATAGCAGACAATAGAAAATAATATATACACACGCACACATGCAAGAATGAATATGAACTATAATATTAATTTCCAAACATTTAGCATAAATAAATAAAAGGGAAGTCCCCAAACCCACAATGCAAATTTGCTTTCTAGGAAAAGAATGCTGGTCTTTTTCTCATACCTTCCCATCTTTCGCTGTGTACTCGCAGAATAACAGTTGCAAAAGTTGGAGTGTTTGAATGGTCAGGTACAGTTGGGTCATCTCTATAGCCTTCATATTGTCCTAGAACAACCTCATCATCTTTAATAGGAAGTACTGATTGAAGAACCTGCATTTTTTATATCAGCCAGAAAGTGGTAGAGGTAAGCTGGGACTCAGCTAAAATTCTAGGTCAACATAAAAGTGCAACATAGAAAGTTTCAAGTTATCAGTAATAAAAATACCACTTTGATGCAGTTGTGAGTATGCATAATAAAATATTTTTAAAAATAATGGGGAGCGAGATGTTGGTACTGTGTCTATTACTTCTTCATATCAGGAATTCAGGACTATAGATGCAGAATTAAATGACAGCAGAGGGTAATAATTTCCATATAAATTGAATGGGACGCACCTTCACTTTCTCGTCCCGAATGTGTTCAGGATTGAGAGAAACAGGTTTTTCCATAGCAACCAAGCAAAAAACCTGAGTTTGCAGAAAATCAATGAACAAGACTGACATATTAGGCCGATAAATGTCTGATGTAAAACTGTGAAGCCATCATAGGGCTATTTAATAGGTCTAACTAGCTTGACAATTTAAACAATATCGTTGCATCTGACTATAGGACAAAAGTATTGACTTGATATTACAACATGGTGATAGCAATGCCAAAATATATGAAATTCATTTCAGTTTAAAGGAAGGCCTCACCTGCAGTAGGTGGTTTTGAATAATATCTCGAATAATTCTGCCAAATAAAGAATAGTATATTAATGAATTATGGTTTTATAATCTTAATAACAGACAATTATTACAACTACATCAATTAAAAATTAAACATTGTTAGATACTTAGAAATACAAATTACAAATTTTACTATCAATATCATCAACAAAAGTAAAATGGGTATACAGAGTTGTTTTCTCAATATCACTTCATTTTGGAACCTGCTATTGCCATGACTTTCATTAGACAACTCGGCTCAACAAAATAATTAAGAAAATTTACTATACATACCCATACTGGTCAAAATATCCACCTCGACCTTCAGTTCCAAAATCTTCTCTGAAAACTATCTGCCAAAGAACAAACAGCCAAAAACTAAAGTTTAAAAATGGAGCCAAATCAATGCTTGGTAATGCAGTACCTGAATTAGATAACAACAGACAGATAACATAAATTTATTATGGCGATAAAAAAAACAGAAAATAAAAGTTGACAGATATGAAGAGACAAACTATGAAATATGAATTGCAAGCCCAACTAATAGTGCCTTCTCTGGTTTAACCCTCAACCCAACGTAACTTTGACAACATACTTCCTTACCTGCACGTTAGCAATGTTGTCGCGATTCCAAAGAGGTAAGAACAAGCGATTTGCAAAACGAAGTACTAACTGCCAATATAAGTCAAAAATGAAGAGGGATTAGGCAGAGTTTATGAAACAAACAATAAGCAAGCTATTATGTAATCATTTACTACCATATTCTGCACTAGTTCTTTTCCCAGGTAGTGATCAATACGGTAAATCTGTGGTTCATCAAACAACTCTCCAATCTGGGTACTGAGTTGCTCTGCAGATTCTAGATCCTTACCAAAAGGCTTCTCAACAATAACACGTGTCCATCCACCAAGATCAGCTACAAAACGGAAATAGATGCAACCATCAATGAAAACAATTTTAGATGTTCTGGATTACAAACAGGAACCAGAACATGAAAAGCAATTGGGAAAAGCTAACTTGTTCTTGTTACAAAAGGATAAAGTATTTGATGTTAGAAGAAAGAAATTTAAAACCCTGAGATATATTTAGTTAATGCTATCTAATCTAACAAAAATTCAAGTTTATTTCAGAAATTTTTCCTTTTATTTTAAACACCAAAAATATAACATAGCCACCTGGAATTATGCAGTGAATCCAAATTCCAAGCAAAAGATTTCAACCACTGGAAGCAGCTATACGATACACATGCAGCATTGCTGACTTCAATTTAGCTCTAGTATTATCAAGAAAATGATCTAGTACAAAACAGACAAGTGATCTACATTTTAGATTCTACTTAAAAGGATACAAGAGCTTATAGTGGATTCTGAAATGAAGCCTAGACTAGTTGTCTGACCAAGAATTACTCCCAACTAGGCTGACAATGAGCCAAGCTGGCAAGTGAGCCATTTAAGGCTCGATTCGCTAATAGCTCAACAAACTGATAGGGACGAGGTATTATGGGGTGCTAAGTCCCACATTGAGTAGTATGGGATACTTGATGGAGTATTTAAGTGGCTTGGTTCTCCCCCCTTAATGGCTAGCTTTTAAGGGAGGGTTCCCCAAGTGCTTGGGTGCTTATCACAAACAACTGAACAAGGCCCGCAAACTCATGAGCTGAGCTTGAGCTGGAAATTTTAGCCAATTTAATACATGAGCCATGCTTAGGCTTTTATAGATTCGGCACATCGGAATATATATATATATATATATATATATATATATATATATATATATATATATATATATATATATATATATATATATATATATATATATATCTTTCTTTACTTTATCTCATGTTTATTAGTGAAAATAGAGTGGAGAATTCACACATTATTATGAGCTTTTTTATAACGTTATATATCATTTTAGTAAGTAATGACATGGTGCTAAATTAAACTTTATCAGGAACTAATTAATCAATATTCTCTAGGACTACCGTGGTCGTTTTCTTTCTATTAGAAGACAATCAAGGCATTATTGAATAGTTGGAGGCCATCTTTATGTTATGAGCTAGTTCATTGAGCTTGAGTTGCTCGTGAGCTTGTATTGAGTTGAGCTTCAACCAACAAAATGAGCTTGTCTTCTCAATGAGCCGAGCTTGAGCCAAGCAAATTTTCATCAAGCTGCGTATGGGCCCAACCAATTTCGACTCAGCTCAGCTCATTGCCAGCCCTACTCCCAACTGGTTGAAGCTATGGCATACTTCCCTAGCTAAGGAGTAAGGATCCTTATAAAAACATTTACAACTAAATGTTAAAAAGTACATATCAAAACAAGAGATGATTAAATTCTTACATTTATTCATGCAACAAGCCTTGATCATCTTGGAAACAGATGGATATACTGAAGGAGGAAGTGCAAGATAGAAAAGCCTTCGAGATGAACCCTCTGCACTGTTTTTCAAAGATTCATGCTCCGTAATCTCTTTATCCAACAAACGGAAACCATCCTCAGAATCATAAGAACCACTTACATATTTGATCTAAAAGGAAGAGAAAGGGAGAAAGAGAATGAATGTCAAACCAATCAGAAGAGTATTTTATTTTTTAGTGAAAGGATTACAGGAAATTATAAATTTATGCAAGATAACCAATGCTAACCAGATGTAAAAACTTCGATACATCATTCAACTGCTCGGGGGAAGCATCTTTATCTTGAACAAGATAGCTGCATATCAAATCACAACCAATCTCCTGTCATTTGATATACTTAAAAACAGGTCAAACAAGCACAGATGGTATATATGAACCTAGTAAGATAGCATGAAGTATATTGCAGAATAACTTTGAAGGAAGCAATAAGCAAATGCATGACATAACAATCAAAGATCAAACGTCAGCATAAAATTTTTCATTTAAATAATTCATAGGATACTATTGGAATTATAAACACATTCTACTTACATAAAACAAATCAGCAATCGTGAAGTAGCAGGAAGAAACTCATTTTCATGGGTATTTATGTTTGTACTTTTTATGAATCTTGAAAAAAAAAATGATTGTTTTTAATCTCACCCACGTAAGCGGTTTCTCAATTCCTCATCAGAGATTTTTGTCCTTGCATAGCCAAAAATACAAACTTCATCTGGTGGTAGGAACCCCTGCAAATAAAGTGCCAAAATTTAGAAAGATTATTGTTTCCTTTAAGAGAAACAAAAGGCTTTTAGAAAATATTCCGAGTAATCTTCCAAGATAAAGATGAGTTAGGAACATATATTGACTCGGATTATTATGTAGAATAAATTAATAGGGAAAAGAAAATATTGAAGCAGTGCTTGATTAAAATTACAACATTCTGAAACACATTCATTAAGGTTTTTCCATTGGTCAATTAATAGTTCAACGATCATCTATATCAAACCCTTTTTTTAATCTTATAGACTAATCTACATGATCAGCAAAGGTTATCCTTTCTTTAGCACAAATTGAAGGCTGTCAAACCTGCCGATATAGGTGGAAAAGTGCCGGAAATGTCTTCTTCTTAGCAAGATCACCTGAAGCACCAAGCACGACAATGGAGAGTGACCCAGTTTCAGATGCATCTTCTAGATCTCTTGATAGGGGGGATTCATTTGTCAATCTAGATCTTTCTTCCATGTGCCATTGACTTGATCCCATCCTCTAGCAGTACCAAAATGCTAGAACTGCTTTCCAATATCTGGTATCAAATAATAAGTTAGAAGTAAGCAAAGAACCTACAATGGTTTTAATGACAGAAAGTAATTGGAAGATGATGAGTGCCCAAAAAGCAGTGGGAATGACACTAATTCCCCAAACAGATAACCAAAACAATTTGGCAATTAACACAATAACACACCAAACCATCCAAATACAGTACTTTTTGCTATGAGCTAATCAAATCTCAGTTACATACAAAAAAGAAAAAAAAAAAATAGCCCATCAAATCATCATGTTGTAAAAGTTTACCCCAAAAAAGAGCAAGAAAAAAAAAAAAAGGTCCCCTTTAGTATCTTTAGGCACATATATACCCTGAAAACAAAAACTGGAAAAAAAGAAAATAAAAAGGAGCCAACCCAAGAATCAAACTTCAAAACTAAACACCCAGAAAGTGATTATGCTTGCACATGGACAAAAAACTGAAAATTTGAGATAAAAACAATAGGATATATCAAAAATTACAGAGGCACCTAGAAACCACACTGAGCTTAAGAATCACGAAATCAAAATTGTGATGCATTTCAGAAGGAGAAAAGAAGAATTACCCAATGATGCAAATTTTGCTGATTTGGAGTGGAAAACGAACGAGCTTCAGTGGCTCTTTGGTCAATGGAGTCGACGAATTTTGCTTCTTGCAGGCTGCTGCGACCTCATTCCCCTGTATTTTCGCTTATTTCTCTTCAGGCCCCATCTTTATGAATAATTGCAAATGACATCATAAAAAAAATTCATAAATAAATCTAAAAGAATTGATTTAAAAAAAATTGAGTTTAAAAAAATTGTTTTGTGTTTGGTAATAATAATTTAGAAGTGGGTTGAGAAGAATTGATTTCGTTTGGATGATAAAAGTAGAATCACTTTTAATGTGTAAATATAAAGAATTTTGTGGGTCCCACATCCAGAGTTGATTTTCTTCAACGCAAAAGCTAGAAATTCTTGTTTTTATCAGAATCAATTCTACCACCCCAGAATCAATTTTATCCACCATGATTTTTTCACCCAAACACAAGATATATTGACCTTATTTTTGCTTCTTCTAGAATTGATTTTAGACTATCCAAAATCTTAATCAAACGGCCACTTTATGTTTTGTTTGGTTGTGAGAAGAAAGTGAGAAGAGAAAAAGAGTTGAGAAAGAGTATGAGAAGAGAGAGATAGGTGAGATAGAGAGTAGATTTGATATATTGTTTGGTATAAAAGAAAGATGAAAGAAATAGAGAAGAAAGAAGTGTTGATTAATTTTAAAAGTACGAGAATGACCAATCAAAAAAATCTCCCATCAGCCAACGAAGGTTTGTCCAGTTGGTAAGGATACGGCTCATAACCCACAAGGTCGTGAGCTCGAATCTCACTACCGATGTTAGGACCTCGTTGGTGGATAATCTGTAAGTACCTCTGTAAGCGCTCATTGAGCCTTGAGGCCTGCCCTGCCCCTGGTGAGCCCCCGGGACCCAACTCACCCAAACTTTTTTTTCCATCAAAAAATAAAAATATCCCATCAAATTTAATTTATTTTTATTAATTTAATTAATAAATAATTTAAATGATTTAAGATAATTAATTTAATTATTAATTAATTTAATTTTTGGAGAGAGAAGGGGTAACATAGAGTTGGGTAGAAAAGGAAAGATGAAATGAGAGGGCAGTCTTTCATCATTTCCTTCGCAAAATTGAGAAGAAGAAAACGAGTGTGGGACCCACGGTGTTTTAGTCTCTCTCCCTTATCTCTCTGATGTACCAAACAGGCGAAGTGTCCATTTACTCCCCCCCCCCCCCCCCCCCCCCCGGCCCCTCCCCTCTCTCTCTCACACACACACACACAAAAAAAAACAAACACATGCTTAGGGTGGGTTTGGATAACCAACTTAAGTAAGTGATTCTTTTCGATGAACATTTTTTAATAAGCTAAAAATAACTTATTTTTAAAATTTTCTCCAATAAGCTTATTACAATAAGTTAAAATGAACTTAAATGAAGATCATAAACTATTTTCATAAACTACTAGTTGCATAAGTTTATTTTCATAAGTTCTCTATAAGTTCTTTTAAATGCATCCTTATATACTTGTTTTTTTCTTCTCAGATGAAATTCAGTGTTATAAACATTTTTGGCTTAATTGCAGTTTTGATCCCCCTACTATTGCTCATGTGCGAATTTGGTCCCTAAAGTTTTTTTCGTGCACATTTGATCCTCATGTTTTTTCAATGTTGCAAATTTGATCCTTCTATCAAATGTATGTCAATTTTTTCAATTATCAACATAGAGGAACCAATCCTCTAAGCCCACACAACTTCTGGTTGAGGTTCTCCCTCCTCGGCGTATACGATTCAACATGATTCAGTGATTCCTCTATGCTATTTAATGATTTTGTTCCTCCTTTCTGGACCTTTTTTTGGTTCCATCACATGATCCTTTACCACAAAAGTTCAAAAAGAGGTTCTATGCGCTTAGAGCAGTGATTTTGTGTGCTTAGAGGAGTGGTTCCTCTATATCAATCATTGAAAAATTGAGAGACATTGATAGAAGGACCAAATTTGCAATATTGAAAAAACAGGGGGGATCAAATGTGCACGAGAAAAACTATAGGGACCAAAACCGCACATGACCAATAGTAGGGGGACCAAAACTGTAATTAAGCCAACATTTTTCAATTAGTCTCTCTTATTGTTAAATCTCGGATCTAGAGTGATAATTAGGTAAAACTTTTCTGAAGTAACGGTTTTAGCATTTGAACCTCTGACATGCTCGTAAAAATTATTTGAGGTTCAGACTTGCAATCTACTTTCACCATAACCAACCACTAACAAATTTATTAATATATCTATTTAATATTTACCATGAAATAATATGCCAGGTTATGTTTGTTATCTCAACAAACTATAATGAAGTTATAGGAAAAACTTATTTAAAAAGTTTATAATTAAAAAATTTTTGAAACTATATAACAAAAAAAAACAACATAAACAATAAGAAGTAACAAATTTTTTTTGACACAATAGGAAATAACAACTTAGTTCAACCAAAATTGATAAATGAAAGGTCGACTTAAGTAACCACACACACACAAAAAAAACAAACACATGCTTAGGGTGGGTTTGGATAACCAACTTAAGTAAGCGATTCTTTTCGATGAGCATTTTTTAATAAGCTAAAAATAACTTATTTTTAAATTTTTCTCCAATAAGCTTATTACAATAAGTTAAAATGAACTTAAATGAAGATCATAAACTATTTTCATAAACTACTAGTTGCATAAGTTTATTTTCATAAGTTCTCTATAAGTTCTTTTAAATGCATCCTTATATACTTGTTTTTTTCTTCTCAGATGAAATTCAGTGTTATAAACATTTTTGGCTTAATTGCAGTTTTGATCCCCCTACTATTGCTCATGTGCGAATTTGGTTCCTGAAGTTTTTTTCGTGCACATTTGGTCCTCATGTTTTTTCAATGTTGCAAATTTGATCCTTCTATCAAATGTATGTCAATTTTTTCAATTATCAACATAGAGGAACCAATCCTCTAAGCTCACACAACCTCTGGTTGAGGTTCTCCCTCCTCGGCGTATACGATTCAACATGATTAAGTGATTCCTCTATGCTATTTAATGATTTTGTTCCTCCTTTCTGGACCTTTTTTTGGTTCCATCACATGATCCTTTACCACAAAAGTTCAAAAAGAGGTTCTATGCGCTTAGAGCAGTGATTTTGTGTGCTTAGACGAGTGGTTCATCTATATCAATCATTGAAAAATTGAGAGACATTGATAGAAGGACCAAATTTGCAATATTGAAAAAACAGGGGGGACCAAATGTGCACGAGAAAAACTATAGGGACCAAAACCGCACATGACCAATAGTAGGGGGACCAAAACTGCAATTAAGCCAACATTTTTCAATTAGTCTCTCTTATTGTTAAATCTCGGATCTAGAGTGATAATTAGGTAAAACTTTTCCGAAGTAACGGTTTTAGCATTTGAACCTCTGACATGCTCGTAAAAATTGTTTAAGGTTCAGACTTGCAATCTACTTTCACCATAACCAACTACTAACAAATTTATTAATATATCTACTTAATATTTACCATGAAATAATATGCCAGGTTATGTTTGTTATCTCAACAAACTATAATGAAATTATAGGAAAAACTTATTTAAAAAGTTTATAATTAAAAAAAATTTGAAACTATATAACAAAAAAAAACAACATAAACAATAAGAAGTAACAAATTTTTTCTGACACAATAGGAAATAACAACTTAGTTCAACCAAAATTGATAAATGAAAGGTCGACTTAAGTAACCACACACACACAAAAAAAACAAACACATGCTTAGGGTGGGTTTGGATAACCAACTTAAGTAAGCGATTCTTTTTTATGAGCATTTTTTAATAAGCTAAAAATAACTTATTTTTAAAATTTTCTCCAATAAGCTTATTACAATAAGTTAAAATGAACTTAAATGAAGATCATAAACTATTTTCATAAACTACTAGTTGCATAAGTTTATTTTCATAAGTTCTCTATAAGTTCTTTTAAATGCATCCTTATATACTTGTTTTTTTCTTCTCAGATGAAATTCAGTGTTATAAACATTTTTGGCTTAATTGCAGTTTTGATCTCCCTACTATTGCTCATGTGCGAATTTGGTCCCTAAAGTTTTTTTCGTGCACATTTGGTCCTCATGTTTTTTCAATGTTGCAAATTTGATCCTTCTATCAAATGTATGTTAATTTTTTCAATTATCAACATAGAGGAACCAATCCTCTAAGCCCACACAACCTCTGGTTGAGGTTCTCCCTCCTCGGCGTATACGATTCAACATGATTCAGTGATTCCTCTCTGCTATTTAATGATTTTGTTCCTCCTTTCTGGACCTTTTTTTGGTTCCATCACATGATCCTTTACCACAAAAGTTCAAAAAGAGGTTCTATGCGCTTAGAGCAGTGATTTTGTGTGCTTAGAGGAGTGGTTCCTCTATATCAATCATTGAAAAATTGAGAGACATTGATAGAAGGACCAAATTTGCAATATTGAAAAAACAGGGGGGACCAAATGTGCACGAGAAAAACTATAGGGACCAAAACCGCACATGACCAATAGTAGGGGGACCAAAACTGCAATTAAGCCAACATTTTTCAATTAGTCTCTCTTATTGTTAAATCTCGGATCTAGAGTGATAATTAGGTAAAACTTTTCCGAAGTAACGGTTTTAGCATTTGAACCTCTGACATGCTCGTAAAAATTGTTTGAGGTTCAGACTTGCAATCTACTTTCACCATAACCAACCACTAACAAATTTATTAATATATCTATTTAATATTTACCATGAAATAATATGCCAGGTTATGTTTGTTATCTCAACAAACTATAATGAAGTTATAGGAAAAACTTATTTAAAAAGTTTATAATTAAAAAATTTTTGAAACTATATAACAAAAAAAAACAACATAAACAATAAGAAGTAACAAATTTTTTTTGACACAATAGGAAATAACAACTTAGTTCAACCAAAATTGATAAATGAAAGGTCGACTATATTATTAAGATCACTTTGCTTTCATTCACGTTTGTTATGAATGAAAGAGTCGCGCTAGAAATTAGAAAACTAGCTTAGGAAAAGATTTTGTTATTTTTAATATTTTTGAAAATTACTTGGAAGTGTTGACAAGAATCTTAATCAATCCATCTCAAACTACTTTTGTAATTTTTTCCCTCAAAAAATAAAATTATGAATACTTAAAAATTTCAAAGAGAAGGTAATAAAATGGATTGGAAAGTGATTGGAATAAAATGAAAAAGGAGATAGTGTGCAAATGAGTTGTCTTCCTTTTCTTTTTTCTTTTTTTTTTTGAGGCATGGAGTAAGGATGGCAATCGGTAAGATCTGGGTAGGGTATTATAGTATCCGTCCCCATACCCGCGTTTGAAAAAATTACCCGTATCCCACGGGGTAGCAACTTTAGTATCATTACTCGTACCCTCTGAGTACCTAAGTACCTGTACCCGCACATGTTACCCGCACTTTAACTGTGAAAAAGGAATAAATAACAAATGAAACGTTATAACAATTAAAAAGCGATTCAAAGGTCTTTTAAATCTACTAATAAAATATTACAAATCAAGATATTTAAATAAATAAAAACTTCCAAATTGATACAATTAGGTTTAAAAAGTTAATAATCTTTAGATTAATTTTGATTTTAAATTTTGGATTATAGTTAAAATTATATATATTAGTAATACAAATAAATAAATAAATAATTATATATACATATGTGCGGATGCGGGACCGGGTGAGTACCATAGTACCCGTACCCATACCTGTTCAAATTTGCAGGTAATTACCCAGAACTTTACCCATTGTACGGGTAATTACCCTACCCATCGTAGGTAATTTTTACGGATATCCAATAGGTAGGGTATAAATTATCATTCCTAGCAAGTACTCTTCCTTATTCGGAAAAAAAAAAAGGAAAGAAAAAGTCTTTACATAAACGAAGTTGCCTTCCGAAGGAACAAAAAATAGGAGCCAAACATAAAATGGGGAAGATGAGGGGCTAAGTCCTAATACTTCGGCAAGGTATTAGGTATGAGTATGACACTACGACGTTGCAATGGGAAATTTTTATTTAATAATCCTGTAGATCACGTAGTGAATGATGAATCCGACAAAGTATAATGGAGTTATATTCACTTTATTAAATAAATGATGAGTGTATTTTTTTAATTTGTTCGATTTAACAAACTCGTTTTAAATGACATCTGTGATGTGTCCTGATGCAATGTATGATTAATATAAAATTATATCTCTTTTGGTTTTGATTTTATTATATCATTAATGTAAAAAGAAAAATACAATCATTCAATTTTATATACTACATTATATTTAGTAGTTCGTTTGTTTAAGATTAAAAAATAATTAATTTTATGACATAATAATTTAGTGATTATTTTTAGAGATTTTTAAATAAAGCAGAAGCAGATTTGTATTTGTTTACAATCATAAAAATCAATTTTTTTTAAATAATTAGTTATAAAAACTGATTTTTTTCCCCAGAAACAACTTAAATCTGCTTTTTTTAGCCCCAAAAATAATTTTTTTCTGGATCTGATTATTTTCAGAAACAAAAACAAACATACTAAAAACATAAAAAATCATTTTATGGTTAAAAAATGATTTTTTTTAATAAAATAAGCAGGGTTCAATATCTCATGTAAAACTCATCAAGAAATTTAATCACACATAGTATAATAACATTTAATTGAATAATAATATAAAAAAGTTGATAGTGTGCGTAGCTAGGAGCCATCGGCCATCACTTTGATACTAAGGTTTTCTATCATTACCATATTGACCCACATTTCAAAATTAAAAAACTATTTTATCTATTCTATTTTATTTTCCATGTCTTCTTGTCGCCTATTTCCTACCAAACTCCACTATTCAGAAAAGTAGAAGCAATCCATATCAATTGCAATATTTTAAAAATATTCTAGAAAAACGTTTTTAGCAAAAGTAATTGATATAAAGTTAGAAGTTTTTTTTTTTTTTTTTTTTTTTACATTTAGCAAAAATCCTATCCATTTTTGAAAAGTAATTGATATAATGTTCTTATTTATTAAAAAAATGGGCCAAAATTTTCAACAAAAAATAACGGCCAAAATCCTATCGAATTTTCATAAAACTTGAAGAAGAAAAAATTGTATTTGGGTCATGGCCATAACACTTCTATACTTTTATAAATCTTTTTTTGTTGGAAGTGAAAGAAAGAAAAACAGTTATAAGTCTTTTTTTGTTGTAAAGTGGGAAATTGTTCAATTAATTTAAGACGATACAAAGAAAGATAATAATCTTTAAATTTGAAAGATTTAGAATACTTAGAAAGTATTCAAAGTTTTTATTTGATCGTCTAAATAAAAAAGATGAAGACTACGGTTGTACTGTCTGGATAGATAGGAGCCAAACAAAGTGGAGAGTGGAGCCAAGCAGTTACTGACGGTTGAGAGCAGTCACTTGAGAGATAATGGGAGGAGGAGTTATACTCTGTTGCCTATATATGTAGATGCTTAATGTATAGGGAATTAAGCTATTTTGTATCATTTTACTTTGCTAGTTCAGAGAGAGATTTGAATGAAAGAGTGTCCTTTGAACTAAGAGTGATTTATGAGAGATAGCGATACTATTCTTGTGGTTCTTGGATATTTATTTCCAGAATTTGCAAGAACATTTAGCGCCCACCGTGGGACCGAGGTAAACTTTCCCCGGCCGAACATTTTTGACAAATAATTCCAAGCAGGAAGGAGGAGGAACACGCGTGGAGGCCGACAACTGGTCTGGCGTCGACGAATGGAGGCCCCAGATCTGGACTCGTGGCGGTTACGGTGGCAAACCTAACGGAGGAGGGGAGTGAAGGAAAGGAATTCTGGAAGGGGTGGTTATGGCTATAAAGGTGGTTATGGAAATTACCAAGATAATGGGGGTATTCAAATCGAGGCCGAGTTGGTGAACGAGGCAGAGGTGGAGGTACTAGTTATGAGTAGCAGGCGAGGAGGATGAGAGAGGTTGCGGGAGAGGAAGGAAGGGTGACGGAGGAGGACGTGTTGGAGGTGGTTGGTGGTGGTGGAGATGGAGAGAGAGTAGAGTTGATGAGGTTGAAGCAGAGGTTGGTGTCTCAAGTGCTTGAGATTGGAATCATATTTCACTTGGTGATCATAGGAGTCACCATGGGAATGTCTCAGAATGTTAGCATCATTCGATCACTTGTTGCTGCTTTGGCTTTTCATCAGATTTTTGAAGGGATGGGTCTTGGTAAGCTTTCCTTCGATCTTGAGAGAGCACAAAACTCTAAATCACATAAGAGGACGAACATTGGAGCCAAAAGAAAAGTTGAGCCAACTCTAGATGTTGAAGTTCGAATGCCAGTTGTAAATGCATCAGGTTATGGAAGCTCCCATTCATAGAAGCTCTAGTGATGTAGGCATTGAGAAATTGGTTGTCTGGTATTGGTGTAGCTGGTGGGCCTATGGTCTTGAAACCCAATTTGCTAAAAAGAAAATCTAAAGTCCATCAAAGGAATTGTGGTGAAGGCGCCTATGTTGGGCCAACTAATTAGGGTGGCCCAAATACTAATTGTAGTGTGGAGAGTGGTGTCAATCTGCTAGTCTGAGTAGTCAATCGTGAAGTGGTGTGCCCAAAATGTAAAGATAAAAAAAGAGAGAAAAAGAACAGGGATAAACCAAAGAAGGGAGGAGCAGCTTGGTCACCCAGGCGGCGGCGGGTCGATGCAGCGGTGGTGGCTGGTCATAGTGGCGATGCAATGAACGGCGGAACGAGGCGGTGGCGCTCCGGAGCTCGCGGCGAACGTCGACTAGATGGTGGGTTATGTTTGCTATGTGTTGCAGAAGAAGTGAGAGGTGATGGCGGAGATGGCGGGGACGGCGATGATGGTGTTGTGGTGATGACGATGGGTGGAGTAGCGGCGGGATCGAGTAAGAAGCGCGGCGACGCGACTGGCAGAGATTGTCGAGATGTTGAATTCCGGGCATAACCCGGACCCGATTGGTTTTCTGTGTGGAGGATCCGTGTAATATGATTCGGTTTGTGCCATGGAGGCCAGGGAATGCTGAGAGGTTCTACCGGAGTTTAATGAATGTGCGACGGATTGCGGTGATGAATGGGTGATGTCTTTGGTCTGCGTAGATTTAGTGGAGAAGAGGTGTTTGATGAAATGCTAAGAAGAAGACAGGGCTTTGTGGGTTTTGAACTTGGGGTGGGAAGGAGAAGAGGGTTGAGATAAAGGTGAGATTTTGTGATGGTGGGAAATGGTGATGGTTTTCTTGTTTGGTGTTTTTGTTGGTGTTGATGGCGGTGAAGATGAAGCAACCAAGGAGGATGAAGAGAAGAGAGTAAAGGAAGAAAGAAACAAAGAATGGAAAAGGATGATTGATGCTTTTCTCAATGGTTGAGGTGTTTTCTATTCTGTTCTCCTAAAATTTCCTCTTTAATTTTATTACAGTCTTCTTATATATAATTTTTGGTAGCTCGGATTTGAATAACTTACTTTGTGGAATTAGTGTAAATTAAGATGATGATGATAAATTATATGGTCCTGGAATCTTTCTTAATAATAAAGTTAATAATAGAATAACTAGTGTTGTGAAATTGGGAGAAGTGGCCGACGAAGGAATAGGATGATGTGGGTGGTGGTGGCTGCATGGGATAAGTTGGCAAGCAGAGAGAGTATGTAGTGTGTTTTACATTTTCATGGAAAGAAATCAATTGTGTGGGTCTCACCCGATATAGACTTTTTCTGTGATATTTGCTAAAGTTAAAGTAATGGTAATAATAATGGTATTGGGAATGGGAGGGGTAGTGAGCAAGTGTTGTGTTTGTGGATAGATGGATAAATCACTTTACATGTGTGGACTGGCGGAGTTATTAGAGCGCAGACCCAATCAATAGATATGGGATTGGAATTTGGAGAGTGAGATGCTTCAATGCCATTTATACAAATTTCATTCGCATTATATCGGTGTAATGATGTTTAGAAAAAGGATTTAATTTAATTGTAGAGTGTATTGATACCGTAAAAGAAATAGATAAGCCATTTTGTCATTTAGTAGACCAGAACTTCGAAGGAGGTATTTATCGTTAAGGTTTTTATTTTCTTTATTGCTTACTTTAATTTTTATAGTCTTATGGTGAATGATATATGCATATTGAGAGGAACGAAGAAAGACTACAAATTTGTGAGCCTGCATGAAACAATGAAGTTAGGGAAGGACAAAGGAAAAACCAATGATGAATGAGAGTGAGGAGAAGAAGGAGAAGAAGAAGAAGAGGGAAAGGAAGAAGGAGTTACAAGGCAGAAAAAAAAATAAGGAAGGACGGGCTCGGTGAAGATTTCGGTTGAGGAAAGAGAGTTATAAGGAAGATAAAGGAGTCATAAGGAAGGAAGAGCTCGACGAAGATTTCGGTTGAGGAAAGAGAGTTATAAGGAAGATAAAGGAGTCATAAGGAAGGATAAATCTCGGCAAAGATTTTGGTTGGGGAAAGGAGTTATAAGGAAGACAAAGGAGTAATAAGGAAGGATAAATCTTGGCAGGCGCTATAGTGATATAAGGAGTTGAAAAATAAATAAATAAAAAGGAGTTATAAGGTAGAAGGAATTATAATACAGGAAAACAAAAAATAAGGAAGAACTCGGATAGGAGTTTGGGGTAAGGGGTTATAAGGAGGGGAAAAATAAAAATAAATAAACTCGACAAAGACTTTTTGAAGTTTTATTTGACCAGGTATAAATAAAGAACAACAAGAAGAAGAAGAAGAAGAAGAAGAAGGAGGAGGAGGAGGAGAAGGAGAAGAGGAAGAGGAGGAAGTTGTTATAAGGCGGGAAAAAAGGTTGTTACAGATGGTTGGAGGCCACTATGGCCGAGGTATAAACGAAAATAAAAGTGGAAGGGTGCAATGTAGTTCTCGGAGGAAGGTGTTGGAAAGAGGAGGAAATGTAGGAAACAGAAGTGGAATGATATAATGTAGTTCTCGGAAGAAGGTGTTGGAAAGCGAATGAGAGGAGGAAGATTGGAGAAAAAGAAGTGTAAATGTCGGAGTAAGAAGTGAAAGGATGTTGAAAGTAGGATGGAGGAGAGATAGGAAACAGAGGTGGAAGGGTGCAATGTAGTTCATAAGTGTAAATGTTGGAGTAATAAGTGAAGGGGTGTTGAAAGTGGGATGGAGGAGAGGTAGGAAACAGAAGTGGAAGGGTGCAATGTAGTTCTAGGAGGAAAGTGTGGGAATAAGAAGCGAGGAGGAGGAGGAGGAGAAGAAGAAGAAGAAGAAGAAGAAGAAGAAGAAGAAGAAGAAGAAGAAGAAGAAGAAGCGAGAAGAAGAAGAAACAAGAAGTAGAAGCAGAACCAGAAGCAAGAAGAAGGAAGCTCGGTTTACTTAGAGGAAGACAAAGAAGGAGAAGAAGTTGAAACATGTATGATCAACTCAGAGAAAGTTCGATTTTTCTTGAAGATGTCTGTCAAAGTTCTTTCGGGGGTGTACTCTTTTTCCTACCCCGGGCTTTTTTCCTGAAAAGGTTTTTGCCCGGCAAGGTTTTAACGAGGCACACCAAATGTTTCTTTAAAGACATCGGCAAATCGACTTAGAAAAAGCTCGGATTTGCCTGAAGACATTTGTAGCTCATGTCGGGAAAAGTCCGGTTTTAATTAAAGACATCTATTAAAGCTCTTTCGCCTCTTTGAAGCTCAGAGCTTGGGGGGCTTATGTACTGTCTCGATAGATTGGAGCCAAACAAAGTGGAGAGTGGAGCCAAGCAGTTACCGACGGTTGAGAGCAGTTACTTGAGAGATAATGGGAGGAGGAGTTATACTCTGTTGCCTATATATGTAGATGCTTAATGTATAGGGAATTAAGCTATTTTGTATCATTTTACTCTGCTAGTTCAGAGAGAGATTTGAATGAAAGAGTGTCCTTTGAACTAAGAGTGATTTGTGAGAGATAGCGATACTGTTCTTGTGGTCTTGGATATTCATTGCCAAAATTTGCAAGAACAACGGTGAAGCACTTTATAGGTGTTGTATTGGTGTAGCACCAACCAAAGCTGTTAAATTAATTAGTATATTATTATATGGCTAGATTTCTTTACCTATTACTTATTGGGAGAGTTAGGGATTCCCCCTTTTTTTTTTTTTGAAAAGGGTTTCGTCTTTTATTAGTTAGGTATTAATTTTTAGTTCAAAGGAACCACCACAATAACGATGACGCCTCCGATCGGAGAACTTGCAAGTAGGTAAAGTTCTCTAATCGAGCAGGTGGCGGTGATGGTTCTGGTCACGGATGATCCGTTGCTGCCTACATGGTTTCTCGGAACTCTAGCTTGCGTTCTTCTCTTTATCCTCGACCAGTTCTTCGGTTACCAGTGAGAGCCTCTCTCCATGACGGCGGTCTCGATGCAGATTGTGGTGGTCCCTCTCGTCCAACTGATGGCGTCAACAATGACGAAGAGAGTGTTCTTGAAGGGGATGATAGAAACACCATGTCCTTCGTCGCGCTCTGCCGTAAACAAGCCGCACAACCTCCTCTGTTCCGCTATAGCAGTAGATCCCTTCATGAGCATAGTCGTGCCATTGTCACCACCGCCGCGCTCCGCCTCAAACAGTCGCGGATCATACGCGGTCAAGCCCCCCACACGACGTTGTTCTGCCTCCAAGCAGGCACGCACTAGCCGGCTCCCTTCCAACTTATCTCCTGTTTTTGTCGTTGGTCTTGTTCTTGCAGTAGAGGAACCCATCTCCTGATCTCTTGCTTTTCTTTAGTTTATAATTTATGTTTGTTTTTTTGTAATTAATAACATTAATGGTGAATGTTGCTCAGGTCACTCTTTCCCTCCTCATTAACTGGTTTGTTGCTAGTCACTAGAAAACATGAATCTTCATGTAACACTCCAAAGTTTTGATTTGAGTCTCTTGAGAACCATTTCAATATGGTTCTGCTTCTGTTCTATGTGATGGGAGAGGGAGTTGGGTTGAAATTTTATTTACGTTTTTGGGGCTCGGTGGTGAGTGGCAACGGTGGGTCGACGCTTCAGCGAGTGGTCTGATAGTTAGTGGCAACGTTAGGACGGCGCTTCGACTAATGATCTGGTTGTGGTTGCTGGATGCGATTGGAGGAGGTGGTTGGCTGGTATTTTTACATGACCTGCTACCCAGTAAACATGACCTGCTGTAGCAAGTATTTTTACAGTTGTATCTATATAACACCCATGAGGTGCTTCACCTTTGTCTTCACCAATAATTTTTTTTTTTTTAAAGTTACTTTTATGCCTTGTTTGTTAGAGTAGAAAATAAGCAGAGATATAAGGAGGAGAAAATGTATTTTTCTCTTGTTTGGTGGATGAGAGAAATAGGGAAGAGAGAACAAAATTGGTGGGACCCAACTCAAAATTTTTTTCTCACCCCAAATGAGAAGAAAATGGAAGAGGGAGAGAATGTTTCATGTAAAATGACTTTTGTACCCTTCTTTTTGAGTTCTCATTAATTAATTAATAAATTTAAATTTAAATAAATTAAATTATTTATTTATTTAGTTTAATTTAATTGAAATTAATAAAATTAATAAAATAATTATACTAAACTCTTGTAATTTGGGCTTGGGCCTAACTCAACCCCAAAAGCTAGCTTGTAAGGTGAGGATTGCCTAAGCTTTATAAGCACTACTTTGGCTATATCTTTAAGCGATGTGGGACTAAACACACCCCTCACTAGAGCTGGGTATGCGGACCGGTCTGGTCCGTTTAAGTCCGGTCCGCATAGTCCGCGGACTAAACGGACTGTCCGTGGACTCCACACTTTTTTTTTTTTTTTTTACATATCAAGCATAAAAAACAAATAATGTCTTATGTAGAAAAACAAACCAAATAAATATTAAATCCAAAGTACATGCCAAACCAAATTCATGTTAATTAAAGATATTATACCAAACCAAACACTTTAGTATAACCTTAGAAGAAGTGACATCAACAACGGGGACCATTAAAATGTAACTAACAAGGATCACAAACCACAAGTTTGATACAAAATACCAACAAAATTGAAATGCAAAATAAGGAACAAAAACAACAATATTACAAGTTTGAAATTAAAGCTACATGTTAACATCAGTCATCAATAACAACTTTAGTCTTTCCCTTTGATTTAGCAAGTTCAATATTTACCACCTAACATCTTATAAGCAACCACGTCAACCTCCATTTTTGCAATATTAGTACAGATTTGACCAAAAAGTAGGGAGCACCTAACATACTTATATATCACCAATTATCTGTAGGGGAAGTTTAGTACCCTGGTTCACTACCAGCGTTTATAATAGCACAACTCAGGAGTAATAGATTCTGTTTAACTGTTATACACATCCTTTTCATTTTCTCAAAAAGCCAAAACCCACAAACAAATTATTTCTAACACTGAAAATCCCTCACAGAAACAAAGTTTTTTTTTTAGAAAAAAAACTGCAACTGTCCGCGGACGGGTTCGTGAGTCCGCGGACTAGGTCCGCATAGTCCGCGGGTTAAACGGACCGGACCCAAAAAGCCCACATTTAAATGGACTCATATTTTAGGGTGTCCAAGTCCGCACGGACTGCGGGTTAAACGGACTGTCCGCGGACCTGAGTCCATATACCCACCTCTACCCCTCACACTCAGCACAATGACGGTGCTGGTGGTTGCAATGAAGGCAACCAAAACTTGTCGCAATTAAGGCGGCTAGGGGCGAATCGCAATTAAGGCGGCTTTCCAACACACTCTCTCACGCCCAAGCCCGAAGCGTGGATAATGTGGGCAACCCAACAACGGATCTAGGATAGGCTCTGATACCATCTTGTAATTTGGGCTTGGGCCTAACTCAACCCCAAAAGTTAGCTTGTAAGATAAGGATTGCCCAAGCTTTATAAGCACTACTTTGGCCATATCTCTAGGCGATGTTGGACTAAACACACCCCTCACACTCAGCACAATGAAGGTGCTGGAGGTTATAATGATGGCAACCCAAACTTACCGCAATTAAGGCAGCTAGGGGCGAACCGCAATTAAGGTGGCTTTCCAACATAAACTAAGAAATTTTATTAATTAAAATAACTTAAATCAATCAAATTAATTTAAATTATTTAATTATTTAAAATAGCTTAATTAATAAAATTAAATATTTGTATAGTGATTTTTTAGTTAAGGGTTTTTTTTTGTCTTTTCAAAAACAATTACATTTCTCTCTTCTCACTTTCTATCCAACCAAACAAAATGGAGAGAAAGAAAACACTTATTTCTCCTTTGTTTCTCTCATATTTCTCTTATACCAAACAACACATCAAATATACCATATTTCTCACCCAGTCACCCTTTTCTTCTCATACTCTCTCTCACATCTTTCTCTCTTCTCCTTTTCTTCTCACAGCCAAACAAAACATTAATGAAAACAAGAAAAATCATAGATGTCAAACTCATTGAGCTTAAAACAATAAACTTGAAATGATGCCAAAAGTAATGAGCAAGGGTAGGAATATCAAAACAAGATATTTTATCGTAATTCAACCAAACTTGACCTACGTTCAACCCCGAATAAACATTGAGATCTTTCGCTATTTAAGTATTCTTTGATCACGACCTCTTCAGGCTAATTATAACAAATATTATTTGACAGTTGACACGCAGTTTGCCTAATATTATTTGGACAAAGCCTCTTGAGGCTAAGCAACAAAATTGCAAAGGTAGAAGGAAAGTGATTTTCTGTCATAAACAATGCTCTAAGAGTGGACTATGAAAATGATGAACAGAAAGAAGTATCATCAGTAAGATTGCTCAACAAGCAAATAAAGAAACTGAGAATACAAGAATCAGTGTATAAGAAATTGAGCAAGTTCAGCAGCCACAATTACAAAAAGAATGAAAGCTCTGAGCAATTTAACTGTTCCTTTGAAATCTCTTCGCAAAGGTTCTTAAAAAGATTCAGTCTTCTCTTTAGTAAATTCAGCTCTCATCAAAACCAATACAAGAAAGGATAGTTGGATAGAATTTGTACAGGAAAGGATGTCCTTGACCTAAGATTCAATCCTACCAAAGAATAGCTTTAGCTGCGAAAATTATGTGAGAACAGAATATTTAGATGATAAGTTTTTCTCACCCAAGGTTTTGAAACACTATGTACAAATTAATGATTAACTTGAAGAGAAATAACGGGAAGAAAAAAGAAACTAGACTTAAGACTCAACTGCATTCTTTTGAATTTAGCATGATACTGTAACTTAAGATCCATCAATCATATACGAATTGACAACATTACCAAAGGTAAAAGTTAGCCATGAGAAGAATCACCAAAATGAACCATTTATACATAAATATGTATATATATAATGGGGAGAGAGCACATGTTAGATGCGCTGCAACAACCATCACATTTTCAGCCACTTTGGTTTGCCAAGCTTTTTATCAGCAGGTTTACGTTCTTCAACAACAGGAGGGTGTGTGGCTTCAACAGGCCTTGGTTCAGACTGTACAGGCTCTGACGGCTGACCTTGATCATTACCAGCATCCGAACCCTTCAAGGCCATGACCTCTTCACGTAAGCAAGGGCCAACCAAAGTGCTATCACCTAAACACCATTAAAACCAAGAAAAGTTAATATATTGTTAAATCCCAAACCAAGTGAGAGTGAAACAATTTACCATAACCCATGTAACAGAGTAATTCTAATCAACTTGCAGTGCACATTGATGGTAGTGTATTATGCATATATAGATACATATAAAATAGTTTTAAATATCACAAGACCACTTAAAAAAATCACATGATTTTGTGTTTTAATCTTGACCAGTTAAAGTTGGATCCAATGGCTATAATCTAATCCTCTCACTCTCACATAAGAAAGACCCTCTCATTTGATATATATATATATATATATATAATGGTCACATGACCACTTAAAAAAGTCACATTCCTTCTCTTTAATTCTAGATTATTCAAATAAGATCCAATGAACATTCACTCTTCTCACTTCTAATAATGACAAGGTATTCTCACCTGCTTTGAATACATACATACATATATATATATATATATATATATAGAGAGAGAGAGAGAGGGAGAACACAATGTCATTTATATTCATGCAATCTTCATATAAGCAGAAGCTATACACTTCATTGTATGTGCTTGATGAAGTACTCTGTTATGACGGACTTGGAAAAATACAGTTCATTGAACAGTGCCAAAAATGAATATATTAACATCAAACTGAATTTTAAGCTTCCAAAATCAGTTGCATGATAACATAATTTACACAAAACCAAGTGCATCTGCAAAATCAAACAATATTTGAAGGGATTTAAATATATTCAGAAAGCCTCCTACAAACAGCAAAAAGCCAAAAACCATATCCTTCTGATGACCAATATTTACAATTTCACAATGAAATCCTCTTCTAAAAGAACTAAAGACTAAAATAGTTTGCAAAATGCGAACAAAACCAATTTTCCAAAACTATCCTTTAGATAAGACACTGAACAGTGCTCTATTCAACTAAGTCAACTATTCAAATCCTCCCAAAAAAATTGGGCATAGAAACTGTCACACATCACAAAGAAACAATTGAATTTTGTCCGCCAGATGGTTTGGGAGCTTTGTTGCAGACCAAAGGAGGGGAGATTGGTCCTTGATAATTTGGTGCCCAAGAACAAGGTGTGGCAGCTAAGTGGATCGGGCATTTTCCTATACAACCTTCATCTTTATGACATCAAGTCATGCAAAGTATGGTTTGCATCGGAATGGGTGGGACACTAATTCAGCAAGAAGAGTCACTCATACTAGTTTTTGGATTGACATGCTTTGTTGCATGGCTTTGTCACGTACATTTTAGTTGTTTCTTTTTGTCTAATTTGTGAGGATACCTTATTCTCTTCCTTTGTATTTTTCTCTTTTCTTCTAATAATATTTCTTTTGTTACAAAAAAAAAAAAAAAGTAACATGCAGAAATATTTAAGCAGTTTACTAGGAACATACACAACATATTGCCCAAGCCATTGTATGATAAAAAAAAACACAATCCTAGCAACCATACTATTGCATTGAAAAAGATGAACCTGTTCTTTACCAAAATAACTGTCCTAACTAGTCACCTAAAGTGAGAGACATGCAAGATCATATAGAACATATAATAGTTATGGGGTAAAATCACTAGGACATCTTATGAAAAATTATTCTTCTGAAAGCATGAACTTACCTTTCGCAACATCATATGAGAAGTACACAATAGCACCAGGACAAAAGCCAGCAGTATAAAAATCCTGAGACATATCTTTGATCAGCTTCTTAGGCGGAGTAGTATCTGCATCATTAAATGTACATATCATTTGTTTAAGTTTAGTTCATATCTAAAGCAATTTTCAAGAAGTTAAAAACTTAGAAACCATATGAAGAGATGAAGATCGGGAATGCTAATCTGATGGTAAATGAGTTGACATACTTTGCATTGGGCTATTGATCACTATCAATTATAAGCTCTACAAGCAAACATTATTCAAAACTTAATCATATATGTAATATCAATAAGCTAGTGCTTACATATATAAAATGGCTGCTCTGGTTTTGCAATAACTTTTGTGAGGAGATCAATTAAACTCTGGATTGTATCAGATGGGTGGAAGGTAACCTCCAATGTGTGATTATCAGGGAACCGAACTCTAATTACAGCCTGCAAACAAAATCAAACCAACTGAAAGATGAGTTCACTTCTCATTACCTGATTTATTTTAATACTCACAAAAAAATTCTGATGCTTCAAGAAAAGAAAAATATCAATACGGACTGTGACAAAAACTTCAAAGGTAGTATCACAATTTAAAAAAAAATAAAAAATAGAGAGAGAGAGGGGAAAAGAGCTAGAAATCACTTTGGTTATTCTTGACCTACGAGCTGCCTCTTCTGCTTCTCGGAGTTTTCGAGTCTTCAAGAATTTATCTGTGCATATTAATATATTTCAATAACAATATCATGAAAGAGATTGTGGATATTGTGAGTGTGCATCCCTTGACAAGTGCTTTACTTAATTCTGTTTTATATCCCGCTTTCATTTATTAATATTAACCATCAACTGCAAACAGAAACAGTACCACAGCATACAGAATTACAGATGCATAGTTCCTAAAAGTGGAAGAAGATAGTATGCTTTAATAATAATATTTGGGAAAATAAATGGCATACAGTAAAATGTGTTACAAATAACCAACTAATGGTGCAAAAAAATTGGATTATTGATGACCAGCTAAATGGTTATTTTTTCTAAATCTTCAATTTTTTTCAACCATTTATTAGATCAATTTGAAAATTGGGCATATCCCTTAGGTTAGGCTTATATGAAACAGGGCATGAACATTAGGCCACAACCTGTAATCAATTATCACAGAGCAACTTCCTTGCTCATATATCAATTAGTATCGCCATTACCTTCCCTTTTAGTAGCTAAAAGTCTGTAATAATCTTCAGCAGTAAACTCATAGAAGTCATCAGTCTCCTCTCCTTCATAAATACCCACAAGAAAAGTAAGTTTAGTCAGTGTACTTGAGGGAAATTATATACACAAATATTGAAAATTAAACTTTATGCAAACTTATCTTAGGGCCTTGAGATAGTCAAAGTTAAGGAGCTATTACCATTGTTTGCTGCAGCAGATGGTGATGCGGAAACTGGTGATGTTTCAAAAACACGAATCTCTCTTCCAAATCTTTCATTCATATCTGCAAGCTCGTCCTGTTGCAATAAAACACAATGGTAAAATAACAAGGGAAAACAGCAGATTAAGTAAGCTATCATGCATCACCAAAAATGAAGAGTTCATTAAACTGCAAGGGAAGTGAACTAGAACCAGGAAAATCACATACATGTGCATTGGAACGCTACTTATGATATGAATCATATGATGCCTCACAGAAGACCAAAGTTAGCATAAATTTCAGAGAACTGGGAAAGTGACTCTCTTTTTTAAGCCTTAAGGCCAACTATAATAATCAATAATATATGGATACATTCAGAATGGAACCTAGATATCACCCATGGTTTTTACCACGAACAAATTTCATATGACAGGCATCACAGGGCATCATCTACAAACTAAACTTGAGTGCATAATGTCATTCATAGACATCATTTAGGAAAAATTCAGTTTGAACTTCACCATTACGGAATGAACCCAAATACCTGATATACAGGGCATGAGGCATCAAAGACGTTGGATAATTGTCATGTGGGTGCAATTGAGTATGGAATTGTTATGAGAGGTTAAGTAGTGATAGATTTAGTTATAATTGTTACAATTATTTATAGTTTGTTACACCTACTACTCTATAACTTTGATCAACGTAATACAGTTTCCCTTTCTCTCTGAATTCTCTTTATTCTCACGGCTACCTCTCCTCCCAATACTCTCTCTCTCTCTCTCTCTCTCAAATTTCTCTTTATTTATTCATCATAGCTGGGAAGAATTCCAAGAAGCTAGAAAGACAGGATGAACAAGAGAAAAGAAAAACTCAAGAAGACCACTACAAGATTAAAACTTTGTAACTTCGTACCAATTATTCATATTTTGTACTGCATTTTTTTTTGCACTTTTATTGTTGCAGGTATTAATAGTTTTGTCCATTACAGTTTCATTTTTACTTTTTTTTATATGATTAAATCCCAGTTTTTGCATATCACTCTCAAAATTCCAAGGGGGAAAAGCTTGTAAACAAACCCACAAAGGGATCTCAAAGTAATCAACAGATAAAGCTAAAATAAGGCAAATATAAATCAAACCCAGATCATTAAATAATAAAAATTTAAAAAAAATAAAGAAAAAAAAGGCTATCGGTAGAAATTAGAAATGGTTCAAAGAAAATACAGAAGAAGTAGAGAATGTTTAGGTGGGTGAGAGTACCACGGAATAAATGTTGTTGATGAATCTTCTCCTTTTCGAAGTTAGTGGAAACGAGGTATCAACGACCATCAGAGAATGCAGTGAATGAAGTGGTGAAACTCAACATTCTACGGTTCTTTTCTGTGCTTCGTTTTTCATGGTTTTATTTCTTCATTATTTCCCTCTTTCTTCTCTCTTCTGCAGGTCGGTTGCACGTGGAACTCGCACGTGCAAAGTTTGTTGCCCAAGAAGTTTCTCTTTGGGCCTCAACCCCAAGAACAACAAAGGCAAGGACAGATGAGAAAACCATGCAGTAACTTATAAAAGCAAAAATTAAATAAAATACACATATTAAAATGATATTTAATCTTATTTAAAAAAATAAGTTTGTTACTTAAATTATCATTCATTTTATTTATTAAGCTTGTGTTATTGGAAATAAAGGGAATCATTAGAAAACAAAATATGCATTAAATGAAGGGTATTTTGAAAATAACATCATTAAATTGGACAGAAGTAATTGAAATTTGCTTATTTATCGGACCAAAAAGTTTGAGACTTTTTTGCTTACAATAGAGACCGGAGGGAGTACCCTCTTATCTTTGGTGCACTATACACCTTCTCGAAAAACGTGTGAGTACATTGACCTTCACTTGATGACCAGTGTGTGACTTACTTGGATTAATTTTATTTTTTTATTTGGAAATGTTTTAATATTTGATTATTGTTGTTATTTGGGAATGGTGTGCTTTTAGGAAACACATTCTCCTTCTTTCTCCTCTTGAATATTGTCTCCGCCCCCCACGACTCTGGTGCCCTTGTTCAACATCCTCCTTCTTCCTCTTAATCTCTATCCTGACTAGCTCTTAATCATTGGTTGAAGCTCATCTGCGGTGGTAAACCTATCCACACATCCTTCTCCTTTTAACCATTGTGATAGGGACGCGTGCAATAGTTTCTGGGTCATAGCTAAAATCGTTCGAGGAGTGGTCATTACCCATTGTGAAGGAGGATCTTGAAGAACCTGTAAGTCCCTCACCCCCCCACCCCCAAAAAAAAAAAAAAAAAACTTAGGTTTCCTGAGATGCTATTTTCGAAGAATATAAAGTTTCAATTTGTCGAAAAACAATCATAGAGTAGTATGACAACTGATACATGATATCTGTCTTTGTTTCTTAGTGTTTGTTGGTGTGATAATATATTTTGTCTACTCCAGGTTTAGGTGGAAGTGTATATTAATTTAGGGCCCAGTGTTGCTAACACATGAATGGTAATATAATGTATGTATGTATTGACAATGCTTTTTTTTTTTACTGGAAAAAAAAACTATCAATACATGCATACATTTTATTACCATTAAGAGTGTTGAAGATGGAAGATGAAGCGGAATTTTCAAATTCTAACTACAATACAAACCAAATTAGTGAGGTACGTTATAGAATTGCTTTGGTGTGATTTTGATTTAAATTATTCAATCAATTGTATCGATATGCTTATCTGAAGTAAAGTTTTATGTCGTGTGTGTTTAGGGTTTAGATTCGATTCAATCAAGCGAAGAAGACTACACGAACGAGGAGGACCACACTGAAGAGGATGGTGATTGTGGTTTTGATGAACTATACAAAGTTGACACTGTTGAAGACCTGGTGAAATAATGTTTGATTTGTTAAGCAAAGTTGACACTGCTGAAGACCTGGGTGAATTAATGTTTGACTTGTTAAGCCCAAATCAGATTAGGAAATATCATTTTGTGGATACAGAGATTGCATTCGAGTTTTACAATTTTTATGCGAGGGTGAAAGGATTCAGCATAAGGAGACGCAAAACTGGATGCCGCATGGATGATGATATAACCTTGAAGTCTTTTCTGTGTTTTAAGGAGGGTGTTAAAGATAGCAAGTATTTTAATAATCAGAATCGATAGAGGGAGCCAAGAGCAGACATACGATGTGGATACAAAGCTAAATTCCGAGTTCATTTAGAGCAAAGTAGTCATCGGTGGACTGTTTCATTTTTTGGACATGTGCTCAATCATAATTTAATGCCTGACAAATTTTGTGGCCATCTAAGGTCACATTGCAAGATGAATGATGCCAATATTGGTCAGATGAACAGCAGTAGGAATGTTGGAATCAGTACGCCTCATATATTTGGAGGGTTTGCAAGATAATCGGGGTGTTACGACAAGATTGGATTTAAGAGGAAGAATATGTACAACCAAATAGACAAGGAACGAAGGATGCCTAATGGTGATGCGAAAGCAGCTCATAGGTATCTTTGTGAGGCAGCCCAAACAAATCCTCGTTTTCGATGTAACCACATGCAACCAATTGGGAATGGAGTTTACATACCCACCCACTAATCAACCACCACGCCGCCTCCAACCGAACCATTAGTTGAGTTCATAGTAGAATTCAAGGACTACAACTACAAATATGGCACATTGGTATGTAGTTTATTTATTTGTTACTATATAAATTTGTTATGTGGTTATAAAATAATGTGATTATTTGAAATCTTGTGTCCCCTAAATGTAGAACATTCCATCTAAACACTTGAAGGACTATATTGCTGATAAAACCAAACAGGAAATCAAGCTGAAGTTTGGCAACGAATGTTCCACTATGACAATGTTGTACTCTCCAGATCACTCGACATGTTATCTACCTAAGGGCTGGCCCGAATTTGCAGTTAGGCACTATGACACCCTAAACCGGGGCGCCACATCTTAGTTACCTGTTACGGAAAATAAAATAAAAGATACTAAATTGCTGGTTGCTTTCGGTAAAAGATACTATCTTTATAAATAAGTAGCCTCAAAATGGTGGTATATTTTTTTTTTCTTAAAGACAAAGGAAAACAAAAGGTAGTTGATGAACACTCAAAACATGAAATGTAAACATCATATATATATATAACTGTCCCAGTGGGATTTTTGAGTTTAGTACAGAAACTAGGGCCTAATCAAGATGGCCATTAACAACAGAGTTAGAAATCTAGAGGATACAACTGAAAAGAGAGTAAGCGAAAACACGGGGAAAGAGGGTCCGGAACCACATCACAAAAAGAGGTAACTCAAGAAAGTCAGAAGACGGAAGATTGTCCACAAAACGCTCCAAACTGGTCACTGACACTGGCTGCAAGCAGAGTCTCCGCAAATGCTCCCATGAGACGAGAAATCAGGTAATGGGTCTATGACGTCGCCACCCTTATCCCCGGAATCGTCGTCGTCATGATCCAGGACGTGATACTCAGGCTCATCCTCCTCCATGACCTCATAGAAGTCCTCCTTGGGATCCTACTCAGGGTCCTCCTCAGGATCCTCCTCCGGGTCCAGAGGTGGTAGCTCGTGTAGTAGACCATTAACTTGCAGTGCGTGAAGGTAGTACCAAGTCGGAGGCAGAGCAACTCTCCTAGTCTCCACGGTCTGGCTCCTACGGATCAGGTCTCCGTCAGCATTCAAATTAGTTGTGGTGATTGATCCGTGGTACGTGGAAGACGTCGCCCCCGGATGAATCTGCCATGCCCCGGCATTCCCCGCGTCGTCGAAGACCTCAGTCTTCGACATCATCGGCACAAGAGGGATGTTGGGATCCATCTGAGCTCATATACATACGGCGATACCAAAAAGGAACAGAGAAAAACAAGTAGAAATGAAAGAGTGAGATACCGACAATAGATATATCACTTCAACAACCATATACATGATACATACAACACACTGGCATATTAGCAATTAAACATTATTCATAAGTAAGACAACAAGTATTATATCAATGGGTCTCATATCCGAATCAATCAGTTTTGTAAAGATAATGCATGACACTTCAATCATCAGGCTCTAAACTTAATCTCATGAGATATCATCACCGTTTTATCATTAAGAAATAAAGAGTTGATCAGGCTCGTATGCCGCATTGGCAAGTTGTCTCCGTCACCTTATGCACCCGGGTCAACATCATCACGAATTCCTTATCAATGGCCATTCGGATGTATACATCATCGAACACCACATCTTAAGCGGGTATTCAGTAACTCAAGCACGTTTGCTAAGGGGAAATGCATATGAATAAAAGACTTTTCATTATTCAAGACTTTTCTTTTTGTTCACTCTTTTTCGTTGTCGAAGCTCAAGGCTAACGGCTTTTCACAATTTTCATCACTTGAAAATCAATAACACAGGACGCACAGTCCGAGTGCTCAATCACAACGCCTTAGACCGATGCCGCAGTCAAGGTTTGTGGTCGTATAAACAATTATAATTTTATCCATGTTTTATTTCAACATGATAAGGACTCCTAGTCCACAACAACGAAATTAGAACGCGCAGTCCTCAATTCCGAGATTAGGACTCCTAGCCCATACTATCACGATTAGGACCCCGGGTCCATAATTCCTGACACGGATCCCAGATCACGTGCATATAATTGAATACTAGAGGCGACGTCTCGCGAACTAGATTCTCTTTCACATGTGCTTACTTTTCGCTCAGTGAAAATCAAAATCCAAAACAAAACCTCGGTCACTTATCCAAGTAACGGGAACGTTTCTAAATCATTTAGGAGAAAATCTTTTTACTTGACAAACTCTTTTATAAAACATTTAGGAAATACGTTTATTTTTTAAATCCTTGATGGAATAAAGTCAAATATTTTCGAAGGGGTTTTTCCTTCATAAAACACATAGTTCGAAAAAGGTTTTCTCTCGTACAAACTTTGGATCATAAAAAGGTAGTTTCTATTGACTTAAAATCACTTCAACGTTTCTTTTCCAAAACAAGAATCGTATTCTTTTGAAATAAGCACTTTAAACAAGGAACTTTTATAAATGAAACCAATACTTTCAAAGTTCTAATCAAGGCTTATTAAGGCTTTTAATCCTTATAACCATTGGGCACAGACTCAAGTCCGGTTTCTCAAACTTCAATCAACAGTAATATATCCTCAAACAATGATATCACAGTTAATGACAGTTCGCCGCATATATATAACTCACAATAGTTCAAGTAAACAAGTCATTCAAGTATTGACTCCATATCATAATAATATTCAAATTAGTCAAGTAAACACATACACACATGCATAGAGTCATTGAATATCCCTAGGCAATCCCCTCTTACCTTCCGTGAAAGTAAGGAGATTAGATGCTTGAAAAGGTATACCACGAACGTTCTCGCTTTCTCCGCGATAGAAGTCTAAGGTTATGAACACAAAATCAGAAGTTAAAATCAATCAAGAACACTAAACCACAAGGTATAGGTTCGGCCAAGACTAGTTCTTAGGGTTAGAGATTCCCGAAAATTATACAACTCATGGATTTATGATCCTTAAGTATTGGGAGTTCATAAACAATGATCATTTAACAAAGTTGAATTAAAATCCCACTAAGTTATAAACTTATGGTATTCGGCCAAGGGTAGTAAAATAGGCTAACATTCACTAAACTTTCCAATCTCTTAGGTCTAGCATCCATATGTATTAAGGAGCTCAAAACCATGATCATTTTGGAAAATAAGAACAAAGTATCCTAGGTCCATAACCTTCTAGGTTCGGCCTTCATAGGATCTATAGACTAGAAATCTTTAAACTTTCCAATCTCTTAGACTTAGCATCCAAATATCTTACGGAGCTCAAGTCCATGATCATTTTGGAAAACAATGGAAACTTAAACATTCCAATCTCTTAGACTTAGCATCCAAATATCTTATGGAGCTCAAGTCCATGATCATCTTAGAAAAATTAAAAGTAATACATCCTAGGTTTAATAACATAGAATAAACAAGTTAGAAATCTTTAACTTTCCAATCTCTTAGACTTGGCATCCAAATATCTTATGGAGCTCAAGTCCATGATCATTTTGGAAAAAGAAAACTCAAACATCCTAGCCCCAAAACATTTAAGTTTCGGCCTCCATAGGATAATGAGGAAAATATTCTTTATTTGATAACAACTCTTAGGTTTAGAATCACAAGGTATTAAGAGTTCTAAATCCATGATCATACTTGGAAAGTTGAAACATAGTATCCTAGGCCACTTATACATATTTTCGGCCATCATAGGAAAACAAGCTATCAAACCTTCCAAGATTATAGATTTAATATCAAAGAATAGTTAGAAACTCAAACACATGATCATATTCTAAAAGTTGAAGCAAAAACCTCCTAGGCCACATATGCATAGCTTTGGCCATCATAGGAAGAAATAGATGGAGATTTTTGTTTTTCACAACCTCTTAGTATGTGAAAATATAAGTTAATACAAGACTATAGAAAGTGGTTTCAACTCAAAAGGAGTTTTCTACCATTTTAGAGATATTTTAGAAGTTTAAAGCATATAAAGAACACATAAAGCAAACTAAGAAATAAAAGATGAAACTTGAAAAAAGATTCATATGAGAGCATTACCCTTAGTATAAGGAAGAACTTTAATGAAGGACTCAAGTAGAAAAGATGAATAAAAACTAAAGCTTCAAGAGCTTGAACTTTTGAAAGAAAAGGAAGAAGATGAAGTTTTAATGAAGTTTTTGGAGAAGGAAAGTGATGAAGTGAAAATGAGAGGTATATATATAAAGGGGGAGAGTGAGAGTGGCGTGAAAGGAGGGAGAAGAGTGAGCTTGGAGAGCAAGTTTGGTCTTAAGGCATTGTTTGGTTGAAGAGGAAAGAGAAAAATAGGTTTTTAGCATATAATATGATATAATTTGAAAAGTGTGATGATTACACTTTTGGAGTGTGTCATAACCCATTTCTATCAAGTCCCATCAAGTCACTCCTCTTCTTTTGTGCTCCCTAATCTGCTCCATTTCGTACCCGGTTCAAGTTCCCGATCGTATTTCGCCCAGAATAAATATTTTATTTTATTTCCGAACTCAAATTTTTTAAAAAAACCAATATCATACAAAACATCATAAAAACACTAACCGTTTCGTTCACGGGTCAAAATTAGGTTTTCTGCTCAGTAAACTTGTACCAGCAGTGAAAACGCAGGCCGGCTTCCGTCTGAATTTTCAACCGAAATTTTTACCGTGAATTCATATGATATAACAACACAAGAAAATGATTTTATTTTAATTAAAACCATCCTTTGAGTTTAATCTAAAAATAAACACATTTAAATATGTTTATACTACTACAGAAAGCATAGGAAAACAGGGTGTTACAGGCACAACGTTGACCTAGGTGATGAACTGACTTTCCAAGCATTCAACACCCCGGAAGAAGGGTTATTTCTGAATGCAGTCACAAAAAAAGGAGTCTGACTTATGAAATGTGGTGGTGGAACATTTCCTATTGTTTTGTTTGAACAGGGCAGATCGTCCCTACTGAACCCCCTTTTTTTTTGTCTAATGCCTGAAGACTGCAATATATGGTTTTTTGTGTGTTTTTGTTTGATCATTTACATTTTTTTTTTATTCGCAATGTTGGAACCTCATATTGGGCCAGTCAACCAAAAAGTTTCAAACAATCATTTGGGCCTAATGACTAAGCATTCAACGTTCAAACCAATCTTGGGCCTCGCGAGGATGTAATCACAATCTGGGTGGCACCACTAAACAACAATTAAACTCTATCGTGTGGGGGCTTTTTGGATACCAACTATATTGGGCTACATAGAGGCCCACGTGCAGACTATTTGTGCCATACACAATAATATATGTCTTCAACACTATCAATCACCCCCTGACTTTAATTTGACATGAAATATCAAGAACAACACCTAGTAAACTATTTGTATCATACACAATAATCTCAACACTATCAACCGCCCATGACTTTAGTTTGAAACAAAATATCAAGAAAAACCATATGGTAGACTATAGTAACCCAACCAAATAAGCTGAAATAGGATTAACGACTAAACATTTACACAATATGAGGCCTAGTGACTAAATGACCCCATATTGGGCCGCACCCCTTTGATATCATATATGTCTTCAACACTATGAATCATTTGTGCCTCTTTAACCCAACACGAAATATTGGGAGCAACCCTGTGTACAATGTAGTATACATCAATACGGTCGATACTAAGGAACATATATTTATACTTATATTATTCTCCATTTAATAATTTTTTCTACCGCACAACATTCCCAACAATTTTTATGTTATTCGTATCGGGTAGGGTGAGGGTTAAATTGTCCTCATAAAAAATATTGTCATAAGTTATTATTAAATTATGATAACTTAACTATTTTTTTTAATCAAATCAAGTAATTAATTTAATAACAACTGATATTAATTGACAGCTCTAACTAATATTGCCAACAGTTAAGTAATTAATTTAATAATAATTATTGTCTTTGTGACACCCTTAGCCCCAACATACGTTTATTAAATAAATGTTAATTTTTCAAAGGTTCTTTTACGGAATAAAGATACAAGTTTATAAAAGAAACATTTTGCAATAATTAAGAGCTTCACCATTCTTAAACCCAAAGTTTCAAATCGAATAAGTTTAAATATAAGTTCCATAAATTGTTTACAAGTTTCTTATAAAGAATAAATAGTTGAAACAAGATAATCTCATAACCCAATGTCACATGGATCAGAGCTAAACAAATCTCATAAAGAAAAGAATAACATTAAAGGAATTCAACTCCTAATACTCTAAGGCATCCATAACTCCACGTAAGCTCCGATGTGTTACCCTTCATTCACTTTAAAATTATCTGGTATGACGAAACGCACGTCCTAAATGTAAGAGAAACGAGGATCCACTTTTGATTTCTCCTTACACCTGATTAGAACCCGAAAGAACCAATCTATCCTCCAATTACAAGATCAAACACCCAAGGGCATGTTCTTGATGAAGTACAAACCCAAAACAATGATTGAAGGATTGTAAACTTTAGGGAGAATTCAAAGGTTTCAAAACAAATCCAAGAGAGATGAAGAGAAGCAGCTTTTTTGAGGTTAACAATGTGGGAATTAAAGTTTAGATCGAGTCTTATGGTATAAATATGAGCTTAGGTCATTATGTGTTGTTTGGAAGTCCAAAAACACGTTTCTAATGGGCGTCGATTCACACGGCGAGCTCCCAATTCGAGGCGAGCCCGAGAACCAATTTCTATCAACAGAATTCACGGGGCGAACCCGAGAGCGCAAAGCTATTTTTCAGATTCTAGCGGTGTGAGGCCTTAGAAGCCGAAGTTGGCCATAACACTTGAAATAAGACTTGTAGATAATTCTCTAAGCTTTCGAACGCATCAAAGATCACCTCAATCAGGCATCTAGAACTCAAGATATAAAACTAGGAAATAGATTACGTAGACTCTAAAAGGATTGATCCTTTCTAACGATAAACTTATCCAAACATGAACTTAGACATCAAGAATAAACATAACAAACATATATAAATATATATAAGCCAAGACTGACATATATTAACATAGGGTAAAATTCAGGGTGTTATAGTCTTCATGGTTCAACATATTATTTTAGCAAACCGAGATGGCAAACAAATATTTCTAATGCAAAAAAACTTAATGGGCCCCCATTCATTTTCCTCATTGGACAACTTCTACGAGACATAGGCCGGGTTAATAATAGCCCATTGCTGGCCCATTATCACTGCCAACAGAATAGTCACTAACGCGCACCCACTATTGAAGGACGACGGTGGAACACAACACCAACAAACCGGTGGACGGCAAGGGGCAACCGACCTTCCTATCGATGACGATTATACTTGGGAGAGAGATTAGCATCTGGTTCAACAATTATGACCGGATGACGACAGTGGGTGAGAGATCTCGACCTTAGATGGAAGAAGAGAGAAGCGGCAGATGGAAGGTGGACAAAGCTAACGGGTTATATTGTCATGAGGATGTCAAGGTGGGTGAATGTGCTTGAAAAGTTGCGACCTCTGTTGCAGATTTGTGTGTAGCAGAGATCAGCCTTTGTTGTTCATCTTCTGCTACAAGATGATACACGTGGCCAAGAGTGAGTTTCGGTACCATCCTCAGAATCTGAGTTTTGACTGTGCTAAATACATCACCAGCCTATTGGAAAGTCATGTGCGATGGTACCACGGTGGCAGTGTAGGCGACCGGTGATAGTGCAGTTGATGAAAGGGAGGAAGATTCCCTTTTTTTAGGGTTTTTAATAATAAACTTATATATATATTAAAAAATTCCCTTTACCACGTGAGCCCTATTCCCATCTTTGAAAACGAGTCCACGAAAATTCGGTACCAAGTATACGCGTGGGCACCATTCGCATCTATGAAAACGAGATCAACGGTTAACAATGGATGAGCATGTTGTACCTTTAAATGGATGTGCATCTTAGACGGCGCCATAATAACATTGGAAGTTTATTTGAACATCACAGAAATGGATATCATGTGATATTTCTTTGATTTTGTGATATATTTTTGAATTATATATATCTATACTATCTATACTTCTATATTATCATTACTAGATGATGGACCCGTGTGATGCATGGGTGCAATATGCCTTCAGCAATATAATTTCATATTACTTTAAAAGACAATACATGATTATGTTAAATTTGAAAAAAAAAATGGAAGTATGAATGGCACATTGCATTCCCTAGGTTTCGCAAGATACACCTATGAAATTTAAAAACAAAATTGTAATTATGAAATTAAATACATATTTCACTTATAAAAATAAAATGACAGTAAAGAGTTTGCAGTCTCTACAACATATCAACTGTAGATTCCATGTATAGCCTAAACATGAAACTTGGACAACTTTGACACCAATTTCTTAGTGTCATCAACGGTTAGAGATCACCTGTCTCAAAATGGTGTACCACTTCCTGTCACACCCAATTAGATTGTGTCAAGTTATTTAAAGACAATACATTTATAATAAATAATAAATAATATGATTAATTTTTCAAGTGGTACAATCTAGTTGGGTGAGACAAGAAGTGGTATACCATTTTGAGACAAGTGATCTGTATCTCATTAATAACATCAACAACTGAAAACATCAATTAAAGTTGTCAGTATTTGCTTAAAACATTATGTAATAAGAACAATGTTAAGAGAAACATGGTTCTTCAAGAAATATGGCTTTTCCAACTACATTATCCTCGATGTCAAAGTCATTAATAATTAACACAACACCAGTAAATCAAAATCATTATTGGTAAACCATGGAATAAAGAACAACTAACATACGCATATTTAAAAAATAATTATATATATAAATTCATAATGTACAATACAAATTTTTTCTATTTTTTTTTACAGCACACCTATGTTAAATTCTGGAATACTTCTTTTATAGACCACATAGGAAGTGGAGTTTGAAATTTGACCTTCACTATCGCATATGAGTATCATCAAACCACTTTGTGATGTAACTCTTGATATCCCAATATATAATTGTCCATGTGAAAAAATTGGTTGTGGAAAATAGATGCTCACATGTTTTAGAGATTGTCCTTGACTCTTATTAATTGTCATTGCAGAAGAAACAACGATAAGAAATTGCCTACGTTGAAATTTAAAAGGGATCATGGGATTGGATGGAATCAAACACAATCTGAGAATAAAAATCTTTTGCCCAATACTGCAACCGAAAATGATTTTTGCTTCCTAATCATAATTTCCCAATTGGGTAATGATGAGTCTAAGTCTCATTACATATTCTTGAAGACTGATCTATGTTTCTCAACAACATAATGAGAACTCCAATTCTCAGTTTCAATTAATGATTTGGCAGGCCTGAAGCATTAATGATGTTCAAAAATTCAAGAGTGTGAACATCATCTGGTGTATCAATATTTCCATCATGGGAGCATGGTTTATCAAAACTTAAATAAGTTTTTGTTTAACTATGCATCAATGACAACATATTTATCATGCCAACAACATCATTTTTAGGTGCTATAATAGCCTTATGTTGAATACTAAGTATAAATCAATAATCGAACCATCGATTATCCATTGATGTTGATGAGTAGATCGCCAACTACTTCATGAAGAGGAAAAAAAAAAAATTGTATGACTTTTCGTTTTGAAAACATATAGGCAAACTTTAATTTCAAAATGTTGTACCATTTTGATCCCAGTCTTTCTTCTATCTACATAATACAAAGTGGCATTCGGTTGTACCTATTAGCATAGGCAATAAGTGTTAACGCATGGCATAAAAGTGTAGGCTTACAGTGTGCACAGTTCACTATGTCAGATAGTTTTGGAGCTCATCATATCTAATATTGGGTCACGGTTAGCATGGTCCCTGTTAATGTCATTTGTCTGAAACTATGATTCTTCGAAAGTAGAACTATGTCTCATTCACTTGGCTCCTTCTTAACTTCAACAATCTTTGGCATCTTGGTGCTTAAGGTTTGTGTTCAGGTGTCCTCAAACAGGGAAGATGTAACTATACCAGTGGTGAACCTTTTCAAGTTGTCTAGCTGGATAGAGTATTTTTCCTGTTCATCCAATAAACATTCCTATGCCGAACAATTACATATAATGCATAAAAATGATGTTCATACTTATTAAATATCCTAGATTGTTTTGGTGAGATATATCATAGTACTTACAATTGATCTGTGTCCACTTACCACCCAAAGAGAATAATGGTGTTAAGCTTCTAGCATTAATGATTGACACCAATATGTAAGCAAGCAAAGATACTACCTTATTATTTTCATTTAGTGTGTGTGTGTGTGTGTGTTTGGGTGAGCTATTTAAATCAACATCCTTATCTCTAGCAGAATCATATAAAATGAATATTAGTATTATTTCCAAGGTAATAAAGAATTGTCTAACATGTCAAGATGTCCACGAATTCATAGACCTTAAGGTAATGAAACAGTTGAAATTGTTCTGCCTATTCATCCTCATCGGACACCCTCTTAATTGTATAATTTTGTCACTTTCGACTAAAGTGAATGCCGAACAAAAGATTTGTCTATCATTCAGTCTAATTCTGGAGGAGTATAAGTAAAAGCATTTTGCTGCGACATATATATGGCACTAATACGAAAACACCTTTTTGAAGAATATTATCACCTTATTAATCATCTTAATCAAATCTGATCCATATTTTCCCAAAAATTGAGTCAGAATATTTTCAAACATTATAAAAGTAGCCGATCCTTTCTGACCAATTACTTGAACTTATAACTTAAACCTACACACAAAATAAACAATTCTTTAAGGTAAAATAAATGGAATAAAATTATCCCTAACTATGAATGCTTGTAAATTAAAAATTATACCAAGGAACTGCAACCACAAACTTTTCACAATAAAATTTGTTTCCATTAATTTCAACTTTTTTACAGCATTTCTTGCATGCTTGATAATACTAGTCATTATCAATATCCACCTCAGTCACCTCGGCTAACACAGAACCGAAGCAGTTCTGAAATTAATGATATACATTATTATACACATAATACACAATTAGCCAGTTTATCAATTTTTTTTCAAGAAAAACATTAAATTGCAATATAATTAAGATACATACATCTGTAGCTTCCATGATATCTGAAATAATCATCATTTGGGTTTGTAGCTAATCATCAGCCACAAAAATGGTAGCATGGTCAAACATATTGCTAATAACTTGACTCGAGGAGATTTTTCCACCATCCAATCTATTAAGATCTCATAAAATGTTTTTTTTTTTTTGTGAAAAAATAATTACAGAACAACATCAATTAAATAGGAGAAAATACTTAAACTACATTGCATACCTCTTTTTGTAGTCATATATATTTTGAGATTTGGATTTATTAGCAACTTTCTACCATGATATATATTTGATATGACCATTTTCCATGTAAAAAATTTATGACATAAACTATCATCAAAACAAAAATTAAATATAAAATATTTGCCCAAATTATCGAAGAAAATAAGATATATAGTATCATTAAAAGATTTCATCTTGTAGAATTGTAAAATGACAATTACAGGTCCACTTGAATTCTCATTGTTGAGATACTGATTCATCTGATTAGCAAAATTTCCCCACAAAGTACAAATAACTTTGTTGCTCATATTGTTTGGAATGTCATTTTTATTTACAAACTGTATAAACAACTCAATAGCTAGAGATAGATAACTATTACACTCACTCTACGTCTTCCAGTGCAATGTATAGAAGTTTGCTTTATACCATTCTTGTCAGTCTCCGTAATTTCATCTTTTCAACATGTCAAATGACATATGTAAAAAAATGTTCAAGACAACAAATATAATTTGAAATAAAATGTGATATGTGAAATCAGCGTTGGGTTCAAAATTTCTAATCACCCAACAATAAAAAATATATTTTCCCTTCGGTATTACAAAAAAGGCGACAAAATCAAATTGTTATAGATGTATCTTCCTTGTTTTAGTTTTAGTTGGCTTTTTGCTGACCATGAAACTCAGTTTATACTTATACTTGGTTGTTTTGAACTTTGGATCATTCGCAGCCACCGATACATTTTCAATTAAATAAGTGCAACCCTTTTCCATCAAACTTTGAGATAAGACCACGTTTGATTGTAGCATGTATGTTTGACCCCTACAGAAAATTGTTGGAACCAAAATAATTTGGATTAAATAATCTCTAGGTTTTGATGTTAACAATAAGAATTAATTTAGTGTAGCAAAGTATTAATGCTTTAATTCTAACAAGTGCCTTTAGTCTTAAAGAATCTCTGTTCTTATAAGCTAAAATGTTAAGTCTTTTCTCCTTGCAAATCCGCGTCCATATGTTTTCTATTGAATATCTTATGCTGAAATTATGGTCGAGTCCACTCTCCATTATAACTCTAGTGCCACGTCAGTGGACGAGCGCTTGAATGCTTTTAGTGGACGGAAAATTTCTCTTCGTGTAGATGAGAGCCCTTAGTCTGCTATTGCCACGTCACTGGACGGAGATTTTAGTTATCTCAGGTACTGGCAAGACCGTTGTTTTGAGTAGACGAAGTTTTGGTTGCCACGTCAGTGGACGAAGCCTTAAAACTCTTTTTGCTTATCTTGCCTTTACGCTAGTTTGCTGGACGAAGATTTTTTTTTAAGCATTTATACCAATTTGAACCAAAGCGAATTTATTTCTTATGATTGATATTCATTTCATTTATAATGGTTCTTCTCGTTTTCTATTAACGATTCCTTTTGCCTTGTTTCATTGAGAGAGACATAGTACAAGTCAGGACTTGCAAAAAGCAGAATAGTACAATGCAAAACGTTTTTGTACCCTGTCACCTTTTACGCTGATATAGTTGGAACTTGTACAAAGGAGGCAAAACTTTTTTTGCAAGCTGCTTTTGCTCAGAGGTGTGCTTTTTCATGCAAGAATTTGTCTCACAGTACAAAGGCCTCGAGCAAGCTGAGTCACAACGGATATTTACCTAGTTGACTCTATTTCTAAACGGGTATTTCAAATACAACCGTTGAAGACTCTGAAGAGAAGATCAAGGACCCTATAAATAGAAGACTAAAGCTTTTGAAGAAACAACTTTTGCGTATACAAAGAAATCTCAAGAAATCTCTCGCGAAGCAAATATTTTCTTATTCATTCAAAAGCAAAAGTCTGTAATATTATAGTTTGAATATTGCTATAATATTTATCTGATCTTAAACTTTCATACTCTCACATATAGTGAGTTAGAAGATCAAAGAAATCAAAACTCTTTATTAGAGGTAGAGCCTGAAGAGGCTTGGTAAGAAAGAAATACTTGTGAGCCTGGAGAGGTGTTGAATACTTGGTGTAATCTATTTGAAAATAGTGGAAAAATCCTTCAAGTAGAAGGGACTGGACGTAGCTCTTGGTTGGAAGAGAGTGAACCAGGATAAAACATCTTGTGTAAATCTTCTTATCCCTTATCTCTTTGGTTTTACGTATTTATACTAACTGTGGGGATTTGAACTTGAATTTGTTAATCCTTCAAAAGACTTCTTTTCTGTGTGCTTTATTCTGTCTCCTTAACTTTGTGTGAGAAAATCTTTTTGAAAAGGCTGTTTTCGAAAAATATTAACAAACACAATTCAACCCCCCTTCTTGTGTTTGCCTGTGTCAACTTCAGTTGGTATCAGAGCTCAGCCTCGAAAGGGTTGAGCATCTAACAAGTGCTGAGGAAGTACGATCCTATCACCATGGATGCAGAAGGACAAGCTATCAACAGACCTCCACTCTTTGATGGAACAGATTACGACTATTGGAAGAAGAGAATGATGGCCTTCCTAGATGCACAGAATCTAGACATCTGGGAACTGATAGAGAATGGCTACACTGAGCCAAGAAGTGAAAATCAAGTTGTACTGGCTAGAGCAGATTGGAGTGTTGATCAAAAAGCCAAACATCAACTAAATCTCAAAGCCAAACATTACTTGATGTGTGCTATTACCAGATCAGAACATGATAAAGTTCACAGCTGCAACACAGCAAAAGAAATCTGGGATACACTGGCTCTCGCTCATGAAGGCTCATCACAAGTGAAGGAGTCAAAGATAAGCATGCTGGTTCACCAGTATGAACTCTTCAAGATGACTGATCATGAGTCTATAGATCAGATGTTTGGAAGATTTCAAACAATAACAAACAGTCTCAGATCTCTGGGAAAGGTATATGAGAATAGAGATCATATCAGAAAGATTCTGAGAAGTCTCTCCAAACAGTGGAGACCAAAGGTCACTGCTATTCAAGAAGCTAAGAATCTGAATACTCTCTCTCTGGAAGAACTTCTAGGATCATTAAAAGTTCATGAACTTGAACTAAATGAGGAAGACAATTCCAGAAAGGGAAAGTCCATTGCTTTAAAGGCAAAGAAAGCAAGTTCTTCAAAAGTTCTCAAAGCTGCTGAGTCTTCAGATGATGCTGAACCTTCAGACAGTGATGAAGGATCAGATGAAGATGAACTATCCTTCATCTCCAGAAAGATACAACATATGTGGAGAAGAAAAAATAATTTCAAGAGAAAGCCATTCAACAAGAAATTTTCTAAGGAGAAGTCAGACTCTAAAGAAAAAGGTCCACCTTTGTGCTTTGAGTGCAAAAAGCCTGGACATTTCAAAGCCGACTGCCCTGACCTAAAAGAGAAGAAGAAGTTCTTTAAGAAAAAGAAGGGCTTAATGGCTACATGGGAAGACTTGGACTTATCCTCATCAGATGAGGAAGAGGAAGCAGAGGAAGAGGCAAACATTTGCCTCATGGCAGACACATCATCAGAGAATGAGTACACTGATGATGATGAGGTAACAGATTCTGAACCTTCAACTCTCAAAAATGCCTTTGATGAATTACTGCATGACTCATCCATATTATCTCATGAATACAAAAGTCTTAAAAAGAAGTTTGCAAAATTAACCAAAGAATATGATAGAGTTTGCATGGAAAAACAAAGTTTGTTTCAAGAAAATGATAAGCTGAAATCAGAGAATGTCAGTCTAACTGACAAATCTGAATGTGAGCCTGACAATTCTTGTGAAGTTGCAAAACTAAAACAAGATGTAAAATACTTGACAGACTCTCTGTCAAAACTGGTAGGAGGCTCAGATAAGCTTAGTCTTATCCTAAGGTATTCTAGGTCACCCCTTGATAAATCTGGCCTTGGTTATGACAATAAGAAGTATGAGGCATCTTACACTAAGTCAAAACCACCTATGCAGCAAAGAGCTTCAAAAGCTCCAGCTAGGTATGCAAAAACCAAATCTGGCCCGTCCAACACCTTTTGTAAAGTGTGTGGAAAAAGTGGGCACTCTACATCTAGATGCATACATAATAGGCATACTAAATATTCTCGTCCAAAGAAAACTAACATGAAAGGACCCAAGTCAGTTTGGGTACCTAAGAACAAGATAATACCTGTTGCAGATCTGCTTAACAACAGGAAAGAAACAAACATCCTGGTACTTGGACAGTGGATGCTCACGTCACATGACGGGAGAAAAGTATATGTTCCAAGACCTTAAACATAAGGATGGTGGCTGGGTGACATTTGGAGGAAATCAGAAAGGAAAGATCACTGGTATAGGTAAAATCGGTAAACATCCTTTTCCCTCCATTGATAATGTTCTTTTGGTGAATGGTTTAAAACATAATCTACTGAGCATAAGTCAATTATGTGACAGTGGATATGATGTTTCTTTTAATAAGAACATGTGTTATGTCAAGAAAAATGATGGATCAATTTTATTCACTGCTAAGAGGCAAAACAATTTATACAAAATTGACTTGGAGGACCTCTCAAATCAAAGTGTCTCATGTTTAGTGTCCATTGAAGATGAACGTTGGATTTGGCATAAAAGGCTAGGTCATGCAAGCTTGAGATTAATCTCAAAGCTAAATAAGCATAACCTCGTGAGAGGTTTACCAAACCTTAAATACAAATCTGATGCTCTCTGTGATGCATGTCAGAGGGGAAAACAAGTCAAAGGTTCTTTTGAATCTAAGAATATTGTAAGTACCAAAAGACCACTAGAACTGCTACACCTTGATCTTTTTGGTCCAACAAGGACTGCTTCTATCAGTGGTAAGAAATATGGTCTAGTCATTGTGGATGACTATACTAGATGGACATGGGTTATGTTTCTTGCTCACAAAGATGAGTCCTTCAAGGTCTTTTCTGTATTCTGCAAACGTGTACAGAATGAAAAGGGGATGGGTATAGCTTCAATCAGAAGTGACCATGGGGGAGAATTTGTCAATGAGCTATTCAATGAGTTTTGTGAAGAAAAAGGAATTCAACACAACTTCTCAATACCAAGAACACCACAGCAAAATGGTGTGGTAGAGAGAAAGAACAGATCTCTTCAAGAGATGGCTAGGACTATGCTCAATGACAATTCTGTCCCTAAGCACTTCTGGGCTGAAGCTGTGAACACTGCCTGCTACATTCAGAACAGAATATACATTAGACCAATTCTGAATAAGACTCCCTATGAATTGTGGAAAGGCAGAAAACCCAACATATCTTATTTTCATCCTTTTGGATGTAAATGTTTTATTTTAAATACAAAAGATCAACTTGATAAGTTTGATGCAAAGGTAGACAATGGAATTCTTCTAGGATTTTCTGAAACCTCAAAAGGTTTTAGAGTGTATAACTCAAGAACTTTAACAGTAGAAGAATCTATACATGTTAGATTTGATGACAAACAGCCTGATAAGAAACTATCAGAGCTAGATGAAAGTTTTGCAGATCTTGACTTAAACATCACAGGGGAAACAAATGAAGTCAAAACTGATGATCCAGTTGAAGACCCTTCTCATCAACCAGAAGCATCCACCTCTCAACAAGACAATGCTCAGAGAACTTGGCATTTCAAGAATTATCATCCACCGGATCAAATAATAGGAAATCCAAGCGATAAGCTAAGAACCAGATCAACTTTCAGAGAGCAAGAAGACTCTGCATTGGTGTCTGAATTGGAACCAAAAACTGTAGATGAGGCTCTGCTGGACAATGGTTGGATTTTGGCAATGCAAGAAGAGCTGAATCAGTTTGAGAGGAGTGAAGTTTGGACTCTGGTAACCCTACCTATGAATAAATCTGTTATAGGAACAAAATGGGTTTACAGAAACAAGCTTGACGAAAATGGTAAGGTTATAAGAAATAAAGCAAGATTGGTTGCACAAGGTTATTCTCAAGAAGAAGGTATAGACTATACTGAAACCTTTGCACCCGTTGCAAGATTGGAAGCAATCAGAATTTTACTCTCATTTGCTGCACATCATAATATTATGCTTTTTCAAATGGATGTAAAAAGTGCTTTTTTAAATGGTTTTATCAATGAAGAAGTTTATGTTATGCAACCACCGGGTTTTGAGAATGAAACCCAACCTGAACATGTATACAAGCTTAAGAAAGCTTTATACGGCCTAAAACAAGCCCCAAGAGCTTGGTATGATAGGCTAAGTTCTTTTCTAATGGATAATGGTTTTGTCAGAGGAAAGGTAGACACCACCTTATTTAGAAAATCAATTAATTCCAACTTCATTGTAGTACAGATCTATGTAGATGATATTATTTTTGGTGCTACTAATGAATCTTTGTGCAAAGAATTCTCAAAGCTAATGCAGAAAGAGTTTGAAATGAGCATGATGGGAGAACTCAAATTCTTTCTTGGACTTCAAGTCAAACAATCTATGGACGGGGTGTTCATCCATCAAACTAAGTACACAAAGGAACTTCTCAAAAAGTTTAAGATGGATGATTGCAAACCGATGAACACACCTATGCATCCCACGTCCACACTGAACATAGATGATAAAGAGAAAAAGGTAGATCAGAAGGTATACAGAGGTATGATTGGATCTCTCTTGTATCTAACTGCTTCTAGGCCTGATATAATGTTCAGTGTTTGCTTGTGTGCTCGTTTTCAATCTGATCCTAGAGAATCTCATTTATCAGCAGTTAAAAGAATCTTTAGATATTTGAAAGGTACTACTAATCTTGGTCTGTGCTTTAAGAAAGATGGAGATTACAGATTAGTTGGCTTTTGCGATGCTGACTATGCTGGAGATAGAATTGAAAGAAAAAGCACCAGTGGGGGATGTCACTTCATTGGAGCTAATCTAGTATCATGGTCAAGCAAAAGGCAGAGTACCATTGCCCTATCAACCGCTGAAGCAGAATATATATCAGCTGCAAACTGCTGCTCACAACTTCTCTGGATCAAACACCAATTGGAGGACTATAATGTGTTTGTAAGTAGTATTCCACTAATGTGTGATAATACTGCTGCAATTAATCTGTCTAAGAATCCAATTCTTCATTCTAGGGCTAAGCATATAGAAATCAAACATCACTTTATCAGAGACTATGTGCAAAAGGGTGTTTTTGATATTCAATTTGTAGATACTGACCATCAATGGGCAGATATCTTTACTAAACCTCTTGCTGAGGACAGATTTACTTTTATCAGAAAACATCTTAACATGCTGTATGTGGTTTAAAATGGTATATGTATTGATTGCATGTTTTATCTGCGCGTCCACTAGTTTTGGCGTCCAGAACTTGTGTAGTCTACGCGTCCACTACTGTTGGTGTGCCGCGTCCACTACATATGTTTTTATGCGTCCACCCTCAATCTTATGTGGACCCAATCTTACATACATTTGTCTTTTATATATATGAACTCAGTTATATTAAAACGTTTGATTTTAATCATTTCCTTGCTGAGTCAGCGACTTCCATCAATCCCATCGTAACCTTTTTACGGTCCCAATATACCAACGCCGTTTTTTCACTAAAGTCTTGTCTAATCAATCTTTTTTTAAATTCCCTTGAAAACTGTTGGTATTCGAAAACTCTTTAAAGGTAACTCCTTTCCCTCTGAAAAACCTTTCGCTACTCTTCATCTTTGATAACTTCTCTCTGAAAAGTTTTCGAACTCTCTTTCTTCAAACCTTAACCTACTCAAGAACTCAACAATGGCTTCAACCTCAACTCCCGAACCTGCCTATGTTACTGACATCATCAATATCGCGGCTGAACATCATTTTAACTTTGAAATTTTGTGTGAGTACAACTTGGATGTAAGCAAGTTCATCAACGCTGCTGGTTGGGACGGTTTGTTTCTGGAAAAGGTCTCGATTTATCCAGACTTAATAAGGGATTTCTGGAGGAAACCAACGATTACTGAAACTGAGATAGTAGGGTTTGTCCAAGGAAAGAAGATAACTGTCTCTGAGAAGACCATCTCTGATGCAATCGTTTGTGCCCAAGAGGGTTTAATCATGACAGAAAATTGGGAAGAAGATCTTGGTGGTATTGAAACCATCGCTGTTACACTGATGCGAGATGACACAAGTGAGGACTCACTCATGGAAGTCATCTGAAATGAAGGATCACATTAGGATTCTTCATCAGATTCTGAACAAGACAGTGCTTCACAAGGCAGGGTCTAAGGACAACCTCTCTGCCCTTCACAAGTTTTGTCTCTGTAACTTGGTCTATGAGACAAAAATAAACTTGCCATGGATCCTGTTTCATCGTTTCAAGGATGCCATCACACACAGGGAAACAGCCTCTCATATCACTTTCTCTCATCTTCTGTCAAAAGTCTTCAAGCAGCAAGGCTTGTAATGATTACTTAGATGCAAAGCCTCAAGAAGAACAAGACAAGATCTTTCGTTCAAAGGGGATGCAAGCTGCCATTTTTGGAAAAAGCAATCTAAGTAGCATGCACCTTGACACATACAAGCTTGTTGAAATGTCAAAACAAGAAGAGAAAATGAAGATTAAGGAAGAAGCAGTTGAGGCCAACAATGCAGCTATTCTTGGTCTCAGGAGAGGAACTAGAAGGAAAACTATGGCTGTCAGAAAGCCTGCTCCTAGAAGGCCTACCAGAGGCATTGTTATAAATGAGCCTGGCAGTGAGGCTCCTCAACTTGCTCCTCAACCTGCTCCCAAGAGAGCTAGAAAACTAATTCTGCCTCAAGACGATGATGAAGATGATAATGTTCCACTGGGAACAGTTTTAAAGAGGAAAGCAGCTGCTGCTGTTGATGCTGCTGTGCCTACCAAGAGGAGGCAACCTGCAAGGAAAGCAAGAACCTTTGCAGCCTCTGAGGTCAACACATCCTCTGATGTTCCTCCTATTAATGTGAGTGATGATGTCCCTACCCCAAGTGTAGATTTCTTTGATAATGTATATAGACCTTCTTTACCCTCACCCTTACCCTCACCACAAAGAGAACAACCTGACCAAACCACAAATTCATCTTCACCACTAAATAGCCCAACTCACTTAACCTCACCTCAACCTACACCACTCAAAACCCTCTTTCCACCCATTATTCCTGATTCAGATCCCTGGTTTCATCAAGAGGATGATGGAATCTGCAGAGGTGCCCCCTTCCCTAAACAACTAAGAAAACTTTTTCCACCAATCATACCTTCATCCACTATTTTTGCCAATAGGTCTGAGAACTGGGCTCAGGTCAAAAGAAATTGGAAAATTCTGTTCCATACTCACCAACCTGACCCTGAACTTAACCTTGAAACTCCTCTGACCAGGTGGTACTCCCATCCTGAGTATGACTATGAACCTTATGAGGAATACCCTTGGACCACCAAATACCCAAACTCTCAGCCCCCAAAAGGTCCCTTTCCATCAGAGATGAACACCCACCATGGCCCTCTCCTCACCCATCTACCCCTCAACCGTTTCCCTCCAAGAAAAATTTACCCCAACCTACAAAAAACCCCACCTCTGATTCCTCACACTCAAGGAGTAGCACGACACATCATTCCCGTATGGGAAACAGATCCTAAAAGGAACCATCTGCCTACCTTACCTGAGAGGAGAGCTCGATCATCTAGGCACGTTCCAATTATTCTGGATGCAAACACACAATGGATGAAATTTGAGCATCCCAGCATCTATGGAAGTGCCTCAGACCACTTTGCAGATCAACTGATTTACAACATTCTGAAGTGGGAGTTCAGCTACTTCCAGATTGAAAGAGCTGCACGATGGGTTCCTATCACTTGGCTGAGACACCATAAGGAAACTCGAGTAGGCATTGCTCCCTACCCCATCTGTCCAAGGCTTGGCATGATAGACCTCAACAAAGACAAAGACATGAGGTGCAGAAGAAATAAAGGGGTCATGCCTGAAGCTCACTCTGCCATTCTGGACTTGTCTCAGGAACTCTTTGATCACTCCGAGCTTGACTTCTATCTATATATGGAGGATGTGCAGAAAATTGGAGAAATGAAGGCTGCAGACTTCTGGTTATCTCACATCATCCACTGCACCAGGAAAGCCTCTTCTTCTGGTTTGACTCAAGAAGAGAAGAAGGAAATTCCTAAGTACAGAGGAAAATGTGGCCTATCCAAAGTAAGGCACATGATCTACAAAGATCTGTGGGGACTTCCTATTACCAGCAGGGATGTGGAGGAAATCATACCTATCCACTGGGCAAAGGATTTACCTCAGAAACCTATCACAGTTGCCACTGCACCTCCAGCAACTTCTTCCTCAGATCAGGCAGCCCAAGAGTTAATTGTAGAAGGCCCTGAACTTGATGAGCAAATGTCTTCTCAGCCTACTTCAGTTGAACCTTCATCTGCACAAGCTAAGCAGTCTGCTGAGGCTGGTGTCTCTAAGCAAGGAGCTGAGTCTGCTAAGACTTCTTCTCAACCATTAGCTCTTGCTATGGTCAGAACAGCAGCCCAGGCTCAAGACACTGTCTCTGACACTGCTGAGAGCTCAAGACAACTTACCTTGCCACCCAATCTTGAAGACATCATTGGGAAAATTGTTGATGATAAGGTTGGCAAGATAGTTGAGGAAAAGACTGAGCAGATGGCTCAACAGCTTGAAGAAAGGGTGCAGAAGCAAGTTCAAGACTCTCTGGCCCCTACAAATGCAGTGATGAACCAAATGCTGGCTCTGATCTTGGAGTTTCAGAGGAATCAAAATCCCCAGCCTAATCAACCACCTCCTCCACCACCTCCTTCTATCTAAATTTTTTTTTCTGTTCTTTTCTCTGTCTTTATCCTTTTCTTGTGTGCTGACAATGATGGTCCACTCCCTTTTGCCTTTTTGTCTGATGACAAAAAAGGGGGAGAAAGGAAAGATTAAATTTTATAATTAATACAGAGATTTTTTTTAAAAAAGTACATAGTTGTCTGCATATGCATAAATATATACTCATCTTGCTGATACTATGCCTTGACTTCATGATTATGCTTCAATACTGCTTTGAACTCTAATGTTTTATAGGATGCTATCTTGATTTGTTAATCAATGTTATTGCAAATGAGACTTGACTTATTATGCCTTAACAGCATTTATCTGTTGACTGCCTTGTCTTAGGGGGAGCCTTGTAAGCTCTCTTAAACTTTGCAAAATAAATTTAATTAGTTTTTGTCATCATCAAAAAGGGGGAGATTGTTGGAACCAAAATAATTTGGATTAAATAATCTCTAGGTTTTGATGTTAACAATAAGAATTAATTTAGTGTAGCAAAGTATTAATGCTTTAATTCTAACAAGTGCCTTTAGTCTTAAAGAATCTCTGTTCTTATAAGCTAAAATGTTAAGTCTTTTCTCCTTGCAAATCCGCGTCCATATGTTTTCTATTGAATATCTTATGCTGAAAGTATGGTCGAGTCCACTCTCCATTATAACTCTAGTGCCACGTCAGTGGACGAGCGCTTGAATGCTTTTAGTGGACGGAAAATTTCTCTTCGTGTAGACGAGAGCCCTTAGTCTGCTATTGCCACGTCACTGGACGGAGATTTTAGTTATCTCAGGTACTGGCAAGACCGTTGTTTTGAGTAGACGAAGTTTTGGTTGCCACGTCAGTGGACGAAGCCTTAAAACTCTTTTTGCTTATCTTGCCTTTACGCTAGTTTGCTGGACGAAGATTTTTTTTTAAGCATTTATACCAATTTGAACCAAAGCGAATTTATTTCTTATGATTGATATTCATTTCATTTATAATGGTTCTTCTCGTTTTCTATTAACGATTCCTTTTGCCTTGTTTCATTGAGAGAGACATAGTACAAGTCAGGACTTGCAAAAAGCAGAATAGTACAATGCAAAACGTTTTTGTACCCTGTCACCTTTTACGCTGATATAGTTGGAACTTGTACAAAGGAGGCAAAACTTTTTTTGCAAGCTGCTTTTGCTCAGAGGTGTGCTTTTTCATGCAAGAATTTGTCTCACAGTACAAAGGCCTCGAGCAAGCTGAGTCACAACGGATATTTACCTAGTTGACTCTATTTCTAAACGGGTATTTCAAATACAACCGTTGAAGACTCTGAAGAGAAGATCAAGGACCCTATAAATAGAAGACTAAAGCTTTTGAAGAAACAACTTTTGCGTATACAAAGAAATCTCAAGAAATCTCTCGCGAAGCAAATATTTTCTTATTCATTCAAAAGCAAAAGTCTGTAATATTATAGTTTGAATATTGCTATAATATTTATCTGATCTTAAACTTTCATACTCTCACATATAGTGAGTTAGAAGATCAAAGAAATCAAAACTCTTTATTAGAGGTAGAGCCTGAAGAGGCTTGGTAAGAAAGAAATACTTGTGAGCCTGGAGAGGTGTTGAATACTTGGTGTAATCTATTTGAAAATAGTGGAAAAATCCTTCAAGTAGAAGGGACTGGACGTAGCTCTTGGTTGGAAGAGAGTGAACCAGGATAAAACATCTTGTGTAAATCTTCTTATCCCTTATCTCTTTGGTTTTACGTATTTATACTAACTGTGGGGATTTGAACTTGAATTTGTTAATCCTTCAAAAGACTTCTTTTCTGTGTGCTTTATTCTGTCTCCTTAACTTTGTGTGAGAAAATCTTTTTGAAAAGGCTGTTTTCGAAAAATATTAACAAACACAATTCAACCCCCCCTTCTTGTGTTTGCCTGTGTCAACTTCAAAAATGTCACACAAGTTACATGAATATATGTCAAAAAGCATAAATCTTAGCACATATAATACTTACACAATATACATGAATAGAAGTTAGGACATATGGCATAAGCTTACAAACATTTTCATCAAACAAGACAATTTCAATATTGTTGATTTCCATAATATTTTTGAAATCTGACATTTTCCACAAATGAATTATATGCACCAATATCTTCCAATCAGTTTTCCCAATCCTAATGTCAGCAACTTACATCATCTTAGGGTTAGGGTTCTTATTTCCAATTGTAGGAGTCTTTTATCTTCTATTGTTCCTAACTCTTTGGTAGAGTTTGCTAGGAGGGAAGTCCATGTAGTTGCTCTCACTTTATTAGGGGTGGCTATATATATTACTATCCTCCAAATTTGTGATGAAGTTATCAGATGTACTGCTTTCTTGATTATTAATGGACTGGCTTAACTTTTCTTTTGTCAAAAAAAAAAAAAAAAAGATATCTAACTCATATTTTTTTTAATATATTTGTTAAATAAGTCATTAATAGAGTGAAAAGAAATGTTATACCAACCAATGAAGCAGAAGTAACATGGTTTCCATTCAATTTCTTGTCCACTTAATAGTAAAAATTATTCTCAACAGCATCACTAGGAACACCTACATCCTCAACATTATCACCAGCTATTCCTCCATCATTGACATAATTGTCAAGACCACCTTCGTTCAACATCATCATGAGGAGGACCTTCATCCTCAACATCATCATCTATGTCAATAGGGTCAGATGTCACCCCAAGTTAACAGGTTCTCTAAGTAGAGGATAGCATACCTCAACCATATTCTTATGTCAAACATGTGTTGTGTACCACAAGTGCACGGTTTTGTCAAGTAGTAAAACTATCGTTCTACTAGGACATTGTTGATGAGTACCGGCTACGTACAATTATGATTATCTAGATAGAATCGAGTTTAGTAGAGTGACAACAAGAATTGTGAATTCTGACATTAACAAATAGTAGAAAATCAATTTACAAGAATTTCTAGGATTCGGATTCACCATTGTGATGATTAACAATCCGTAATGATTTCCCTGTTTCTTTAGTAAACTACTTTTGAAGGTGATCTATCCTGGGCAATTATCGTTTCCTTTCAGAATACTCTAACATGCCCAATTACTCTTACTTTCATGATAATTGAATCTAGGTTGGACCCCTTAAGAATAGTGATAAATCGAAAAACACCTCAAGCGAATTAATCTACATTCGTGATTAAAAACACAAGTTCAGTTTTTAGAGTTCAGATGCTAAGGTTCACCTTTCAGTGCTTCCCTAATATCAAAATCATGCAAACATGTGGTCAAGTATATTCACAAGCAGTTGGCACGCTAAAAACTGAAGCAAAAGCTATGTAATAGTGAAAAGAGGAGAAAATCAAGATAACATGTTAATATATCATGGGCTAAAACCAAATCCTAGAATAAGGGAATTACTCAGACATGTTCATAGAGATATATTGAATTTGTAAGAGAGGTTGAATGATTGAATGATCTGAATCAACTGATTCATTTCTCAATGAATTGAAGTATATATACATAAGGAATTGGAGGGAAAGAGCTAACTGCCTTAACTAAACTCAGCAGTGTCTAATAACAGAAAAGATGAATTTCTAACTATCTTTTACATATAAATGAAACTCAAATTTAAATTACATTTTGATGACTTTCCCAATGGTTAATACTCCCCCTCAAGTTGGCAAGTAGATGTCTAAGATGCCCAACTTGGATATAAGTTGCTGGAATAGAGGTTTGGGCAGTGCCTTGGTTAGGGGGTCAGCTAATTGGTGCTGAGTCTTCACATGGATCAGCTTTAAAAAACCTGATTGCACATGCTCTCTGATAAAGTGGCAATCAATGTCCACATGCTTGGATCATTCATGGCAAGTAGGATTACTGGCAAGTTGAATTGCGGACTTGCTATCACAATACACCATGACTGATGGTAAAGGCACTTCAAAGGCTTAGAAGCTGCTTTAACCATAGCAGTTCTGATGTCAATGTGGCTAGTGCTCGATACTCAGACTCAGCAAAGGATCTGGCCACTGTATTCTATTTTTTTGACTTCCAAGCAATGAGAGAGGTTCCAAGAAACACACAAAAACCTGTAGTTGACTTTCTAGTAACTTGACAGCTGCCCCAATTAGCATCTACATAGACTGAAACTCTCATGGAAGAGGAGGATGGAAACAAAAGTCCTTGTCCTGGTGAAGCTTTTAGATATTGCAGTAGATGATGAATGGCATGAAGGTGTGGTGTTCTAGGTTTGGCCATGAACTGACTTAACCGGTTCACTGCAAAGGTGATGTCTGGTCGAGTGATAGTTAGATACATTAATCTTCCAATGAGCCTTCAGTACAAAGAAACATCTTCCATTGGTTCACCATCAGTGTCATTCAATAGAATGTTTGCATCCATTGGGATTGGAAGAGGTTTAGAGGACAGTAAACCAGTGTCACTAAGAAGCTGCAGAGTGTACTTTCTTTGACTGAGGTGGATACCTTGCTTGGACTTGGCAATTTCCAGTCCAAGGAAGTATCTGAGATCCCCAAGAATCTTCAATTTGAAGTGTTTTTCCAATAGGCTACGAGTGTGAGCTATTTCATCATTGTTAGGACTAGCAATGATGATGTCATCTACATAAACCAGTAGCACGACTAGAGTAGGGCCTGAACCTTTTGTAAACAGTGAAGTATCAGCACTACATTGCTGAAAACCATGAGCTAGGATGGTTGAAGAGTCCTTTAGGACCCACTGTCTTGAAGCCTGTCTTAGTCCATACAAGGACTTTTTCAATTTGCATACAAGTTTCTCCCCCTTGATTGGATAGCCAAGTGGAATTTGCATGAACACTTCTTCATCTAACTCACCATTCAAGAAGGCATTTTTTATGTCTAACTGTAGGAGGTTCCAATTGTGCTGTGTAGCCAAGGAAAGTAAGACCCTCACTGTTGTTAGTTTAGCTACTGGAGAGAAAGTGTCCAAAAAGTCAATTCCTACTTGTTGAGTGTAGCCTTTAGCTACAAGTCTAGCCTTGTACTTGTCAAGGCTACCATCTGCCTTGTACTTGACTTTGAAGATCCATCTGCACCCAATGACTTGTTTGCCAGGTGGAAGTGATTGGATTGTCCAAGTCTGGTTTGCCTCAAGGGCTACCAATTCCTCTGCCTAGCCTTCCTCCATTCAGGATATTGGACTGCTTGGTGATAGTATTGAGGCTCAAAAATGGCAGACACTTGCATGACATACTGTTTGTATGTGGTGGAGAGTCTGTCATATGACAAAAATTTTTGAATTGGGTAAGTGACATTGCACAAGTAGTCTTGAAGGTAACTAGGAGGATTGTGTGCTCTAGTAGACCTTCTAAGAACAGGGTTAGGGTTTGGTTGGGGAAGACCAACAGGATTTGATTGAGCAGGACCAAGATGGTCATGATTTGGACCAGGTGAGTTAGGATCAGGTGGGTTGGGGTCAGGTGGGTCAGGATCAGGTTGATTTGGTTCTAGTGGCTTAGTATTTGGTGGTATGGGAGAATCAAAAAAGGTAATATCTGAAATTTGTGTAGGGATGGTTGTACTTGTGTGATTGAAGAAATCATGGTTTTGTTAAGGTGAAGATGTATGAAATGGAAAGATTGATTCATGGAAGGTAACATCTCGAGATACAAGGAACTTTCTATCAGGGATGCTCCACAGTTTATAACCTTTATAGTTGGTTGGATATCCAACAAAGACACATGGTGTGGCTCTAGGACTGAACTTGGTTCTCTGAGCTGGGATAGTAGAAGCATAGCATAAGCATCCAAATATCCTCATGCTAGCATCGTCTGGTTCCTGATTAAACAGAACCTCATAAGGGGAATTGGTGTCTAGCACAGGTGTGGGAGTCCTGTTGATCAGAAAAGTTGCAGTAGAAATGCATTCTCCCCTAAAGGCTAGAGGAACCTTTGATTGAAACATAAGAGCCCGAGCCACATTGAGCAAGTGTTGGTGTTTTCTTTCCACAACTAAATTCTGCTTAGGTCTGTGTGGACAAGAAAATTGATGGTGTGTTCCTTCTTGTTGCAAGAACTGTGCAAGTGCCAATTCTTTGGCATTATCACTTCTGAAAGCCTTAATAGACTTGTTGAACTGAGTATGAATGCACTTAAAGAAGCTCTTTATCAATTGGGGTGCATCTGATTTATGTTTCATCAATTGAGTCCAAGTGAATCTTGAACAATCATCAACAATTGTCAGAAAATAATGTATGCCATTATGAGTTGCAGTAGCAAATGGACCCCACACATCACAGTGAATCAAATCAAAAACATTTTTAGATATATGGTTGTGAGATACAAAGGGTAATCTCTTTTTGTTTTGACAATGGACATACAAGACAGTCTACAGAATTGCTTTTTTGTACAAAAGAGAAAGGAACTTTAGTACTAAGAGTCTTAAGTACTTGATCAGATATGTGTCCCAGCCTAGAGTGCCACAATTGTGCATCATTTATTCTAACTACATTGCATACAGTTTTATCTGAATTGATGTGGTGTGTGACAGGTTTGGCAAGGTTCGCTTCAAACAGATATAAGCCTTGGCACAAATTACCCTTGCCAATCACCTTCTTGAACTTGTTGTCCTGAATCAAGAAGCAAGCACCATGAAACAGGACAGAGCAGTTAGTGTCATGAATAAGAGCACTAATTGAAATCAGATTGACATGAAACTGAGGAATGTAAAGGACATTTTTAAGAATCAATTCAGAATTTAAAGACACTTGACCTATAGCAGAAACTGGAACTTTGGCATTGTTAGGTAAAGTGACATAGCTATGAGTAAGATTTGTATAACTAGTAAACACATCTAGAGAATGGCATATATGTGAAGTGGCTCCTGAATCTAAAATCCAGGTGCTAGAAGATATTGGTGAACCTAAGGAAAAGGTGGAAAAACTCATACCAAGATTTGATTCACTTGACTGAGGATGATAAAAAACTGTTTATTGAGTCATTTGGGACTGCAATAGGCTGATCAATTGTTGATATTGGTGTTGGCTCATAGGCACATCACCTGGGTTGGCATGGACAGAATCAGTGATGAGATTCACTGCTTGAGGCTGAAAAGCCTTGTGCTTCTTATGGCCTGGGGGATAGCCATGTATCTTGAAACATTTGTCTTTGGTATGACCAAGCATACCACAGTGAGAGCACATTGGTCTATCTTTCTTCATATTTGACTGATGTTGCTGAGAAGAATTTCTGACAGCAAATGCCATAGGAGCATCAGATGAACCATTTCCTATTTCTAGTTGATTTCCTTCTTGAATCACCAATGAGAAAGCATGTTGGATGTTGGGAGTTGGGTTCATCATCAGAATCTGGCCTCTAACATGATTGTAGACTTCATTGAGTCCCATAAGAAAGATGAGCACATACTCTCTCTGAAGATAATCCAAGAGAGGTTGTACACCTCTTCAATTACAAGTGTGATCAGGTTTGTACTCTCCAAGTTCTTCCCACAGAGACTTGACCTTGGCAAAGTACTGAGAAACAGAAAGTGAACCTTGATTACAGTTGTGCAAGGCTCTCTTCAGTTGGAAAATTCGAGGACCATTTTCTTGGTTAAACCTAATTTGGAGATCTTTCCAAATTTCAGCTACTAAAGAGGAATAGATCATAGAGGACTGCAATTCTTTTGAAACAGAATTCAGGATCCAAGATCCTACAATGGAATTGTTCCTAATCGACAATCGATATAAAGGATCTCCTTCTAGTGGAGCTACAACGCTACCATCCAAGAAACCCCACTTGTTCTTGCCTATAAGCACCATTTTCATAGCTTTCTTCCATGAATTGAAATTGTCATCGGTGAGAGGATTTGTTACCAGAGACAATCCAGGATGGTCAGAAGGATGCAAGAAGAAGGGATTGTCATCTTCCATGGTGAAAAACCGGATGTAGGAAGATGAACAAGAATCGAAGAGAAGAGAGAAAACTCAAGATTGAGTTGAAGAACAGAGAAAAAAAAAAGGCGAGCAAGGAGAAGCTTTACTCTCTGATACCATATTGAATTTGTAAGAGAGGTTGAATGATTGAATGATCTGAATCAACTGATTCATTTCTCAATGAATTGAAGTATATATGCATAAGGAATCGGAAGGAAAGAGCTAACTACCATAACTAAACTCAGCAGTGTCTAATAACAGAAAAGATGAATTTCTAACTAACTTTTACATATAAATGAAACTCAAATTTAAATTACATTTTGATGACTTTCCCAATAGTTAATAAGATACAAACCATAAGGGTCACAAAATACATTCAGAATAGAGGAAATCAATTTAAAATACAATTACCAGTTGCATTTGGAGTAACTTATTACACGTGTCACTCTGTTATACATCATCTGAAATACTAACTTTCAAAATTTAGCCATTAATGGAAATTTATGGGTAATGACTCACAGCAAATGACTCACACCATTGCATTTAGTGGCATTATCATAATTCAATACTCACATAAGGCTTTTTACACTTTCTCCAAAACCACAAATTTGCAATACCACACTCAACCTAATACCACACTCAACTTTTTCGGCAGAACCATATTTGACCACCTCTCTGAACAAATATTTCCTTTGTCTCTCTTTCTGCAAAACCAACTTTGATACCACCCACATCCGAAAAGCTCAAATTGTTTGAGCAGTTTGAGCAGAAGCTCTATTTTCTAATTCTCCCAATGTCAAATCCCTTTCCATTCCACAGCTTGATGTCTCTACCTCTCTCTTCTATTTCTCTAAAGTTCATTTGTCAAATCCTTCTGATAATCTCTTTTACAGTGGTAAACCCCCTAATTTGTGAAAGTGTTGTCGTCCCGATGCTCAACCATGGAGCAAGTCCCGCCGCTCCCATCAGTTTGTGAATCATAGATCACACAACACCTTTCATCTCCGTTGTACGTTTACGATAAAGGAGGTATTCTTTTCAAAATCCCGTTTCTCCATCTCATATTCTGATTTTCAACTCCCGCCATTTGTTTTGAATTGTCTATAAATTGTGTTGTTTGCTTGCATGGAATTAATAGACACAACCCTTCACAAAATCAATATTGAGCTTCCTATTTCCTGAGCAAAATGTCTTTGAACTTTGATTCCATTTCTAACATAACTCTTGAGAAGGAGTCTTGGACTATCATGGTGAAGGTGATTAGGCTATGGCTGGTTCCTGATTTCAACAAACAAAAATTGCCATTCTTTATGGAGTTGGTTCCCATGGATGACAGGATTTTGTGTAAATATTTTTTTTAGTATATTTGGTAGTTTTTTGGTACTTCGTACACATTTTTATTAGTTTATACTATGTTCGCACGGAGACAAGATCCATGCTTCAATTAGAAGGACTCTGATCTATGAGTGGGACAAGGATTTGTGCGAGGGTTTGGTGTTCTCTTTCCATAATTTTGGTGTTGCTGTTAATGGGGGTAACTACAGAACTACCCACCATAAATACAAACCATATCTTCAGTTTAAAACTACGGTACAAAAAATGGGTATCTGCGGTGTTCGTCCATATATGTTTCAATTTGTACCCATTTCTGACATTATTGGGGGTACCTGCGACCCTGATTTCTTAGTTGGTAATTCTTTATCTTTCAATATTTTCATACATACAGTTTGGTAATACATGCATGAACTTGATTCTTATTAACTATTTGTAATTTGTAATAGATGTCATGGGATTCCTTACTGGTTTTGGAACCGAGAAAGAAATTGAAAGGAATGGCACCAAGTCAAAAATTAATGTCATTGTTGTGGAGGCTGATGGGTAACTATTTTCATTTACTACTCTATATTGAGTACTCTGTATATAACTATAAATCTTTTTAACACGTACTTTCAATGCCTTTTTTTTATTTGTGGGTGTTATTTACTTTCATTTTCATTTATATTCATTTCATTTTTATTTTTATTTTCGATGTTTTCTGTTTTTTGTAAATAGACAAAAAATAGAGTGTACTCTGTTTGGATCTTTTGTTGATGATTTGAACACATTCCATGCTTCTGGAGCCCAACAAAATGTTGTGGTAATTATCCAACTGGCGAAAATCAAGACTTTTCAGGGTATTCATCTCTTTCCTGAAACAATTTTTTCGTTTGTCTTTTCATTTATATATATATATATATATATATATATATATATCTATTGAATCAAATCCTCATTCTAATGCAACTAGACAAGATTCATCTACAAAATTGCATCAACTGTACTAAGGTAATCTTCAATCCAGATTGTAATGAGGTTGTCTTACTTAGAAACAGCCATCATCACTAATAGCCACTTTCATTGCACTTATAAGTGGCGTCCCGTTTAATACATTTTATCATTTCTGTTCACTTTTTGATCTGTTTTATGTAAGAATGAGACATCATGGAGTCAACAAGCTAAGGATTGACTCAGCTTGCTGAAACTAGGGGTGTACACGGGTCGGGTTGGGTCAATTTTGACCAAACCCGACACCTGAACCAAATAATATCTCACGGGTTGGGTTGGGTTGGGTTTGGGTAATTTTTGTAACAAACCCGAACCAAACCAACCCGGTAAAAAACGGGTTGGTTCGGATCGGGTCATTCGGGTAGAAGACTAGGGTTTACAGAGAGAAAAAATAGCATAACAGTGTGAACTCTGAAGCAATCGCTACAATACTACAATAGATCTGAAGCTTTTAGAAGAAATAAAGTGAGGGAGGGAGAGATGGAGCACGCATTGGTGAGGACCACTAGGAGACAGACGAACGGCGTCCGGGACGGAGGCGAACAACAATCTGGGACGGAGGCGAACGCCGATCTGCGACTGAGACAGAACGAACGACGATCTGCAACCACTTGTCCGACCAGAGAAGACAAGAAGTTGAACGATGGCTGGGACGCGGGCAGATGACGGCGGCCGACGGACATAGACGAACGCGCGATCTGCAGCCTTGCGCAACCAGAGGACAGTATATCAATATAGGAAACGAGATGCGTAAAGCACTTTGTATTCTATGTTAAATCTGTAAAGCACTGAAAAATGAAAGGGCATGTAGTATTCTTTGTTTTTTTCTCGCTAAGGAAACATGTACGGGTCGGGTACACAGGTCTATGGGTTTGGAATCATAAACCCGTTACCCGATCCAAACATAATCGGGTTTAATTGGGTTGGTTCGGGTTGGACTCGAACTATGAAAAAATCCAAACCAATTAGATCGGTTTGGGTTAGGTCATCGGGTTCATCGAGTTGACCCGGACCCATGAACACCCCTAGCTGAAACCAGGACAGTTAGCAGGGAGGATGACTTTCTACAATTGAGTGTGAGAAAGACCATTGAGGGTCTGAAAGAGTGCAAATAGGTCAAAATATTACATTCCTCATACTTTGTTAAGCTGTTATTTGTCATTTATGTTCTCTTATTTGTTAACTAATGATGGGCTCCAGCAAGCGTACTGGATTGAAGCAAGTAATAATACAACGGTGAGAAACCGAGTATCGAACTCAGGGATTGGTGACCAAGTACCACTTCACAAATTTAACAACTATTTAGACCGAAAGAAATTAAGGATTTTAATTATGATAAAAATTATGAAAAGAAACTAAAATTGATATTTATTTTTTTGAATTAACTAAAAAGCAAAATTAAACAAAGAACAATCAAATAAAGAAAACTCCAGAGATCCAATTTCACCAGCGTTATGAATATGCATTCCTCATTGACAGGGAATCTTTATCCCACTTCGTTTGTTTCAATTATATCAATTATTCCTAACCTTTAATTAACTTCTAATGTCAACCAAGAATCCTACACTATCCTAAAGTCTCTCTCGAGTACTCTAGAAAACACTCCTTAATTATTAACCAACTATATCTCTATGATGGTTAATTACTAAGGAATTCATTAAGATTAATGACTCTATGAAGGTTACACAAGATTTCTATGATATATCTCTATCCGTATTAACCCCATGATTTTATCTCAATACTCTTGACACATAAATCTCCTCTCGGTCTCATTATGTTAGCCTATCATCTAATTGGGGATCAAGTAATTAGAAGCGTTAAAAACAGAGAATAAAACACAAAATAAGAGAAGAAGAAATTAAGAAAAACTGAAATAAAATCATCAAATCGTCATGGTGCGGTTACATTGTCACCCTAGAGAAAGGGATTTAGCTACTCATAAGAAAGAAAAAGAACAAAGAAGAATGAAACTCCATTAAAATTGAATCTCAGACTGTTGCTACGCTACTGTGTTGCTCTAACTTCCGCAGCTATGCGTTGCGGCGCTGTCCCCCGCGTTACTGTGCGTCCTCCGTTGATTTCTCTTCATTTCTTTCGCTGACTTATGGCTTGTATATATATTCCAATTAAAAGCAATTCATATTCAAAAATTGGATCCCAAGAATTTGGCCCAGTACATTTTTACATTCCAATTCCAACTTGAAATCTTCTTTCAATTTAAATTCCATCTCATGTGCTTCTTATTGCCAAGGCCCTGTTGCATATTTGCTTCACGTCACTTTACTGGATGTGTGGGCTGCTATCATTTGCAAATTGAAGACCAATATTGTAGCTTTACTACTTTTCTTTTATTTCAATTTCAATTCAAACGCAATCCTTCTTATTTGTTCTTTCCTAAAAAAAAAAAAAAATACAAAACATGAGAGAATTAACTAAATTCTAATTAAAATTAATAAAATGCAAACATGGACCTTAATAAACCAAAATAGGAAAACAAAGTCTAATTTGGGCTAAATCAAGCATTCAACTCAAACTTAATTGATGAAATCCACTCCAAAACAATAGATAAAACATGATAAGTTGGTGGATTATCAACTAATATAATATATAATGCGATGCAGGAATCATGCCATGTGGTGTTGGCCACAATTAAGCATATTATTGATGATGATCGGTGGTATACTGCTTGCATCTGTACTAAGGCAGTATACCCAGACCATAAGATTTTTTTTGTGAAAAATGTATTAAGCATGTCATGAAGGTTTTTCCAAGGTAGCTATTCGTTTATTTAATCATCTTGATATTTCTTTTTGAACCAATTCTTTAGACTAATGAATCTAGTTTTATTTTTCTCTCCCAAAAATAGGTATCGTATTAAGGTTTGTGTCATTGATGAAACTGATTCAGCAACATTTGTCATCTTTGATCGTGAAGCTAATCTGTTTTTCAATAAAAAATGTGTGGACATGTTTGAGGCACATAACAAGGTTTCTATATTTCCTATCATTTTGTCATTTAATAGTATATATGTTTCAATCATACATTGATTTAAATTTCATCACTCTGGTACAGACTTCTGCACACGGATCCCTTCCTAAGCAAATTTCAAATTTGATGGACAATACCTTCCTATTCAAAGTCGAATTCAAGAATGAATCAAGTTCTAAGTTTGAGCAATCTTTTGTTGTCAAGATAATATGTAATGATCAGTCAATTATCAACAAGTCCAATGATCTTCACATGAATTCAATAGTAAACATTTATTGATAAATTGATTTATTGATTAAAGGTTGTCCTATTATTGTATGCACAAATATGACTTCCTTTAAACCTTTTCCAATTCCTATTTCCTTCCTTCTAATCTTTTGTTATACCAGGATGTGGATTCTGACAATGAAAATGGTTGTTTGGGTGGAGTAAAGCAAACAATGAATGAGGGTTGTGACATTGATCTTGCACATGTAGTCTCCAACTTAGTGGATATGTTGCTGAATGCGTTTTATATTTTGCTTTTTTCTGTTAACAGAATCTAATGCCCAAGTTTTCAACTGTTGATGTTGATAATGAGTCCCAAGTTGGTGAAGGAGAAGACTGTGATTTGTCCAAGGATTCAGATGAGTTAAATCCTCTTAAGAGGGTCTGTGCAACTCAAGGAACCAAATCAGACTTGGAACTACCACTGAAGATGTTGAAGAAGAACATTAAGATTGAGAAGGAATAGTTGATTGTTGGTTAGATGAGATTGGAAGGGTTGTCATGTTAAATGAGTTTTGGGCAGCTTTTTTTTGTTGTAGTTGTTTGAGCTGTTACTCATACTGATGTATTTGTGTTTTGTGGACCATTTCTATTTATGCTTTAGGTGCTTATGTATTTTGGTATTAAGGTTTAGGGGCATAAGTTTTTGTTGTTGTGTTTCTAATGTAGGACTGCATGTTGTGTTCTGTATTGGGGGTGCTTATGTATGATAGTTTTGCCCTTTATTATTATTAGATTAATATTAATATATGAATGTGTGTTTTACTTTCAACACAGATAGCTTTCAGCCTTATTGTTATGTTTACTGTCAAAGTTAAACATTTGTCTTCTTTAATTAACATAAAATAATATATTTAATATTAAATTAATAAATTATATTATAAATTAATAAATTATATTATTAACTTAGGTCATTCAAATATCTATTATCATTGGCCATTAGTAGTCATGTAACAATATAAATTTAACACAATATTTAAATTCATTTAAATATTTTCTATATAAAATAGCAATTATACTCTTTCTAAAATTAACAAACACAAACCCCAATGACTGAAGTGTGAACCTTCTCGAACACATTGACCACTCAACCTTTTGGTTTCCACTTCAACCTTTTAATACCGTTCTCTTCAACATCATTATTTAAAGGAGGGCTTCCAAAGTTACTCATAGTCATACGCCCAATGCAAAATAACCTGTCTGCCAAGGAAGACTTCCAAATTATTCTGGAGAAAAAATCCAAAGGAGGATTTCGCACTATCAGCATCAAAGGCGAGGTATAAGTCATTATTTTCTTTGTTACAAATTTATTTCAATTTATTTTCATCCTTTGTCTATCATCGACTTTATGCTATCACAACCATATTTGAATTTGATTGCGAGCAAATACTTTTAGGATTTAATTGGTATACACTGACAATGTAAAGTTTTTTTACACTGTCAACCAATTAGAAATTGAGACATCATTATAAATGTTTGATTCTTATCTTAATCACCTTAAAAGTCCTCAATTCCCTAATTTCTAATTGATTGTCAGTGTAAAAATCTTTACACTGACAGTGCATACAAATTAAACTCATACTTTTATATCTTATCTTAGAGTTGTAACAAAGAATGGAATCAAACCCTCAACCTATGCAACATCAACAATATTAATAATTTGAAATAAAGATTTAAGGCTAAAATATACTTTTGGTCCTTTAACTTTTGGTCAGAATTCAATTTGGTCCTTTATCTTTAAAAAGATTCATTTTTATCATTTATCTTTCGAATGTTACACAAAATAGTCCTTTCTGCCAGTTTTGTTAGTGATGCCTTTACCTGTGGCTTATGTGGCAGTTAACATGACAAATGTTCCATTCCAGAGCTGACACGTGGAAATTGACTTGGCACCCTTCCAATTTAAAAATAAAATAAAAAATAATCTTCCCCACAATTCCTTACCTAGCAACGGAACCAAGCCCCCACCCACCAGCTTGGAAACACCACCAAAATCCCAGAATCTGTTGTCCACCACCATAGCATCACCGGAACCAGCCTGTGTAGAAGACACGATGGAGTTCAAGGTGGTAGAAATAGGGGCCAGTGTTAAGGGTGTTCATGGGTTCGGGTCGACCCGATGAACCCGAGAAACCAACCCAAACCAAAGTGGTTGGGTCGGGTATTTTCAATGTTCGGGTAAAACCCGAACCAACCCAATGAGAACCCGTCCATACTGGTTCTGGTATCGGGTTTGCTATATGCCAACCCGTTGACCCGTTACCTACCCATGGACCCGATACTTTTGCACTTAGTACACAATGTTCCTTTCCTTTCCTCTTCAGCTTAACCTTTCCCTCTGTCCCCTACACACCAGTTCCACCTCTACCGTCCACCAGCCACATACATGATCCAGTCCGCCACGCCGCCGTGTTTAGAAATCTCTGTCCACCGTGCCTCTGCCCGTCTCTCCTCTTTGTTCTACTGCCCTATGTCGTGCGCGCCCTTCCTTCGAGCTCCGCATCGACAACCGCGGTCTTCTACGACCAGGCCAGGCAACCACTAGGATAAGATGACCAGCCGCCGCCACGATCTGGCCTCTTCGCGCAACTACTATGACCAGGCCACCAGCCAGCCACCATGGAGTTGCCAACATGACAGAGACAAAGAAGAGGCTCTGAACGTCAACGAGCATCCATCCAGAAGTGAATTTAGGGTTTTCAGTTTTTGGTTTTTTGGGCAGGGACATCTCATATTTTTTTATTGTAACAGCCTTAGTAGCATGTGACCCGATCCAAACCAACCAGTTTTTAACCGGGTTGGTTTGGTTCGGGTTTGGCAAAAAAATATTCATGAACCTGAACTAACCCAACCCGTATATAATTCATTGGTTCGGGTAACGGGTTGAGTCAAATCCGACCCAACCCGACCCGTGTACACCCCTAGTCGGTGTACCATGATGTTGGTGGCATAACTACTTCTTCTACATGAGTTTTAGGATTGAATTGGTAGGCAAGTCTTTGAGTTTGAGATACAAGGAGTTGCTCTGATTTGTGGAGAGAGCAACATGTGATTATTCCATGTATGTTGGGAAAATTAACATTTCTTGTCTGACCTTGTTTAAGGTTAGGGATAAAGGGTGTGAGTTGCATAGTCCTCGTTATTTGCGTTGGCATATATACTCAGATCTACTTGTATGTATCTTAGGGTTTGAGAAAATTGATTGGTAATAGAAGAAAATGAATGATGGTGAAGGTGTTAAGTCTCTAAAATGTCCGATGTGCATTTGCCCTAAGTTTTGATGAAAACTAAACATTTGCTAATGATTTAATTAACCTTCATATTGGTTGCTGACGTGTCTATCTAGTGTGCAGATCTCTAAAGAAAGAATTCATTTCACCTGTCTGCCCACATAGAAGACCATCTGTCTGTAGAGTAAAAGTCAACCTGTCTAGTGACTAGGTTATTGACTGTCTGCGTTGAAGATTCAACTTGTCTATGTGAAGCTCTCACACCCGTCTATGGTCCTTAGATAAGGAACACAAGTACAAGGAACTTTAGAGAGCTGTCCCCTCATGCAGAAGTCTTTGAAGCTTTCTCTCCCACGCATATCAAGAAAGTCAGAAGGTCTTACTTACAAGCAATCTAGGAGCTCAGAAATGAAGTCCAGTTAAAGAATGTTACCAACATGCTTTATTCCCTAGTACTACTGGTTATTACACAAAAAAGGAAATGTGCTCTGCAAAGTACATAAGCAACCTGCACAACTCTAATTTTGTTGCTGCACAAAGCATAAAACCCCGATCTTCCGTGATAGAGTTCAACCAACGTTCCTATTGCATTAATGACTGCCCAGAACAACTCTATTGCATTTAACGGAGCTCTGCTTGAAGCCAAACTTTGAAGGAATGTCTCTAACAGATCTTAAATGCTTGAAGGCTATAAATACAGAAGTCATTGAAGAAGAAGATAGAGAATACACAACATTAAAAAGCCATTACTCCGCGCAATTAATTCTTCATTCTTTCAATTTGTATTCTTCAATCATTTGAAGTTATTACACAGTCTTTCTAAGCCTTACATTTAATCCACTCTTCTGAGTGTTAGTGAAAGATTTGCTAGGTGTATTTAATACAACCTCTTTTCTCCAACAAATCATGAGTGAGCCTGAAGAGGCTAGGTGAGCAAAGAATACTTGTCTTGGAGCCTGGAGAGGCTAGGTGTGCAAAGAATACTTGGAGTCTGTAACCTGATCAGTTATAGTAGAGAAAACTTGGTGTTTCCAAGGATTGGACGTAACCCTAATTGTTAAAGGGTGAACCAGGATAAATTACTGTTTTTATCTCTCTTCCCTTAAACTCTTTAGTTGCTTTGATTATATTATCTGTTATCTAACTAAAAGGGTTAAACTGTGAATATCAAACTTGCTTTCAAGTTGTGCGTTTGTGTGTTTTTCTGTTAAAACCATACCAGACAGGCCACCTGTCTGTGCCTTGTCTTTCACACTTGTTTGAACTTAGCTTCTGTGTGCGTAAAGTTTTTAACTTTGTTTTATTTTTTGATAAACACAATTCAATTCCCCTTCTCATGTTTATAACTATCTATTTCAGTTGATATCAATGCTCGGGCTCTAGGTTGAGCATCTAACAGTGTAGAGGAAAAGATCCTGAAGAATAGACATGATGCTAGAGCTAGTTCAAGTGGGAGCCACCAGACTGATGGAGCTTCCCTAACCATACCTTCATTCTTCAATGGAGAAAACTACAACTATTGAAAAGATAGATTTCAATGGTTCATCCTGTCAACAAACTCTGATCTCTGGGATGTCATCTCTGAAGGTCCATTTAGTCCCAATATCTTGTATTTTGGGCTTTCCAATATGTTTCTTTTTAATTTGTTATTTTGTTATTTTCAAGTCTAGAGTGTCCTTTGATGTTCCAAATTCCTAGAGTGTCTTTTGGTGTAATTCTTAGAATTAATTATGGAGTGTTCTAGGTGCTTTCTTTAAACACTATAAATACCCATGTAAGGAATCATTTTTGAATGGATGAATGAAGGTATTATATGCATTTAGCATATTTAGAGAGCTTAAGAGTCTCTAGTATCTTCTTGTTGAAGATCACTTGTTTGAATCTTATCAAAGATATCCATATCTTTGTGGCGATTCCTCACTTGGCTTATCACTTCTCATTTCTTCTTAGGATTGAGAGTGTGTCGCCTTCTTCTCCATCTTCTTCTCTATTCTATCTTTTCTATTTTGGTTCTACACTCAAGGATAGATCCTAATTTCTATATGTTCATTTGTAGGATCATATCAAAAAGACACTCTAGACTTTAAAATAACAAATTAAAAAGAAATATAATGGAAAGCCCAAAATACAAGAAAATTCGTCCAAAAATTCGTCTTCAACTTCCAGTCCATTTTCCACCAAGATAGAAGCTGAATCTGGTCAAGAATCTTGAAATACGATTTATAGCAAATCTCCTTAACTTTCGTACGCACCAAACAATGCATCAATCGGAGATGTAGCGCAAGATACAGTCAAAACAAGACAATTGGACATCATTCTTGGTTTGCATCATTCCCTCCCTCATCAAAAGAATTTGACTTCGAATTTATTTCCTTTGAGAATTTTCTTCATCCTCCGGGTTCAAACCCAACTCTTTTTAATCCACGGGAACCTCTCTTGTAGGGCTGGACATCGGTCGGTTATGGTCGGATTCGGGCCAAATAATGTCAACTCGATGAAAACCGAAGCCTGTAAAACTAGGCCCGTCACCGTCCGTTTTAGCTTTTGGTTTGGTCGGATCAGTGTTTGTACGGGTGGCGGGTTGGGCGGGTGGTTTGATACGGGTTAAACCAGAAATTCTGAACCAGTAATCCTGATCCAAGTTTTTCCATAAAAAAAATGTTTTGTATGAAGAAGAGTAAAAGATAGAACAAAAAACCCAGAAACCAAACATGCATCTAAAGATCTGAGGGTATACAGAAACAAAACTCAAAAAAAAGTTTTCAAAAGTCATAAAGAAACAAAACTGGCTTCTTCTTTTTCGCTGGCAGATTTGCGAGTCCGTCGGAAGGGGAGCTACGATGGCGAAGGTGAGGGAGATCTGAGGAAAACAGAAGGAGAGACAGTGATGCATGAGGTCCGACAGCGGTGTGGCAGAACGACGGTGGTCATGCGGTGGCCTTCTCATCACCGCCACTGAGGAGGCGCCTCTGCGGCAGAGGAACTGAGGAAGCAAGAAGAGGCCGTCACTGCCATTGAGGAGAAGAAGAAAGAGGGGAGTAAAAAGCGTCGTTGGTGACTACGGCGGTGGCAGGGGAAGAAGTGGCTGGCTGCTACGATTAGGGTTTGGGGGTGGGATGTGGGTGAAGTATGAATATTTGAACTCTGAAGAGTGAACAGAGAGAATGAGAGATTTTCATTTTTTGTTTTAGAAAGAAAATATTTTCGTTTGTTTAGAAAGAAATAAGATAAGATTTGAATTTTGAATGGGGAATCAGAAGAGATTAGGATAAGGTAGGAGAGCCAATCAAATTCAAGGAAAATCTGAGCCAACCAATCAGATTAAAGGGAAATCAAAGATTAAAAAAAATAATATCTTACTATATTAGGGCGGGTACGGTCGATGGTGAAATTTTTTTTTACCTAAACTAAACTCGCCCACCCAAAACCGCATGAACCTGATTGTGTCGCCCGCTGACCCGCTCGCCCGCCTTGCAGTTTTCTCATTCGGTTATCACGGACCTCGGTCGGATCCACTCCCTTTGTCCAGCCCTACTCTCTTTGAATTACTTCTTCAACTTTCTTCAAAATAGAATTATCACCTTTAGGCAAAGAGTTAGCATTAGTAGTCAAACAAGATTCTTCACATAGAAAGATATATACAGGTTGCCTTTACAACAATGCTCCCTTCACCTTATTTTCTTTTATAGGAACTCTCAATTTTTCTTTCAACCTTTGCCTCACTCTTTTTCTTTTCCTTTTCCTTTTCAAAGAATGCTTTCTCCACCTTACTTTCTTTTAAAAAGAGACTCTCTATTTTTTTTCACTCTGTTTTCCTCCTTCCATATTCATTTTGAATTTTCTTTTCAAATTGAAAAATTTTCTTTTGCACAATCTCTTGTTCTTTTTCTTTCCATTCTTCTCTCTTGATCTTTCTCTTTTGCATTCACCTCGTTCTCAAGTTTTCTCTCAACTTGGACCTCATTCTCTTGTTTTGCTTTCTCTCCCTCTTTCTCTTGAATTTTGTCTGCAACCATTTTTTTTCCAATATGCTTCAAAACTTGAAGGAATGCCTCGTCTTGCTAAGTAGATTCTCCATTAGTGACTCCATGAAGAACCCACATAGAAAAATTCAAACTTTGCATACAACCATCAAGAAAGATCAATAAAATTTGGAATTCTTCAAAAAAAAAATTTCATATTTTTTTCTTATAGAACAGAAAAGATCAAAGGAAGATAGCACCTGAAATTCAAGGAGCCTAAGCTCTGATACCACATGATATGATCCTACAAAAGAACATATAGAAATTAGGATCTATCCTTAAGTGAACAACCAAAATAGAAAAGATGAAATAGAGAAGAAGATTGAGAAGAAGGCGTCGCACTCTCAATTCTACAAAGAAATGAGAAGTAGGGGTGTAAATGAGCTGAGCTATTCGTGAACTACCCGAGCTCAGCTCGTTAAATGTTCGATGAAGCTCGTTTGTTTAATTAAATAAACAAACTCAAGCTTGAGGGTGAGCTCAATTATTTAAATGAGCCAAGCCCAAGCCTTATAGGCTCGACATTAAGGGCTCGCGAATAGCTCGTATATGTATATTTTTAAATTATTATATATACTAATACTACCGCGTTTTTCATTTGCTTCATCTTTCTTAACGAATTGCTGATGGATGGACTCCCCTTTCACACAACTTAAAACTTTCAAAATTAATGGTTGGGTCCCAACCAACCTGATTGTAGTCCAAATATCTTTTGGGCCCAATAGTTAAACCCACTCCTAATACTTTTTTGTTATTATCGTAATGAAAAGTCTTTCCAACGCCTACTCGCAAATTCTAATATAAAGAAAATCATTTGTATCCTACTATAATACTAAGTTACAAACCTACGACTACAAGTAACAGAAAAACGCACTAAAATGCATCATTTGTATTTTTATGCATTCGGGTGGACAACATTTTGAAGGAGATTATTTTACCGATAAATTGACGACGAGGATTTTAGTAGTTTTTGTTATTTACAATATGGAAATATGTAAAACTTTAATGAGTGTTTTTAAAGGAGATTATTCTACCGATAAATTGATGATGAGGATTTTAGTAGTTTTCGTTATTTACATTGTGGAAATATGTAAAACTTTAATGAGTGTTAAAATTACTTTAGAAGTTTCTTTTTTGTTAAAATCTTAATTAAATACTAAATGCAAAATTTATATATTGTAGAACTATGCATGGTTTTTTGTTAAGGAAAATTTTCATAGATACAAAAATAGTTAAGTTATAAATGAGCTACACAAGCCAAGCTCAAGCTTTACTTTTTTGTAACAAGCCAAGCTCAAGCTTTAGTTAGGCTCGTTTAAATAAATGAGCCAAGCTTGAGCTTCCCATTTTTTTCACAAGCCAAACTCAAGCTTGAGGTGCTCGGCTCGGCTCGGCTCGACTCGTTTACACCCCTAATGAGAAGTGATATGCCAAATGAGGAATCGCCACAAAGATATGGATATCTTTGATAAGATTCAAACAAGTGATCTTCAACAAGAAGATACAAGAGACTCTTAAGCTCTCCAAATATGCTAAATGCATATAATTCCTTCATAGACTCTTAAGCTCTCCAAATATGCTAAATGCATATAATTCCTTCATTCATTAAAAAACGATCCCTTATATGGGTATTTATAGTGTTAGAAAGCACTTAGAACACTCCATAATTAATTCTAAGAATTATACCAAAATACACTCTAGGAATTTAGAACATCAAAAGACACTCTAAACTTGAAAATAACAAATTAACAAATTAAAAAGAAACATAATAACACAAAATACAAGAAAATTTCATCCAAAATTTCGTCTTCAACTTCCACTCCATTTTTCACCAAGATAGAAGCCAAATCTGGTCAAGTATCTTGAAATACGATTTGTAGAAAATTTCCTTAGCTTTCCTACGCGCCAAACAATGCATCAATCGGAGATTTGTAGCGCAAGATACAGTCAAAACAAGACAGCTGGTTCATCAGTGATGAAAATAAAATTTTCAACAAAAATCATTTTAGGCTTTAAATTGGACGTCATTCTTGGTTTGCATCAAAAAGTATATTGAAGTGCAAGCTAGCATATGAGATGGATTTGGAACAACATGATTATAAATAATCAAACAAAACATGTGAGAAAAAATTACTATACTATTTTAGAAAGCACCATCTATCAAATGAAATCCAGCATTTAAAGATGCCAATGTAAATGATCCCTAGTAAAGGATTTGATTATAAATAATCAAACAAAGCATGTGAGAAAAAACTGTAACATCTACCATACTAATTAAGAAAGCATCATCTATCAAATGAAATCCAACATTTTAGAGATGCCACCGTAAATAATCCCTAGTAAAAGATTTTCAATTACTTACCTCTTCTCCAATGCTGGCTCAAAGATACTCTAACTGCAATGGAAAAAAGCAATGGAACGGGTTTCATCATTCATGAACCTTATGAAGAAGCAAACAAATGGAAAAAACTTCATTTAGAAAAACAAAATGAACAATGAAGATGATGAAACAACGGAGAAGATGGAGTAAAATAAAAGATAGAAAACTATATTTGTCACAAAATCTCAACATATTTGTTTCATCATGCATGACCCTTGGCTACCAAATCTGAAAAATACAATTTTAAAAATGTTGAGTCTCTAAATATCTAATGTGAATTTTACCCTAAGTTTTCATGAAAATTGAACATTTGTTCAATGATTTATTAGAACTATAGGTTGTCTATTAATCTGTCTACTTAGTATACAGATTATGCTCTTAAAGATATTTAATATCACTTGTCTGCTCTAAGTGAAAAATGTTAAGTATCAGAAACATGTGTCTTATGTAGTATTCTGACCTGTCTAGTGAAGCTGTCTCACCAGTCTAATGAGTTTCTAAAGCTTCTGTTTATTTGTGGAATTTTCATGCGTCTAATGACTCAGAACTTTGTGACACCATTCTACCCTGCATGTTATAAGCCATTTAATATAAAAACAATTAAAAAGAAAAACATGCATTTTACTGAATAAAATTAAATAATTGTCCATGGGTAGAAAAGTCCCACAAGAACCAGTTTACAACGCAGAAATAAACCAAGTTTTTAAAATCTAATAGACAAATAAAATAATAACAAACGTCCCAACCCGATGTCATAACAGAGCTGGTATCACCATTCCATACATTACAGAAAAACAACTAAACAAATCTAACTAAACAAAGCGAAAGGCCCTAACTATGAGCGGCGGCTCCTCAGAGTCACTCCTCTCCGGGCTGCTCGTCATCCTCTGCAAAGTGCCGATCAGGCCAAACACAAACAAATAACAGAGAGTAAGATTCATGTAAACATATACAGCATGAGAATAGTAAGCAAGGTAAACATACAACACAAGCATACATCAACATCCAATAATATCATATCAACCAAGTATGCTATGCTGTGCAATGCATCAACTACTCCGCTACTCCATCTATGCATGTGGATCCAAACTAACTCAGGATGAACGACTTTGGAGTTACATATCCGTATTGGCCACCTTGGGTGAATCCATGGATAGCCAACGCATCAAACCGTGGATGCCTCATCACGGGGGGCCTCGGTCACCAAACCATCGGGTGACCTACCGTGGATGGCCAGATCACCGTACTCTCGGACGATCTCCCCTATGTCGAACCTCCCCCATCAACAAACTCCAAGGCTATATGCAAATGGCACAACAATAAACAATCTCAACCACCTCCTTGCTCGGGCCATGAAGCTCCCAAGACTTCAACATCATCATCAACGTAACCTTAGACCCAAACCGTGGGGTCAAGGTTCCCTTGGCCAATAAGCACCAAGGTTCAACTCAACATGCTTAGGTCAATAAGCACCCAAGACTTCAACTTATCAACGTGCGGTAACCCAACGGATACTGACTTAACATCCTATTATCTTAATCATCTTAGATAATTATTAATCAGGTTGTCTAATCTTCCTCTTTGATTAGCTACCTCAACTTATCGTTATTGGGGAATGGGGTTTAAAACCCCTTAAGTCCTTTAATTGTATTTCTGTCCAGGAGGGGTAAGCACGGTCGTGCTTAAACCCTAGCACGGTTGTGCTTGGACATGTGAGGGCGTGCTGCCCTTTTAATTGAAGCACGGTCGTGCTCAGTAGCACGGTCGTGCTTTTTGACCTGCACGGCCGTGCTGAACAGCGCGGCCATTTTCCAGAATTTAATTGGGAGCACGGTCGTGCTCTCAGCAGGGTCGTGCTCATCGTGCGACAGTGCTGTTCTGGGCAGGAACAGTAATCGAATCTTAACCAATTATTTAGGGGATTAAACTCATTAATCCTAATTCGTTTTTAGCCACATAACACCATCAACTTAGTCATAACATCATCATCATTCAACCAACAATTATAGCAACAATCATTTACTAACATATCATCATCATATTTTTGTCAACAAAACCATCATAAAACAACTAATAATAGCAATGATACATGCATCAAAACATAACCAAATCAAACGGATCATGTTATCAAACAATATGTCAACCAATACATTAAATCATGCATTCATACATAATAAACCGGGGTTATGGAGACCCCTTTACCTAACACTACCCCCACAGCCTATGGTTACACTACCTTTCTCCCCATCCCTGGATTGAAGGTAGCTCCGTAACGTCCTAAACAGCGAACTGATCCCGAATCCTCAGGCGGCTTACTCCGGTACTAAGCCTTGGTTGATCAGAAACACAATTAATCAGCATCTCTCATTAAAACGAAAGGAAACTGACAAAGGAAAGGGACCATTACCTTAACACCAACACAGATGCACTAAGCTTCCCAAACAGCTTCCAAAACTCCACTATTGCAATGGAAGAAGAGGAAATAGGGAAAAAGATCACTCTGGCTGAAACTGATGACGGCTGCCAACACAAAAATAGGGTTTTACGTCACCCTCGGTTTCTGTGCCAACTATATAAAGGTTGCACCTGAGTACGGTCGTGCTCACCCTTGAGCACGATCGTGCTCAACTTAGCATCATCGAGACGCGGTCAGCGCATTGAACACGGGCGTGCTCAATATTGAGCACGGTCGTGCTCAACTTAAAATCAGAAACACGCTTCTGACTTTAGGCACGAGCCTGCTGGCTAATGAGCATGGGCGTGCTCATATACCAGAAAGGGACTTTTAAGCCAAAATCTCACTTAGCCCTTAACCAACACATTTAACTTAATAAAACTAGCTTTTATAAAATGCTTACGAAAAATGGGGTGTTACAAACTTCACTCGTCTAATGAAGCCCTGTGAAATGTCTTCTCTACATTGAAGTTTTATGAGAATATAGTTTGTTAGCAATTGCGAAAAAATGTAAATGTGTGATTTGTCATTTAATTAAATTAGCAGTTGCCATTAATATTAATTGGATTGGCAAAATAGGTAAATCGGTCCTATATGTTTATTCTATTTTTCATATTTGTCCTATAAGTTTTTTATTTTTCAAATTGGTCCTATACGTTACGTTCTGTTTTCACATTAGTTATTTATGTCAATTTTGACCTAACGCCGCCAGTTTTGATCTGACGTGGCTATCACCTTAGTCCGACACGTGGCATCAAAACTGACGGCATTAGGTCAAAATTGACGGAAATGACTAATATGAAAACGGAACGTAACGTGTAGGACCAATTTGAAAAATAAAAAACTTATAGGACCAATATGAAAAATAAAATAAACGTATAGGATCAATTTACCTATTGCCAATTGGATTTTACGGAAAAAAAATATCCAGACAGATAGGCACATTAGTGGCTTTCTTTCCTCTAGTATAAATAAAGATGATACAAAATAAGAGAGTAAGAAATAAATATATATGGTGTCAAATACGATATTCAAAATTTGATGTTCAAGTATCATGATTCTTATAATATACCCCCGATGGAGCTAAGGATTTTGATGCTACACGATAAAAATCAGTGTAGGTTTTTTTTTTACCCAACATTAATTTTGTTTGACTTTTTGTTTTGCTAATATTGTATCATTTATTTATTTAGTTATAGGGAAGTGTTATTGAGTACAAATATGCAAAATCCTAAACTTGGCTTCTAGGTAGTTCTGACAAGCAATGAGTAATTGGAAATCTTACCTTAGAGGTTTGGAAATATTTAGAGGACCCTAAGTATTTTAAAGATGTTTAAATATGTAATTTTTGAGTAATACAGCCCAATTTCATCTAGAAATCTCATATGACCCGAAACCAACTTCAATCGGATGTTCCCCATTCCAAACATTATTTTTTTGGCATCGATGTCCTCAAGAAAATTGTATCTGTAACTCTTAGTTTTTCGTAGATATTAATTTCAGCTCATTTGCATGATGGTAGCTCAAGTTATGAACCAATAAGTCTAAGTTACACAAGTTCCATTGTCAACACTGCTATTTCTTATTTCTAGCCCAATTTCGACCCATCAAACATCCGTTCCAACTCTTGGTCTCTGCATGAAAGTTTTATAGTTTTCTCTTAGCTTTTCAGAGATATAAGTTTCACAATTATTGGATGTCTACAGCTCAAGACATGTGCAAAATACAATGTTGGGCACCTGGGGGTTAAGCATGAGCATGCTTTGAGAAGCATGCTGGTGTTGGCTTCCCTATTGTAGTGTTTTAGCATGTTTTGAGATTTTAGGATTTTATAAATAAGTCTCTAACACCCCTAATATGCTTCTTGATCCCTAATACCAAATAGAAAATTAAAGAAGACATGAATGGAAGAAATTCAAGGTTATGGAAGGAGAAATTCAAGAAGAAGATAAGAGTTGGAAGAAGAATGGACCTTAGGCTTGAAGAAGGATAACCAAATGGGACTATTTCTGAAGTTCTGGAGCATGTGTTGGAGGTTTTCAAGAGGTAGTTAAACACATTTTTCAAGACTTCTATGTTATGATTTTGAGGGGATTTGACTCTTGAATTGAAAATAATGATTTTTGGGTGGCTTTAATGAAAAATTTGGGATTTTTGGTTTATGATTGAAATCGATGATAAATTCTTATGATTTAAGTTTTTCATTGACGAATCTATGATGTTCTTAATGGTAGATTGCATTTAGAGGGAGCCAAATTTTTTGAAGTATATTAATTTATTTGAAAGATTTTTAAGTATATTAATTAAGTTTTACTAGATAAACATTTATTTTAAACATAGTTTCAATTTATATAAGAATATTAATTTTAAAGTTGTGAGCGTATAAATTATATAAAATATTTGTTGACATTGGCAGATGAGCACAGATTTTAATATTTTTCTTAACAAACACTTCAGAGATTTAATCCTAATGCTGCCAAATTGAACAAAAACATGGCTAGCCCCGCATATAACATTTTATGAAGTATAAAAAAATTATTGGTGCCTTAAAAGTATCATCCACATGGATGATATCTTTGTCTATCATTATTTGTATAGAAGTAATGGTTTTGAATAACTTAAACATATTGTTTTAGGTTTAATTCCTAAATCTATGTTAATGAAAAAAATATATATTATTAAGAGGAATTCTTACTAAAGGTAAGGATATTCTAAAAAAAAAAAAAAAAGTAATGGCTTTTTTCTTTCTTTGCAGATTCTCAAATTTTTTAATTGAATTTCTGATTTAGACGTAGCAATTAATACTAGTGTAAGTACCCGTGCGGTACGCACAGGTGCCTATAAGATTTTTTTCCCGAAATTGATATAACGCAGATTTATTGAATTGTGATACAAATATAATTCATATTATATCTATGAAAACCTTTTACTTTTTTATTGACCATATAATTTCAAAATCAATTCTCAATGATGATTATAATTTACTTATCTACCGTTTAGCACAAGGTTCAATAGGGATCACATCAATATAATGCTATCACTTAAAAAACTTAAATACACTTACAAACTCACTATAAACTAGTTATGTTATTTGAACAACTTTTTTGGACACTAAGTGACACCTCAATCACAATTGCATACTATACATATACTCTATCTTAAAATACTATACATGTATAGTATGCCATTGTGAGTGAGGTGTCACTTAGGTGTCCAAAAAAGTTGTACAAATAACATAACTACTATAAATAGTGGTAAAGATGAAGATATATATTTTTTTGTTTCAAAAATCTATTCAAATTATTCATCCCAATATACTATATTAAATTCATATATGACTTAATCTTTATACAATATAATAATATAAAGAGATATTATGATGCCAATGATTAAATTTAACAAATTCCGATTCCAAAATGAGATACCTTAACTACATCATGTTAAACTTCATCAAAACTTTATATAAAATAACCAACTCATAATACCAAATATATCAACAGTTTCGAACCTTAAGGTACACAACTTTTTAAAAAAAAAGAAAACTTTCCTGAATAGAGCCAAAATACATGTACATGTACAAAATACACTATAACTCAAGCTCAATCTTTTTAAATGTTGATATATTTTTGGACCTTGCTCTTGGAACAATAATTTCCGGCACCAACTCTAGCTCCCCACGATTTTATTTTGACTATCTGACAAAAACGAAAACCTGGTAGCAACTAATATCGGCTGACTATAATAAGTTGCTAATCCCCTGTTGAAAGTAGTAGCAAGTTTTGCTAACCCAGTTTTGTCAGTCTCCCTTGTAGACAGAAACGTGAAAAAGTGAAATAGCTATTGGAATACTCGATATACTTGCTCTTGCAAATTATATATGAATGTCAAACTAATTTTATATGAATGTGACGTGATAGAAATCAAGATACTGAGATATATTATAATATAAAGTTATAAACATTATGTGATGATGTAGTCAAAGTCAAGTCACTGCACAACATTTGTTCTACACCCGATCTGCCGATCTCATTTCAAAATCTCTACAACCCCATCGTGTCTCAGAAACCCGACGACTGGATCGGAGATTCCGTATAACTGCAAAGGAGGAGGAGGCAAGAAGAGTAGGTAGGCATTGCAGGGAGAAAGCTTAGAAGCTGATGGTGGCCGGAGAAAGCAAAAAGGGAGTTGATCATGGACACGAGGAAGGGGAAGAAAGCTAAAAATTTCAGGAAAAAGTACTCTGATTTCTGAAATGGTTGGTAAGTGTCAAAACACGATCAATCCCATTCAATTGTAGACATGTAGTGCAGCTCAAATTTTTTTTTTTTTAAATGAAAAAGGTACTAAAAAGTAGTTTTATTATTAAAACGAAAATCACAAAAAAAAAAAAAAGAAGGTTAAAGTAATATCTTGGTCCCTATATTTTAAACGAATTCTCGATTTAGTCCCTATATATAAAAAAATTATTAAAATGGTCCCTATAAGTACAAAAAGTCCCATTTGGTCCCTACCGTACACCATGTTAATGACTGATTTAATATTTTTTGCTTTGTATAGGGACCAAAACGGTATTGTATAGGGACAAAACATGTATCTTTTATACGTATATGGACCATTTCAATAATTTTTTATCTATAGGAATCAAATCGAGAATTCGTATCTAATATAGGGACCAAAATAATACTTTAACAAAAAAAAAAAAAAAAGGTAAGGAACCGTCTTTGAACAGTAAATGTGGAGGGGCAATAAAGCAAGGCAGCCTTGATGTTACAGGACTACCGTCAAATGCCTAAAAAATTTAAAAAAAAACCTCTAAAACATAGCTAATAAAATAATTCAAAAAAATCTATAGCTTGACACGACTAATTACTGTTATAGGAACAGTAAATGAAAAGGTGAGAAATGTTCATGTGTATTGATGATTGATTGCGCTAACAATACATATACTCACTTAACAAGTCATCGATATTCATGCGTAAAAAAAAAAAAGTCATTGATATTCATTTCATCTTAAGAAAAAGGTGAAAACTTTAGTCAATGAGAGATTAAATTATATAAAATTAATTGGTAGGGATCAAGTTACTCCAAGAGTAATTTTAAGAGAGTTACTTTTAATCCCCACCCTTGATTTTAGTATAATCTAATGAAAATTAGATGTTTTCTTTCATAAATTAATGTAGGCCATGAAATTACACTAAAATCAAGAACTCTCTTAAGTTACTCTTAGAGTAACTTGATCCCCACTCAAAATTAATATATAACGAATTAATCAATAAAGTCCAATATAATTTGTAAATAACTAGTTTGATTTCTTAATTGTATTGATCGAGATTAAATTATCAATCCAGAGTATATGAAAAAAGATATATATATAAAATTAATAATTCTACCATTTAAACATAAAAAAATTTGTCCGATACTTGATTAACGACATTTAAAATCATGATATTAATGAGATATTGAATTTAGTTAACAAATATATCAAAATTGGATAACTCATTAATCATTCATTGTGTTTTATTAATAGGAATTTTATACATCATTAATCAAATTGTCCATTAATAAATTACTCATTTATCATAAGTGAATTCGTTAATAAAAGTATAAAACTCAATACAATATTAATCATGATTTTGATCATCACCAGTCAAGTGCCACAAGTGTTAACTCTCTGACGTTGAAATAACATTATTGTTAAATTAACAAAAAAATCGTTGGGAGCTTAAAAATTATTTTCGTGTTTATTTCATCGGAGAGGAACTTATCTCACTAGCTTGTGGTTGACTACTAGGCAGTTGGGCAGTAGGCACAACAATCACCGCACCTCCCTCAAACGACAAGGCGTCACGTCACGTTAAGGATCGGACGGCAACGGCAAGCAGCTTCTCCCGCAGCTGTGTTATTTGCACACCTAGTTGGGACACCCACTTTTGACACCTGATTAATCACGTGTAAATACTTAGTTAATTCAGTTCATTATATGATTAATGGGTCATATAAAGCTTATTTTTTATTATCATGTAACTATTTGGTTAATCACATACAAATATCTATTTAATTTAGTTCTTTATATAATTAATGAGTTACCATGAATTAACCAAATATTTGCATATGATTAACTATATAATGAACCGAATTAACCAAATATTTACATCGATTAACCAAGATGTCAAAAATGGATGTCAAATTTGGGTGTTCAAATATCTTTTCTCTTCTCCCGAAGCGGTGGTGCCTCCAAAATAAAAAATAAGTGCAAACTTTTCAACATATCAAAACACACCCCTGCATTTTCAAATCACGGTCCCTTTTCGCAATTTCAACCTAACACAGGGACCTTCATTTCCAAAAAACGAAAACAACAAGCAACACAACAGAGAACAAAAACACGCAATAGAGAAGCAAGATCAGAGAGAAGAGAAGAAGCAAAAGAGAAAGTGAGAGAGAGAACAAAAACGACGAAGAAGAAGAAGCTTATCGTCGTTTCAGTTTCAACAATCTCATAGAGAGAGAGTGATGACGATGGAGAGAGAGAAAGAGAGAGAGATAGAGCTCGAAAGTGCAATGTACACAAACTGTTTGCTATTGGGTTTGGATCCGGCAATTATCGGAGTCGGAGCATCCAATTCCACTCCCCGGGTCGGACTTTTCCGACATTCAAACCCTAAATTGGGGGAACAACTCCTCTACTTCATCCTCTCTTCGCTCCGAGGACCAATTCAATCTGCCAAAGTAACCTTCCATTCCATTCTCCGAATTTCACCGTTTTTCACTCATCGTAATGAATCTGTAACCCTTTTTTTCCTTTGGATCTCTCAGGATTTCGATAAGGTTTGGCCGATTTTCGATTCGGCGCAATCGCGGGATTTTCGAAAGGTAACGATTTATTAAATTTTATTTTATTTTTTTGTTTTTGGCTTAATTTGAGTGATTTTGAACGGTGTGTTGGAACGTGTTTTTGGTGGTAGGTTGTGCAAAGAATTATTAGCGAGCTTGAGTCGCAAGACGCGCTTCCTAGGAGCAATTCAAGAGTTTCTTCCCTTGCTACTTGTTGTGGACCTAGGTTGGTACTGTCATTAATGGCAAATTGTGTTCAGTTCATCATTCTATCATAGTGTTACTCATGTAGTTAGCTGTGTTGATCCTCTTGAGTTGATGAAGCCTCAGAAAAAGAGAGTTTAATTTAAGGGTTTGCCCTTTTAGTTTACAAAAATGTTATTTGGACATAAAAATTGGGACAATAATTGTCAGCTAGTTAACGATGTTCAAAATTGTGGTTAATCATGTGTTGAACTTGGTTAATGGGTACATCTGTAGTAGATGAGGAACTTGTTAACCAACAACCTGATTAATGATGTAAAAAAATCTTGGTTAATGCAGCTTAGTGGGTGGTTAATGAGTTACCCATCTTGTTGTCCATGTCCAAATGACAAAACTGACTAATTTATTAATATTATATATTATATATTATTATATAAACTGGTACATTGTTGGTAACAAGAGTGAAAGTGCTTTTATAGTTGGTGAACATATATTTGACAAGTCAGTGAAATTCATGGACACAAGTGGTATTTATTAAGCTTAAGAAAGTTATTGTAAAGAATCTCTGCTGCACTAAGCAAACTAATTGGTGGTATTGAGTAACTGGATTTTTCCCACTATAAAATAGCAGTGATTTTTTTTTTTTATTAGAATGGGATAAGGTAATTTTTGTGCTAAGATTTTGTTAACAACAATTTTAAAGTTACTTGATTGTACATGTCAATGCAATGCAGGTTTGTTGAGCTTCTATGGCAACTTTCGATGCATGCTTTAGTCGAGGTTCATAGAAGGACATTTACTTCTGATGTAGCTTCTAACCCATTGCCTGCGCCATTGACTGATGTAGCATTCTCGCATGCAGCCACTCTACTTCCAGTTACAAAGGTATCACTGATAATCCATACAAATTTTCAGCATAGGATGAATTGACTATCATTATGTGCATGTATATCGAAACAGTTATGAGGTGTTTGGCTTGTTTACTTAAAATGAAATGAATCTCACCCTGAAATTTCGTGATTACTCCTATCTAGACAATTGTCATTTTGATGTAAATGGTTTTTAAGTCTTAAGCCCTTTGATATGGTACAAAAATATCAATACCACTTCTACTCTGACTGTTACCTTGAATTCTGCACTTCATTGACACATTGCTCAGTGATTTCAGAAAATAATTTAATTTTTTTATTTATTTAATTCTCTTTTGTGTTCTTATGTTGATAACATCACTAGGTCTTAAGTAACTCAATTGAGTCTGTTGTCTGAAACAGGCAAAAATAGCTCTTGAAAGAAGGAAGTTTCTTAAAAATGCAGAAATGGCAGTACAACGGCAGGCAATGTGGTCGAATTTGGCTCATGAAATGACTGCTGAGTTCCGCAGCTTATGTGCTGAAGAGGTCTATCAATAACTGAAGGCTATTTGGCAGATTTAGCTTTTATATTAGTACATCTTATCCCCTCTTCCCATCAAGAATATTCCCTATGCAGCTCCTAAGCAATTTAATGTGAAATTCAGGCTTATTTGCAACAAGAGCTTGAAAAACTGCATGACTTGAGGAATAAAGTGAAGTTGGAAGGAGAACTCTGGGACGACCTTGTATCCAGTTCAAGTCAGAATTCTCATTTAGTTTCAAAGGCTACTCGCATATGGGAGTCATTATTAGCTCGTAAAAGTAAGTGCAAAGATTAATGCTTTGCCTACTCTCTGCATTTGTCTAATGGATTATGTAATTTTAGTATCCTCGTTTATAAGTTCGTTAAGTGGGGCAAGATGATTAATTATAAGTTGCTAGGGATGGGATTTGATTTTTACAGTTGTATACTTTTTAACAAGTTGATTAATAAGAAGTTTTTGCTCTTCTCATTGTACTCTATCATACACATACCATTTTTCTTGGGTATCTATGTAAACTTTCAAAGTCAGATTTCGGATATGCTAATTAAGTTTTTGCTCCAAATGAGTGTTGGTAATAAACTATTGATACTGTAATCCTTTCAAATATAAGGTATTAAGGCTTAACACTTTGTCTTCCCACCACCTAGAATCCTTTTTTGTTTTTATTAAAAGCTGTTGGATAAACAGGCTAGCTGATAATGATATTGAGTTTTAATAATATTGATGGACAGGTCAACATGAAGTTCTTGCATCTGGCCCTATTGAGGACTTGATAGCTCACCGGGAACATAGGTAATTCTTCTTGCTTTGCCTCTCCAAATCTTGGACGTATTTGTACTGACTCCATTTTGGATACATAATTTCAGGTATCGAATCTCTGGAACATCTTTGCTTGCGGCAATGGACCAGAGTTCTCAGCCGGGTGACTTGCCTGCAGTGCACATGGATAACAAAGAGGAGAATGATGGGACACATTTTAGCAATGAGACATTGACAAGACTGGATGATAGAACTGGACGAGTCCACCAAACTGTTGATGTAGCAGAGGTTATACGTCGATGGACACATGCTTTGCAACGTATCCATAAACAAGCGCTTCATATGGTATGCTCTTTACTAGCTTTCCCTTTAAGATGGTTCATGTTCTGCTCTTATGTTTCCTTTCTTTCATCGTTATCTATGATTATGACTGCCAATGGCAGAGCTCAGAAACTGACAAGGCAATATAGTGATTGATTCTGTGTTTGCCGCCTTCACGAAGAAGGTGGTTATTTTTTAAATAATGTCAAATCAATTAATTAAAATCTACCTATAAAAAGTGAATAAAAAAGGGCAACATGGTGCTATAAAGCTTCGACTATGTGCAGGGTCCAGGGAAAGGTTGGATTGGACCCACTATTTGGGTCTATAGTAGGCATCCTTACCTTGCATTTGCAAGAGGCTGATTTCACAACTCGAACTTGTGACCTTCCTGTCACATGGCAACAACTCCAACTGTTGTGCCAAGGCTCCCCTTCTACCTATAAAAGGTGTATAAGATGTATTAAATTATTAATTATTAATATCTTATATAACATGAAAAATCTACTGAAAATAGAAATATATTTCAGTTGAAACAAAAAAATCTATTTAAAAAGATAACTTTCAAGGACAAACTCTTGCAAAAGTTTAAGCTGTTAGGTGGAGGCCCAAGATTGGTTTTATATCTCTAACATGTCCCTTCATGTAAGAGTTTTTCGGGTTTGAAGTGTGGACAACACTTAGGCCCACTCTACCTTTTGTTGAAATGCAACTTAATTATGAAGAATGCTGGCAACAAGGATTGAACTCCTTACCACTTGGTCATAGAGGTTCTAGTACCATGTCAACAACCAATTCTCCCAAAAGATTAAGCTGTTAGGTAGAGGCCTGGGATTGGCTTTATATCTTTAACAAAAAAGAGCTCCCTTAGCAGCTTACGAAGAACTTGTGAAAATGGATTAAAGAATTGATAGTGAAGTTGGATGAAAGGTACATCAAAGTTGGGATCACAATTGGATTGAGCAGTTTGACAGGTTGATACAATTTGAAACCTGATTATATTGACTTTGAGTTGGATATGAGGCTAAATTACATATGCAAGCCAAGTTCAAACACCCTGATATTTGCTTGGAAGATTGCACATTAGCTTTATTAATTATATAAATATAAATTTATTGCTTTTTTGCAAAATTGTACTTAATATTAAGTTGAACTAAAATAACTCTAATTATATAATTTAGTATTTTAAAATTTTAAAATTATTAACAAATTATAAACATGCGTAAAATAATATTTGAATTGAATCGAGCTGAGCCGATCCTTGAGCTTGGTTTTTCAAGCACAATAAGGCTTGCCTCAAATTTGTATTTGGTATTTTCTTGTTGAACCCTGCTTCTGAGATGATTTTTGGGGGTGGTCTGCATTGGTTTGGATTAAGAAAAAAAAATCAATAGACACCTTATTTATATGTAGCATTGTTGATTTTTCAAAGTTCATTCTGCAGTATATTTTTTTTTACTCAGATAACACCTATACGATCCTTAAAATCACAAGCCCATTGGTTAACGGAGAAAAAATGAGGTAAAACAATGAAATAAAATGTGCAACAGTTCTGTACTCACTCTTGTGCCTTCCATAGTGTCCTTGTTGGCTGCCACCTATGTTGCATAGGTAGGGGTACGGTACCTGGTACGGATACGTGTATGGGATACGGCATTTTTTGAAAAACTAAGGTTCAGGTACGTTAGTATAAATTTTTTTTTTTAAAAGAAAAATCATATATATATATATATATAAGAAGATTTATAGGCAATGATGCACAGATACGATACGAGTATTGGATACGGTACGTATCTGATACGGCGATACGTCTTTCCTTGAAAAATATAGGATATGACAGAGTTATCAATCCCAGATAGCGATGCGGAGCCGCTGACCCCGAAAACGCTATTGCGGGATAGCGCATAGCGAGACGGCCGCTATTTTAAGCAAATGGGGAGAAGTGATAAGGGAGGAAGAAGGAGACGCAGTAGAAGCAGAGGGGGAAAGCAGAGGGAGACACAGAGAAGCAGAGGGGCAAAAGCAGATCTGAATAGAAAAGAATAGAAAAGAACGTGAGAAGGGGGGAGGGAGAGAGTGGGAGGAAGAAACAGAATAAAATAAGGGTAAAATAGATATTAATAAGTGAGGGTAAAATAGAGAATTGAAGTGTTAAAGAGAGGGTAAAATAGGAAGAGAGGAGAAAAGACTGACCTACCTCCTCTGAAAACCCTAGATCTGACGACACCTCCATCAGCGACGCCTCAAACAGCGGCGCCGATGACTGGGTTCGGCCGGAAATGGCTCGTCGGACGACTGGGTTTGACCGGAAATGGCTCGTCGAAGGCTTATGTGGACGGAAATTCGACCCATCATACAGGAGCGGCCCAAAAGCGCCCGCTTTTCGGTGCGATTTCCACCGCGAAAGCGGCTGCGACCGCTGCGACCAAAAAACGCTCCGCCACGCCGTCCGAGTAGCGGCCACCGACTGCTCCGCCCCGCACCACCGCGATCGTGCCACTATTGCACGCTATTCACTACCCTGGGATACGATATGTTTAGGATACATATTTAAATATATATAAAAATTCACATTATATATATATATATATATATAGATAGATATTATATAAAATAAAGATGCATATCAGTGTACGAATACCCAATGGTCCCAGTCATTGCATAAGTTTCAAATTTCAATACCTTGTTGGTGGTTTCAATTTGAAACTTCAATACCCAGTCGGTGGATAAAGAAATACGAATACCGTAGATAAAGCAAATAAAGCAAAAAATGTTTGAAGATAGAAAAGAGAAAATAACAAATGATCGAAAACAGAGTCTAGACACTTATACATGTTTAGTTCAGTGACATAATGGGAAAGTGAAAGAGGAGCCGAATCTTTGAAAATGAAAGACGAGCCAAATCTTTAAAGAAAATAATAGCAAAATGAAAGTTTGAAGATGCAATAAGAGAGAGACATCAGATGATATTGGTGAAAAAAATGCATGGGCATTAGGAGCTAAATCTTAAATTGTATTTGTTGCAATTAAAGAGTGGGAGTTGAAGTTCCAACTTTCAAAGCTGGAGAGTCACAACGGCTAAAAGGTGAAGAGTCACTTTCAGTTTAACTCTCGGGCCCCCCCTTTGAACGTATCGAAGCATGTCGATGGTGTATTGGGATTTTTTCTTTTTATAAAAGACGTGTTTGATACTGTTTTGACACGTATCGATGGAGTATCGGATACGGATACAACATCCTGTTTGGAGTATCGGTGCTTCATAGTTTATAGGTATCATATAAAATAAAAAGGAGCACAAATTGTTCAAATAACAATATAGCATATCACAAAAAGAAACTATATGTGTTTGCAACATAAAATCTAAGCAGGAATATAAAAATCATGGTCTAACAGTCTCAATATCATTATTTCCTTGCCCATCATTAGTAAAAAGAATAGCCTCGAAGCCCGGTTCATGAAGAGAAAGACTAGCAACTTCAAGAATACCACTATCATGTGCTTGTGTCAGGGACAAATTGCAAACAATAGCAATCATCAAATAAAAAGTAGAACTTGTTTTAGTGTTTCCTACTTGCTAAGCGGCAAACAACGGGCAACAACAATCAATAATCATAAAAAAAAAAGGTATAGAAAGACAAAAAGGAAGGGACAAATGGAACATACCGTGAAGGCTTCGTGATTAATAAATGGAGTCCAAGAAGTCAGGACATTTTTAATTTTCAACAGGCGGCACTGTAATGTGTTTTAACTTTTAAATTTTCATCAAGAACTTATATTTATAGGGTTTTTTACCCTAAAGTGAAACGATCATGTTTTGCTTAAATTTAGCTTCAGTTTAGGTAAATATATGCTATAGCCATACCTCTGCCGTACCGGAGAACCGTACCCAACCTAAATTCCTAAAAAAAAGGGTACGTACCCGGTACGTACCGCGGCGTACCCTGTACTGGTACTCCTTCAGAAATGGAGTACCCATGCTTCAGAGGCTGCCACAGTCATGGTAGACACCATAACACTGCCAGACTGGAGGCCCCATGTCATGCAGGTTTTATGGCAGGGGATCATGGATTCTCTTTGCTGCTATCTCATTTGGCCTCAGTGGCCATGGCAGCTTCCATTTAATGACAATGCTTTTTTCATCCTTTCTGTCCCTTTATTCTTTCTTTCTTTTTGTGTTTGTGGGGAAGAGTGGGTGAGGATTAGATGTCTTGAATTTAAAGTACTCCATCATACGTTGATGATTTTACCTGTGTGTATTTTAAGAAGCCATTTTTACTAACTACATGAGTTTGATTATTGATTAGGCTTGAAGTATGACGACTTCATAAACTGCTTTTTTGTGAGTAAAAATGAAATTTCTGAGTATGGCACCAAAAGACAAAGTAGAACTTCCAGAACTGAAATCAGATTACCATCAAGTTCTTAATAGTTGAGCTTTATTTTATTTTTCATTTATTTCTTAGTTACCATTTGACTATTTGATACTGTTATATATTTTGACTCATAAATTAGATAAGAACTTCATGATATGTGAGATGAATTGAAATGACTTAGAAACCATTGCCTGTGCTTGACACCCATATATGTACTTTCTACAAGCTTTGCAATAATCAAAAGGCTTTTGTTATGCTCTGTCAAATATCTTTATTTTTTGCCAAACCTTTGCCCTCATCTTTACTTTTCCAGCTAGCATTGTACTTTCGTCAATGGTAAAGGAAGGGTAATAGGTTATATTTCTGCTCTGAAGAGACAGGAGAATTGTAAGACTCCAAAATCATGATAAATTTTTTGCTTCCCTGAACATAATGTTCGGTAAATGAGTGTGTTTGTCCCAATTTTTTCTTAGCTCATGATTTTTTTGAATAATATATAGTTGATGCTTAATATTTATAATCCAAACTCTTGAAAATAGGATAATCCAAGTTGTCTTGCACCAAATACTCGGCGATTTGATTTATCATTGCAATTCTATCTTATTTCTCATTTCTTTACTTCATGGTTATTTTATTTTATTTTTTTCGTTAAGAACTATAATGGCTAGTAAGTTTATTCATGTCATATAAGATATAACACTATTAGTCATATTTAATTATTACATATAAAACTTCTACCTTACTGTGGTGTGTAGGCAAAAGCAAACGATGGAGATGGTCCAGATATATTGCGGAGTGCACAAGAAGGCGGTTCAAGTGGCCATGCTGAGTCTCTGTCTGCAACCCTTGCAGAACATCAGCAACACTTGGCTAGTTTTCAGGTAATGAATTGAAACATGTTTAAAATCTGCAAGGTCCTATGAAAGTTGAAGTGCTTCAAACTGCAGCTTCATTTTCTATTTGTCATCTGCTTTTGATGGAGTTTTTGGATCACTCCTCGATATTACATTCTTTCTGATGCTTTTATGCTGAAGGAGTAACAATGTCTTCAGTGATTTTCGACATTATTTTGTTGACCTTTTGAAGCTTACATTATGCAGAAAGTTACATTGATTTATTTGAATTTTTACTTTGCTTTATTTTTTTTGGGAGGGAGGACGGGTGTGATTGTTATGAGAATGGATGAATAATGTTGTTTTGAGAAGTTTTTCGCATACCCTGTATGAGGGATTAGATAAATGTATGAAGGAGAAAAATACAAGGGAGCTTTGTCCTTTGCTATTCAGAAAATATCACTGGCAATATGTAAAGCTAGAAATGTATTTTGCTATGGAGGTGTTACATAATTTCTATCAATTCTGCTGGTTCCACTCTTGAGTTTTGATATATCATAGTTTGAATCTATCTATGCTCTCTCTTTTCCCCCTTTGGGCAATATAGAAAGCAATAAGTTTATAGTGCTATGGAGGAGTTGCATAACTTTTATCAATTACCTGCAGATTCTACTCTTAAATATTGATATATCATAGTTTGAATCTATCTTTTGATCTCTCTTCCCCATTGTGGGAGTAGGGATTGTGTACCTTATACAAAGTTGATTTGCAATTGCTGTTCCTTTACTAAAACAAGATTCCTCTTTCCGTAGGAATTTCACATTGTTGCACTTTTCATTTGCAGGTGCTTATTAATCAACTCAAGGATGTTGCTCCAGCAATACAGAAGTCGATATCAGAGTGTACAGAAAAGGTGAACTGCATAGCCTCCAATCTACCTCCAATTACCAGACATCACAGTCGGTCAACCTCACCTATTCGAGCACAGAGTAGTGGGAGGATGGTAATTTACCCCTTTAGTACAATGCAATTGTCGCTTCTTGGATCCCTTCACAGTAAGAGATCTGATTTTACCCCTATTTTGTAATTTGACTTTTGTATATTCAGGACAATAGCACTGATGATGTCGGTGACGTGACTTCAAGAATGTCTAATGTCCACCTTGACAAGGCTTCAGTTAGTCCCGCCACTTTAAAACTCCCTCAATTATTTAGCTTGACTCCATCTTCTGGAAAAGCTGGAAATGTACAAAGACGGCAGGGTAATGTTCCTCAAAGCAGCCAAACGGAAAATCTATCTGATGGCAAATCTTTGGGCCCTCCTTCAAGTACTCATGTAACAAGTTCAGCAGAAGGTATGCTGTGTCTTCTGTGCTTCTTCCCTAAATGTTTTATTAGAGATATAAATCATTCCTGGGCCTCCACCTAATAGCTTAATCTTTTAGGAGAGTTGGTCTTTGGCATGGCATCAGAACCTTTATGACTAAGTGGGTAGAATTTCAATCCTTGCCATTCCTATTCTTCATTATTCAATTAAATTTTGACATATTGTAAAGTGGGCTTGTGCATTTTCCATAATTCTAGCGCAAGGGGTGAGATAGTGTGAGAGATATAAATCATTCATGGGCCTATACCTTATAACTGAAGCTTTTAGGAGAGTTGGTCTTTGATATGTTTCATTTTATTGAAGCTTATGGCTCTTCTGAGGGAATTTCATCAATGCGTTAGAAACAGAGTGGCTGATAGTAGCTCTATTTTGTAGATTATGACAATGACAATTCCTATGTTCAAAATCTGAAGAGGTCTGTAAGAGAAGCAGCACTGTCATTGCGATCATGCACTTCAGAGTCATCACGAGATAGTCGTTCTGATGGAAGTTCTGAGCACTACTTTGTCCCTCTTTCAGAAACTGGCTTTTCTCATTTAGAAGCTGAAAAAAGGGCCGCTTCATTAAGGAGCAACAGGTTATTCGTATCTCAAATGGATGATTCCTTGCTTGAGAGTCATGCATCAGATGGTCATGGGGAGAGCAAGTTTGATGACCTTCCTGATATGTTGAATGATTTGGAAAGACTTTCTGATTATGACAATGTAAATGGGTTTCTTTCATACACTGGTTCAAATGCAACTTCTGATGCACAACAGTCAATTTTTGATTTTGAGGATGCTCAGGATCAAGTATTCTCACCACCTCTGCTAATGGACTCATCACTTTTAGCAGATCCATTTGAAGATTTGCTGGGTATGTTGAGTTTGCAACTGTTTTTTGGTTAATAGTAATTTGTCTTTCAGTACTTTCTTATCATCTGCTGGTTAAATGCTTTGCTAGTTTGAAATATGATGCAGGGTGGGGAGTGTTTTTCTTTTCTTTGACTGGACTTTTGAAAATGTTAAAGGAATATTTTGGTATTGATCTTATAAAATATTTAAGATGCAGACCTTGAGAGTCCTACACCTAGTGTTCTCTAGATGTGGGAATGCATTATGTAGTTTGTTTCTTTATTTCCCAAGTCCCACATCGGTTGGAGATAGTATCTAATGAGAGCTTATAAGTAGTGGGCAATCCTCATCCTATGAGCTAGCTTTTGGGATTGAGTTAGGCCAAAAATCTAATATGGTATCAGAGCTATTCTAGATCCATTGTTGGGCCACCCACCATGTTATCCACGCACCAAGCCCAATAGTGTTGGGCGTGAGGGGTGTATTGGGAAAAACCCAAGTCCTACATTGATTAGAGATAGTATCTAATAAGAGCTTATAAGTAGTAGGCAATCCTCATCCTATGAGCTAGCTTTTGGGATTGAGTTAGGCCCAAAATCTAATAATTCGAAATGCATTTCATACATTTGGAGGGTCTCATCTGTTTTTGCATTGCTCGGCGGTGAAGTTTTGGAATAGATTGTTTGGGATCCTTAGAGAGTCTTGGTTCTGCCTTAGGGACTTGCATCCTTTTCTCCTTACTAACTTTAGAGGTTTTGGCTCATAAAAAAGCAAAGATTTTGTCGCAGTGCGTTGTTTTTGCAGTGCTTTGGTGTATATGGCTGTTTGGCTTGAAAGGAGCAGTAGATTGTTTACTGACTGCTTTTTGACCCTGGACATTGTTTGGTAGGATTACTCAATTGACAACCCTTTGGTGCTCTGCCCACGGGTTTCATAGAGGTGTTTCTTTGTTGGACATGCAAAGGCATTGTCGTGCTTTATTGCATGGTTCTGTAACTTACGGGTTTTCTTTTTATTATATTCATGAGCATAGGTTATCCTCCTCTTCTCGTCTAGTAATATTCATTTCCTTATATTAAAAAAAGAAGTTTGTTTCTTTATTTTCTCCTTGCTTAAATGGTTGTCCTCCATCTTCTTACCGAAGATATTTTGCATATTTTAAATCGAGCATGATTAATAGACGTGTTTCTGAATTCTGATGCATAGATTGATACTTGAAATGTAACTTGATAACTCTCCACAACTTCTTACAAGTTGGTAAATTAATGAGTCAGGAATTTTTGTTGTTGCAGCCCCCCTCTCAGAGACTGAAACGGCCTTGATGGAGCACTGAAACTTATTCGAGGAAATGAAATGATTGATGTGGTGAATGGCTATCTATTCTTTTGGTGGGATATTCACCCCTTCACCTTTTATAACACGATGCTTGTATGATTTCTGTTGTTCTTGTTTGGTATATGTTACCATTCTATTTGATCTGTTGATGCCCAGCTGCTATGAGGAAATTGTGAGTATCCCGTGTTCTTCATTCTTGAATGATGATTTACTTTGGGATGAAGATGCTAAAATCCAAAAGTGCAAGCTGAGTTTTGGAGGGTGAAGTTGTCTTCAACCAAATAATTGCAGTTGGGACTTGAATTTGCCTCAATTTTCATCCACTTATGACATCCCAATGAAACCGGTTGAAAAATATGGTTGGATATGAAAATGCAGTTCTGGGTTTTCTGGGCAAATTTGCATCCCTTTGGCATTAGTTTAGTCAATTGTTGTGGTAAATCCTTGGAGTGCAATTTATTTATGTATTCTGCAGTTGTGTATCACATGAATTAGGTCTTGTATCTTGGCAACATATCAGGAATGAAAATTTACGTCGTTTTCTTATACTGTTCAGTTACGTACATTGTTCCTTCTTTTGGAATATGGTTGTGATTTCCAATACTTTGGGCACATGATTTATTACTGGAATATGATTCTTTGTTTCAAGTTCGTGAGTTCACTAATTGTTTGTTTTGCATATATCATCAAGAAACGCGGTTAGATGTTTTCTTTTTGTGTTGATATGGCAGAGACGAAGTAAAGAGATAGAATTGGAATTTTACATATTTTTTGGAGCGAAAGATGTTTGAAATTTGGTATACAATTTTTAATCCGATCTTAGACGAGATGGAGCAGAATGTCGGGCATTCAATAAGTAACTTAAGAATTTTAATATCTTTGAGCTATTGAGAATATTAGGGTCTAAAGATGTATATATTTTGGATATATAATTTTTTTTCCACCCTATCGTAGTTTTATTCGACCTTACTATTTAAGCAAGCTTAATTTTAGAATGCAACATAATTGTGACTATTGTTATCTTTCATTGTCATAATGTAAACAGTAATGATTTTTGCTTCGAAGTAGAACACTGTAATAATTGATGATTGGAATTCAAGTCTCTAGTGATATCATTTACTAACTGACTGTAAACCACAGCACTTGCAATTTTTGACTAATATTTTAATACTAAAATGTCATTATCATGATATGAATTATTATCCAAATTTTGGCTTATCCCAAACACACCTTGAATTTTGAGTAACACAATCAAAATTTTCTTACGGACTTCATATCAAATGAGATGGGACCCAGTACCGAGTAGCCCACTAATGGCAGCTGCCCAAGCCAAGTGAGTCTGTAGTGTCGTCTTCCTAATTAATTTGAAAGGAAAACTGCGCTTTAACCTTTATTTGGATTAGGAAAGGAGTAAAGAGAAAATAAGTAAGATGGAAAAAAAAAGTACAAGAAAAGAGAGAATAAGTAGAAATTAAACAGATTTTTAAATTGTTTGGACTTTGGATTGAAAGAGCGGCTTTTGCTGGGGTGGGAGACTATCTCATGTCTCCCACCATGGACAAGCTCCTTTCTGTTAAAAAATTATTTTATAATCCTAAAGTACCTTTCTCCTTTTATCTCACTCTCCTTTCTCTCTCCTCTTCTCTCAACCACCATTGGTTGTCACCATACACTGCACTGCACGACACTTCTCAATGACAGCATCGTCATCAATTTCTTAGAACTATGCACCACCTTCCTCTACTTCCTAATGAAACCCTTTTCTTCCATTCCACCATACCAACACAAAACTTGTTCCTTTCTGATTCTACCAAAGAAAACAGAGATGGAGAATGGATTCTGAACAATGATTGTAAGAGGCGACCGAAGTTCCTACTTGCAGTGGTTCGCAGGTGGTGCTCAGCCCAAACCAAGACAAACCATAATCTCAGCCCCAAAACCACCACCACCGAAGCTCCCACCCCCTCTCCATCACCACCACCATAACTCCTTCTTCTATGGCAGATCTGGTTTGAAAGAGAAATAGAAACACATATGTGTTTTTCTTAAACAAAAACAAATGGAAGAATTTATATCTGCATTTGGGAGGTGCACGACGGTTTTGGAGCCTAGTTAGAAGGGGGAGGAGAGGGGAGGCCGAAGGGGTGGGGGTGGGGGAGGGGCGATGAAGACAGGGAGGGAGACAAAAGGGAATGCGTAACTTTTTTTAATTCAAATAATCCAAGGACTCAAAAATAATTTTTTTTTTCTTTCAAAAAGGGGCTCACTCATGGTGAGCAACTTGTCAAGGTTGCTCATCCTAGAAGCAGTCTTGAAAGAGATATGAGAGAAGTACACGAGAAAGAAAAATTGTGTTTTCTTGTAAAGATATATTTGTCACAAATAATATATTTGCACAATACAAAACAGAATGGTAGACATGTTATTTAAAAAAAATTCTTCTCTCCTTTCAAAATCTCACCAAGTGGTGACGATTTTTTTTTTGCTTTTTTTAATATGAATCTAGCCATATATTTTCTCTCATCCCTCACTTCCCCCATTTACAAACAATGGAACTCTCACTTCTCTTTTACTACTTTCTCTCCAAAATCCTCCAAAACAAACAAAGAGTTAAAGAGGAGACTTCATATTTCCAAACATTCTTCTTTATAAATTATATTACAAAAAATAAATATTCTTTTTGTTCAGTAAAATTTATCTTACTTTAATCTACTTTTTGGTTTTAACTATTCAAAGAATTTAATTTTGATACATAAATTTTTCTTTGTACATGACATTTATAAAAGAATCAGTTTTAAATTAAAAATAAAGCAAAAATTATTAAATCATTATTTTATATCTTATTTTTTTTTACAACTCATGTTATGCATAAATCATATATAATATCTGTTTTTATTTTTGGTGAATCTTAAATAATATATGTAACTATATTATGATCGGCATTGTCATTTCAAGATTGTATAACTTTTGCTCCCGTCGAGATTGGGCCAAGGCCTAATACCATCAGGAAGTCCCGCCAAAGCCCAATGAATATCATGGCCCATTGTAGAGATGATGTCCACATATATGAAATAAAGACTAGCCTAGATGATGAGACGTTAAGCATGAAGCACGAGATCTCTGGCTTCGAGCTAAGATCGGGGAAGTCGGTCTGAGTGTAGCTTGAAGGGCATTGGTCAGCAATTCTTTGCCATGTCACACAGGAAACCTTCTAGAAGGAAGGAATATCACATGAAGTTGGATGGATATCGCTTGAAATAGATGATGTGGGGAAACACCTAGTCCGCGAATCATGCCAACAACAACTTAAGGGTCCCACAAGGCGTAACCAATTCACACTTTCCATGCTTGCCTAAAGTCTATATAAGGAGCCATAGTCTGGAAATAAGGCAGAATACAAAAATCCACTTCTACCTCTCTCTCTATCTCTCTCTCTCTCACACACACACACACACACGCCCGCACGCACGTGCGCACACACACTCTGACACCCTTTAGTGTGGTTAGGAGTGTACCCATTCCGACTTTAGAACAACTTTGATGATCTCTCTATCTCGAAAGTAATGTCTTCCGCTATCGACTAAAGGATACCTTTTTGTGCTATAATAAATAAATCTTGGGAAAGTCACACTTAAAAAAAAAAAAAAAATTAGGGAGGATAATCTTACTACATTATGAAAGGGGAAATGTGTTATAAACATATTCAAATTTTAGCTTTGCAATAAAGTTAGATTGCAAGAATTTTTAGTTTTTGGGAATCATTTGGTCTAATATGAAGTGACTAGAGGATGAAGCTAATTTAAGTATGTAAAAAAGGTAAATATAAATAGGATCTGAAGATTCTTTTTTGATACACATGAAAATGTATCCAAAGATTCTAAACACATAGAAAAGGCTTAATTGCACTTTTAGTTTCTCTATTATTAGTCATGTGCAATTTTAGTTCCTGTGGTTTTTTTAGCACATTTGGTCCCCCTATTTTTGAAGTATTACAAATTTGGTTCTTCCATCCAATGTCCGTCAATTTTTTCAATGATCGACAAAGAAACCATTGCTCTAAGGGCATAGAATCTCTGATTGAGCTTCTTCTTTCTCTGTCTCTTCATTTCAACACTATTCAATGGTTCATTTATAACATTTGTTGGTTTCATCCCTCCTATCTGAGACATTTCTTTTAGATTCACCACAATGTCCTTTACCACAAAAACTCAACCAGAGGTTCTATGTGCTTAAAGTTGTTGTTTCTCCCTATTGATCATTGAAAAGTTGATGGACATTGGATGGAATGACGGATTTTCCAATATTGAAAAATAGGGGATCAAATGTGTTAAAAAACCATATGGACCAAACTCGTACATGACTAATAATAGAAGAATAAAAAATTCAATTAAGGCTATAAAAAATTTAAAAAATAATTTACTATCATTTTAAATATTTTTCGAAGGTTTGTTACAGTATCAAAAAAAGGTTTGTTACAATGTATAAGTAAATGATAATAAGCTAAGCTCATTTGGATGTTTATTTTTTTTAAGAAAAAAGTACCTAACTTTAAAATAAGTGTTTTTTAAACATATAATAGACTGTTTATTTATACGTTCTGCTGCCCTTCAATGCACGTTAGAAAAAAAAGAGGGAGGGAGGTGCTTTGGAAAAACGCTCATTGAGACTTGTGTTTTGCTATTTGCATTAGAAAGAATTTTAAACAAACATAGGCTAAATGTTTGAATGAGTTTTTAATAAAAAAAAGCAAAAATAATGTAAAAATATTTTGGTATGTTTTGAAGAAATCACATTCCCTAATTTATAAATAATGAAATATGATAGAAAAGAGAGTGAGAACCAATCGTATTTTATGAAGAATGTTAAATAATAATATCTTGTTCCAAATATCATATAAGCTCTTTAAAACCCCATGCCATGATGCCATACAGAGTAACTTCTTATCAACGAAAGAAGTTCTTACATTTTTTTGATCAACAGAAGTTCTTACATTTTCTTTCATTGATAATAAATTGAAAGTAAATTAAAAAAAATTTATAAAAAAGAAAGTAAATTAAAAATTAAAAAAAGTTAGAAAGAGAAAAGCGAGGAAGAAGACAACATAAATAACAACTTCTTTTTTTATCCTATAATTTTTATAACAAAAAACCATGGTATCGCTCATCAGTAACAATATAATATCAGCCAGAGGTTGCTTTTGTCTTCCCACTTTATTCTCTCTCTCCTTCCAAGATGGAGTAGCTCAATCTCTTCCTTTAGGTAAACACCACCATCATCCTTCATTCTTAAAAAAAAAAAAAAACAAACACTTCTGCTTTTGCTTTTTATTTTCTTCTTTTTTTCATGTCAGGCAACTTTCTCTTTTCCTCTGCACCCATTTTTCAGAAATTCGATTGCTAACGTTGTTCCATCCTCGTGTTTCATTGTTCCTCGACACTTTGCAGGGAAAATTTTCATCTGGGGTTTTCTTTGTGAATCATACCCAGATCCTGTTTCTCTCTGATCCAGCTTTGCTGCTGAAAATCCTGATAAAGAAAGCAAGTACAAAGAGGACCAGGTAACTGTTCATTACCCTTTTCTTACTGTAGTTGAATAAACAAGTCAAAGTTTTTGGGTCCTTATCGTGTTAAACAATTTTAGAAATTTTTTGGTTGGTACTTGGTACCTAACAATTAGGGAATTTGCAATTTTTTCTTCTTTTTTTCCCTTTTAATTTGGGATATTTATTTATTTATCAGTATGAGTGTGAAGGTTATTTTGTTTTGTTTGTTTTTTTTAAGAGGGGGGAAACTATTGAGGTTTTTTTTTTTTTTTAATGTATTTGGTGTGATTTTGAGGTTTGGATTTCTCTGTGTTCCAGATTTGTCGTCATAAGTAGCACCATGGATGCTGGGAAGGATTTTTGTAATGAATCCTCTGGCTTCCCTCAGTTAGAATGTTATGTTGATAAATTTAGTAAAGATGACAGTGTGTTATGATGGCTGAGACAGAAGTTAAGTTGTAGAGAGGTTATTGCTTCATTGGAGTGTTATTTCTGTCTGGAATTCAGTTAGCTTGCTTCACTAACTTGTCGATTGAGGTTGCTGATTTGTTTGTTTTGAGGGGGATTCAGCAAGGAGTGTGTTCTCAAGTGCATGACAAAGATCTTTTGTTGAACCGATTTTAAGTTATGATCAAGCAGATATTAAATAGGCTTCCACGGAAGCCCTCAAAATCAGTGGAAAATCGAGAAGGAGGTGGAACATTGACATCCTCTTCAACTGCTTCAACCAGTGCAAGAAACAGTAGTTTAGCAGGCCACCATTATGGAAACTCAACTGCTTCATCTCTTTCAGGTGTTGAATCCAATTCAAGTCTCGGACTAAATCATGGTGACAAGCTTGTCCAAGCTTTGAATTCAAAATTGAATCTTAATGGGAATTTGCCAGCTGCCTCCTATGAAGCCTTGCCAAGTTTTCGAGATGTCCCAAATTCAGAAAGGCAGAATATGTTTATAAGAAAGCTGCAAATGTGCTGTGTTGTATTTGACTACACTGATCCTGCAAAGAACCTCAAAGAAAAGGAGATTAAGCGACAAACATTAGTAGAACTTGTGGATTATGTTTCTTCAGCAAATAGCAAGTTTACAGAAATTATGATGCAAGAGATCATAAAAATGGTGTCTATAAATTTGTTCCGGACATTGACCTCTCCACCCCGTGAGAACAAAATTCTAGAAGCCTTTGATTTGGATGAGGAAGAGCCTTCAATGGACCCTGCATGGCCTTACTTGCAAATTGTGTATGAGCTCCTTCTAAGGTTTGTCACATCACCCGAGACTGATGCAAAGTTAGCAAAAAGGTATGTTGATCATTCATTTGTTCTCAGACTGTTAGACCTTTTTGATTCAGAGGATCCCAGGGAGCGGGATTACTTGAAGACAGTTCTTCATCGTATATATGGGAAATTCATGGTGCACCGACCATTCATCAGAAAAGCAATCAACAATATATTCTATCGTTTCATTTTTGAAACTGAGAAACACAATGGGATTGCTGAACTCTTAGAAATTTTGGGAAGTATAATCAACGGATTTGCTTTGCCACTGAAAGAAGAGCACAAGCTGTTTCTTGTGCGAGCTCTTATTCCTCTTCATAAACCAAAATGCCTACCAATGTACCACCAGCAGTTATCATACTGCATCACACAGTTTGTGGAAAAAGACTGCAAGCTTGCTGATACTGTTATACGGGGATTATTAAAATACTGGCCCATTACAAATAGTTCTAAGGAGGTTATGTTTTTAGGAGAGCTGGAAGAAGTCTTGGAAGCTACTCAACCTGCAGAGTTTCAACGATGTATGGTACTCATGTTCCGCCAAATAAGTCGTTGTTTGAGCAGTTCACATTTCCAGGTTTGGTAATTTTAGTAGTTTCCCCTGGTTTCCAGTTTCCACTTTCTCTTCCATTTTCTGTGTTAATTTTTCGGACCCTCAAATCATGGTGCCTGATTTTTCACTTAAGCTTGGTGGAGAAAATCACTTTCCATATTCAAATAATATTATGATTTTGTTTGTATGTTTAGACATCACCCATGGGCCATCAGTAGATAAACTATTAGGTCTCTGAAGATGATTTGATATCTGGATTCATATGACTGATTCAAGGAGCAGTTGCAACTATATCATCTCAGCCTTCTTAAATTTTCATTTATACATGTTCTCACTTTTAATTCATAATATGAACCTTTGACTTTGATTATGTGAAAATTTACTTCTGAAAATTGATGGAGGGTATTATTGGTAAGCAGAACATCCTTATATTATGTTGTTTCCATTGTTTTATGGCCTTATCTTAGATTTTATTTTTATTTTGCTGCTAGATTTTCTCATTTTCAGAATGCATGAACATAGAGTTTGGTGAAATTTGTTTGGTCTGTTATTGCTTTGACAGTTTATTGTCCTGCTGATGCCATATGTATGGTCATTTAAATCATATGTTATAGAGCTGAGTGTAGATTGTTGTGTGGGGTTTCTGGAAACTCAGCAGTTGACTTGACTATTGAAAAGTAACACTCATCAAAATATTATGGTTCGGACTGCAGAGATGTTGCACTCATATTTCTCATGTGGGGATGCTCATTGAGAAAGGTTCTTCTCTAAAAGCAACGATGTATACTAACTTCGCAGTTGACTTGCTGCCAGAGTTATCAATCCAGGATAGCAAAGCGTAGTGGCAGACCCCGAAAGAGCTATAGCGGGATTGCTGCTATCTTAGGCTAGTGGTGAGAACTGAGAAGGGAGGAGGGAGGAGAGGCAGAAGGACTAGAGGGGGAGAGGCAGAGGGAAAAGAGGAATGAACCAGAATAAAAAAAGAATGTGGGAGGGGGAAGAAAGTGGGAGGAAGAGACAGTAAAAAAATAAGGGTAAAATGGAGATTTAGTGAGTACGAGGGTAAACAAGACATTTGCAAAGATTAGAAAGCGCAAAACAGAGAATTGATGAGTTAAAGAGGGCAAAATAGAGAATTGAACAGTTCAAAGAGAGGGTAAAAAAGGAAGAAAACAGAAGAGTGAACAGAAATGCTGAAAAACCCTAGATCTAAGTTGCGCCGCTGCAGGAGAGGAGTCATAAGTCGAACAGCGACACTGACGGTTGGGTGTGGCCGGAAGAGCCTCGTTGGAGGCCAAAAGGCTCCGTGGATGGAATTTTGGCCCATGCGACAAGAGCAGTCCAGGAACGCTCGCTCCACTGCTTAATGTCGCTATTTCCGCCGTGACAGGAAAATGCTCTGCCATGTCACCCGAGTAGCGGGCACCGGCCGCTCCGCTATAGCGCGCGATTGATAACCCTGCTTGCTGCATATTCCATATAAGGATATGCTATCCAAAATCATTTCACCTGGTGTTTATCATGGACTATGTCTTATTTATGAGATTATAGTGGATTATCAAAGTCATGGAAACCGTAAAGCTATATAATCATGAAAAGTTTGGTAAAGGTATACAATAGAACTTATGCAGAAAAAAGTAGGAGTATGATTAATGTTAGAAATTTTGGAATGTGAATGACTAACTCATTGTTAGTCTCCTTACCTCTATATTTGTACTGAGAAATAAAACACAATATAAAACATAGTACAAGAACTACAAGAAAGATAGGACCAACCCAATAACACATAATAAATTAATGCATTTTCTTTAAGGGTGCGTTTGATTTGCAAAAATGCAGGGGACTGGACAGCACAAAAATTTTTGTCCCCTGTTTGATTTGAAAAGTGGTCAGGGGACAGGACAGAAAAGGGGGTGAGTGACAGAACAAAAACCCAAAATTTTGTCCCCCACCAAATCATGGGACAATTTTTTATCCCATGGACAAACTACCAAAAAAGACAAAATTATCCTTACCTCTCTTTCTTCTCTCTCTCCTCTCTTTTTCTTCTCTCTCTCTCTTATCTTATCTTCTCTTCTCTCTCTCTCTCCCCCCTCTCTCTCTCTGCTCTTCTCTCTCTCCTCTCTCTATCTCTAATATATATAGTATTATTATGGTAGTAATAGTATGTTATCATATATACTATATATTATAAAATATACTTCCTTCGGACTCAATTATAAGCAAAAATAACTAATTTCACACTTATTAAGAAATTTAGTTAATTTAGTTTAATTGTCTTGATTTATGTAAAAAAGAGAGAGTTATAATTAACTACCCTTTATTTGTCTTGGGAATGTATAATGCTCCTGGAAAAGTAAAGAGAAAATTGGTTTGATTGATTAATTTTTTTGATTTTTAGAATACTTACATTAAATGGAGTTGAGTTGGTTGGATTTTGCTTATATTTGAGTCCAAAAAATATAGGTACTTTTTTGGTTATAATTGAGTCCAGAGGGAGTATTATATATTGACTATTACTTACATATATTAATAATATTATATTAATATATAAAAATATAAAAATATATATTACAAAGGGTATCATAGTAAAATTAATATTATTTTACTTGTGCTGTCCATTATCTATCAAACGATGTACATGACAAAAAGTTGTCCTGTGACTCAAGGGGTTGTGCTGTGCTGTCCTGCTTGTCCCGTGCTACCCCATGCATTAATACGTATCAAACGCACCCTAATACTCTCCCTCAAGCTGGAACATAGTTGTTAATCATTCTCAGCTTTTTGACAAATATAGTTTATTTTATTCTCGTTGAGCTCTTTGGTGAAGATGTCTGCAAGTTGTTCTCCAGTCTGCACATGTCAAATAGCAACCAAACAGGCCTTTAATTGGGTCACATAACCATAAGGATCAACCTTCCCCATGCCTTGCCATTGTCAACCCAACTCACAATGCACGAGCACCAGGCCTCAAAGAAAACACCACAACTCCACAACAGAAGACACTGAACAAACCAGACACGCATCAGCTAACCAAAACAACCATAAAACTGGATGACCACACTCCTGGTTGCACCCCTTTGGTCTGTGGCGAGTGGCAACAACACCCTTGGTTTCCGGAAAAGCCACGAGCAGCACGATGGGCCATTGCTCACTTCATCAGGCAAGAGAAATCATGCCCAGACCACCTGTAAACAGCCGAAATCACCATAAGCAGTGTCCGGGGAAAAAAAATTGAACCCTAGGAATCAGTAGATTGGCTGGTTTTGATTCTTGAAAGCTAGGTTTTTTGTTTTTTTGGCATAGGAAGCTGGTTTGTGTGCTAGGACTTCTCTAACTGATACCATGTTAGAGAAATTTAGTTTCCATGCCTCTATATTTTACACTGAAAAATAAATCACATTACAAAGCATAGTACAAGAGCAGTACAGGAAAGATAGGTCCAACCCAATAACACATACTTCTCCAACAATTACTATCAAAAGTCAAAACCGCACTCAGTTGACAAACTCAACTAAATCCCCATTTTTTTTTTTTTTTTTTTTACAAATATACAATAGAAATATATGGCTATTATTTTACTCAGCATAATTTTTGTAGTTTATGGAGCCAAAATATAAAATAAAAACTTTGGTATCAACTTCACAATCATTCTTCAAGACATTTATTGGAAATGTTACTCGTGATCAGTGCATATCCCGATGAAGGAACTTTTGCTTGCTTTGCTCATGCATTCTGTGCTGTCATATTCATTCTAATGCAATCCTCCTGAAGTTGCATGCCTCTGCTTTCACTTTTGATACATGAACTTTCTTGTATCTGTTATCAACCTTTCATTGTATAACAAGTAGTGTAGAGTTAGTCACTTGATATACCCAATTTGCAAGGGAATATGCTACTTATCCATCAATAAAATAATATACAGCATACACCAAGTGTGTATAAAATATGAGCTGAAATTATACTAATGTAGGAAAAATTGGCAAATTCAAAGGAGAGTGAATGGGAGGAGTTAGTCACGAATAAATCATGTCTGGGCAATGACTAGCAATTTAACTGTACTAAGAAAAATATTTATTCCCACCCTTTTCCTTTGGTCTTGTAATCCTACAGACACAAGTTTAAAATGTTTTAAAATATTTTAAAGAAATTGTTGGGACAAAAAATGGCTGATTAAGAAGTATTGGAATTTGCTTTAATAGGATAATAAAGTGCACAGAACCTCCCTAATTTTGGGCATATGGCAAATGGATCCCATGATTTTTAGTTTGGTAATCAGACTGCCCTTAAAGCTGTAAATAATGTCTCCAAGCCGTACATATGACTTTCATCGAATATGGCTTTCCACATAATTCTATATGTATCTATGTATCTATGAGATCGAATATGGAATTCTGTTTACTCACTTGAAATTGAGTATCCGTTTCCCCCCTTTTCCTGCTAGGATTGGAAATCCTGTATTTTACATATCCATACGATTGAGTCCCTGGGTTTCCGAAATAGTGTAAAGTGCTTCAAATCATTGCTATTTGACTCGGACCTATTCTAAAAAAGTCAACTCATTTCGAATTGTTTGTTGACACGGACAAGGTCAAGGAAAACCTCTGAAATTATTTCAGTATTGGTCCTTGGACATATCATAGTTCTGAATCAAATCTCTTTGGCTAGTTTGAGTTTTTGTTGAGTGGTCAGTTTGAAAGTCTTTATTTCTAATGATTGCTTGTTAATTTTCAGGTAGCAGAGAGGGCTTTGTTCTTATGGAATAATGATCACATTGAGAACCTAATCAAGCAGAACCACAAAATTATACTTCCCATTGTCTTACCTGCCCTGGAGCAAAATGCACGAAACCACTGGAACCAAGCTGTCCAGAGCTTGACAATGAATGTCCGCAAGATCTTCTCTGATACCGATCCTGAATTCTTCGAGGAATGCATGCGCAAATTTCAGGAAGATGAAGCTCAAGGGAAGGATATGAAGTCAAAGCGGGAAGCCACTTGGAAGCGCTTGGAAGAACTGGCAGCCATGAAAGCTACATCCAATGAACCAGTTTTGGTTTCTCCCAGAACTGCCTCCCATGCACTTTCTGGCAAGGCAAGTAGAGCTCAGTTGGAGTGACCCTTGATTTTTGGCATTGCAGGGTCAAAAGCATGAGAATACAAGGGGTAACATGTGTTGATTTTTTGTTTATTCCCTTGGCCACATGATAAACACAAAAACAGCAGAAGATAGGGTACAAAATAGCTCCACTCCAACTTGGTTTTGCAATCATGGAATGTATATATTGGATTGGATGGACATAAATAGATGTCTCAAGGCCCTGTTTATTTGGGAATTTGCTTTCAAAAGCTGGCCTTTGCAGTTTGATGTTATAAAGAATCTCTAAACTGCTTCAGTTGAACATTTAATCTGCTTTCATACTTCACTTGGATGGTAGCATGCTCATTTTTAGTATCCAATATTTAGGCGTTAATCTTGGCTCTTTTGTGAGTTATTTGTTTAAGGAAGTTGGGTAGTTAAAGCTTATGAGTTGCGGTATGCTCTATGTTTTATATATGATGAACGCAAATTTATTTAGTACATGGATCTTTGTGACTGACAAAAAGAATTCAATGAATCTTTTTTTTTTTAAATGTCGGAATGGTATAAAGAATGTTGTTTTATCCATATAATAACAATTTGTTTTATTAGAAAATTGTCAAGCATGTAATTAAAAAGTGTTACTGCAAGGATTGATATGTAGACTTTACTTTCAAAATATAATTTAAATTATGTAAGGTATATGTGGTTTAAAAATTTAGCATAATATTAGCATAATAGTTACATTATCTTATTTTTTTTTTTAATATTTATGTTTTAAAGTTTATATTATTGTTCTGTTTGCACTTGTGCATCAGACTTTTGCTTCTTTATTATATGGAGTTTTTCAGCTTATAAAAAAAAGTATATATATATATATATATATTGTTTATCAACGTTTTTATTCTTGTTTGAGGTCTAACTTGGTGTGGGAAAAGAATAAAGTTTGTCAAAATATTTAGCTGCATAGGAAGATAGAAGATTCAACTACAAATTACAATTAAGTTAAGCTATCTTTAGTAAAACCTGCGTGATTTGAATTAGGGATAAGGTGATTAGCACATTTAACTGTTTAATCGTACTCTCTATAATCGTGATGGGTTAATAGAAAACATTAACAAATAAATAAAATTTAAAAGTATCAATAATATCATTCTGAAATTAGAACTCATGATGTACTAACTGGGTCCCTTAAGCATGCAATCAGGAGTTCGATTCCTGATTCATGCGTATGGAAGAGCATACCTTGAGGGATTAGTATCTAGCTCCGGGCCTGAGGATACCCGGGTTCACCAAAAAAAAAAAAAAAAGTCAAAATTTCAAAAAGAAATTATGCTACACAGGCTTTGAAAGAATATCGAAACAATGAATTGGTGGCTGATTTCAAGTCTCTATTTTCGGAACCTGTGCTGGCAACAGGTCTCCAGAATATTGAGAAGGATGCTGCGATAATCTACATGACTGAGATCTTTAAAGAAGCTAGAAAGCATATTGTAAAGTGTGTTGCATTGATTGTTACGGAGCATGTGGTAAATGGAGAGAGTTTGATTTTCAAGTTGACAAAATATTGTGATCGTAGTTTTGAAAGAAAATTTGTTTATGATACTGCTAATGGAAGATTTTATTGTGAGTGCAGACGCTTTGATTCTTAAGGAATTCCATGTTCGCATATTTTTTGTGTCACGAAAGAGGAGCATGTAGATTGCATCCCTACTAGTTTGATTTTGACATAGTGGACTAAGAATGCAAAGTCTGCATTCATGTCATCAGATTCAGTTGATGGAGCACATCTTGATGTGATGGAGCTAGCTCGTTTTGCGTCATATTATGGTGCCTGTACTAGGTTTTGTAAGATAGCTGCCAAGAAAAAATGACACTATGACGAGGTCATGGATGAAGACATATTGAAGCTAACAAATAAGTATGATAAGTACGAGGATTCTGGTGCAACACAAACTTCGTCATTAAAGAACTTTTGTGTTCCCAATAAGGTCAAGACCAAAGGTGCACCTAAGAAGAAAAAGTTCGGCATGAAGGGGACGAGACACTGTTCAAATTGTACTAGCACAAAACACAATGCAAGGACATGTCGAATGCGTGTTAGTACTGATGATAATTGTATGAATGATGATCAAATATGTCATTCAGACTCTTCATAATCTAGCCTTGTAGCTGAGAGTGTAAGTTTCTTATTAATGATGGCTCTAACTTTAGCATAAGCTGTTATGTTTTTGAATTGTTTATTAAATGAGTAGAATCTTTATGATTTTGTCAGCATAAAGAAGCAATGACATCCGAATTAAACAAGAGTCAGTATAGTGTTCGTTTAACCAACACTAACAGCCACAATGACAAGGTAAAATTTTTAGCTAGTAACATTTTTTATTACTCTACAGAGAGGTAAAGAGAAAGTTAGCAGTTGCTGCAATCAGAAGCAAAAGAAAGTGAAAGAGTTGTCTCAAAATTCAGATAATAACAATGTAAGTAAAGGACTTATAAATTATGCTTGTTTAGAAATGGTTATGTACATGGCTTGGTTGATAATTCAATGTTGCTAGATTTGTTTTTTATTAGATGATGAAACAGGTTGGGACTTCGAGTGGGGGTTATCCCTTTGTGTCCCAAGGGCAGCATATGTTTCTCCCAATGCAGTTCCCAACATATGGGCCAAGGAATGTCTAATATACCTAACTACGGTGGAGTTCCTATCTATCGTCAAAATGTTCAAGTTCCAAATGCCACAAGTTAATCAGGGTTTTAAATTCTGCTTATATTTAAATTTTATGATTTCAATATTGTTTGTTTATTCGTATTTTTGTAATGGTTTAAATTTAATTTTTCTTGCTACAATATTTTTATGGAATGTTGCATGTTAATAATACCACATCTTGCTTTGAATTGCTTCAACAAGTGATGAAAAAGGGTGATCAAGGAATAATATTTGTTAACTCTAATTAATTATTTTGGCTAAATTACTCTTTTGGTCCCTTATCTTTATTTTTGGTTTCATTTTGGTCCCTCATTTATTTTATATTCCGTTTTGGTCCCTTATCTTGTAAACGTTAGCCCATTTTGGTCCTTTCCGTTAATTTAACACTAATTGTGTTACATTGTTGCCGGAAATTGTCTCCGGTCACCGGATTATGGAAAAAGTCGCTGGAAATTCATTTCTCTTCCTCTCAATCAGCACCTAAGCCTGAAGAACATTATCTAACTTGACTTCCTCAAGCTCATCGCATAACCCTAGCCCCAAATCAATCCTATTTTATAAAAACCCCAAAATAATGATCAAAAGGAAACAGGGGCGGTGGGTTAGGGTTTGCAGAAATTAGGGATTTTCGAAATTTTGCGTTATCGAGTTAGAGTTTGCATAAATTAGGGATTTTCGAATTTGCACAAAATTGATGGAATTGGTTGGTGGGTTTTGGTTGTGTAAGTGTAGGAAAGAAGGAAATAGGGTTTGTTTGTCTTGGTTTGCATGGAGGACAAAAATCTCAAGCTTTGGATGAGTGGGTATGGTGGAGAGGTTGAGAAAAAGGAAGAAGAAGATGGGATAAGGGTGGGAGATGATGATGGTTTGTTGATTGGAAGTGATATGATGGTGATTTAGGATGAAAAATGGGAGAGTAAGGAAGTTTGAGAGGTTGGCTAGCAAGAGGAACATAAGAGGTGGGGGAGATAGGGTTTTCCGGTGACTTTTCCCAGATTACGTCGACTTTTCCAGAATTCGACGACCATAGATGATTTTCGGCTAACACCGTTAGTGAAATTAACGAAAAGGACCAAAATAGGCTAACGTTTGTAAGATATGGGACCAAAACGGAATAAAAAATAAATTAGGGACCAAAATGAAACCTAAAATAAAGATAAGGGACTAAAAGAGTTATTTAGCCAATTATTTTTTATAGCATCTGCTTTTAAAACTCACATGTTGATGTTGTCAACTGATTTGTATGTTTCAGGTGGAAAGAATGAGATGCCATAGTGGCGGTCTACTCCAGTGTGACTTTTATCTGGAAGAGTTTACAGAGCATTGTTAGTCTGGATGACATCGAGCAGGCGGGGCTTTCCTTTTTTGACTATACTGGAATAGCATTTTCATCATTTTTTTCTACAATGGAAGACAATTGAATGCAGATTTTTTTGTCTGTAGTGGAATAGCATTTTCATCATCTAGTTTAGATGTTGATCTGTGTTTTTCATATTTATACTTATAAAAAAAAATTAAAAACAAAATGGGCCACTTCTTTCACAACATTATTTTCTGAATTTTTTTAAAAAATGATAGATGCTAAGTGTATCAATTAATGTTGTTTTTTGAAAGGATATCAATTTATTGTTGTTAATAAATGAGATTGGAAGCTCAAGAATAATTTCAACATTCACCCATATCATATGTGTGACCTTCCCAACACAAATTTGTTGTTATCCTAAACACATTTATGTAATATTTATTGTGACTTCCTTTTGAGCCATTGGTTGACAACAAAATATTAATGAATTCCTTTTCCCAATGAATAGTTTTTAAAATGATATCAGGGACAATATTTTGGTATTAAAATTTGAGATCACTATAGGTGTTTTTATTACAGATACTAATGGTAAATTATCAATTCAAAAAAGGAATGCAAAAAAGAAAAAATAAGGAACACAAAATATAAAATTTTCATTGATGGTAAACTGAAACATATACAAAAACGTCAAATAAACCTTGAGTTCTTCCATTCCACATTCCAAAAACAATACATCAATTGCAAAATTAAGTTTCAAAGGCACTACATTAGATTAAGCCCAATTTCAATCGAAGGTTTTGTATACACATATGATAACTCATAGAAATATGAGTTATCTATATCCTTTTAGATAGAACTCTTGTTACCTTTGAGTATTTAATGTGGTAATTTTTAGTGTTTTTAGCAATTTTGTGAGTAGGTGTTAGTAATTTGATTTTAGGTAATTATTCTGTTTTAAGGTTGTATAAATGTATTTATCTGGTTTCGTGCTCTTTTGTAGGAAATTGTTGTAGTGTGTCATATCTGCTGGAAGAATTGCTCTACAACTGTTGCAACATCTGTGTACTTGAGGTCCTACAGATAAGGACAAAGGACTATGACACCTTTTATCTCTCCTGCTGGGACGAGCTTCCATTGGTCAGGCGTGGGCCAATCATGCGCCTAGGGATCCGACTCCCCACATTTCTGGAATTAGGCCAAGAGCCAAAATTAAATAATATTAAAGGCTTGCCCAAAAAGGAGGAAAGAGAATATATAACCCTTAAACAACCCTAGGAAAGAACACTTCTCACTACCATTGGACATATTATAATTCTCTGACCTAAGGGAGCAGCTGCAAGCCATTTTCTTCCTCTCCATTGTTCTGCCTTTTTCTTTCCCCATTATAATGAACTTTCTTTCCATTTTATCTTTATTTCTTAGTTTGTGTAAGCTCATTATGAGCGAAACTTGATGTAGCTATGGGTGTGTAATCTTGTAATGGATGTTTAACTAAATTTATGTTAAGTATTGCTGTTGCATTTTCTCTTATCTTGTGCACTATTGTTGTTTATTTGAGCTTGATCAACTTAGATAAATATTAAGCTTGCTGAGCTTGGAAAAGCTAAGTAGAGTGGAACTAGTTAAGAGATAAGGATTAAGTTACTAATTGGAAAATTAGTTAATGTTGAATGGATTAGGAATAATCATTCAAGTCCTTAAGCTAGCTGGAACGTGCTTATTAATAATAGGGTGTAATTAATATGCATCTAGGAATAGAATGCATTTAATGAACCTTATCTTTAAAGGGTTGGAAAACACAACTTTCATTTACTGGAGTTGAATGCTGCAGCATGTGCAGAGCATAACTAGGCTAAACTGAAATTACTTGGGAGCATACCTTAGCTGTTTTCTCATATCTATTTTCAACACTTCTTTTACTTTCTTGGTCTTTAACTCTATTTCCATTTACGCCATTATGTTACTAAATTCGTCACTATACACACTATTTTGTCACCACTAATCTTAACTATAAAGAACAACTAATCTGGAGTTTGGTTGTTGCTAGACCATTATAATCCCCGTGAGAACGATCTTATTTATTCTTTACTACTTGCTACGATTGTGTACACTTGCACATACTTAATACAAATGTTTTTAAGGCAATAACAATCTCTTGAAGGTTCAAGGTAAGCACATTGATGTAAAATACAGAGTTCCCCAAATACATAATTTTTAACCAAGCACCCTGAGGAAGATTGTAGTGACTCAGAATATTGTTGAGACCTTGGGTGAAATACCCACATGCAGAAGACTTGCCATAATACTTGTCAAAAACGATCCTAATATGAGTGTTTACTGGATCAACAAACTTCACATGTAGAGGAATTTCATCGTTGAATTTGTTGAAGAAGTAATCTGGTACTCGTGCAAATTCCTATAAAAAAAAGTGCGCTGGTAAATGTATAACTATATGATGAATCAAACAAGACTTAAATTAGGAAAATGGATGTAAAATGACATACTTTTTCAGGTGATATAAATATGAAAAAAGACCTGTACTCTGCTGGATCATCAAGACCAGAAATAACCTCCCTCTATAAGAATTAATAGGAAACCGAAAATTAGTAACTATAACAATGAAAATGGATAAGTGATAATACCATAATATTTCAAACATGGTTGAGATAAAAATACCTAATCCGCTGTGATGGGTTGAAGCAAATCCCAGAACATGGTGGACTGTAACATGCGACTGTGATAGCTTACAAGGAAGGAGAATTTTTAATGAATAACATGATTAAATAAGTAGTAGCCATTTATAGAGTGTGACGGTTGAGTTGCTCCAGAAAATAAGAATACGAGTAGACTGAGATTTTAAATGAGTAACATGATATGTTTAAATTTTTCTTAATTTTATTGGGAAAAAAAATCAAAGAGAAAGATCTAGACACGAGAAATAGGAGGCGCATAATCATGGTCAAGGAGGAAGGTTGTATCTATTTTTCCCATTTTATTTTTATAATATTCTTAATTACACTAATGATTTTAACTGAATATAAAAAAATTAAGCATGAAAGTGGAAACAATTCTGTTATTATTAATGTGAAAATAAATTAACAATTAAAAACTATAAAAATTAACATTCATAATTATGGGCTAGTTTGACTAACTGTGGCCCACTATGATTTGCTTTGGCCCATTGTGACTTACTATGGGCTAGTATGACTTATATGGTACCCATGACTGACTATGGGCAGAGTGACTCATTGTGGCCCACTATGACTTACTCTGGCCCCTTGTAACTTACTATGGGCCAATGTCATTCACTGTGGCCCAATGTGACGTAGATGGATCACTATGACCCTGTGTGACTTAGATGGATCACTATGGCCCAGCGTAACTTAGATGGATCACCTTGAATCACTATGGCCCAGTGTCACTCACTGTGACCCAATGTGACTTAGATGGATCACCATGACGGGCTATGGCCCAGTGCGACTTAGATGGATCACAGTAACTCACTATGCGCTAGTGTGACTAACTGTGGCCCATTGTGATTTAGATGGATCACAGTGACTCACTATGGCCTAGTGTGACTTAAATGGATCACTATGACCCAATGTGACTTAGATGGATCACCATGTCCCAGTGTGACTTAGATGGATCACCTTGAATCACTATGGCCCAGTGTCACTCACTGTGGCCCAGTGTGACTTAGATGGATCACCATGACGGACTATGGCCCAGTGTGACTTAGATGGATCACAGTTACTCACTATGGGCCAGTGTGACTCATTGTGGCCCAGTGTGAATTAGATGGACACAATGTCTGACTATGGCCCAGTGTGACTTAGATGGATCACTATGGCCCATTGTTACTTAGATGGATCATTATGGGCAAGTGTGACTTAGATGGATCACTGTGGCCCAGTGTGACTTAGATAGATCACAGTTACTCACTATGGGCCGTTGTGACTTAGATAGATCACTATAGTGTAACTTAGATGGATAACTGTGGCCTAGTGTCACTTAGATGGATCACTATGTCCCAATGTCACTTAGATGGATCACCTTGAATCACTATGGGATAGTGTGACTTAGATCGATCACTATGTCCCAGTGTGACTTGGATGGATCACCTTGAATAACTATGTCCTAAAGTGACTTAGATGGATCACCATGACGGACTATGGCCCGGTGTGACTTAGATGGATCACAATTACTCACTATGGGCCAGTGTGATTCACTGTGGCCCAGTATGACTTAGATGGATCGCAATGGCTATAATGACTTAGATGGATCACCTTGAATCACTATAGGCCAGTGTGACTTAGATCGATCACTATGTCCCATTGTGAAGCCATTGTTAGCTCATCCAATGGAACAAATCGTGTATTTTTTTTTATTTTATAATATTAACCAATCAAAAATTTTCAATCCGTTAAAAATGTTCCCTTTTTTTTATTTGAAAGAAATTTGACTCTTATCCTAACCACCTTATAAGCCACCAATTTCATGATTTGTATGTGTGTGTGTGTGTGTGTGTGTGTATATATATATATATATATAGCAATGTGTGTAAAAAAAAAAAAAAACTATTTACTATTTAATTTAATTTCACTCGAGATATACTATTTTTAGCATATCTGTTATGATATAGAATCCCATGATAATTGGTTTTTAGATATATTTTTTTCTATAGGCGGTGTTTTTGGTTAATCCAAGTGTGCATGTTTTTATCATTTCGATAAAAAAATTTGAATTACAAGTGTGAAACTTTTTATTATTTCGGCCAAAAAAAAAAAAATTGGATTGCCAAGTTTAGTAGCTATAACATTTCACTAAAAATATATGCAATTAACTAACACTAACCTTTACTGATGGACCAGTCTTGGGTAACGTGAAGCCATTTACTTACTACACCTAAATGCGCTGGTAATTGATTGGTTGAATATAATGGATGGACGGTTATTGAGACCGGATTAAATAGGCTATTTAATTTTTTGCTTCCATTTTAAGGCATCATTTTTCGGTTACACAAAACTTTACAAGTTAATCATTCAATAACCTTTATTTCTCTATTTCGAAACCTTCATATCTCTACCTGAATGTCAAACAGATACGTAAACCGGGTGCGTTTATCATTCTCTCTGGGTTTAATTTGGTTATCTTCATTTAAATTCCTTTATTTTTTTGAGTGTGCCTATATACACTAAACTCAAAGATGCCATCTGGGCAGACTACTATTCAACAAAAAGACAATGGATGGTTACTGTGAATATGATCCTTGTTCAGTTAGTCATTATCTTATTACTTTTATTACACCTTTTTTATTATTATTATTATTATTAAAAATCATAGTTCTTCATTAGTAACTGTTGTTTTCGTTTGTTATAGGACTATGGAAGATTGCTTATGTTATTCTGCAGGGATTTCTATACTCTAATTGATGAATGTGTCTTGCTTTTTGACCTATCCGGTAATGTGGTAGAGGTCTGTGTTTCAAAGAATAAGAGATGGTTCTATTTTACACATGGTTGGAAGTTCATTGACAGGCTATATAATTTGCAAGATGGTGGTTGGCTTAAGGTATACTATATGCATAGTAAAGAGTTACCCATTGAGGTTAGGGACAGGGATATGATTTAGGTCTCTTATCCCCAGCCAACCCAGACCTTTAGACTTGGCCCATTGGTCCGTCCATCATTATTCATGAAAATGAGAAGGAGAACACCTATACAATCTTTGAGAAGGGGCAGCTCTTGTACAAAATCCAAAAAACTTTGTCTACCAATAATTTGACTGCTTATTCATTGGTTAGTTTACGCTATATCTCATTATCATGAATACCAACTTTTGTGAACTGATGTTATTATTAATAATTCTTTTTCAAATGGGTTCGTTGTTGTAGAGTTTACCAGCCATTTTCTGCTCTAAAGCTTTGTCAACTAGGTGAAAGACATGTATTTTAATGGATCGAACTGGCAAGACATGGCCATGTCGCCTCCGATGGTCAGGACGAACATCTAATGAGTGCCACATTAGCACAGACTGGAAGAAATTCACCAAAGCAGCAGATCTAAAACCAGGAGATGTGGTTTGAATTGTGATAAAAAGGACAATAGCAGTATCATATTTATTTCCAATATTAAGTAGGTATCAATATGGGTAGCTTCTTGGAATGACTTGGGATGTTGAAAAAATGGCTAGCTTGTTTGTTCAGTTTGGTTCCAATTTTAGTTTTTTAATGTTTTTGTTGTTTATGTTTTTGAGTTAAGTTGTGGACAAATCAATGTCCAATATGTTATGGCCCAATCTGAAATAGATAATTTGATCCGCATTCCATTTTGTGCTTTTGCAAAGTTCTTCTAATCAATCACCATTGTAATGGACAATTGGCACATTTAACAAATACTGATCACAAGGTGCTCATTGGACTAATGGTTCCTCCAAAGTGAATTTTGGAATCACATTTTTATACTGTACTGACATATAGTAAAAAGACTTGTGCATGAGCATCTCCTATAGGCACTAATACTCCAGGAGATGCTCATGCACAAGTTGTTTTATCATATGTCAGTATAGTATAAAAATGTGATTTCAAAATTCACTTTGGAGGAACCATTAGTCTAGTAAGCACCTTGTGATCAATATTTGTTACATAGGCCATTAGTCCATTACAATGGTGATTGATTAGAAGAACTTTGCAAAAACACAAAATGGAATGCAGATCAAATTATCTATTTTGGATTGGGCCATAACATATTGGACACTGATTTGTCCACAACTTAACCCAAAAACATAAACAACAAAAACATTGAAAAACTAAAATTGGAACCAGACTGTAGATACAAGCTAGCCATTTTTTCAACATCCTATGTCTTTCAAAGAAGCTACCCATACTGTCACCTACTTAATCTTGGACACAAATATGATACTGCTATTGTCCTTTTTAACACCATTTCGACATCTCCTGGTTTCAGATCTGCTGCTTTGACGAATTTCTTCCAGCCTATGCTATTGTGGCATTCATTAGATGTTCGTCTTGACCATCGGAGGTGGCATGACCATGTCTTGCTAGTTTGATCCATCAAAATACATGTTTTTCGCCTAGTTGACAAGGCTTTAGAGCAAAAATAGCCAATAAACTCTACAACAACGAACCCATTGGGAAAAGAATTAGTGATAATAAAATCCGTTCACAAAAGTTGGTATTCATGACATGTAATATAATGTAAACGAACCAATGAATAAGCAGTCAGATTATTGGCAGGCAAAGTTTTTTGGATTCTGTACAAGAGCTGCCCTTCTTCAAAGATTGTGTAGGTGTTCTCCTTCTCATTTTCTTTAACGAATGATGGACGGACCAAGGGGCCAAGTCTAAAAGTCTAGGTTGGTTGGGGATAAGAGACCTCAACCATATCTCTGTCCCTAACCTCAATGGCTAACTCTTTACTATGCATATAGTATACCTTAAGCCATGTGTAAAATATAGCCATCCTTTATTCTTTGAAACACAGACCTCTACCGTGTTACTAGATAGGTCAAAAACCAAGGCACGTTCATCAATTAGAGTATAGAAATCCCTGCAGAATAACATAAGCAATCTTCCATAGTCCTATAACAAACGAAAACAACAGTTACTAATGAAGAACTATGATTTTTAATAATAATAATAATAAAAAAGGTGTAATAAAAGTAATAAGATAATGACTAACTGAACAAGGATCATATTCACAGTAACCATCCATTGTCTTTTTGTTGAATAGTAGTCTGCCCAGATGCCATCTTTGAGTTTAGTATATATAGGCACACTCAAAAAATAAAGGAATTTAGATGAAGAGAGCCAAATTAAACCCAGAGAGAATGATAACAATATATATATATATAAACTCAAAGAAATGCACGCGGTTTACGATCTGGTTGACATTCATGGAGAGATATGATGGTTCAATTTCCACCGAAATCAATGGTTGTATTTGATTTGATTGGGTTTCAAAAAATTGCAGTAGAAAAATAAAGGTTATTGATTGATTAACTTGTAAAGTTTTGTGTAACCGAAAAATGATGTGTTAATATGAGAGCAAAAAATTAAATAGCCCATTTAATCCGGTCTCAACAACTGTCCATTCATTATATTCAACCAATCAGCTACTAGCGCATTTAGGTGTAGTAAGTTAATGGCTTAACGTTACCCAAGACTGCTCCATACAATGGCTTCACACTAGAACATAGTGATCGATCTAAGTCACACTGGCCCATAGTGATTCAAGGTGATCCTTCTTAGTCATTATGGCCATTGTGGTCCATTTAAGTCACGCTGGGCCACAGTGAGTCACACTGGTCCATAGTGAGTCACTGTGATCCATCTAAGTCACACTGGGCCATAGTCCGTCATGATGATCCATCTAAGTCACTTTAGGACATAGTTATTCAAGGTGATCCATCTAAGTCACACGAGGACATAGTGATCGATCTAAGTCACACTAGCCCATAGTGATTCAAGGTGATCCATCTAAGTCACACTAAGACATAGTGATCCATCTAAGTCACATGGGGCCATAGTGAGTCACTGTGATCTATCTAAGTCACACCGGGCCATAGTGAGCCACTGGGATCCAACTAACTCACACTGGGCCACAGTGAGTCACACTAGCCCATAGTAAGTTACTGTGATCCATCTAAGTCACACCGGGCCATAGTTCGTAATGGTGATCCATATAAGTCACATTGGGCCACAGTGAGTGACACTGGGTCATAGTGATTCAAGGTGATGCATCTAAGTCACACTGGGCCATAGTGATTCATCTAAGTCACACTGGGCCATAGTGAGTCACTATGATCCATCTAACTCACACTGGACCACAGTGAGTCACATTGGCCTATAGTGAGTTACTGTGATCCATGTAATTCACACTTGGCCATCGTCCGTCATGGTGATCCATCTAAGTCACCCTTGCCATAGTGAGTGACACCGGGCCATAGTGATTCAAGGTGATCCATCTAAGTCACACTGGGCCATAGTGATCCATCTAAGTCACACTGGGCCATAGTGAGTCACTGTGATCCATATAAGTCACATTGGGCCATAACGATCAATGTACGTTACATTGGTTCACAGTGAATGACACTGGCCAATAGTAAGTTACAATGGACCAGAGTAAGTCATAGTGGGCCACAGTGAGTGACACTAGTCCATAGTCAGTCACGGGTACCATATAAGTCACACTATCCCATAGTAAGTCACAATGGGGCAAAGTCAGTCATAGTGGGCCACAGATAGTCAAACTGGCCCATAAATACAAATGTTAATTTTTATACTTTTTAATTTTTAATTGATTTTCACATTAATAATAACAAAATTGTTTCCACTTTCATGATTTTTTTTTTAATATTCAATTAAAATTATTAGTATAATTAAGAAGATTGTAAAAATAAAAAGGGAAAAATAGACACAACCTTCCTCTTTGAACATGATTATGCGCCTCCTATTTCTCTTGTGTATAGATCTTCCTCTTTGATTTTTTTCCCAATAAAATTAATAAAAATTATAACATAATAGGTTACTCATTTAAAATCTCAGTCTCCTCGTATTCTTATTTTCTCGACATGTGAAGAAGTTTGTTGATCCAGTAAACACTTATATTGGGATCGTTTTTGACAAGTATTATGTCAAGTCTTCTGCATGTGGATATTTCACCCAAGGTCTCAACAATATTCCGAGTCACTACAATCTTCCTCAGGGTGCTTGGATAAAAATTGTGTATTTGGGGAACTCTGTATTTTACATCAATGTTCTTACCTAGAACCTTTAAGAGATTGTGTATACAAAACCTTCGGTTGAAATTGGGCTTAATCTAATTTAGTGCCTTTGAAACTTACTTTTTCAATTGATGTATTGTTTTTGGAATGTGAATGGAAGAACTCAAGGTTTATATGACGTTTTTGTATCATTTTCAATTTACCATCAATGAAAATTTTAAATTCTGTGTTTCTTATTTTCGTTTTTGCATTCCTTTTTTGAAATGATAATTTACCATGAGTATATGTGCTGAAAACACCTATAGTGATCTCAAATTTTAATACCAAAATATTGTACCCTGTTATCATTTTAAAAATTGTTCATTGGGAAAAGGAATTCATTAATATTTTGTTGTCAACCAATGGCTCAAAAGGAAGTCACAATAAATATTACATAACTGTGTTTAGGATAACAACAAATTTGTATTGGGAAAGTCACACATGGTATGGGTGAATGTTGAAATTATTCTTGAGCTTCCAATCTCATTTATTAACAACAATAAATTGATATCCTTTCAAAAAAACAATATTAATTGATAGACTTAGCATTTATCATGTTTTTTTAAAAATATTCAAAAGATAATGTTACGAAAGAAGTGGCCCATTTTGTTTTTAATTTTTTCATAAGTATAATTATGAAAAATGCAGATCAACATCCAATATAGAGGTAACTAAAAATTTGTTGTCGAAAACCCCATCGAGCAACTGGTAACTCAAAATAAAGGCCCAACAACCTTTTAAACCATAAATACACATGCCCAATAACTTTGCATGAAGGCTGCGAAAAAAAAAAATTTAATGCATCTGAGAAGAAAAGCCATTATCAACCGCATATTAGAAAATCTCTAAAACGATCTGGAAAAGGCTACAAGTATTAATCCTATAGCAGTCCATGAAAAAAAGATGATGAAAATGCTATTCCACTACAGACAAAAATATCTGCATTCAGTTGTCTTCCATTGTTGGGGAAAAAAAAGATGATGAAAATGCTATTCCACTGCAGTAAAAAAAGGAAAGCCTCGCCTGCTCGATGTCATTCAGACTAACAATGCTCTATAAACTATGCCAGATAAAAGTCACATTGGAGTAGACCGCCACTATGGCATCTCATTCTTCCCACCTAAAACATACAAGTCAGTTGACAACATCAACATATGAGTTTTAAAAGCATATGCTATAAAAAATAATTAATTAGAGTTAACAAATCTTACTTCCTTGATCACCATTTTTCATCACTTATTGAAGCAATTCAAAACAAGATGTGATATTATTAACAGGTAGCATTCCATAAAAATACTGCAACAAGAAAAATTAAATTTAAACCATTACAAAAATGTGAATAAACAAACAATAATGAAATCATCAAAATTTAAATATAAGCAGAATTTAAAAACCTGATTAACGTATGGTATTATTGGAAATTGAACATTTTGAGGATTGTGAACACCCTATTTTGTCCGATCTGTTTTATTCAATAATAAAAGGGATAAACAAAATAAAAATAAATAAAAATAATAAAAATAATAAAAAAGCTGATAAAAAAAAATAAATTTGAAAATGATGATAATGGCAAGTTAAATTCGGTTCGGTTTGATAAAAGTGATCCAGATTGCATTCAGAGTTTTGTTTAGATAAAAGATGATGAATCAGTTAGTTTTATTGATTATGATAACATAATCACAAATCAGATTATGATAATGATATCTTTGAAGATAAACCTACTGATTTTTGTTATCTCTTCTAAAAAGGAATTCTGTTACCCATTCTTTCTATAAATAAAGCGCACAAATGCACTAGCAAAGGGAGAAAAAATTCGGATTGAACACCCAAGTTTTCTGAGATTTTTTCTAGCTTCTACCACTCTCTTCCTGCATTTCATTCTCACCTTCATTTATTCCATCACCACCATTGCCCAATTTCCACCATTGTCTTCCTAGATCACTTGCAATCAAACAGCATCACGGTGACTCCATCACTGTGATTCCACAATAGCAACCCCGATCCGCCAAGCTCCGCCATCGTTACGCTCCGCCGTGCTCCGCCGTCCCGCGCCTCTGCCAGTTGAGGTAGTTCCCGTGTAGCTGCTGGTCTGCCTCCTTCGTAGGTGACACAACGCACTACCATCTCCGCCGCATACCCCTCTCCGCCGTGAGGAACTGAGCCAGAAGTTCCAGAAGCGTTGCACCGGTTAACATCTCCAATTTCCAGATCTGCGTTTTCTGCTCAACATCACGAACTCCACTATCATCACTGCGTGACACGCCGGGACCCGCAGGCCGCACCTCGCTCCAGAAACCGCCGCGTTTCTCTTCGCCGATTAGCCGCTGCAGAGGTCTCGGCCTTCACACGATCTCGCCGTCGGACACTGCTCAGTTTCGTCGCCGTGCTGCATCGGGTAGAAGATGAACTCTGCTTCAAACTCTTTTAAGTGATCTGATTTTTTTTATTTGTTTTTATTGCTTTGCTGGGTCTAATGGTTAATGGGCTAAGAGTTATGGGTTGTTTTTTTTTTAATGGTCTAATATTTTCAAGTTTGGGTCCAGTTTCTTGTTATAAATCCTTTTCTAAAACCAAATAAAAAGATAAATAAGTCCAAGGTACAAAACAAATGTCCTTTTCTCTTAAATAAAAATGAAATAAAAACTTTATTTATTAAATGATAAAAAATAATTTTTTTTAACAATAAAACAAAAAACTAAAACCTAACCGACCAAGTATTTTTTAGAAGAACTACGTAGCTTTGAATTTCCCATTGCACTCGGGAATACGTAGGAGCGGAAATAATAATTCCGTCAAGCCAAAACTAAAATTTTCCTATTTTTTGTGTTTATTTTCTTTTTATTATATTTTGGGTAAAATAGATATTTTTTAAAAGTTATTAACAGTTTGCACAATTAACTTGAGGTACCGTCTTAGGACGGGCGGTGTAGGGTGCTAACACCTTCCCTACTCGTAACCGACTCCCAAACTCAAATCTCAATTTTTAATAAAAGACCAGTTTCCTTTAATATTTGGTTTTTTCCAAATTTTTCCTAAAATTAAATTTGGTGGCGACTCCTCTGTTTATTTTTTCCAATCGCGGCTCCCGGACGGGACGGTTGCGACAGCTGGCGACTCCACTGGGGAATATCGAGAGTCAGGCCTAATAGTTAATTGTGCAAGTTTTTAATAACCTTTATTTATTTATTTATTTTACCCTATCTTATTTATTTATTTGTAAATATTTTTAATTGAATCTTAAAGTATAGTTAGTTTCCACAAATATTTGTGTGTTCCTTTTTTTTTAAGGTGGTTATGGGTAGTTTTAGGATTCCATGTTTGTATGCTCCCTCCACACACTACACTTACACGTTGAGCACACCACTTATGAGTGAGGCCCTATAACCCGGGTCTTGGTAACCCTAAGATTAAGAAAGAGGTTGTGTAGTGGTAGCCATTTTGGGATATTCATCCTATCTGGGTATCATGAAAACCTCAGCTAGAGTGTGAGCCATTTTGTGGTGTCCCATGGCTGGTAGATTACCTACTGTCTTGGTCAACATCATGAATTGGGATCTTAGCTCTAGTGACCAAGAAATGTTGGAATTATAGAACTACCTTGTGGGAGGTCACGAATTAAAAATCCATAGGCCATTAGGGATAGAGTCCAATGATGTAACCCGATCTAGGACACAGTGTACTTTCTCTTAATATTCTCTTTATTACTATTATTATTTTTCTACATTATGCATACATTTTAACATAATGCATCTTGTTGTAGGAAATACAAGGTGAATATTTTTGAAAATGGAGAATAATATGGGATCTAACCGCAGTGAGACAAGGCCATCAATAATAAGAAAAATTTTGCACATTAAGGCCAAGAATATTGATACTACTAATCTCAAGACTTTGGGCCGAATGTTGAAAGTACCACAGAGACTCACTCTCACAAGGAAGTATGGTAAAATTTTAAATTTGTTGGATGTGGAAGGTGCAAGTAGAAGCAATCACAGCATTGGCCCAATATTACGATCCACCGATGAGGTGTTTCACTTTTCAAGACTTTCAATTGGTACCTACCTTAGAGGAGTTTGAACAGATTTTGGGCTTACCATTAGAAGGAAAGAAGCCATATTGCTACATCGAACAATATCCGTCTATTCAAACCATAGCACGCATGTTGAAAGTGCATCCAGAAAGCTTACAAAGTGTGCAACCAAATAAGGGATTTTCCAGGAAATATCTTGAAGATCATATGCACCACCTCGCAAAAGCTGAAGATTGGGATACCTTCATAGATGTACTGGCTGTTCACCATCTACGGCATTATTCTGTTTTCCTAACATTGAAAATTTTGTTGATTTTGCTGCCAGTGACGTATTCCTCGCTCTCAAATTCCATGGAGGAATCCTATTCCAGCAATCCTTGCCGATGTCTATTGTACCCTGAATTTCTGTCATGAGAGAAAGGGTAAAGAAATCCGCTGTTGTCTACCAATGTTATATGTCTGGCTTACTGCCCACATATTCCCCAGGAGTTATAAAACAGATTGTCCTATTGCAGACTTTAAATGTATCAGTTAAAAACTAAGAGCAGTCGTGAGTGGGCGATTCACATGTCTCAGCTGAAGGAACATCGAGTCAGATGGTATCCACGATGGGAAGACGTACAAGCCTTAATTTACCAGTGTGGGGGATTTCCCAAATGTACCCCTTATGGGCACAAGAGGTTGCATCAACTATAATCCATTACTAGGACAACGCCAACTCGGTTATCCTCTAATGAGCCCACCTGAAGCATCATTGACAATTCCTTTCATCTTTTACTATAAGGATGGAAAGGATACAAAGCTACTCCAAAAGGTGAGAAATTCATGGGATAGGATCATCAAGAAGGGGAAAGAGTTGGGAGTTAGAAGTTGTGCCGCCAAAGAAAGTTATCGCCAATTGGGTCAGAGATAGAGTATCAGAAATCAAGCTACCGTTCAAAGAACCAGTAATCCCTTCATATGAGGAACCTAGTTTCACATTGAGAATGAGGAACTGAAAGAGATCAAAAGAAAACTAGCACAGATTGAAAGAGAGAAAGCTGAAACAGAAGATGAGCTCAGAAAAGCCCTTGAGATAGCGCAACATTAAAAAGGGAAAACACTGAAAAGGATTCGGCTCTCGAAAGGGGCAGGAAAAAGCTGAAAATAGAACATGACTACTTACTCAAAACCAAAGGATGTCTCCAAGCTGCAAATAAAGAGTTGGCAATGCGAAGACAAGAGCGGGACCAAGCCAGAATCGAAAATGAAAGACTCAAGCAACTCTTAACAGAAATTGAATTAGCTCGCAAGGAAGCTAAAAAACAAGTAAATGATCTAAAGATTGAACTAGACAGCATGATTGCTCAATATAATAATGCCATTGGGAAGGAGAAGCAACGTATGGAAGAAATGTCTGCCAAATATCAAGCCGTTATCGAAAGAGAGCGAGCAAGGATAAAGGATTTGGGTGAGGCATATAAGAATGCAAGCAGAAGATATTCAAGGATGGGCAACAAGATTTTCACAGCTAGCATGGTTAGCCAATACCGCCATAGCAGAGGCTCCAGAGTACTTAAAAAAGGGCTGAAGCAATGATTTTTCATTCAGAACACCAGTCGAAATCAAAGAGTGTATAGAATATTGCCAGGACTTGATAGGAAAGATTAAGGATCTAGCTCGTAGAAAAGAGTAGAATTTCTTGAAAATGTCTACATTCTAAATATTACTACTGATGTACTTTGCGGTTATGAATGGAAAGTTATTTTCTCACTATTGATCCCATATTATTGTCCAAAACCTTTGAACAAGACGTTCTGAAAATGGTTGATCAAAGATATTCACCGTTCTTTAACCTGTAACAAGACATTCTAAAAATGTTTAATTAAATATGTTTGCACCTAATACCTTGGAAACGGGACGTTCTAGGAATCTTTAACTCAATACCATTGAACAAGACGTTCTAGGAATGTTTAAATAAATATATTCACACCTTGGAACGAGACGTTCTAGGAATGGTTAATTTCACTTTGAACGAGACGTTCTAAAAAATGTTCATCCCATCATATGTCCAAATAGCAGTTCTCTAAATTAATTGTCGTGAATAATTTCATGATAGGTAAAATAATCAATATAGCTGGAAAAAGAATACTGCTACACCCTTATCGGACTCGGTCACAAGCCAAAATCATGGATGAGCAAGAGCAAGCTCAGAAGTTCATAGAAGATATGAATCAACTCAAAGAACAAATGGCTCAGATGATGGAGATGATGCAAGCCATGCAAAAGGAAAAGAATACAGATGAGAATCCTCCAGCCTCAAATGAAACACAGCCAACTGAACCTCTTCTCACTCAGGGCTTCAATCAACAAGGGATCGCGATGCCCCTTGTTGTTTACCCGAACAATCAAACTCATCAGTCATTTGATCCAAACAATCCCCCATATGGTCTTCCTCAAGGGTTTGTACCACCAGTGGCTCCTAGTCCGCAAGACGGCTATCCAGATTCCCAAAACACTGCCCAGACACAAATCCCTACCAATGCTGCTGAGATACAACAAGTGCCAACCACCAATCCGCCAGGTGGTAGTACCCCGATAATGGTACAATTTGCTAACCCGAACACTTCACCATACACACTTCAAATTGGTGCCAATGGGACCCAAGCAACACATAATTTTGCTCCCCTGCAATATGTTCCTGTTAATCAGATGGGTGAGAGTCCTCAGTCCAAAGAAAAATTGGAAATTCTGGAGGAAAGACTGCGGGCTATTGAAGGAGTAAATAGTTATGGTCTTCGAGATGCCTCAGAACTTTGTTTGGTGCCAAATGTTGTGATCCCGCCAAAGTTTAAAGTGCCTGATTTTGACAAGTACAGGGGAATCACTTGCCCTAAAAACCACTTAACCATGTACGTCAGGAAGATGGCATCGTATGCCCATGATGATAAACTCTTGATTCATTTCTTCCAAGACAGTTTGACTGGGGCAGCTTCTAATTGGTACACACACCTTGAACGGACCCACATTCGATCTTTCAAGGATTTAGCAGATGCATTTCTAAAGCAATACAAATATAACATTGACATGGCTCCAGATAGGATGCAACTGCAAAGTATGTCAAAAAGGGATTCAGAGACTTTCAAGGAATATGCCCAAAGATGGAGGGAATTGGCTGCTCAAGTGGAACCCCCATTAGTTGAGAAAGAAATTGTGGCAATGTTTATTGATACACTCCAGTCACCCTTCTATGACAGAATGATTGGAAGTGTGTCGTCAAACTTTTCTGACATGGTCATTATTGGGGAAAGAATTGAAAGTGGAATGAGAAGTGGTAAGATAATTGAAAGTTCAGCTGGGACAACTGGAATGAAGAAAGCTCCGTTCCCTAAAAAGAAAGAAGGAGAGACGCATGCTGTGGCGTCAGAACAAAAAAGTCATGGACAATGGGTGTCAAACCCAATTCCTGCCAACTCCCAACCATCTTTTCAAACCACTTACGTTCCATATTACCCTTCATCTTCACATCAACAGCCTAACCATCCATATATAGCCTCCGCCTCACAAACTCCACCTCAACCTTATCAACATCAAACCCCTCCAGCTACCACACCTCAAACAGCTCAACCCCGGAACCAAAATACAAACCATAAAAAACCGCCCTATGACTCAGAAAGAAGTCCCAGGCAATTTGACTTAATACCACACCGAGCTTTTACCCCAACTTCTTCAGAATTCTATGCTAGCCCGCCTCCCAGCAAAACAACTAGAACCCCCATACCCAAAGTGGTTTGACCCGAATGCTAAATGCGACTTTCATTCGGGAGTAATGGGTCATTCCACAGAGAACTGCAGGACTTTGAAAGCTAGAGTACAAGATTTGATCGATGCAAAATGGTTGAGTTTCCAGCAAGAAAATGCTCCTAATGTGCGTCAAAATCCTTTGCCTACTCATGGGAATTCCGGAATCAATGCTATAGAAGATATTGAGATGCATGCTTACATAAGCCAAATTACTGATGTCAAAACTCCTATGAGAATTATTTTCCTAGAAATGCGCAAATATGGGTTAATACAAACCCTAGCGGAAGAAAATGTAGGAGTAAGATGTGATTTCCATGGGGAGAATAAACACTCAATTGAAGAATGTCTAGATTTCAAGAAGGTTGTGCAACAATTAATGGATGAGAAAATAATCTTGATTGGTCACCAATGTAATGTTGATAGTATAAACATGGTTGATAACTCTCTAGTTCACCCGGCACTAATGCCAATCACTCCTCTGGTCATCCAAGTCAGGCCACAGCCAGTTGTCGAACAAGGCAATCCAAAACCAATATATTCTGCAGTTCCTGATGGGCAGGCACCACTTGTCATCAAGGTCCCAGGTCCTTTTCCTTATAAAGACACTAAAGCAGTGCCATGGAAATATGACGCACAAGTCCAGACAAAGTCTCCCACTGAGACCACCATAGTTACTAATATCTCGGGAGTTGGTGGAATGACCCGAAGTGGACGAATCTATACCCCAGAGGGACTCCTAAAGGAACAAATAAATAAGAATGATTGCAAAGGTAAAGAGGTTATTAATGAAAATGAAGTGCCTTCAAAGTTGATGGATCACAAAAAAGAAGTGTCTGAAGAAGAGGTCTGCGAATTCTTGAAATTCATTAAGCAGAGTGAATACAAGGTGGTTGACCAAATTGAACCGAACTCCAGCAAAGATATCTCTCCTATCTTTGTTGTTAAATTCTGAAACCACACAGAAATGTATTGATGAAGGTGTTGAATCAGGCTCACGTTTCTCATGACATCACTATTGACAAACTCGATGGTATTGTGAGTAATATCATTGCTGATAATTATGTTACTTTCACTGATGATGAGATACCAGCTGAAGGGCTAGGCACAATAAGGCATTACATATTTCTGTGAAGTGTCGCGATCATGTTATGGCTAGAGTGCTTATCGATAATGGGTCTTCATTGAATGTGTTGCCAAAATCGACACTATCCAAGCTGCCTTATTGATGAACCCACATGAAATCAAGCACAATGATAGTAAGAGCCTTTGACGGCACACGAAGGGAGGTCATGGGCGAAATTGATTACCTATTCAAATTGGTCCATGTACTTTCGAGGTTCTTTTCCAAGTGATGGACATTACGCCAACTTTTATAGCTGCCTTCTGGGACGACCATGGATTCATTCTTCTGGGGCAGTACCCTCTACTCTACACCAGAAGGTGAAGTTCATCGTTGGTAACAAGTTGGTAATTGTTTCCGGAGAAGGAGATATGTTGGTAAGTAAGCCAAACACAACCCCCTACATCGAGGCAGCAGAAGAAGCTCTTGAGACTGCCTTCCAATCACTGAGATAGCAAATGTCACATATGTGAAGGATGGAACTATGATTTTGAAACCTCACCCATCTAAAGCGTCTAACATGATGGCAAAGGTATGCTTGAAAGGGGATATCAGCTTGGAAATGGTCTAGGAAAGAATAATCAAGGTATAGCCAGTATCATAATGCTCACTGAAAACCTGGGAAGGTATGGGCTAGGATATAAACCCACCAAGGCTGACAAGATTAGGGTCATGGAGGAAAAAAGGAGGAAGAGGTTGGCTCGAGTAGAACACCATGAATATGAGACCGAAAGGATTCCCATCTGTGACCTAAAGCAGAGTTTTCGCAGTAGCGGGGTTCATATTCCTGGATCAAGTAACAGCCATTTGATGATGATTATCCCAATCAAAGCCTCAATCTGGTGTACCCATGCTCTCCTGATACAAAGCTCAATAACTGGGAGATCGTTGAGTTCCCCGAGACCTTAGGATTTTTCTCAAAGTAATTCTTTAATCTTTTAAGCTCTGCCCAAGGCTTTAGGAAAACTTCAATAAAGGGGCGAACTTGTTTTTTTATTTCAGTAGGATTATCAATAAAATGCATTCAATTTCCTTTAGCTCTGCCCAAGGCTTTAGGAAATCCTTTTGTAATGGGCTTACTTATTTCCTTATCAATAAATGCATTCTGTTTTATCCATCTTGTGATTCTTTTTGGCCTTATTTTCCTTTGATAATAACCAAAATGCAGATCTGAAAGTGACTCTCTTGAAAATGACTGTGTAACTAATCCATCATACAATTTTGATAATCCTATTAATCACGCTGATGAGGATATTGATGAAGAGATTCCCCCCGAACTGATGAGAATGGTAGAACAAGAAGCCAGAGAAATTCAACCCCGTGAGGAGCCAACTGAAACAACTAATCTGGGAACTGAAGACGATAAGAAGAGGTAAAGATTGGGCTTTCCATGAATGAAAATGAACGAAAAGGCTAATCAAGCTATTGATCGATTACAAGGATGTTTTCGCTTGGTCATATCGAGACATGCCGGGGTTGGACCCTAGCATAGTAGAGCACAAATTGCCCCTAAAGCCTGAATGTCCCCCAGTGAAGCAAAAACTACGCAGAATGAAGGCAGAAATGTCTTTAAAATCAAAGAAGAGATCAAGAAACAATTAGATGCTGGCTTCTTAGCAGTGGCAAAATATCCTCAATGTGGTTGCCAACATTGTTCCAGTTCCAAAGAAAGGCGGGAAAGTCCGAATGTGTGTTGATTATAGAGATTTGAACAGGGCTAGCCCAAAGGATGATTTCCCTCTACCACATATCGATGTTCTGGTAGATAATACTGCTCGGCATGCATTATTTTCTTTCATGGATGGATTCTCGGGTTATAATCAAATTAGGATGGCTCCTGAAGATATGGAGAAGACTACATTCGTCACCCTGTGGGGAAACCTTTTGCTATAAAGTCATGCCTTTTGGTCTAAAGAATGCAGGGGCACATATCAGCGGGCTATGGTGACTTTATTCCATGATATGATGCACAAGGAGATAGAGGTTTATGTGGATGATATGATCGCAAAATCCAAATCTGAAGAAGACCATGTTAATGATTTGCAAAAGCTTTTTGAACGATTTGAGAAAGTTTAACTTCGATTAAACCCGGCCAAATGCACCTTTGGAGTAAAATCGGGTCAACTTTTGGGGTTTGTAGTTAGCCAGAGGGTATAGAGGTTGATCCAGAAAAAGTTCGAGCAATCATTGATATGCCGGCGCCTCAAACAGAAAAAGAAGTCCGTGGTTTTTTAGGGCGATTGAATTACATTGCTAGGTTCATTTCCCAATTAACTGCAACTTGTGAAACCAATCTTTAAGCTGCTACGTAAGAATCAAACGGTGGAAGTGGAATGAGGATTGCCAAAAAGCATTTGAAAAGATCAAGAAATACTTACAAGAACCTCCTATCTTAATACCCCCGGTGCCCAGAAGACCTCTTATCTTATATTTAACAGTGCTAAACGAATCAATGGGTTGTGTATTAGGACAACATGATGAATCGGGTAAGAAGAGCATGCTATATACTATCTGAGTAAGAAGTTCACAGGTAGTGAAGTTAATTACTCATTGCTAGAACGAACATGTTGTGCGTTGGCATGGGCAACCCGCCGGTTAAGACAGTATATGCTAAGTCACACTACTTGGTTGGTATCCAAAATGGATCCAATCAAGTACATTTTTGAGAAACCTGCTTTGACAGGAAGGATAGCCCGCTGGCAAGTCATGCTATCAGAATATGATATTGTCTATGTCACTCAAAAGTCAGTGAAGGGTAGTGCCCTTGCAGATTATCTGGCCAATCAACCTGTAGAGAATTATAGATCAATGCAATGTGATTTTCCAGATGAAGATATAATGGCTTTGTTTGAGCATGAACAATCATCAGAAATAGAAAAATGGAAGTTGTTGTTTGATGGAGCATCTAATGCACTGGGACACGGAATCGGAGTCATCTTAATCTCCCCGACAAATGATCTTATCCCCATTACTGCAAGACTCTGTTTCGATTGTACAAATAATGTGGCCGAATACGAGGCTTGTGCCCTAGGGATACGAGCAGCAATAGAATCCAAGGCAAAAAGGCTCGAGGTATACGGGGACTCTGCTTTGGTCATCCACCAGTTAAGAGGAGATTGGGAAACTCGAGATTCCAAGTTAATCCCGTATCATAAGTATATCAAGGGATTAATCGAACAGTTTGAAGAAATCACTTTTGAACACATCCCTCGAGAAGACAATCAATTAGCCGATGCACTATCAACCTTATCTTCAATGTTCAAAGTGAGTGATGAGAAATGCTTGCCACTCATTCAAATGGAAAGTCGTAACCATCCTGCATATTGTCATGTGGTAGAAGAAGAGCTTGATGGGAAGCCGTGGTACCATGATATCAAGTGTTTTCTCAGAAGTCGAGAATACCCCCTAGGTGCCTCTGAAAATGACAAAAGAACTTTAAGAAGACTCGCAATGGGCTTCTTTTTAGATGGGGATGTTCTTTATAAAAGAAATCATGACATGGTGCTTATAAGATGTGTCGATGCAAAAGAGGCCAATCAAATAATCAAAGAAGTACATGAAGGATCTTTTGGAACCCACGCCAGCGGTCATGCAATGGCTAGAAAAATATTAAGAGGTGGCCATTACTGGTTGACAATGGAGGCCGATTGTTTTAATTATGCAAGGAAGTGCCATAAATGTCAAACATATGCTGATAAGGTTCACGCACCACCAACACCTCTAAATGTCATGTCTGCCCCCTGGCCATTTTCAATGTGGGGAATGGATGTCATTGGACCAATTGAACCAAAAGCCTCCAACGGAAATCGCTTCATTTTGGTTGCAATTGATTATTTCACAAAGTGGGTTGAAGCCGCATCATAGGCTAACGTGACCAGAAATGTCGTGATTAAGTTTGTTAAAAAAGATTTGATCTGTCGTTATGGGTTGCCAAAGGAAATCATCACTGACAATGCAACCAACTTGAATAACAAAATGATGAAAGAGATGTGCGAGAGTTTCAATATAAAGCACCACAATTCTTCCCCATACCGTCCAAAAATGAATGGGGCAGTCGAAGCAGCCAATAAGAATATCAAGAAGATCATTCAAAAAATGGTTGTGACATATAAGGACTGGAGTGAAATGTTACCTTTTGCACTACATGGCTATCGTACTTCCATTCGAACTTCGACTGGGGCAACTCCGTATTCTTTGGTTTATGGGATGGAGGCAGTTTTACCAATTGAAGTAGAAATCCCTTCATTAAGAGTATTGATGGAAGCCGAATTAGAAGAAGCTGAATGGGTCCAAGCCCGACTCACTCAATTGAACCTCATTGAAGGGAAGAGATTAGCTGCATTGTGCCATGGTCAACTTTACCAGAAGAGATTGATGAAAGCTTATGATAAAAAAGTGCGCCCTCGACAATTTCGAGAGGGAGACTTGGTGCTAAAAAATATTCTCCCGATCCAAAAGGATCCCCGAGGAAAGTGGACCCCGAATTATGAGGGACCATATGTTGTGAAAAAAGCCTTCTCTGGAGGAGCTCTTATTCTCACAAAGATAGATGGTGAAGATTTGCCACTTCCTGTGAATTCAGACGCAGTTAAGAAATACTATGCTTGAGTGCACTTCCCAAAAAAAAAAAAAAAAAGAGAGAGAGAAGTTCGCTAGGCTGAAAACCTGAAAAGGCAGCCTAGGCAAAAGTTAGAATAACTCGCTAGACTGAAAACCTGAAAAGGCGGTCTAGGCAAAAGTTAGGGTTTAATTAAAAAAAAAAAGCAAAAAGAAAAAAAAAAGGGAAGTGCACCAAGTTGGTAAACTGGGGCAGTAATATTTGAAGACTGGGGCAGTGATATGTGCAGATTGAGATAGTGGCGCATGAATACTAGGGCAAATCATATCCTCAAAGATTGGTTAACGGGTGTTCAGAGTTATATATGGAACATTAACATCAGTCATTATAAAGAGTGTCACTTGAAGAAATGTGACTCCATAGTACCATTTTCCTATGGATGTTGCAAGCCTGAACATTGACCTTGTAGCCTCTTCATTTTCACTATAATAACATTGTCTTCCAACTCCAATCCTTTTGTTTTCTTCTCGCTTGTCACCCATCATTAATTGTGTGCATTCATCCTGATAATCATATACTGAAATGTGAAACATGTCTCGATAACTATAAAAATATAGAATTTCTTTGAGAAGCCTTAAGGTCATGGGCATGCAATGATTTCCCAAAAAAAAAAAAAAAAAAAAAAAAAAAAAAGAAAGAAAGAAAGAAAGAAAGAAAGAAAAGAAAAGAAAAGAAAAGGAAAAAAAGAAAGAGCAATCAGATACTTTCATCCATTGGGATAATCATTGTCTCCGATAAGAAGCAAGGTATCGTTAGAATAAGCAAAGGACTAGTCGACTCAGGAAATTTTGCTCTAGTTCATCCTGATTTGGCTGTGATCAAAACAATAAGGGAATAGTAGTAAAATTTTTAATAATTTTTTTTTTAAAAAAAAAAAAAAAAATAAAAAAAAATGCACAATCTGATCCTCTTAAAGTTCCTGCGGAAGCCATCTCCGTAAGCTTCTTTCAAGTTCCTGCGGATACCGTCTCCGTGAACTTGTCTTATATTTCCCTTCGAGCTCCTGCGGAAACCATCTTCGTGAGCTTCTTTCCAAGCTCCTGCGGAAACCATCTCCGTGAGCTTCTTTCCAAGTTCATACGGATACCGTCTCCGTGAACTTGTCTTATTTTTCCCTTCAAGCTCCTGCGGAAACCATCTCCGTGAGCTTCTTTCCAAGTTCCTACGGATACCGTCTCCGTGAACTTGTCTTATATTTCCCTTCGAGCTCCTGCGGAAACCATCTCCGTGAGCTTCTTTCCAAGCTCCTGCGGAAACCATCACCGTGAGCTTCTTTCCAAGTTCATGCGGATACCGTCTCCGTGAACTTGTCATATATTTCCCTTCGAGCTCCTGCGGAAACCATCTCCGTGAGCTCCTTTCCAAGTTCCTGCGGATACCGTCTCCGTGAACTTGTCTTATATTTTTCTTCGAGTTCCTGCGGAAACCGTCTCCGTGAACTTGTCTCCGTGAACTTGTCTTATATTTCCCTCCGAACTCCTGCGGAAATCATCTCCGTGAGCTTCTTTCGCCTAAAGCTTATAAGGATACCGTTTCTGTAAATAATAAATAAATAAATAAAACTTCTTCCGAACAAAATCGTAGTTCATTTCTTTCCTTGCTTCTCATAATGATAAAAGGATAACTACGGTTACACCTCTTATCTCATAAGAAACAAGTAAAGAGGGGCAGCTGTGAACACCCTATTTTGTCCGATCTGTTTTATTCAATAATAAAAGGGATAAACAAAATAAAAATAAATAAAAATAATAAAAATAATAAAAAAGCTGATAAAAAAAAAAAATTTGAAAATGATGATAATGGCAAGTTAAATTCGGTTCGGTTTGATAAAAGTGATCCAGATTGCATTCAGAGTTTTGTTTAGATAAAAGATGATGAATCAGTTAGTTTTATTGATTATGATAACATAATCACAAATCAGATTATGATAATGATATCTTTGAAGATAAACCTACTGATTTTTGTTATCTCTTCTAAAAAGGAATTCTGTTACCCATTCTTTCTATAAATAAAGCGCACAAATGCACTAGCAAAGGGAGAAAAAATTCGGATTGAACACCCAAGTTTTCTGAGATTTTTTCTAGCTTCTACCACTCTCTTCCTGCATTTCATTCTCACCTTCATTTATTCCATCACCACCATTGCCCAATTTCCACCATTGTCTTCCTAGATCACTTGCAATCAAACAGCATCACGGTGACTCCATCACTGTGATTCCACAATAGCAACCCCGATCCGCCAAGCTCCGCCATCGTTACGCTCCGCCGTGCTCCGCCGTCCCGCGCCTCTGCCAGTTGAGGTAGTTCCCGTGTAGCTGCTGGTCTGCCTCCTTCGTAGGTGACACAACGCACTACCATCTCCGCCGCATACCCCTCTCCGCCGTGAGGAACTGAGCCAGAAGTTCCAGAAGCATTGCACCGGTTAACATCTCCAATTTCCAGATCTGCGTTTTCTGCTCAACATCACGAACTCCACTATCATCACTGCGTGACACGCCGGGACCGCCGCACCTCGCTCCAGAAACCGCCGCGTTTCTCTTCGCCGATTAGCCGCTGCAGAGGTCTCGGCCTTCACACGATCTCGCCGTCGGACACTGCTCAGTTTCATCGCCGTGCTGCATCGGGTAGAAGATGAACTCTGCTTCAAACTCTTTTAAGTGATCTGATTTTTTTTATTTGTTTTTATTACTTTGCTGGGTCTAATGGTTAATGGGCTAAGAGTTATGGGTTGTTTTTTTTTAATGGTCTAATATTTTCAAGTTTGGGTCCAGTTTCTTGTTATAAATCCTTTTCTAAAACCAAATAAAAAGATAAATAAGTCCAAGGTACAAAACAAATGTCCTTTTCTCTTAAATAAAAATGAAATAAAACTTTATTTATTAAATGATAAAAAATAATTTTTTTTTAACAATAAAACAAAAAAACTAAAACCTAACCGACCAAGTATTTTTTAGAAGAACTACGTAGCTTTGAATTTCCCATTGCACCCGGGAATACGTAGGAGCGGAAATAATAATTCCGTCAAGCCAAAACTAAAATTTTCCTATTTTTTGTGTTTATTTTCTTTTTATTATATTTTTGGGTAAAATAGATATTTTTTAAAAGTTATTAACAGTTTGCACAATTAACTTGAGGTACCGTCTTAGGACGGGCGGTGTAGGGTGCTAACACCTTCCCTACTCGTAACCGACTCCCAAACTCAAATCTCAATTTTTAATAAAAGACCAGTTTCCTTTAATATTTGGTTTTTTCCAAATTTTTCCTAAAATTAAATTTGGTGGCGACTCCTCTGTTTATTTTTTCCAATCGCGGCTCCCGGACGGGACGGTTGCGACAAGGATAGACAGAAATTCCACCGTAGCTAGGTATATTCGCCATTCCTTGGCTATATGTTGCGAATTGCATTGGGGGAAACATATGCTGCCCTTGGGACACAAAGGGATAACCCCCACTCGAAGTCCCAACCTGTTTCATATAATCTAATAAAAAACAAATCCAGCAACACTGAATTATCAACCAAGCCATGTACATAACCATTTCTAAACAAGCATAATTTATAAGTCCTTTACTTACACTATTATTATCTGAATTTTGAGACAACTCTTTCACTTTCTTTTGCTTCTGTTTTCAGCAACTGCTAACTTTCTCTTTAACTCTCTATAGAGTAGTAAAAAATGTTACTAGCTAAAGCAATGAATTTGAAATAAAAGTTTTACGTTGTCATTGTGGCTATTAGTGTTGGTTGATCAAACACTATACTGGCTCTTGTTTAATTCGAATGTCATTGCTTCTTTATCCTGCGAAAATCATAAAGATTCTACTCATTTAATAAAGAATTCAAAAACATAACAACTTATGCTAAAGTTAGAGCCATCATTAATAAGAAACATACACTCTCAACTACAAGGCTGGATTTTGAAGAGTCGGAATGACATTTTTGATCATCATTCATACAATTATCATCAGTACTAACACGCATTGGACATGTGCTTGCATTGTGTTTTGTGCTAGTACAATTTGAACCATGTCTCGTCCTCTTCAAGCCAAACTTTTTCTTCTTAGGTGCACCTTTGGTGTTGACCTTATTGGGATCACAAAAGTTCTTTAATGACAAAGTTTGTGTTGCACCAAAGTCCTCGTACTTATCATACTTATTTGTTATCTTCAATATGTCTTCATCCATGACCTCATCGTAGTGTCTTTTTTTCTTGGTAGCTATCTCACAAAACCTAGTACAGGCACCACAATATGTCACAAAACGAGCTAGCTCCATCACATAAGGATGTACTCCATCAACCGAATCTGATGACATGAACGCAGACTTTGCATTCTTTGTCCACTGTGTCAAAATCAAACTAGTAGGGATGTGATCTACATGCTCCTCTTTCATGACACAAAAAATATGCAAACATGGAATTTCTCGATACTCAAAGCGTATGCACACACAATAAAAGCTTCTAGTAGCAGTATCATAAACAACTTTCCTTTCAAAACTACGATCATAATACTTTGCCAATATGAAAATCAAACTCTCTCCATTGACCACACCCTCCGTAACAATCAATCCAACACACTTTACAATCTGCTCTCTAACTTCTTTAAAATCTCAGCCGTGTAGATTTTCGCAGCATCCTTCTCAATATTCTGAAGACCTGTTGTCAGCATGGGTTCCGAAAATAGAGACTTGAAATTAACCACCAATTCATTATTTCGATATTCTCTCAAAGCTTGCTTAAAATTATGTATAAACTCAATCCGCGGTGAGATTAAAGATGGTGATGTTATGTCTACCCTAAGCTATTTTCATGGGAAAGCGGATAATGATCCCAGGTTATATGCAACATTTTAAACAACTAGTCAAGGTAGATTGAAGCACCTTTTTTGGGCAGATGGATGTAGTATGTCAGATTTTGTATGTTTCGGCAATGTTCTGGCATTTGACACAACCTATAAGAAGAACAAGTACAATTATCCTCTAATTATTTTCTCTGGGTGCAATCATCATTCACAAACCATCATATTGGGTTGTGCTTTGGTTTCAGATGAAACTACTGACACATATAAGTGGGTTTTAAATTCCTTTTTAGAAGCGATGGGAAATAAACATCCAAAGGCAGTCGTGACAGATGGGGATGGTGCTATGAGGGAGGCTATAAGGTAGGTTTTTCCGGATGCTTATCATCGGCTATGTGCTTGGCATCTGCACAAGAATGCATGTGAAAATGTTAAGTGTTCTCCATTTTTGTATGACTTCAAGAAAGTCATGTACTCAAATTTCACCATTGATGAGTTTGAAGAATTTTGGATGAATATGGTTGTTTATCATGGTTTTGTAGGGAACAAAAGGGTTTCTAAAACCTATGACAAGAAGACATTATGGGCCACTACATAATTTCACAAAAAGTTCTTCGAACATATACGCACAACTTCTCAATGCTAATCTATCAATTCAATAATAAAGATTCATGTTAGGAAGAAATGCAGTGTCAAAATAATTGTACAAGTCTTTCTTGGAAAAACCAACACCTTCATATCCACCCTTTTGAGCAACCATGTACCCCATAATATGACAAGTTCTAATGCCATAGGAATGTAGGCTATCAACTTGAGCTTTATCTGCATTGGTCAATCCGCGATAAGACTGAAATAAATGCACATATCTTGATGGGGTTAGTTCATGATTATGAGCCTCTAGAAATAATGCCACTATCCATCTTGATGTCTTCATCTTGCAGTGTACACGAAGCCTAGCTTCACAACCAGATCTAGTGATAGGTCTATGATCGTTTTTCCTAGCTACCCTTGCGAAGTGCTTTTTGTCTCTTAATCCCTGTCTATTGCATACAAATTGTCGCATTATGACTTTGTTCCTAGCATCATCTTGTTTCCTTATGACAAAACCATGACATTTAGCATATTTCTGATAAAAGTCATAAACCTCCTCTTCATTACTGAAATCCAGCTCTTTTATCTCATCAGCCGTCAACTCATAAGTCCTTTTTAAATTACCCTCCCCAACATCCAAGTTTTCACCATCACTCTTGCCAGATATATCATGATAGTCTGCACTTGAATTACCACTTTCATCAGAAGAAACATGATACTTTAAATCACCTTCATCACCCAAATTAACGGCTAAAAACTGCTCAAACTTATCCATCTGCAACGCAAAAATTATACAAGGTGAACAAAAATTAAGCACTACACTATATTTATATAACCTATATTTTCCTATTGAACTTATTGGTGCTGGAGCGTGCAATCATAAATAACACGTTTCAGCAACATCAACCTACCAATTCTTAAATTATAAATCAACAATTCAGCAGTAAAAATATGGATTATGGTACAAACAACTTCTAATCACCAAAAAATTGGAGTCACCATATGCATAGAGAAAGCCAACATAGAAAAAAACCTTTAAAAAACTTTTGTTAATCCACAAGTGAGGCTCGCAATCAAAATACAGCAAGATCAAAATGTAAAGACCAATTTTGAATGAGACAGCAATCAACTTTGAGAATTGAAGCCTTCAAATAACCCGAGAAAAGAACAGATTCACAACCAACAGAGCAGAAAAAGACAGCCAAAGCCTTAGGCCACAGTGATTGTCTTTAGGCTCTCAGTCAAATTATAGGTTCCAAACGTATGTATCAACACTTCCAAGTGTTCCTGCCGAGATCCGAGTTGCCGGAATCTGGCCGTAAACGTCAGACCAAGGGTGAACGTTGGGGTTGTTTAGATCGTGGCTTGACAGAATACTTATGTTCCGGTCCTACGTATCCCAATGGGAATCAAAGCCAGACGTAGTTCTGAGTTCAACCCTTGATCACGTGGTGCATCAATCTCTTAATCTTGTATCTGATGTACTCCGGTGGGCATGGACCTATTGATAGTCTCTTGATCACAACCGGGACCTCTAATACGCTTAAGAGAGAACACCAAGCTCTAGTGAAAAGTTAAAAGTGTCTTTCCTCTTAGACTCTTCCTCTTTTTATAGAGGAGTAGAGGGGTAAACCGATCCTATTTTCTAGGATCTAGTTCATCTCTTATCACTTATCACTTATCTTTTTTAGCTCAACTCCAACCACTTTTATTGATAAGAGTTATCCCTTATCTAAAGTAAGGTTGTTAGCTGGGTTTTAGATAAGTGTATCGTTAAGTTAGTTAAGCTTCCGAGCTCGGCGGCCGAGCTTACCACCTCGGCCAGTACACCAAGGAAAATCAAAACAGAACAACTGAGAAAGAACAAAAGAACCTCACAAATCTACTTGTAACAGCCACTCATGAGTTTCACTCCCTCACAGTCATTGAAGTGTTTCACACCCTCACCAAAAAAACCAAAACACCAATTGTTTCACACCCTCGCCATTTACACTCAAACTCATCAAGAGAAACTAATTGAAAACAATCCAATCTGCCAATACAAAATCTACCTACCACTTCTCAAATCAGAAATCAAAATTTCACAGATGAAAAAAAGGGATTAGGAGTTATGCACAACTTACAAATTCAGAATTCAAACACCAATTGCTCATGTACAACTCACAAATTAAAGATAACAACAGAACCTATTCAAAGCATACACTAAACCAGAGAGTTGAAAGACAATACCTTGAGGGAGGCCAAAATACACTTCAGCTTCAAATGTAATTCAAGTAAAGTGTAAGAACAACCACACACCGGACGAACTATGGAGATGAATGTAACACTCCCCTTAGGCATTACCTCGTGAACGCGTACGGAAATAAATTAAAAAGAATTTGCTGGTTGCTTTCGGAAATTTATTTACTTTAAGTCAGAAAACTTGGGTGTAAAAATAAATTTTCTTCTTAATACTTCGGAAAATGTGATGCACACATCAAATAATAAAACTACATCATAATTGTCAACACACATACATTGATTTTATTCATAAACAAAACCTTCCACAATGTACAAGCTTTTCTTAAAAGTACTTCATTATTCCCAACTGAAAATTCAAACTACGTAAAGGTTCTCAAGACTACGTCTACCGACTTTCTGAACAACACACAACCTAAGAAAATCCTAAGCAGGCCACTTTATAAGACATCTACTAGAAAGACCTCCATGGTCCTTACTACTATCACCGACCTTTTCAAGGATCGGAACTAGACTCCTCGAGCAAACTGGAACTCCTCTGCACCATCTGCTCTCATGTACCAAGGTACAACAGCAAAACCAGAAAAATAGATATATAACACGGGTGAGATACCATTATATGAGTTTATTATGATAACCACATGCACGACACACAAAACATCATACAAATAAACTCGCAACATATAATATTCTCAACATAAACACGACAGTTTATCAAGGAGCTTCATACCCAACAGTCAATCGCCATTTATAAAAATGCATGACACTTCAATATATAACGTCTAAATTTTATACCTAATCTCCGGATATCCCAACTTCCTTTTTAAAAGGCACAACATTCAACGTTCCATGGCACATTGTCCAACATAAGGCACAATGATCAACATACATGGGTTTCATTGTCCATCACGACACAATATACAATGTTACATGACACCTTGTCCATCAAGGTACCATGTTAAAACAACGTGAAGCACGTCTCCCAAATAATGCATGTAAAACATTTTATTTCTCGTCATTTTTCTTTTTCTTTTTTTTATTCTTTCCTTGTCGAAGCTCAAAGGCTCACGACCATTCAAAATTTTCAACGTTAATATTTTTCATCGTCAACACAGGACATGAAGTTCGAGTGCTCAATCACAAAGCGTTTGACCGATGCCTCAGTCTTAGGTTCGTGGTTATAGAAAACAATATTCACCTTTAACAACGTTCATCACACCGTATATAGGACATAAAGTCCACAACAACGTTACATGGATCAATGATCTACGTGTTTTCACCATAGAACACTAGAATCCCGACGTCTCGGCTACTAGGCTCACTTTTCAACGTCAATAATAATTTCATTCTGTGAAACACAAATTCAAAACAAATCCTCCACAACTTATCCAAGTTGCTGGAAATGATTTCGCTAATTAAAAACTCTTTTGCAGAAAATCTTTTTCGTTTGAAATTCGTTTATAAAACGTTAAATTACAGCGAAATTCATTTTTCTCCAATGCTTTTCCTCTTAAAAAGTCTTTTTCTGAAAACTTTAATTCTTGAAAAAGAACCTATTCATGACCCATTTCGGTCCAAAGAAAATGAAACTATTTTTAAAATGTTGCCGTAAAACTATTTTATGAATTTCTCGAAACTAAACAGGATTTTACAATCTCGTCTTAACCTTAAGATCATACATTGCGTTTCCCGTCGCTTCATTCCTCTTATTTAATAACTCCATAACATAACTCATTCTCATGTCGTTCTATTTATCCTCAATATCCTCAACTTTTCATATGAGCCTATCACACTCGAAGGACATAATCAAAACTTAATCACTCCTCTTCTCAACACTGCTCCACTAGAAAACCTTATCCCAATCATCTAACTCTCACAATTATCACCAAGATCAACATTAACTTTACAGCAACACGCATCAACTTCATACTCAAAGTATCCAATCATAATCTTAGTCCCTTTTGATTATAATTCACCACTCCAATTTATATCACCTCACACATCTCAACCTCAAAATAACTTTATTGCACCTCTTAATGCAATTAAAACCAAAAGAGATCATAAAGGGTAGAATTATCTAACTCCTAGTTTTGAACTTTTCTAACAACTTAGTTTTACCTAAGAACTCCACTTTTCCGCTCACATTCAGCTTAGGTAAAACTACTATAGACACTTTTATGTAATTCTTCCAATCATACAATTAAATCTTAGCTACGATCATTTGATCATTACCTTAGATTTCCTTTAGCGACCTTTGCCTCGATCATGATAGAATCTACTAATATTAATTCTAGAAATTCTCAGCTTACTAGTCACATCTACACCTCAATAAAAATCCGCTCATCTCTTGTCGTGCTTAGGTACTACACTTACTCCCAGTTAACCTTCTAAGGATCAATTCCTTTCTTACTTGTCCATCGAACTCAGGATGATAAGCTGAACATTAACTTCAACTTGGTTCTTAACGCTCGATGCAAACTTTGCCCAATACTTGAGGTAAGTTTTTCGGGCTTCATTTAGAACGATGCTGGAAGATTCTGTATGGATTTTGATCAGTCCTCTGATACATACTTCTGTTAGCTTCTCCACTACATAGTGGACCTAAGCAGGTAAGAAGGGTGTCGACTTCGTCAACCTACTCACAATCATTCGAAAAGAGATCTTCAAGACAAGAAATTTCTTGATTTCACTTTCACAAGAAAGCGCAACTAATAATTTGATCAATCTGAAAGATACGAGTTTCCAGTATGTAAAAAGATTCTTCAATAGGTTCGTGAGTGTAAAAATGCATAGCTAATACATGTTTACAAACATGACTTTAATAAAATTCCTTCTTTCTCAAGAACTTCCATCGGTTTAGGGAATCAAAAGATGAATTGTAACACCCCCTTGGGCATTACATATCTAACTATTAACTTGTTGCGGAACTAAAATAAAAATAATTTTGCTGGTTTGCTTTCGGAAAAATATAATTTATAAACATAAATAAGCGTCAGAAACTGGTATAAACTTTGTCACGACTCAAAACCTAAGTCAAGACTGGCGCACAGATGTACAATCCTAGTCTGGCAAGCCTATTTATATTAGAATTGTAATAGGATAAAAAGCTAGAATTTTTACAAAAATTTCGACAGAGTCTCCTCTATAATTTCAACATCCCAGAGTGAAAACACTTGCTGAAATATTTATATTTTCAACCCAGAAATTCCAGTCATACAAAATACATCAAGATAGTAATATTCTGAAAATATTTACATCAACAAGCTATGCATGACCAAAAGGAAAATCTTAGATTTCCATCTAAAAGAAATGCTCTCAGAGCCATAAACAATCCATTTAAAATAAAGGCTCTCCGAGCCATGAACATATATACTATCATATATTAATAACGTCTCAAAAACCTAAGCTGGTCGTTCTAAAAGGTATTCTCGGGAAATATCCCATGATTCTCACCATTATAACTAACATCAGACATCTTCAAGGATTGAGACTAATATCCCCAAGTGAAGCTGGGAACTTCTCTGCAACCTCTGTACACTCAAACCCAAAATACCACAAAAAAAACCAAACAGGAATAATGCAAAGGTGAGATACTGACATATGAGTTTTATCGTGATAACTACATGCGTGACACACAGACAACAACAGCATGTACACATATGCACTTCACATAAATTCTCAGAATAAACAAGATATTCTAAACAATGGGGTTCATACCCGGCGGTCATTGCAATTTATAAAATTACACGACACTTCAACATCCACCATCAAATCTTAATATTTGTTCTCTTTAATTTTCTTTTCGTTAATTTCTTTCTTTGTCGAGGCTTACCTCTCACGACTGTTCTTACTTAGACATCGAAAACGTTCATTCTCAACATAGGACACGTGGTCACACGTGCTAACTGGGACTCTAACTCATGACACACAATATAGAGATTCAACAATGCGACCTGAGACTCTAACCCACGACACACACAACAGAGATTCAACTGTGTAACTTGGGACTCTAACCCACGACACACACATCAAAGATTTAACTGTGTGACTTGGGACTCTAACCCACGACACAACAGATATTCAACTGTGTGACTAGGGACTCTAACCCTCGACACACACACATCAAAGATTTAACTGTGTGACTTGGGACTCTAACCCACGACACAACAGATATTCAACTGTGTGACTAGGGACTCTAACCCTCGACACACACATCAAAGATTCAAATGTGTTAACTGGGACTCTAACCCACAACACACCGAACAGAGATTCAAATGTGTTACCTAGGACTCTAACCCACAACACATTGAACATGGATTCAACTGTGCCAACTGGGACTCTAACCCATGACACGCACAACAGAGTTTTAAATATGTCAACTGTGACTTTAACCCACGACACATACAACATGAATTCAACTATGCCGATTAGGACTTTAACCCGCGACATATAAGACAAATAGTCCACGTACTTACTCATAGGAACACTAGCCCGACGTTTTCGGTTATCTAGGTCCTCAAAACTTCCACTTACATAACTCAAAATTTCAAATTTTCCTCTCATGTTTTTAAAGCATTATTCTTACTATCATTGAGCTCTGACCATTGTTAGGCTTTCAGTCAAACCTAAAATCAACAGTTCAATCCAGACATACAAATATATTCAAACCACATAAACAGTTATTATCTCATCGAATTTAAAACACACATCATACATAACTACATCAACCTTACACACAACAACCAAATAGCACATAGTTACCAAAACCATTCAGGTAAACTCCCTTTACCTCTGAAGGCCAGAAATGATCATCTCCTTGACGCATTCAACAGTCAGCTTCCCTCACCACGAAGCTGCTCAAGTTTCAAACCCCAACTTGATGTCACCGTTTCCTCTAAAAAGCTCCTATCAACTCCCAAAAAATATAAAACCTGTTTCCCCCAGGCAAACGCAACCACGGCAACATCCCAGAGAGGGAGTCAAAGCATTTTCACAACCAGACAAAACACATAGTCAGGTCATCATCAAATGCTCACTCTAAGTTGATTTTAAATACTCAATTTCTCAAAATAGAGCTAATTTCAATAAAAATCAGATTTGGGACTTTAGGGTTCATGAATCAATTTGGGGAAAACTCATTTTAACTAAAGAATGTTGAAATTGGTTTAGGGAAACACTAACTCACAGTCCCAATTGCATAAAACGAGGTTCAATTTCAAAATCCATAACATAAATCAAAAGCTAGGGTTAGGGTTTCAAAGTCAATTTGGGGGTTTACAAAATAGAAGAGATTAGGGGTAAAATACTTACCCAAGGTGACGAGGAAAGAGGACATGGTGGTTGCAAGGCCAACCGGCGTGGCGGCAGTCGCAGTGGCACGACTGAGGACGGCGGCAGAGCTCTGTTCTGCATCAACCATGACCAAATAGAGGTGAACCTCATAGAAGGGAAAGGGGTGGACGAACCACCATAGACGGCGGCCAGGAGATCTCCCCGCGGCGGAGGGATGCGAGCGCTGTCGTCTCCTCCCTTACGGTGGTTCCGAGCGGCAGTGCAGGGGGTGTTGTGTGGCTGCTTCAAGGAAGGAAGGAGAAGATGGAGTTTGAGAGAAAGTGAGAGTGTGGTTTTGTTGTTGAAGAAGAAAGGAGGAAATGAAGGGGCGGGGGGGGGGGGGGGGGGGGGGATTCTGTCTACGGGTTTGAGAGAGAGGGGAGCATTTTTTGTTTTTTCATGTACTTAACAGGTAAATACTAAAATGAATGGTAAGTTTTGAGCCTAAAAATAAACACGTTTGTAGCTTTTTTAATCTAAAAATAAAAGGTGACAAATATATACTTTCAAAATTTGAAATAAAGTAGAGATTGATAGTTGAATTGATTAACTAAAAAAATCCACGGTCCAACATTTAATCTCCGATTAATGTTAAACCAATTTATTTCCAAATCTAAAAATAAATAGAGTGAAATATGAAAATAATTTTCTTTCAATCATATCATTTAACATATTTTTCTTAATAAATACTAATAGTGACAATAACGTAAATTATTGTCTAGTAAGCGTACATGTACTGAAATAAAGCAGTTCTAACGCACTTAATAAAAATCATTTTAAATGAGTAATTAAAGTTACTCAAACTAAACCACATAAAATAACCAAAGTTAAACATCTAGGAAATTAATCTTTCCAATTAAAATAATATAAACATATATATTTACTGTTATTGAAGAACAGTAAAAATCGGGGTGTTATATGAACAATTCCTAGCCTCAAGAGGATTCAATTAGTACCAGGAATTTACAAAACGACTATTTAAAAGGAAACACTCTAGCAAAAATTCAGACTAGATCACATCTACCAAAAGCAGAAGAGACTAGAGTAAGTTTTCAGCAAGAAACTTCTATTATCAAGAAACCATCTGTGTTACACAACTCAAGAAATACTCACAATGCATTTTCAAAGAAATATGAAAATATCCAAACTGTTAGAATTAATTGATAAGTCATGATAGACTTTAAATCAATGTCAGAAAAGTGAGTTTGGCATGTACAAAGCGTACCGCTGTGATTGTCTAATACAACCATAGGAATTTGAGGAACAATTGTCAATAAGGAATGAACATTACTGATAAGAATTTTCTTAACACTGAGACATTCACCTAAGGTTGAATATTCAAATCTATTCGCCTTGGTTTCCAACAAGCACAAAGGTCTTTTCTGAAGCGCTTAGTATGGTCACCCTCAATCGGCATGATCACGGACAACTTGATCAATCTCATAGACATACGAAGAGTTGATCTTTCCTCATAAGCTAAATCAACGGCGCAAAATCTCAAATAGATCTTCACTCCAATCTGGTGATAACTCGTCCTCAAGTCCATCTGTAAGTAGACAACAACTCCTCGCGAGTGATCTATCAAATCAACCACGCACGACAGAGAATACTTGTTCATAATCGTCACTTTATTGAGTTGTCAGAACTCCATGCGGAGTCTGAAACCTTCACACAATAATGATCCTTCCTACGGAAAATACTTGGTCTAACAAACTGTTTAGACCATAGATCTTCTATTTTGAATCGAGTCATCCAACTCGATTAACTTTGTATCCTACACAAAGTCATAGAGATCAACCCGAATCTAGAAGCTAGATTGATTGAAAACTCAATATCCTTTGCAAATGACCAACTTAGAACATTCTAAGGGAATACTCCCGGGAAAAAATATCTTCCACGATAGGTACCTCATTCAAATGTTTGACACAATCCCAAAGGGATGAACAAACGTGTCAATATGAACATAAGTACCCTTTACTAAACATGAGTACTCAAAAGGTCTCTACCCAATTAGAACCCATTAAAACATACGTACTTGTGTGTCAACACACATTGTTTCAACAAAGAAATAATTTAGACAGAGTTCAACCAGAGATCACACAACAAAAACCTAACAGACCTATTCCCCAAGGTTCTTGAAAGACTCGACCACCTCTGATACCACTCATGTAACACCCTCCTTGGGCATTACCTCGTGAACATGTGCGGAAATAAATTAAAAAGAATTTACTGGTTGCTTTGGGAAATTTATTTACTTTAAGTCAGAAAACTTGGGTGTAAAAATAAATTTTATTCTTAATACTTCTGAAAATGTGATGCACACATCAAATAATAAAACTACGTCATAATTGTCAACACACATATATTGATTTTATTTATAAACAAAACCTTCCACAACGTACAAGCTTTTCTTAAAAGTACTTCATTATTCCCAACTGAAAATTCAAACCACATAAAGGTTCTCAAGACTACGTCTACCGATCTTCTGAAAAGCACACAACCTAAGAAAATCCTAAGCTGATCACTCTATAAGACATCTACTAGAAAGACTTCCATGGCCCTTACTACTATCACCGACCTCTTCAAGGATCGGAACTAGACTCCTCGAGCAAACTGGAACTCCTCTGAACCATCTGCTCTCATGTATCAAGGTCCAACAACAAAACCTGAAAAACAGATATATATATATATAGCAAGGGTGAGATACCAATATATGAGTTTATTATGATAACCACATGCGCGACACACAAAACATCATACATATAAACTCACAACATATAATATTCTCAATATAAACACAACAGTTTATCAAGGGGCTTCATACCCAACAGTCAATCGTCATTTATAAAAATGCATGACACTTCAATATACAAGGTCTAAATTTTATACCTTATCTCCGGAGATCCCAACTTCATTTTTAAAAGGCACAACGTTCAACGTTCCACTGCACATTGTCCATCACAAGGCACAATGATCAACATACATGGGTTTCATTGTCCATCACGGCACAATGTACAATGTTATATGACACCTTGTCCATCAAGGTACCATGTTAAAACAACGTGAGGCACGTCTGCCAAATAATGCATGTAAAACATTTTATTTCTCGTCATTTTTTCTTTTTGTTCATTTCTTCCTTGTCGAAGCTCAAAGGCTCACAACCATTCAAAATTTGTAACGTTAATATTTTTCATCGTCAACACAGGACATGAAGTCCGAGTGCTCAATCACAAAGCCTTAGACCGATGCCTCGGTCTTAGGTTCGTGGTTATAGATATCAACATTCACCTTTAACAATGTTCATCACACCGGATATAGGACATAAAGTCCACAACAACGTTACACGGATCAATGATCTATGTGTTTTCACCATAGAATACTAGAATCCCAACGTCTCGGCTACTAGGTTCACTTTTCAACATTAATAATATTTTCGTTCTGTGAAACACAAATTCAAAACAAAACCTCCACAACTTATCAAAGTTGTTGGAAATGATTTCACTAATTAAAAACTCTTTTGCAGAAAATCTTTTCCGTTTGAAATTCGTTTATAAAACGTTAAATTACAGTGAAATTCATTTTTCTCCAATGCTTTTCCTCTTAAAAAGTCCTTTTCCGAAAACTTTAATTCTTGAAAAAGAACCCATTCATGACCCATTTCGGTCCAAAGAAAATGAAACTGTTTTTAAAATGTTGCAGTAAAACTATTTTCTGAATTTCTTGTCATTTAGAATTAAAATCATTTTTAAGTCAAAAATTGACTTTTTCTCTTAAAATAATTTTAATAACATGGAAATTAAGTCATTTTTGAAAAATAACTTTTTATAATAACTTTTTATTTTATTTCAGAATTTGTTTTGTAAAAATTAACGTCACTAAATTTTTTTCATAGTTACGTCCTCACTACTGCTCGTAGATCACTCTTACACCGTAAAATCATTAAAATAATATTATTTTCAAGTTTTCTTCAAATTCCACAAAATTAACTTAAACATCTTCTTCAACGTTTTCAACTTATTCAACATTTTTCCAAGCTTTTATCCTTAATCTAAATTTTAGCACTGACCACTGTCAGGCTTTTTAGTCAAACAACCAATCAACAGTAAAATCACACATCATAGTTGTAACAGATATCACAGTTATAACACGCATCCATAATCAACATACAACATATATAACACATACGCCACATATAAACATACATCACAGAGAATAATAAATTAGATAAAAACACTACGTAAATTAAAATTAACAGCCACAACGAAATCACCAATAAGCATACAGACTCACAGATAGCACGTGGCTATAAAAAATCCCTTAGGTAAACTCCCCTTACCTCTTGAAGATTTCAAGTCTCGTTCTAGAAGTGTTTTCAGATTCGTTTCCCGTTTCCTCCGCATAACACAGAATAATCAAATACCGTTTGATCCTTCACAACAAATCACATCAAAAAATTAACACAATCAAATAAACAAAAATAGGCTAGGGTGTAAGCAAAAATAGGATCTATTATATGAATTTTAGAACACAGATTACTTACTTGTTGAAGACATGATCACTAGAATGAAAATAAGAATTGCTTCACCTGAAACAAAAGACCAAGCCTTCCCCTGCCTGTTCACGCACTCCCAATTCATAGCCATCAATGGGGCAAGCCGTGAAGCAACTAATTATCATATCCATGACGGCAGAGGGGACCTAGCCAACTATATATAATAGTAACTATAACCCTAGGCACCTCCCATTACGGGCCTATAGGTTAAGGCCTACACTATTACCCACATAGATCAGAATTAGGTGCCAATAACCCATTACAAATAGATTACCATATTAGCGGGCTTAAGCATCATCAAATGGATCATAACATTAGCCCGTTATTCACAAACCAAAATCCACAATTGATTGTAGCCCACAAGAATTATTTGAAATAATTCTAACATTCTCCCACTTGGGCAAAATCAATTGTGTAGTTTTAATTTGTAGAAAACATTTTCGAAAACGACTCTCGGGCTAATAACAAATATTTAATGTGGCCACAAAACAAATGATCTCATGATGCAACACCTAATTAAGACTCCATCCAAAAAAAGCCAAGTAATATCGGATTATGGCGGTAGTCATACCTTTTATTGATATGGAACCTTCCATAGTTACAAATATTACCAACTAGTCATCGATGTGGAGTGTAGCAAGAAAATGACATGCCAATGTGATCAAATAGCCATACTGTCATTTTCTTTGTCAGTCCTCAGTTTCTCTCAAATGCCAGAAGGCCAAAGAAACTACATGGTTAATAAAAATAACCATCATGCCTTGATTCCAACAAGGTGTCGACCACGTGCACAATGGTTTCAACAACACCAAGCTTCAAATACATAATGTCGCAGCTCAAACATGGCATCGACCACTGGCATAATGGTCCGACCGATACTGAGTCTTTCAAATTCACAATGCCTCAGCTCCAACATGGCATCGACCACAGGCATGTGGTCTCAATGACACCGAGCTTAAAAATTCATAATGCCTCAGCTCCAGCACGGCATCGACCACGGGCACAGTGGTCCCAACGACATCGAGCTTAAAAATTCATAATGCCTCAGCTCCAACATGGCATCGACCACATGCATTATGATAGCAGCTTGGCGAAGCCCACTTGCGGGCAGCAGAGAGTGAGAGAGAGTGCGTTCTCTACGGGCATCAGTTTTCCATTCCGTTTTTTGCGTTGTGCTCTACTCTTTATGCTTGATTTTATATATATTTTTCATAATTTTTTCACTGTGATAATTATTTTTTATGAAAAATAATGCATTATATTGCTTATTTAATTATTTTTCTGGGTGAAATTTAAATGAAAAATATGTTGGAAAAATTATTGACCATATTTTGGATTTTATGTGATGGTCACTCTCCCTGGATGACATTGTGAGATTATATGCTCTTAACTTTTGATATATGTTTTAATATATTTACTTATTGAGCTATATCTTGTCATTAAAACTGTTTAAGTGCAAAACATGTAAGGAATGCTATTAATATTGATATGTGACCAGCATGAGTGTTGGTTTTGATAAAGTATCTTCTGGGTCATGGTTTGGCAAGAGAAAAGTGATTCCTATGCAAAAGTTTTTGTTAGTTGTTATGGGTCGTCATCGCCAAAGTGGGACCACCTATTTCAATTGATGGAAATTTCTTTGTCATTTGAGGAATACTTTTAATCATTACATGCAGTTACCTGCCCAAAGGGGGTTATTGCATGTTATGTTTGGAAGTTCACTGTGGATGGAGTTAATGGGGAATGCATTGGGCTAAGGGATTCGTCTGCCCAAAGGGGACAATTTCTTGAACTCAGTGTATGCTAGCTGATTAAGCCATCTGAGGTTTTGACCTTGGTTCTGACCATGGTTTTTGCATTCTGCCCAAAGGGGAATGCACTATTTTATTGGCCTCGTTGTGATAGTATCTTTTATTTGGCTATATCTTGCCATATTATTTGTTCTAATGCATTCATGTTTTGTCTTAGCAGTGACTTAATTTCCCGTGAACAATTGTTTCGCTTCAATTGAAAAATTTGACTGGCTCAAACTATAACAAGTGGAAACAAGACTTGATTCTATATGAGTTTTATTATTGCTATCTAACGTTTGAATTTATGACCCATTTGAAAAGTTATATAAAGTTGATGATACCATTAAATTGGATTCCGCTTTTATTGGCTCTACACAAGGATGGGTGTTACACTCTCAAAGGTTGGTTAAAAGATATTTTGGTTATTGATGTATTGTATAAATGCATAAGTAGAGAAATTTATTCTCAAAGGTGTTAATTTTTAAAATATATGTTTTGGAATATGCATTTATATACAAGAGTGTGACATTCTTTTAGAATGTTGTGACATGGAAATTATTGGGCTCCTTTATAGGCATGATTTTGGAAAATTATTTCTAGTGCACAATCATATTATTTTTTCATTAATGGTGATTATTGTCACTCAATTATTTGAAAGATTTGGAAAAATAATATTTGATATATATGGATTTGTGCTCTCTATGAGTGATATAAATTATATAAATTTGGAAATATATTTTGCATGATAAATACAACAAGTGTGTTTATGTGATATCACAAGTGAGATAATATCCATTTTGGAAAGCCTTGAATAATTATGCCTCGAATATCCATTGGATGGTTAAATTGGTACTTATGCACATACTTTGTTTCCTTTTGAGAATTTTATTATTTATATTATGTTATAACCTTTCATGGTTATTACTATAATTAAATTGGAGATTGTGGGGAGCATATGTGAGCTATTTTAAGTGCTTCCTCTTGAAATGAGATCCATTGTTTAAATGTGATTTTGGTATATTGTTTGTATTTTTCGCTGCGTAAATATCTATATTGAACAAGGGATGTAGTTTATTAATTCTTCCAGCTGATATTAAGAAAATAATATACTGGAAAGAGAATATACCATAATCTATATATGTACCTGATATTGTGTACTTGACTGATGCTATGAAAGTTAATACTTTTAGCATATATCATATGCTTTAAAGTGTCAGTTTAGTTAATTATATGAGCTCCTATTTGGATTGTTGTACGTGTAAAACTTGCGGAATGCTGTTGGATTTAAATTCATGATCAGTAGAGGTGTTACCTTCTTATGGACTGTATCATGGTTGAGGGCAAGATAAATTGATTCCTGGATAAAAGTATTTCATTGATTATAATCGGTAATTACCGCCAAAGTGGGATTACTCATTATTAATTGGTGGAGTTTCTTTTTATCATTAGAGGAATACTTCTGGTTTTACGTGCAATTACCTGCCCAAAGGGGGTTATTGTATGTCATTATTAGAAGCTGATTTGCAATAAAGTTATTAGAGGTGCACTGGTCTAGGAGATCTGTTTGCCCAAAGGGGATAAATTTCTAAACTTGGTATATGCTCATTGAGTAACTTATTATTGATGATTGTGGATAAAGTTATTGGAGGTGCACTGGTCTAGGAGATCTGTCTGCCCAAAGGGGATAGATTTCTAAACTTGGTGTATGCTCATTGAGTAATTCATCATCAAAGATTGTGGGTGATGTTAATGGAGGTGCATTGGTCTAGGGGATTTGTCAGCCCAAAGGAGACAATTTTCCGAACCTAGTGTATGCTCATTGATTAACTCATCTGAGGTTCTGACTGTGGTTACGACCTTGGTTGCACACTCTGCCCAAAGGGGAATGTGTTGTTATGTTGGCCTCAAAATAGTTTGATTTAAGCTAAAGTTAAGTCTTGCCTTGTTGTTTAGCTTAACGCATTTCAAGTTTTGCTTAGTAATCATTTTTAAATAACAATTGTGTTGCTTATTTTGTTATGGAGCAAGAACATTTCTATTTTTTTAGAAAGACACGTGTCTGAGAAAAATGTGTTTTGATATAATAATTTTGAAAAGGAAGAAATAACGGTTTCAAGTGTTTCCTTTTTTTTTTTGGCCATGAAAGAGTCTTGTGTTTTTTAAACCTTACTCTTTTGGTTAGGTTAATACCTAATGGATTTTATTCATGATATACATCATAATGTATCAAGCTTATCGTTACTATGTATCTATATTAATTTTGATCAAGGATATATGGATGATACACGTGATTGTGATTTAATTATTAAGACACATTGTGTAGTTGTATTATTATTTTGATTAGTGGCATATGTTTGCTATCATTGTGTTGTGCTCTTTATGTTTTGTGCATGATATATCTTGGTATGAATTAGTTTTGGAAGTCTATGTGAATATTTGGTCATGAAAGTGATTTGTTTACATAGCTTGGAAGGACCTTTAGTCACTGTTTTACAAGATATATTTTATGAATTATTATATATGATCGAGCACCCAAAAGGAGGCCACAATATGTTATAATCCTGGTGAATTTCATGAAGTACGCTTGTAAAGACACAATGATCTTAGACTTATTGTGTTCTATTATGTTCGCCACAACGACTTGGATATATGTTTGCCTAAAGGAGACAGTGTTTGAGTTGGGTTGTAGTCTAATGCGTTAGCTTCATGGTTAAGAGACTTTTTGATATTTGTCTGTGTTGCTCAAATGAGAGTGCTTAATGGATGATAATATCCTCAAATGGCTTGTGTAGTTAATGGTTGGATTTTATATTACTTTTGAGGATCTTATCAACTGATATATTTGTTTTAAAATATATGAATTGAAGGATTTTATTATATATGTTGTCTCACTTGATTTCCTATTTGAAATCATGATTTTACTATCAAATTTATTTATTGAAGATTTACTATAAGTTTTATAAATCTAACATGGCTGGATCTTGACATCAGTGGGAGGATTTTGACTTTTGTCATTATTTGATGTCAAGAATGATAGTAAAAATATTTGATGAAATATATAATTTTGGGATATTTTGGTATTTTGGATATAGAAATACTTTTGAATATCATAAATCCCTTATTATGCCTATTGATCCTGAAATTTTATATGATATCAAAATCATGATATGGAATGTATCTATAATATTTGATACTTTGACAAAATAGCTTCAAGTTTCTTTAACAAAAATAATTTCATGATTTTGTTACATTCCACGTAAAGTGTTTGGTTAAGACTTGTGACATGGCTTCACTTTGAAAATTATTGTGATAATAATTATACCTTAAAATGACGTTAAACATTTGAAAGTGAAGCAATTGATGTCAACTATGTTTTGAAAAATATAAATATGATGATTAAACACTCTGTGTTGATTTTGTGTTAGTTATTCTATTAGCCAAGAGACTCAGGCCTTAGAGTTTAAAAATCATGTTGAGACATGGGCATTGTGAGTTCGTATAATGGGCTTAGTTAGTGGGAGCTTGAGTTTTATATAACTCTTCTCCATGATGTCATATTTTTATTTTGAACACTTTGGTGTTTCTTGTGATATTTTCCATTTGATTTGTGATATATGTATATCAAATGTGAAAATTTGAAGTTCAGTGTCATTAGGATCACTATGCCCGTGGTTGACACCATGTTAGAGCTGAGGCATTATTATTTTATAAGCTCGGCATCATTAGGACCACTATGGCTGTGGTCGATGCCATGTTGGATCTAGGACATTATAAAAATTTAAAGCTCAGTGTCGTTAGGACCACTATGCCCATGGCTGACACCATGTTGGAGCTGAGGCATTCTTATTTTGAAAGCTCGGCATCTTTGGGATCACTATGCCTGTGGTAGATGCCATGTTGGAGCTGAGGCATTATGAATTTTTAAGCTCGGTGTCTTTGGGACCACTGTGCCCATGGTCGATTTGCTGGAGTTGAGGCATTATGAATTTTTAAGCTCGATGTCGTTGGGACCACTGTGCCCGTGGTCGATGCCATGCTGGAGCTGAGGCATTATGAATTTTTAAGCTCGGTGTCGTTGAGACCACATGCCTGTGGTCGATGCCATGTTGGAGCTGAGGCATTGTGAATTTGAAAGACTTGGTATCGGTTGGACCATGATGCCCGTGGTCGATGCCATGTTTGCAGGAACGTTCAAAAACGTGCAGGTACTGTTCAGTGGTGTTTTGCTCCTATTACAGCCTCGTTTTGTTGCGATTTCACATGGGTTTTTATAAAAAACAAGTTTCTAGTCATTCTAGAGCAAAAGCCCCAATTCTTAACATCTAAAACATGCGATTTCAAGCTTCAAAAACGCAAGTTACATGAACCCTAACATCACTGTATTTTGCAAAATAATTTCTCCATAGGGAACAAAAAATCGTGATTGTTATGTCAATGGATTCATGAAAACAAGCTCTACAAAAGCCATATGATATTTGGTTCCAATTTTTCAAAAATCAAGTTCCGAAAATATATATAATAAAAATCCGAAAATCATATAAAATAAAATAAAATAAGGAACCGAAAAAATAACAATAATATAATGATAATGATCATGTTTAAAACAATCAGGTCCTAAATCATATAATGAAGACTCTGATACCAAATGTAAGCAAAAATAGGATCTATTATATGAATTTTAGAACACAGATTACTTACTTGTTGAAGACATGATCACTAGAATGAAAATAAGAATTACTTCACCTGAAACACAAGACCAAGCCTTCCCCTGCCTGTTCACACACTCCCAATTCATAGCCATCAATGGGACAAGTCATGGAGCAACTGATTATCATATCCGTGACAGCAGAGGAGACCTAGCCAACTATATATAATAGTAACTATAACCGCACCTCCCATTACGGGCCTATAGGTTAAGGCCTACACTATTACCCACACAGATCAGAATTAGGTGCCAATAACCCATTACAAATAGATCACCATATTAGCGGGCTTAAGCATCATCAAATGGATCATAACATTAGCCCGTTTTTCGCAAACCAAAATCCACAATTGATTGTAGCCCACAAGAATTATTAGAAATAATTCTAACATTGGGATGTTAAAATTTTATAAACTCTTAGATTAATGATCCTTAAGCATGATAAAGACATAATCAATGATCATTTGTCAAAGATTTGAATCAAAAACCCATCCAACCAACTAGGTTAGGGTTTTAGCCCTTATGAATAAAATAGGCTAGGATTTGATTTGGTTCTCTAATAACTTAGATTCAATAATCATAAGGATTAAAGAGATAGAATCAAGTATCATATGAGAGATGGAATCAAGTATCATATGATAAAATTTGAAGCAAAACCCATTTACACCAAAACCTAGGGTTTTCGGCCATCAATGGAGAAATAAGGAGGAAATTTCTTTTGTGTTCATGCTTCTAAATGATCAATATAGGCATTATGATGAGTTCATAGAAATTGATCTCATATCAAATGGATTTCTCTAAAATTTTCTAGAGATTTTTGAATAAAGCTTCCTGAAATTGGATGATGATGATGCATGGCTTAATCTTACAAATTAAGTGAAGGAGAATACATGATTGATCATGGAGAGAAGAGGTTACCTCTTGAATGATGAAGAGATGAAGAGAAATGATCAACCAAAGCTTGTTAAAAAATTTGGCAGCTTTAAGGATAGAGTGGTGTTATGAGTGTATCTCACGATCTGCTCATCTAAAAATTACAAACTTTGGCTTGTCGGAAAGGTAAGAAGGAGAGTCACAACTTTGATGTTGAAGGTTTTGTTTGATTCAAAGCAGAACAGGGGCGTAAAGAGCCTTCTTTCCGCTGTTCTCGTGTGATGCTGAGGATTTTGAGTTGTTTTGGTAATTTGGGCATATCTCCCAATATACTTATCCGTTTTTGATGATCTTTAGCTCGTTGAAAATAAGAGATGAAGAGGAACAACTTTCACGTGGAAAGTTTTTCGATTTTCAGAACATAAGAGGGCCAAAGTTTCAGTATTGTTTCGGTGAGTCAAAGGAGTTTTTCTTAGTTCTCTTTGTGTTCTTGATGAAGAAGGAAAAAAATGTCTAAGTGTGGGAGGAAGGGAGTTTGGCCGTGTATTTCGTGTGGCGAGAGAGGGGAGATGTGTCACAAAGGCATGGAGAGAATTTCAACACATCTTAGGGGTATTTTAGTCTTTTCGCGCACAAAATATCTAGATATTTTGAAAAACTCATCATTACAAATGAATGGTCATGGAGGGATGAGAGAAATATGTGGTGGAAATGGTGTTGAAAAGATATGGATGTGTTATGTACCACAAGGAGAAAAGAGGAGCAAATTTGATGATGTCTTGGTCTAGTTTACAAGGTAACACAATGGAGTTTTAGTGTTTTTGGAGCAAAATGTGTTAAATGTTGAAGATGAGATAAATGAACTAAGTGACCAAGGGAAAGGAAAAGGTGTAGCTGTGTGGAGGTGGGGCAAAATTTTCCAAAATTGTGATGGCAAGCCTTGCAATTTCCATGGAAAACTAAGGGCATTTTGGTCATTTTCATTGCTAAAATATCCTAAGGCATTTATGTGCCATTATGGCCATTATGACTCAGATAGGATCGTCATAAATGCTCGTCACATCAGCCACATCAGTCACCTCAGCTCCATATTTAGCTCCGTCGTTTACCCGGCTTAAGTTTTCCGCAAGATATTTTGAAGTTTGCGCTCGTATAAAATATAATATTTTATTTTCACGCGAAAATTTTCAAAAAGGCTAATATCGTAGTAAATACGATATAAACCTTAACCGTTTCGTTTACGAGCCAAAATTAGGTTTCCTGATCAGTAAACTTTTACTGTCAGTGAAAACGCAAACCGGGTTCCGTCTGAATTTTCAACCAAAATTTTAATTGTAACCTTATAAGAATATAATATGAATATGACTTTGGTTTATCCAAAATCATTTTCTAAGTCTCGGATAAAAATATAAACATTTATATATTTATTATCGATATTAGAAAGTAGAAAAATCGAGGTGCTACAATGGACTCCGGCAGGGATGAGACGATGAACTGTGGCAGTTAGCTTCAGGTAACGTCGGCTGGGTGGTAGGGATCGTGACCTACGGCATTGACGAGACGATGAACTGGTAGTCAGATTTGGGTCACACTAGTCAGCTTCAGCTCGACAGTGGTCAAGATCAGGGGTGAAAATAACAAACTCAGGACGCAATTTGGAGATCCTGGGATGAACTGTGGAGATGGAGAATTCCGAATGGAGGTGTACCAAATTTAAGGGTTGAGGATTTCACAAAGAATCGGGGAAAAGAGGATTAGGGTTCACGTTGGACATTTGTGCATTTGTGCATAATGGCATTGAAAATAGTAGAGTTTTTAAAATGTAAAACATTATAATTAATCAAAAATTGATAAAAGATTTATTTACATTTTTAATTTCAAAGGTAAAAGAGTTAATAGTTACTGGGGACAAAACAATAAAATGAAATATTTTTAGGTTGGACTGAAAAAAGTTTGACTAAATCTCATTAAATGCACAATGATTAGTTATTGGTCAGAATAAAACTGTATTGGTACAGCTAAATCTTCAAAGGCACCATAGAATTTTCTTTGATGAAAATGCAAATTCCAATTAATCTAAATTGAATTCACTCACTAATCATAAGGTATTTGGACCTATAGTTTGTACATCAGGAGGTGTGAAACTATTTGGATATAAATGTGTATTTATGTGAAAATGAAATACAAAAAATTAAGTTGAGAAATTAAATGTCTTTTGTAGCACAAATGTTTTCCAAAAATGTGAATTATTTTGACACAAATGATGATAAAAGGCTAAATTACACTTTTGGTCCCCAAATTGTTATTAAATGTTCAATTTGGTCCCCAAGTTTTTAAAATGTTCATTTTGGTCCCCCTAATTCCTTAAACTTGTTCAAATAGGTCCTTCCATCAAGTTGACTAACGGTGATGTCAAGTTGACTAAGGGACGACCATGAACATTTTAAAAACTTGAGGACCAAATTGAATATTTTAAAACAATTTGGGGACCAAAATGAACATCTTAAAACAATTTAGGGGACCAAAATGAATATTTTAAAACAATTTGGGGACCAAAATGAACATTAAAATATTAAACTTAATGCCACGTGTTATTAGGTTTGACGTCGCCGATAGTCAACTTGGCGGAAGGACCTATTTGAACAAGTTTAAGGAATTAGGGGACCAAAATGAACATTTTAAAAACTTGGGAACCAAATTGAACATTTAATAACAATTTAGGGACCAAAAGTGTATTTTAGCCATGATAAAATTCAAACTCTTACAAGTAAAAATGTTGAATTGATAAAGAAGATTAGGTTGATAATTTCAATCTTTTGCATAGTGGTCAATATAAAAATGAGAAACATCTATTAGACTAGTCATGTAACTACCTCCTGGCTTACCAAATTTTTTTTTTGACGGGACCTCCTGGCTTACCTTTAAAATTATGGATTATACAATATATATATATATATATATATATATATATTTTGAAAGTAAGAGGCAATTGAGGTTTGGTTTAATGAATACCGTCTATTAACTACAATTTTTTTTTTTTTGGTTTCTCGGGGTATCCTCCGCCCACAACTGTGGAGGCTAATTCCTTGAGGTACTGGACGACATTGAAGGGTTGACATCTCCCAACCAGGTTTTCTCCATACGCAAGAGCTAGGGATCGAACCCCTGACCAGGGCTGGTCCTAAGATTTTGGGTGCCCTGGGCGAACTCAGGAAAATGGTGCCCTCATAATCATTTGAAGATTATCCTCCTTGCATTTTTTGCTGCAAAATCTTTAATAATTCGATTATAATCAAGGTTTTTTAAAAAATCATTTTCAATGGAAAATCAAAACAGGACTATTCAATTTAGGAAAACTTCTCTCAGTTGATACAACAGTAACAGTGATAGTATGTAAATTTTTTATAAATTATTTAAATTATATAAATTTATAAATTTTTATATAATATTTATATAAACTACATAAAATTTTACACTATCTGATGCCCCCAAAAAATTGGAGCCCTGGGCAATCACCCACCTCGGCCGTGCTTAGGGCCACCCTACCCTTGACCATTTGTTGAAGGGGCCCAAACTCGTTACCACTTGGATCAACCATATGTAGGTTTTCAATAAAAAAATTCTTCACCCATTCTTGGTAGGTCATTTAATCTATTATCTAATCTAACTTTTTTTTTTATAACAAAAATATCTAATCTAATCTAATTTCTAAAAGGTTTGTCTAGTCTATTCTAATATCTAATATCTAATATCTAATAAAAGGTTTATCTAATATCTAATCTTATCTAATCTATTCTCACTGATTGGTTACAAGCCCAGAAGTCCAAGATCGAAGATGATCCTGCGTCTCATGCTCCTCTCCCTTCTCGCTTGTATCCTCCCCCTTATGGTGCTCTGAATGCAATGTCGATGCAGGTTTCTTCCAGGAAGCCGGCCGAACATCTTTTGGCATGTGCATAAGGGATTCAACTAGGGCCTTTGTTATAGCCAGAAAAGCTAACATTCCCTTCTGCCTTCCAACCATCGAAGGAGAAGCCACTGGTTTGTTGGAGACTATTCTGTGGGTTCGTAGTCTTAATCTTCATAATGTCATATTTGAAGTAGATTGTAAGCCTGTAGTAGATTCTATTAGCTTTCCTAAGAATGACATTTTGGATTTTGGGCACTTGATTCATGATTGCGTTGAGTTGTTATCCGTTTCTCAAAACTATAGGGTTAGTTTTGTTAGGAGATTAGGTAATGGAGTGGCTCATAATCTTGCAAGGGCCTCTCCATTGTTGGCTAATCCCCAAGTTTATCGTATTGCCCCTCATTGTATTGCTTCTTTAATTCTTAATGAAATGCAGTAAGTTCCTTTTGTCAAAAAAAAAAAAGGGGGGTTTGTCTAGTCTATGGCTATGTTTAGTAAAAACTAGCAAATAACAGATAAGCTAGTTTATAGCGGATGACCTTATAGCGTATAGAGGATGAGCTAACTGATAGAGGATAACGGATATGCTAGCAATTAAATTTAAGTGTTTGATTAAATTAGCGGTTTAACTAGCTAATAAATGTAAAATGACATTTATATATATGTATATATATTTTATATAAATTCTATTTATATATATTATTTATTTTAAAATAATTATCATTTTAATTTTTTAATTTATTATAAATTATTTATCATTTCAAAAATTAAAATATTAACTTTTAATAAGGGATTGGAAAATATTAGATTAGTAGTTTCTATTTTATTTAGCTTATAAATTATAAACTCAAACGCTATTTCAATTAATGTTTGGAATAAACAGTATAAGCTAGTGAAAAATGTTATAAACTAATTAGAAAAACAGTTATCCAATATATCTAATAAAAAAATAGGAAAAACTACTTGATTGGTCCCTTAAGTTTATTTCTTTTTTCAATTTGATCCCTTAAGTTTATTTTGTGTCAAATTAGTCCCATAAGTTAGGCTCGGGTGACAAACTTAGTCATTTTTTTACCTTTCCTCCAGAATCGATCCTAACTGGCACAACCAAGCCTACCTGGCACTCCCATTCTCTCTCCTATGTGTTTGTATTCGTTGGATGCTTCAACGGTACCTTCTTCCCCCTTTTAAGCAAATCTAGGGTTCATGATTTGGGACCAAATTCCCATCTTCTTCTTCTTCCCCCTACTGAGCAAATATGGGGCTCCTGCTTTGAGACCAAATTCTTCACCAACAATGGCTTCCTGTTGGTCTGCAATACGCGATTTCTGTAACTGCAACGGCTGTGTGAGCCAAATTCGTTCTCTAAGCATGGATTGTGCATGTTCCTCCATGAGCAGCAGGCGGTTTTGTGGGCACCTCTTTGCGACTATGGTGATAGAGCCTTTTTGTGCACAACAGGAACAACAAGAAATTTTGGGAAGAGATTCTGGGCTTGTAGACACTATATGGTAAGTGAAGCTGCCAAACATGTGTTTTTTAGGGGTATTTTGTCCCCTGTTTTAACTTTAATTTCTGTTTTGTTGTGTTTTTCCAGAATGGCAAGAGGAGGTGCAATTTTTTTGAGTGGTTTTCGGAGAATGTAACTAATGAGAATGAGTTGATAATGGCGAGGCAGCAAAGGAAGATGGTGTCAATGAAGGTTCCGTTGGACAACACAAGAAAATGGATGAAGCTTTCTACAATTACTTGCATTCTGCTGTGTGCATCAAATGTCTTAGTTATGTTAATGTTAGGTAATGGAAAGTATGTAATTGGGTGATGTAGAGGGTTGTTTGGTTATTTTAGATTGTGAGGGAGTTAGCTGTTATAGGACAGTGTTTTTGTTGTAATGGGATGTTGTAATGGGATGCTTGTACTCATGACAGTTGTTATCAATAAAATGAAATGTTATGGAAAATGATCTAAAAATGGTTGTGTTTCTGTCTTTCAAATAACAGATCATAGAAATAGTGAAATAGAAGGACCAAAGTTAATCAAAAAAGGACATAAGTCAATCCATTCCATAACATAAGTCAATGCATAAGTCTAACAAAAAAAGACATAAGTCTATTACATCAAAATCCAAACAAGGCCTATTACATCAAAAAACCAATAGTTGCAAGTCTATAACATCAAAAAACCAGGCCTATTACATAAAACAAAAAATGAATATCCTTAAAGCACTAGCTATCCACAGAAAAAGGCCTAAGTTTTGTCATGCACATTTGCTTGCTTTCTTTTTGGAGTAAGCTTCTTCCTCAGAGACCGAATTTGAGCAGGGGCTAAGGCTGGTGCAGTAGGATGGGTCATGGTTGTTGCAGCAGATTGGGCCATGGCTTGTGCAGTAGACTGGGACCTGGTTGTTGCAGCAGATTGGGCCATTGATGCAGCTAGTTGAGTGGTAGCTGGTGCAGCTGGCTGAGTGGCAAATACTCCCTTCTTCCTTCTTGTTCTTGATGCAGCAGATTGGGCCATGGCTAGTGGTTGCATGGTAGCTACTGTAGCATCTGTCCCAGTTTGGGCTGTAGCAGCTGGTTGAGTTTCAACTGTAGCAGCTGGCACAGCTTGTTGTTGGGCCTGTGTTTGGGCCTGCTGAATTCTAGATGGACCTTTGCACCTACCCTTCTTGTGTCCAGGTTGACCACACTTGGAGCACTTATTTGCCCAACCTCTTCTGCTCATCTTCCGAGTTCCTTCTTTAAGCTTCTCATCTGCAGCCTTGTTCCTTGATCTCTTGGACTTTCCAAGAGGCCTCTTAAGGGGAGGTGGCAGTATGTCAGAAAACTGGGTAGATGATGGGCTCATAACATTCTTGGTAAGCCTTTTTCCTGAAATATATGGGTATGCTATGCTCCACAATGTGGTTCATCTTATTCATGCATGCCAATGCATGAGAACAGGGAATACCAGTGAATTGCCATTTTCTACATGCACACTCCTTCATCTTCATATTCACTGAAAATTTGTCCCCTGATTGATTGATATGCCTAACCTCAAATATGTTCTCCCCAGCCATCCTGTAAAATCAAGCAGAAAAAGACATCAAATTTGTAATGAGACCTACAATAATACATACAACATGACACACTGACATAATATACTTACCTAACCAACCACCATCTAGTTTCCTTTAGCTCCTTCTCTAGCCTTTTCTTTATTCTTGGTAACACATTGCCATTGTAGGTTGAAATCTTCAATCTGTTTGATGCCCATCTCTCCATCAAATACACCCTGATTTCTTCCATCATTGTAACTACTGGCTTGGACCTTGGACCAACAATCACACTATTGAAGGTCTCTGACATGTTGCTTACTAGGACATCACACTTGGAAGCAAATGAGAATCTTGATTTGCTCCAAAATCTGGGTGGAATCTGTTGGTAATGGCTACAATCTCAAGAGGGGGGGGGGGGGGGTGAATTGAGAGATTGAAAACTTTTTCAGCAATTTAAAGCAAAACAGAGTTTTCTTAAAGAAAATTAGTTTTCACTCAATTTTAATTCCCAAGATTCAGATTATTAATCAAGTAATGACGTTAAGAAAGATTACAAGAAAGAAACAATAAGTTTAACACAAGTTGCAGATCAAAGACTCAAGTTAACAAGCATTTAAGACTCATTTACATCACACATATGCATATAACAAAAGTATGAGTTTAGAGATGAGAAGAACACGCAAACCGATTTATCCTGGTTCAGCTACCTCCTCTGGTATGCCTACATCCAGTCCCACACCTCTGTGGTTTTCTCCACTATAACCAGAAATTACAATATCTAATTACAGCAACACAAGGATAACCTCCTTGCACAAACCTTTCACCAAAAAGCACACTTGCTTTTCTTACCCAAGGATCCCTTCTATCCTTGTTCAATCCTAAGAGATACCCTCTCTTAATCACACTAATTCGCAGAAAGAATTGAGTAGAAGAAAGACTCTAATAGTCTGATTATACAAATTGAAGCTCTATGAAATATCACACTTTTCTCTCAAAGATGAAGCACTATGAATATTTCGAATTTATCTTTTCAGGAATGTGTTAGATGTTGAAAAGTGTTGTGGTGAAGTCCTTTTATAGATTCATGAAGGTTTAGATTCATGGGTCTTATCACAAAAGTTGTTACAAGTGATTAAAAATCAGTTTTGCAAAGTTGTAACTAATCAATCTGTGTACTACATCTGTGTACTCGTGTTTATCAAACATTTTTAAAGCTCGTACACAGATTAGCTTCTTTGTACATCTGTGTATTAAACCAAGTCTTCAGCTTTTTCAAACGCATACACAGATGTATAGATTTGTACACGTGTATCTCTTGCCTTGTTCTTGAATACACATGTGTATACCTTTGTAAACAGGTGTATATTAGAACACCAACCCAGATTATTCCTTGTAAGCTTCTTCATTGACCTTCCTCATTTCCCTCATTTCTCTTTCCCAAGCCTGTGGATAGGTTGCTTTGGCTGCCCTCCACATAATTTCTTTTAGTTGTTTTCCTGGATGCTTCTTCCGGAAATTGTTGTAGAGGTGTCTCACACAGAACCTCTGTTGAACCCCTGGCAGCAACTCCTCCATTGCAGGCAATAAACCCTTGAATTAACATGAACCAAAATACAGTCAGAGATGAAGGTGTATGTGACTAAACTGAAACTTACTAAAAATTAATGGGACCAAACTGAAACTTAATAAAAACTAATGGATGTAGATTGTTGCCTTTTGTTGGTCAGAAATGAAGGTGTATGTGCTGCAGACTGTCCTCCCACCCAAGTCATTCACTAAAAGTTCCAAGAACCAGCTCCAGGAATCCTTGGTCTCACCCTCAACCACTGCCATTGCAATGGGCAGCATCTGGTCATTTGGGTTTCTGTCAACAACTACCAGGATTTGTCCCCCGTAGTAGCTCGTCAGAAAACATCCATCAAGACCAATTATTGGCCTGCAAATCAGGAAACTCTGTTTGCATGCCTTAAAACACACATATAGCCTCTGAAAAGTGGGCAGAGGTCTCCCTGGTCTTTCAGCCTGATCATCACCCCCTTGACCAGCTCCCTCTACTCCGCAGTTGATTGTACTGTTAACTTCACAGTTGAATTTGGGTTTGCCCTCAGTAACTCATGACAGTAGTCATATAGCCTCAAGTATTGATCCTTGAATGACCCATCAACCAAGTCTATTGCTGCCTTCCTTGCCTTGTAGGCCTTTGATTTAGTGATATCTGCATTCCACTTCTCATGTGCCTTGTCAACTATATCTGTGGTCTTGATCTTAGGATTCTCTCTTACACTAGAGTACAACTTCTGCCCAAGCCATCTGGAACTTAGGAACCTAACCCGATACTCCCTGCTGCATGTGTGAATGTTAACCAGATGTCTTAGCTGCCATGTATCTTCATAAGGCTGCTTAGCACAATATAGAAACCACCCACACCCATCTTTGCATCCAACACGAACTCTTCTCTTGTCATTCTTTTGAAATTTCAAATTCCTCCCGTTATGAATTGCATAGGTTACTACAGCATCTCTGAACTCTTCTCTGGTTCAGAAAATTGTCCCCAACTGCCATTTGTAATCAGTCATCTTCCTTGGCATCTTGAATGAATCATATTTAACCCTGTCCCTTCTTCCATCTTCATTAGAATCTGAGTCCTCCCCACTATCCAGCTGTTCTGATGCATATTCATCATCAGACAGGTCCCTGACATGTTCATTAATTGGTTCCTCAGCCTCTGGATCAAAGGAGAGTGAGTCATTGTCAGACGGGTCATCCTCAACATACACGCCAGCTGGAACTTCTTTTGTTTTTTTGCCTGGCCTCCCTCAACTTTTTTTCTTAGATGGACCATGACCCCTTCTCTTGTTCCCAGCTCCAACATCTGCAGCTTCAGGAGCTTCCACACTAACCCATGCACCTTCATTCATATTCTCCACACCAACCCCTGCACCTTCATTCACACTATCCACACCAACCCCAACAGCTGCATTCACATTGTCCTCACCTACAACCACACCTACATTCCCTTCCTCAAAGTAACCATTGTCACTAGCTTCATCATCTGAGTCTCCAATCCTCCACCTCAATGCACTGTCCTCACTTCCATTTCCATCACTCACATTCTCTTCAACAACATTTTCCTCATTCTCATTCTCATCAAACACATTTTCTTCATATTGAACACCTGCACCTTCATTGTTCCCAAAACCCTCAATGTGGTCATCCAAACCCACATCATCAACAAGAGGTGATGTTTAAGTCTGTTCATCCGCACCATCAATAGGGTGTGATGTTGCCTCATCACTTTGAGCTTTTGGAGGACTTTTGATGATATCAGGTTGTGACATTGGGTGGATAAGAAACAAAATTGCCTTCCCATGTGCCTTGGACAATGTCACCAATTCCATGGCACCAGAGTCATCCCACAAGCAGTTCGAGATCACCATCCTTCCTATACCACATACTGAGAACTTTCGGGTAACCCATATCCCTAATTAATTATAAAATCCCCAATAGCTCCACTTATCAGGGTCACACCTCCAAGTTGATAAGAATCCATGATACATAGTCCTTTCTGGATCAGAAAAGTATCCCTCATGGTGAAATTCAACAGTAAAATAATCATCCATCACTGCATGTTAACAATAACATAAAGACATATCAAACAACATTCAGACATGAACCTTAATCCAAATAAAATCAAACAGAGACAAAACAATAAACAAGTATTCAAAATACAACTAAAAACACAGAGCAACATCAACCAGAGAAAAAAAACATAGACAACCCTAACCCACACATTCACAAACCCCTGTACCACAAGCAAATAAACCTCAAAATCCATACCCATAATACACTAACTCGTACAACAACTGAAAAGGCCCTAAAACCCAATGAAAAAGCCCTAAAACCCAAATCATTGTACAATACAAAACAAGGGAACCATAAAGAACAAACAAAACATGATAGAAAACATACCTTCGCACCTAGCAGTCTTCTTCGGGCTATCGTCGCAGTACTGCACTCCAACAATCCGACTTTCTTCAACAGAACTTGGAACCCTAGCGCTTTGAACAAGTTCTCGCAAATGGTTTGCTAACTGAGTGAAGTAATGCTAGTTTCCCTCCAAATACACAAATTGCTATGTTTGGAGAAAGATGAAGGGACACCCAAGTGAAACGACATCGTTTTGGATGTCAACTGAGTGATTAAGTCACGTAGGAGAGAGAATGGGAGTGCCAGGTAGGCTTGGTTGTGCCAGTTAGGATCGATTCTGGAGGAAAGGTAAAAAAGGACTAAGTTTGTCACCTGAACCTAACTTATGGGACTAATTTGACACAAAATAAACTTAAGGGACCAAATTGAAAAAAGAAATAAACTTAAGGGACCAATCAAGTAGTTTAGCGGTTTAACTAGCTAATAAATGTAAAATAACATAAAATGATATATATATATATAATACAAACGAACACAGTTGTTGTTCAGTCAGTCAGACCCATCAGATCCAGGTGGCTCCCTCAGCAAGGGCAGTATGTCTTTAGCCGACCACCCCAACACAGCGTACAACTCAATAGGCCCCGCCCTCCTATGTTCATAAAACACAGCAAACATCCGGCGTATGTCATCATCTCTCGCCACTGTCATTCGCTAGAAATGGAAACCCCCCTCTGTTGTTTTTCGACTGGCACCGGTAGTAAAGATCAGCGATAATTTTACTACCAGCTTAGAGCTTGGTATGCACCATCTGTTTAAAATCCTACAGAGATATGTCCTCGTTGATACTGAGGGACCTGGGGTAATAGCAGTGGAACTTGACGCTCTCGAGATCGTTTCTAATTCGGCCACTGTAGTAAACAAAAGCAAGCCCGCTACCAGGACTCCATTCAAAATCCGCTGGTTGTGTAGGATTGAATGGCACAAGATCAAGCTCCATGATTGAGAGTCAAAGTGTTAGTTAGGTCGAGAGTCGGATGAGAACGAGGAAGAAATCGTTTCAAACTGATGTGAAATGAGGAAGAGCGTAGTTAGATTTATAGAGGGACAGTTAAGTAAGATCGATGGTACAGATCTTGCCGACAATTATCAATGGCCCAAATCTCGTCGACAGTTTTCGATAGCCCAGATCTTGCTGACACTATTTGACAGTCTTGCTTGTGCCACCAGATCAATGGTGAAGATTCTGCTGACAGTTTTCGACGGCCCAGATCCTGCCGACAGTTTTCGACGGTCCAGATCGTGCCGCCAGATCAACGGTCCAGATCTTGTCGACAGTTTTTGAAGGCCTAGATCTTGCTGACACTTTTCGACGGTCCAGATAGTGCCGCCAGATCAACGGCCTAGATTTTGCCAACAGATTTCGACAGTCCAGATTCAGTCGTCGGTGTCAGGAATCTATGCGCCTCTGCGCCTTGAACAGTGACCAACTGGCAGCGTCTCATGCATCTATGACTCGCCATAATCACATGAGGACAAGCGAGCTACCTAACCAACCACTCTATAAATAGGGGCTCATACTTCCCATTCTTTACTCACACTCCAAGCCTTCTCATTCTTCCTGTTCTTTATTCACCTAGCTTCCAGCAAGGTTCATAACTACATCATGAGTTCCTCAACTGTCTCTCTTTCTGTCTATTACAATGGACAAATTGTAACGGACTACCCAGAAGGAGTCATGTTTCAATGCGACCATCCAATGTTAATGAAGGTGAGGACAAACATCAAATTAAATCAGCTGGAATCCGTTATCCAAAGGAAGATACAACCAGACAACAGCAATAGGGTTGTCGATCTTGTGTATGTTGGAACCAAAATAATTTGGATTAAATAATCTCTAGGTTTTGATGTTAACAATAAGAATTAAATTTGTGTAGCAAAGTGTTAATGCTTTAAATCTAACAAGTGCCTTTAGTCTTAAAGAATCTCTGTTCTTATAAGCTAAAATGTTAAAGTCTCTTCTCCTTGAAAATCCGCGTCCATTTGCTTTATATTGAATATTTTATATTGAAAGAGTGGTCGAGTCCACTCTATCAAAGATCTCCTTTAAACTCAAGTGCCACGTCAGTAGACGAGCGCTTAAATGTTTTCAGTAGACGAGCGCTTAAATGTTTTCTGTAGACGGAGAATTTCTCTTGGTGTAGACGAGAGCTTCTCTCAAATAATACCCTTAGTCTGGTTTTGCCACGTCACTGGACGGAGACTTTAGATATCGCAAGTACTGGCAAGACCGATGTTTTCTGTAGACAAAGTTTTGGTTGCCACGTCAGTGGACGGAGCCTTAAAACTCTTATTGCTTATCTTGCCTTTACTCTCGTTTGTTGGACGAAGATTTTCTTAAGCATTTATACCAATCTGAATCAAAGCGAATTTATTTCTTATGATTGATATACTTTTATTTATAATGGTTCTTCTCTTTCTGTATTAACGGTTCACATTGCCTTGTTTCATTGAGAGAAACATAGTACAAAAAAAAAAGGGACGTGCAAAAAGCAGAATAGTACAATGCAAAACGTTGTGTACCCTGTCACCTTTTTACGCTGATATAGTTGGAACTTGTACAAAGGAGGCAAAACTGTTTTCAAGCTGCTTTTGCTCAGAGGTGTGCTTTTACATGCAAGAATTTGTCTCACAGTACAAAGGCCTCGAGCCAGCTGAGTCTCAACGGATATTTACTTGGTTGACTCTATTACTAAATGGGAATTTCAAATACAACCGTTGAAGATTCTGAAGAGAAGATCAAGGACCCTATAAATAGAAGACTAAAGCTTTTGAAGAAACAAATTTTGCGCATATAAAGAAATCTCAAGAAATCTCTTGCGAAGCAAATATTTTTCTTATTCATTCAAAAAGCAAAAGTCTGTAATATTATAGTTTGAATTCTTGCTATAATATTCATCTGATCTTAAACTTTCATACTCTCACATATAGTGAGTTAGTAGATCAAAGAAATCAAAACTCTTTATTAGAGGTAGAGCCTGAAGAGGCTTGGTAAGAAAGAAATACTTGTGAGCCTGGAGAGGTGTTGAATACTTGGTGTAATCTATTTGAAAATAGTGGAAAAATCCTTCAAGTAGAAGGGACTGGACGTAGCTCTTGGTTGGAAGAGAGTGAACCAGGATAAAACATCTTGTGTAAATCTTCTAATCCCTTATCTCTTTTGTTTTACGTGTTTATACTAACTGTGGGGATTTGAACTTGAATTTGTTAATCCTTCAAAAGACTTCTTTTCTGTGTGCTTTATTCTGCCTCCTTATTTTTGTGTGAGAAAATCTTTTTGAAAAGGCTGTTTTCGAAAAATATTAACAAACACAATTCAACCCCCCCTTCTTGTGTTTGCCTGTGTCAACTTCAGTGTATCGTTATCCGAGAGCCATTGCACCAGGATATGTTCGATACGAGCAGCTCTATCTTGCCTCCGATGATGAAGTAGAATTGATGTTCGACATGTTTGTCGACAATTATAGAAACCTCGGCATAGCTACGATTGAGGTATAAGCTAACATGGAGGATGCCTACAATGTTGACCCTCAAGTTGGGTCGTCCAATCCTCAAGCCATTGATCTTAATGCCCCCACACAAGACTTCTACACAAACTTGTCCGAACCAGAACCCTACCACACAACCAATCTTTTCCTTCGTCTTATGACCATCATCCCTTTTCATACTTCCTCAGCCTACCAATCATCATTTCCCCATACGGAACACAACTTATTATCAATTGACCAGACCCACTAGAACATCCCATCATTTGAACAGACTAATTACTACATCCCATCAAACTACCATACAAAATATTACACCCAGTCATTTCCGCAAGCTGCTGAGAACCAACCGACCAATCTTGAAATTGCAATGCAACCTACCCCAATCAGATTTTTTGCAGGTTTCCACCACGAAGAAGTGGGTGACTTTAGTGAAGATGAAGATTTCAACCTTGGGCGCTCTGATCGGGTGGACGACAAGGAAGAAGAAGAACCTAGTCTGGGTCCTTCCACAAACGCTCCTCCATATGATTCCCCATCACATTTCCATAGTGTGAACTTGGACGACAATGCTCAACCCGATGATTACGGCGACATCTTGTCTCGTATCTGTGGGGAACAACTTGATGTCCCGGAGACCCTGGACGTAGGGATGAGGTTCCCTACAAAAGAACGTGCCCAAAATATGATGAAAGAGTTCTATATGAAGCACTCGCTGGATTTCAAGGTAGAGCACTCTGATAACGATAGATGGATAATCAGGTGTCCGAGTCCAGCATGTCTGTGGAGATGTAGTGTGTTCTATCACAAAAAGTACGACCTTTGGGAGATCCGTAAGTTGGATGCAGAGCATACATGTGTATCAGCAACTCTGTCGCAAGATCACAATAAGCTTGACTCAAACATTATTGCTGAAAGTATCAAGCTATTGGTGAAGGAGGATCCGACAATATCGGTCTCAGTGTTGATTGTACACATACGGGTACAATACAACTACACGACCATGTAGCGGAAGGCATGGATAGCAAAGCAAAAGGCCATAGAATGATTTACAGTAACTGGGAAAAATCATACAATGACCTCCCAAGATGGATACTTTCTTTGCATACTTATGTTCCAGGAACTATCGCGGAGTTGCAGACGCTGCCAGCTTACTAGGGGGCCGAAGTAGCTCATGGTTAGGGAATCTTCCGCCGTCTTTTCTGGACTTTCAAACCGTGTATCAGTGGATTTCACTATTGCAAGCCGGTTATTATGGTTGACAGGACGTGGCTATTTGGCAAGTAAGAGGGGACGCTATTGCTTGCAATTGCCCAAACTGGGGAGAACACCCCAATTCCTATAGTGCTCGCCCTAGTGGAGAGTGAGACAGCAGATGCTTGGTTTTTCTTCCTCCACAACCTGAGAAGGCACGTCACACCACAAGCAGTTCCATGCTTGATTTCAGACAGGCACGGATATATAAAAAGTGCATACAACCGGCAAAATTGTGGATGGCAAGATCCCCTGTCGGTGTATGTTTATTGCATTCGACACGTCGGGCAAAACTTTCAAAGGACATTCAAGAACGTAGATATGAGGAAGAAGGCCGTTGTCGCAACCGTCCCGTCCGGGAGCCGCTATTGGAAAAGAAGAAACAGAGGAGTCACCACCAAATTTAATTTTAGGAAAAATTTGGAAAAACCAAACATTAAAGGAAACTGGTCATTTTAAAAAAATTAAGATCTGAGTTCGGGAGTCGGTTACGAGTAGGGAAGGTGTTAGCACCCTACATCGCCCGTTCTAGGACGGTACCTCAAGTTAATCGTGCAAATTTTAATAACTTTTAAAAATATTTATTTTACCCAAAAAGAATAAAGAAAAGATAAACACAAAATTAGGGAAAAATTAATTTTGGCTTGACGGAATGATTATTTCCACTCCTACGTATTCCCGGGTGCAATGAGAAATTCAAAGCTACGTAGTTCTTCTAGAAAACATTTGGTTGGTCAGATTTTTTAGTTTTTTATGAAAAAAAGTTTTTATTTTTTTATTTATTTAAAAAATAAATGGAAATATTTATTTCATTTTTATTTAAGAAAAAAGACATTTTTTATTTTTGTATTTAAGACTTATTTCTCTTTTTATTTTGTTTTGGAAAAGGATTTGTAAAAAGAAATCAGACCCAAACATGAAAATGTTAGACCATTGAAGAAACCCAGCCCATAACTCTTAGCCCACTAACAATTAGACCCAGCAAAAGTAATAAAAACAAATAAAAAAAATCAGATCAGTTAAAAGAGTTTTGAACCAGAGTTCTTCTTCTACCCACTAGTAACGATGCAGCAACGGCGACGAAACTGAGAGCAGCGGTCGATGGCGAGAACGTGCGAAGGCGGAGACTTCTGTAGAGGCTAATCGACGAAGGAGGTGCGGCGGTTTCTAGGGTAAGGTGCGGCGGTCCCGGCATGTCACACAAGTATGGAGTCTCTGATTTACGCCGATCCGAACGACGTTTGAGAGTGCCTCTAATCAATTGATACAGTGGCCAGAGACGTACAACACGGCGGAGATAGAGCACGCTACGTCACCTACGAAGGAGGCAGAGCAGCGGCGGCGTGGGAGCTACGTCAACAGGCCGAGGCACGGGATGGCGGAGCTCGACGATGGCGGAGCTAGGTGGTAATGGGATGGCGGAGGGACGCTGGATGATAATGAAACAATTGTGATGGCGTTATTGTGATGGTTTGGTTGCTGCAAACGGCGGAGACGCAGCGGCGATGGCGGAAGCGGGTCTGTGAATAGTGGAGAAGCATAGAGGTAAAGATAATTTGATCACGTTGTTGGAAAAGGAGTCAGAATGGTTAAGAGTGTGATGAATGAGAAAGTAGTAGAATCTCCTCCGTAGTCCTTGAATTTGTTCTTTATTTATAGAAGCAAGAGTAACAAAATTCCTCACCTGAAGTATCAAAACCAGATTAGTATGTTTATCATGAAATATATCAATATCTTAATCTGATTATGCTTATCATAAACTAAATCATTATCCCCTCTTGTTTAGAAAACAAACTCCAATTTGAATCATCTTTATCATCTCTTATCATCTCTTGTTTATTCCTTTTTATTAATTGGATAAAATAGACTGGACAAAATTGGGTATTCACAGTTGCCCCTCTTTACTCGTTTCTTATTAGATAACAGGTTAACCATAGTTAGCCTTTTATCGTTATAAGATGCAAGTAAAGAAATGAACCAAGATTTTGTCCGGAAGAGATATTTTAATTTTTTTTTTGTTTTACAGAAATAGTAACCTTAGAAGCTTAAAACGAGAGATAAAAGAAGCTCACGGAGACGGTTTCCGCGGGAGCACAAAAGGAAAGATAAGACAAGTTCACGGAGACGGTATCCGCAGGAACTTGGAAAGAAGCTCACGGAGACGGTTTCCGCAAGAGCTCGAAAGGAAGGATAAGACAAGTTCAAGGAGACGGTATCCGCATGAACCTGGAAAGAAGCTCACGGAGACGGTTTCTGCAGGAGCTCAAAAAGAAATATAATGCAAGTTCATGGAGACGGTATCCGCAGGAACTTGGAAAGAAGCTCATGGAGATGGTTTCCGCAGGAGCTCGAAGGGAAATATAAGACAAGTTCACGGAGACGGTATCCGTAGGAACTTGGAAAGAAGCTCACGGAGATGGTTTCCGCAGGAGCTCGAAGGGAAATATAAGACAAGTTCACGGAGACGGTATCCGCAGGAACTTGGAAAGAAGCTCACGGAGATGGTTTCCGCAGGAGTTCGAAGGGAAATATAAGACAAGTTCATGGAGACGGTATCCGCAGGAACTTGGAAAGAAGATGAAAGCTTATGAGGCCCTATGCCTGCTAAAGCCTATAAAGACAACTTATGAGCCCTATGCTCGTTAAAGCTGAACAAAAACAAAAGAAAGCTTGAGAGGCCCTATGCCAACAAAACCTATTAAAGACAGCTTATGAGCCCTATACTCGTTAAAGCTGAACAAAAACAAAAGAAAGCTTAAGAGGCCCTATGCCAACTAAAGCTATTAAAGACAGCATATGAGCCCTATGCTCGTTAAAGCTGAACAAAAATAAAAGAAAGCTTAAGAGGCCCTATGCCAGCTAAAGCTAATTGAAATACAACTTATAGGTCCTATGCCCAGGTGTGATGCAATGATGTTTAGTTTTGCTTTTGAAATGTTGCAACAGTGCATGATGCAAGAGACATTTTGTAAAGCTCAATTTTTATTTTATTTTTTATTTTATTTTTTTGCTTTTGTTTTTGCTTTTTTTTTTTATTCACATTTTATCATTGGCCCCTTAAGGTTTTGAGTTTTGACCATAGCCAAATCTTGGATGAACTAGAGCGAAACTTGCTGATTTGACCAGTCATCTTCATGTTTTATTGATACTTTGCTTTTTACCAGAGATATGATGATCCCAACAGATGAAAGTGCCTGATTGCCCCCTTTTTTATCGTTGCCCCTTGTTAAGAGATAGTTATGCTTTCCATGACCTTTGAAATCTTGAGAGAAAATGTTATTATTGACACTTATTTCACACTCCAGTATGAAAAATGCATGTTGAGTCCATGGTAAATGGCAATAAGAGGGGGTACCAAAAATGATGGAGAGTGTGATAACAATATGTGAAAGGTGATGCGAGAAAAATAATGATATTGGGGTTGGAGATGTCTTTATAAGGGAACGATGAGGATGTGAAGTTTGCATTTCTTCAAATGATACTCTTTAGGATAATTAGTGCTAGCCTCTCATGCATATGATCTCGAGCACCACTTTAATCAGTTTCCAAGGATATTACTTGCCCAAGTCTTCATGTATTAGGGGCATTTCATGATCGGCCTTTAAATCCAAGCTGCCCCAGTTTGAAGTTTACATTTCTTCAATAGGACTCGAGCACCATTTCAATCAGCTTCAAAAGATATGACTTGCACCATTCTTCAGGGGTACTTCGTGATCTACCTTTAAATTCAAACTGCCCCAGTTTGTATCTTCGATGGATCTTTTCATCGGGACGCTCTAATTTTTGCCTGGACCGCCCTTTCAGGTTTTCAGCCCAGCGAGCCATTTTCTTCTCTCTCTTTTTCTTGCTTTTTTTTTATTCTTTTTATTACATTTTCGAGAGTGATGTATTGAAGAGCACATATTTTCTTTGTCTCAAAATTAAAATTGATGAAAATGATAACAGTCTTTCATTGATCAGAATGGACTTTTTTAAGCTTGTAATGTGGCCATGGTTAAGGGGTATGAAATAAAGGGAATGAGGCTCAAATGAGTGTTTGTGGGTTAAAAGGGTCAAGGATCCTTGTTCTTACTTTGCATCAACCACTTGTATCAACATTGCTTTTTTCTTTGCTCACTTCTCGATTTTATTTCTTTTCCATTTGGCTTTGTTGTGAGCTTATTTATTCATTTTCTTTCATTTCTTCTTCTTTTTTTTTTTTACTTTTCAACAATACACATTAACTCAAATTAGCCCCAGTGTAGGGGTGATCCTTGCCCAAGGTTCTTTAAAAATAATTCTTTCAGGCTCAAAAGGGGTAACAACGGATAATGCAAATATGTCAAGGATAGCGAAACATGGCCATTCTTCATTTCAAATCATGATTGTTAATTTTCAAAATTTTTAATGAAAAGACAAAAATAATAGTACTTACCAAATTGAATAAGAGGTCGCTCTCTCTTTCCTATTTTTTTTTTTCATTTTTTAAGCATCTAACTTTAATCTGTGGGCTTTTCATCTTCAAGGAGAGTATCTCTACTTCACTAAAGGTACCTTTTGATTGCCTCAGTCGTTGCAAAAACATTCATTTGGTGCTTTTGGCTCAGTTGATCATATAAGTCGATGAGGATTTTTCTATTGTCAAATTGACTAATGGGGTGATCAAAATCATATGATGAGATGCTAGCACATACTTTTTCTTTTCTTTTCTTTTTTTCTTCTTTTTTTTTCTTTTTTTTTCTTTTCTTTTTTTTAAGAGAATCATTTTCAGATCTGGATAACTTCAGGAGAAATGAAAAGATAAGGCTAAAGTAAGGTAAAGTCAAAAGATGGAGAGACATCAAGGAAACTCAATGCATTCATTTATTCATACTGAAATGGAAACAAGTAAGCCCATTATTCAAGATTTCCTAAAGCCTTGGGCAGAGCTAAAGGATTAACATTAATGAATTACTCTAACAAGAATCAAAGGTCATGCTTCACAGTGCTTTCTATGGCGTTGACTCCAGCACCTCCTACATTAGGAGTATCTTGTTGGAAACTCGGCAAATTTGCATTGATTAGATCTTGTACTTTGTACTTTAAGGTCTTGCAATTTTCAGTGGAATGACCAATCACTCCTGAATGATAATCACACTTGGCATTTGGGTCAAACCATTTTGGGTATGGGGGTTGTACTGCCTTAGCCGGGACTGGGACCAACAAAGATTTGTTGATGAGGCTTGGTAATAGCTTAGTGTAAGTAATAGGTATTAGGTCAAACTGCATGGGCTTTGGCTTTTGTTGAGGTGGTACAGTGGGAAAGGTTTGATGCTGGGTAGGATATGATGGCTGGTATGATATCATCATAGGATAAGGTTGGGTTGGAATTTGTGAGGTGGAGGCTATATATGGATGGTTAGGCTGTTGATGTGGTGGATAATATGGGACGTAGGTGTTTTGAAAAGATGGTTGGGAGTTGACAGGAATATGGTTTGATACCCAATGCCTAGGAATCTTCTGCTCTGACGCCACAGTATGCGTCTCTCCTTCCTTCTTTTTGAAAAATGGAGCTTTCTTTATTTCAACAGCTACCACAGAACTTTCAACAATCTTACCACTTCTCATCCCACTTTCAATTCGTTCTCCGATGATAACCATGTCAGAAAAGTTTGATGACACGCTTCCAACCATTATATCATAGAAGGGTAACTGAAGTGTATCAATGAACATTGCTACAATTTCTTTCTCCGCTAATGGGGGCTCCACTTAAGCAGCTAATTCCCTCCATCATTAGGCATATTCTTTGAAAGTTTCTGTATTCTTTTTTGACATACTTTGCAACTGCATTCTATCGGGAGCCATTTCAATGTTGTACTTGTATTGTTTCAAGAATGCATCTGCTAGATCCTTGAAAGATCGAATGTGGGCCCGCTCAAGGTGTGTGTACCAATTTGAAGCTGCCCCAGTCAAGCTGTCTTGGAAGAAGTGAATCAAGAGTTTATCATCATGGGCATGTGATGCCATCTTCCTGACGTACATGATCAAGTGGTTTTTAGGACAAGCGGTTCCCTTGTATTTGTCAAAATCAGGCACCTTGAATTTTGGCGGGATTACAACATCTTGTACCAGACAAAGTTCTGAGGCGGTCCGAAGACCATAACTATTTACCCCTTCAATAGCTCGCAGTCTTTCCTCTAGAATTTCCAACTTCTCTTTGGATTGAGGATTCTCACCCGATTGATTCAAAGGAATTTCCCCATGGGTTCTTGGAGGAATATATTGCGCCCGAAGTTTTGTGCCAGCAGGGTCCCATTAGCACCAACATGGAGGGTGAATGGTGGAGTGTTCAGGTTTGCAGAAGGCACTACTAATGGGGTGTTACCTTCTGGTGAGTTGATGGTTTGTGGCATTTCAACTGCATTGGTTTGTGCCTGGGTGGTATTCTGGGAGCTTGGGTTGCCTTCTTGTGGACCATGAGCCATTGGTGGCACAAATCCTTGAGGAAGGCCATATGGGGGATTGTTCGAGTCAAATGAATGATGAGTTTGATTGCTCGGGTAAAAAGTGAGGGGCATCATGACCCTTTGTTGGTTGAAGCCTTGAGTGAGAAGAGGTACGACTGACTGTCCTTCAGTGGAGGCTGAAGGATTCTCATCCATGTTCTTTTTTTTTTTTGCATGGCTTGCATCATCTCCATTATTTGAGCCACCTGCTCTTTGAGTTGACCCATATCTTCTACGAATTTTTGAGCTTGCTCTTGTTCATCCATGATTTTGGCTTGCGATCGAGTACGATAAGGGTGTAGCGGTTTTCTCATTATATTGATTATTTTACCTATCATGAAATCATGCATGGCAACTATTAATTAAACCGGTATTTGTACCACATGATCGAATGAAGATTGATTAATTATTCTTAGAACGTCTCATTCAAATGTCTTAGTTTGGTGAATATTCTTAGAACGTCTCGTTCAAATGCGTTTGGTCGTGAAAATAATTGCTTAACCATTTCTAGAACGTCTCGTTCCAAGGTGCTAAGTGTGAACATATTTGATTTAATCATTCCTAGAACGTCTTGTGCAAAGGTTTTAAATGATAAATATTTAACTAACCATTCCTAGAACGTCTCGTCCAAAGGTATTGGGTTGTAGAAAAATAATTAATGGTGAATTGTATGCATAATTAAAAAGAACGTGAGGAGAAAGTACACCCACTTTGTGTCCTAAATTAGGTTACCTCATTGGACTCTATCCTAATGGGCTATGGATCTTTAATCGGTGACCTCGCATAAGGTGGTTCTACAATTCCAATATTCTTTGACCACTAGTGCTAAGATCCAAATTCATGATGTTGACCAAGACAGTAGGAGATCTACCAGCCATAGGACATCATAAAAAGGGTTACACTCTAGCCGAGGTTTTCATGATACCCAGATAGGATGTATATCCCAAAATGGCTACCACTACAAACCTCTTTCTTAATCTTAGGGTTACTAAGACCCGGGTATAGGGCCTCACTCATAAGTGTGTGCTCAATGTGTAAGTGTAGTGTGTCGAGAGAGCATACAAACCTATACAACCATCAAAGTTAAGATCTACCCTAGAATTAACATGGAAAATTGTAAGAATATATACATGTAGAATAAATAAATAAAACAATATTTACAATGTAAAATGGGTAAAACAAACAAATAAAAGTTACTAAAATTTTGCACAACTAACTATAATAGGCTTGACTCTCAAAAAGTCCCCAGTGGAGTCGCCAGCTGTCGCGACCGTCCCGTCCGGGAGCTGCGATTGGAAAAGAAGAAATAGAGTAGTCGCCACCAAATTTAATTTTAGGAAAAATTTGTAAAAACCAAATATTAAAGGAAACTGGTCTTTTTAAAAAATTGAGATATGAGTTCGGGAGTCGGTTACGAGTAGGGAAGGTGTTAGCACCCTACATCGCCCGTTCTAGGACGATACCTCAAGTTAATTGTGCAAATTTTAATAACTTTTAAAAATATTTATTTTACCCAAAAAGAATAAAGAAAAGATAAACACAAAATTAGGGAAAATTTAATTTTGGCTTGACGGAATGATTATTTCCGCTCCTACGTATTCCCGGGTGCAATGGGAAATTCAAAGCTACGTAGTTCTTCTAGAAAACATTTGGTTGGTTAGATTTTTTAGTTTTTTGTGAAAAAAAAAAATATTTTTATTTATTTAAAAAATAAATGGAAATATTTATTTCATTTTTATTTAAGAAAAAGGACATTTTTTATTTTTGTATTTTAGACTTATTTCTCTTTTTATTTTGTTTTGGAAAAGGATTTGTAAATAGAAATCAGACCCAAACATGAAAATGTTAGACCATTGAAGAAACCCAGCCCATAACTCTTAGCCCACTAACAATTAGACCCAGCAAAAGCAATAAAAAAAAAATCAGATCAGTTAAAAGAGTTTTGAACCAGAGTTCTTCTTCTACCCACTAGTAACGATGCAGCAACGGCGACAAAACTGAGAGCAGCGTTCGATGGCGAGAACATGCGAAGGCGGAGACTTCTGTAGAGGCTGATCGGCGAAGGAGGTGCGGCAGTTTCTAGGGTGAGGTGCGGCGGTCCCGGCATGTCACGCAGGTATGGAGTCTCTGATTTACGCCGATCTGGACGATGTTTGGAAGTGCCTCTGATCAATTGATACAGTGGTCAGAGACGTGCAACACGGCGGAGATAGAGCACGCTACGTCACCTACGAAGGAGGCAGAGCAGCGGCGACGTGGGAGCTACGTCAACAGGCCGGGGTACGGGATGGCGGAGCTCGACGATGGCGGAGCTAGGTGGTAATGGGATGGCAGAGGGACGCTGGATGATAATGAAACAATTGTGATGGTTTGGTTGCTGCAAACGGCGGAGACGCAGGGGTGATGGCAGAAGCGGGTCTGTGAATGGCGGAGAAGCACAGAGGTAAAGATAATTTGGTCACATTGTTGGAAAGGGAGTCAGAAAGGTTAAGAGTGTGATGAATGAGAAAGTAGTAGAATGTCCTCCGTAGTGCTTGAATTTGTTCTTTATTTATAGAAGCAACAATAAAAAAATTCCTCACTTGAAGTATCAAAACCAGATTAGTATGTTTATCATGAAATATATCAATATCTTAATCTGATTATGCTTATCATAAACTAAATCATTATCCCCTCTTGTTTAGAAAGCAAACTCCAATTTGAATCATCTTTATCATCTCTTATCAAACTGTTCCAAACCACCATTATCCTTTTTTTTCTTTTTTTCTTTTATTTTTCTTGTTTATTCCTTTTTATTAATTGAATAAAAATAGACTGGACAAAATTGGGTGTTCACACCGTCAACATGGGTTAGTACCGCAGTCATACATATTACAATCAGATTTTATTTATATTTATATTTCTATTCATGGTTTATTAGGAAATTTTTACATTCCAATTGTATAGGATACGCCTTGACTTAACCGAGTCAGCGGTATTATCTAGACTAGATCCTCTTCTAGAACAGAGAGGAAGTGACATATCTTGACGAAATCCCCAAGGAGAAGTGGACCCAGGCATATGACGAAGGCCACCGCTGGGGACACATGACAACAAACATTGCCGAGTGCATAAATGCGTTTTTAAAGGGGGCACGAAATCTTCCAATAAATGTGGTGGTCCAAGCAACCTATTATAGGTTGTCCGAAACGTTCACCAAAAATGGGAGGAAGATAATCGCAATGATGGCATCCGGTCGTGAATACTCAGAAGTTGTCACCAGGACCCTTGAGAAAGAACAAGCGGCATCCAATTCTCACCGAGTCGGTAGCTTCTACCGACATCAGAAAAAATTCATAGTGGAGGAGTTGATCAACCCGTGAGAGGGACGACCGGCAGGAAAATTCAAGGTAGACCTGAATGCTGAGTGGTGTGACTGTAGGAAGGTTCAGGCGCCGCACCTACCATGTGTTGGAACCAAAGTATTTTGGATTAAATAATATCTAAGTTTTGATGTTAACAAAAAAGATTAAATTTGTATGGCAAAGTGTTAGTTAAGATCTAACATGCTCTATCTAGTCTTGCAGGGATATTCGAAATTTAATAAGTTATGGAAACCTAGAAAGAGTTTATTAATATCCGCGTCCACCCGAGTAGACAAGCTGGTCAAAATGAATGGTATATTTATTTACGTAAATATGTTTGAGTAGACGGAATATAGAGTAGTCTCAGTAGATGAGAATTTTAACTACTATGAGTAGACGAGCTTGAGTGCTACGTCAGTAGACGGAGATCTAAGTTACTCACCGATATATAGCATGTCCAAAGACTTGATAGTAGACGAGCAGAATTTGCCACATCACTAGACGAGCTAAAAAGAGTTTCTAACTATGAGTGTATAGACGCACTATGTTAAGTAGACGAGCTTCTCTTCACTGTGAATCTTTGATATGATTAGAATAACTAACTCGACCACATAAAAGTATTTGTTTCAAATGATTGACATTTATTTCGAGTATATGTTGGTCCTTCATTTTTGCTTTAACGGTTTTATTGCCTTGTTTCTTAGAGAGGGACATAGTACAAATGAGGAAATGCAAAAGCAAAATAGTACAATGCAAAACGCCTTGTACCCTGTCACCTTTAACGCTGGAATGGCTGGAATTTGTACAAGGGAGGCAAGACAGTTTTTCAAGTTGCAATTGCTCAGAGGTGTGCCCGTTTTGTGAAAGAATGATAACCTATAGTACATTTCAGAATGGCCATGAGCAAGCTATGAGTCACAACGGATATTATGCAATTTGATTCTATCCCTAAACGAAAAAATTCAAAAACAACCGTTGAAAAATTTCAAGAGAAGAGAAAGGTCACTATAAATAGAAGACCTCACCATTTGAAGAAACAACTTTTGCAATGCAGAAATCGTGCTAGAAAAACTCTTGTCAATTACGAGCTCAAAATTATTTTATTCTTTCAAAAGTAAAAGTCTGTAATACCTTAGCTTGAATATTGCTATAATATTCAACTGATCTTAAACTTTCATATCCTCACACATAGTGAGTTAGAAGATCAAAAGAAACCAATCTCTTTGTTAGAGGTAGAGCCTGAAGAGGCATGGTAAGAAATGTATACTTGTAGCCTGGAGAGATGTTGAATACTTGTTGTAATCTATTTGGAAAATAGTGGACAAAAACCTTCAAGTAGAAGGGACTGGACGTAGCTCTTGGTTGGAAGAGAGTGAACCAGGATAAAACAACTTGCGTGAATCTTCTAATCCCTTATCTCTTCAGTTTTATTTATCTATACTAACTGTAGGGATTTGAACTTGATTTTGTTAAGTATTTAAAAGATTCTTTTTCTATGTGTGTGCTTCTGCCTCTTAATCCTTGTGTGTGAAAATTATTTTGAAAAATGTTGTTTTTCAAAAATTATTATCAAATACAATTCAACCCCCCCTTCTTGTGTTTGCCTGTGTCAACTTCAGTTGGTATCAGAGCTCAGTCTCGAAAGGGTTGAGCATCTAACAAGTGCTGAGGGAGTATGATCCAACAACCATGGATGCAGAAGGACAAGCTATCAACAGACTCCTCTCTTTGATGGAACTGATTATGACTACTGGAAGAAGAGGATGATGGCCTTCTTGGATGAACAAAACTTAGACATCTGGGAATTGATTGAGAATGGCTATACTGAGCCTAGAAGTGAAAATGGAGCAGCCATTGCTAGAGCAGATTGGATTGCAGATCAAAAGGTCAAACATCAACTTAATCTCAAAGCAAAACATTATTTGATGTGTGTCATCACCAGATCAGAACATGACAAAGTTCACAGCTGCAACACTGCTAAAGAAATCTGGGATACACTAGCCTTGCTCATGAAGGTTCATCTCAAGTGAAGGAGTCAAAGATAAGCATGCTGGTTCACCAGTATGAGCCTTTTAAAATGGCTGATCATGAAACTATAGATCAGATGTTTGGAAGATTTCAAACAATCACCAACAGTCTCAGATCTCTTGGAAAAATCTATGAAAATAGAGATCATATTAGAAAGATTCTGAGAAGTCTTTCCAAGCAATGGAGACCCAAGGTTACGGCTATTCAGGAAGCCAAAAATCTGAATACTCTTTCTCTGGAAGAGCTTCTCTGGTCACTCAATGTTCATGAGCTTGAACTGAATGAAGAAGACAATTCCAGAAAAGGAAAGTCTATTGCCTTAAAGGCAAAGAAAGCCAGTTCTTCAAAAGTCCTCAAAGCTGCTAAATCTTCAGATGATGCTGAACCTTCAAATAGTGATGAAGGATCAGATGAAGATGAATTATCTTTCATCTCCAGAAAAATTCAACACATGTGGAGAAAGAAAGGTAACTTCAGAAGGAAGCAGTTCAACAAGAAGTTTTCTAAGGAGAAATCAGACTCCAAAGAAAAAGGTCCACCCTTGTGCTTTAAATGCAAGAAGCCTGACTATTTCAAAGCTGACTGCCCTGACCTAAAAGAGAAAAAGAAGTTCTTCAAAAAAAAGAAGGGCTTAATGGCAACTTGGGAGGACTTGGACCTATCTTCATCTGATAAGGAAGATGAAGCTGAGGAAGAGGCAAAATCTGTCTCATGGCTGACACATCATCAGATAGTGAATACACTGATGATGAGGTAATGGATTCTGACCCATCCATTCTTAAAAATTCTTGTTATGAATTATTGCATGACTCATCCATACTGTCTCATGAATACAAAAATGTTAAAAAGAAGTTTACAAAATTAACAAAAGAGTATGATAGAGTCTGCATTGAAAAACAAAGGTTAGCACAAGAAAATGATAAGCTAAGATCAGAGAATGTCAGTCTAACTGACAAACTTGAATGAGAGCCTGATAATTCTTGTGAAGTTGCAAAACTAAAACAAGATGTAACATATTTGACAGACACTCTATCAAAATTTGTAGGGGCTCAGATAAGCTAAGTCTTATTATAAGGTATTCTAGGTCACCATATGATAAATCTGGCCTTGGTTATGACAAGGAGAAGCATGAGGCATCTCATAATAAGTCAAAACCACTTATACAACATAGAGCTTCAAAAGCTCCAGCTAATTATGTTAAAGCTAAGTCAGGCCCGTCCCACACCTTTTGCAAAGTGTGTGGAAAAAGTGGGCATGCTACATATAGATGCATACATAATAAGCATGCTAAACATTCGCGTCCAATGAAAACTAACAAGAAAGGACCCAAGTCATTTTGGGTACCTAAGGACAAGATAATACCTGTTGCAGATTTGCTTAACAACAGTAAAGAAACAAACATCTTAGTACTTGGACAGTCGGTGCTCACATCACATGACTGGAGAAAGGTGCATGTTCCAAGACCTAAGACATAAAGATGGTGGCTGGGTGACATTTGGAGGAAACCAGATAGGGAAGATCACTGGTATAGGTAAAATTGGTAAACACATGTTCTTTTAGTAAATGGTTTAAAACATAATCTGCTGAGCATAAGTCAATTATGTGATAGTGGATATGATGTTTCTTTTAATAAGAACATGTGTAATGTCAAGAAAAATGATGGATCAATTTTGTTCACTGCTAAGAGGCAAAACAATTTGTATAAAATTGACTTGGAGGACCTCTCAAATCAAAGTGTTTCATGTTTAGTGTCCATTGAAGATGAGCGATGGATTTGGCACAAAAGGCTAGATCATGCAAGCTTGAGATTAATCTCAAAGCTAAATAAGCATAACCTCATGAGAGGGCTACCAAACCTTACGGACAAATCTGATGCTATCTGTGATGCATGTCAAAAAGGAAAACAAGTCAAAGGTTCTTTTGAATCTAAGAATGTTGTTAGTACCAATAGACCACTAGAACGGCTACACCTTGATCTTTTTGGTCCAACAAGGACTGCTTCTATCAGTGAAATATGGTCTAATCATTGTAGATGACTACACAAGATGGACATGGGTTATGTTCCTAGCTCACAAGGATGAGTCCTTCAAGGTCTTTTCTATATTCTGCAAACGTGTATAGAATAAAAAAGGCATGTGTATCACTTCAATCAGAAGTGGCCATGGGGGAGAGTTTGAAAGGTACTGCTAATCTGGGTTTGTGCTTTAAGAAAAATAAAGATTACAGATTAGCTTTTGTGATGCTGACTATGCTGGAGACATAATTGAAAGAAAAAGTACCAGTGGAGGATGTCACTTCATTGTAGCTAACCTTGTCTCATGGTCAAGCAAAAGACAAAGTACCATTGCATTATCAACTGCTGAAGCTGAGTATATTTCAGCTGCTAGTTGCTGCTCACAACTTCTATGGATCAAACATCAATTGGAGGACTACAATGTGTTTGTAAGTAGTATTCCACTTATGTGTGATAATACTGCTGCAATTAACCTATCTAAGAATCCAATACTGCATTCTAGAGCTAAGCACATAGAGATTAAACATCATTTTATAAGAGATTATGTGCAAAAAGGTGTTTTTGATATACAATTTGTAAATACTGACCATCAATGGGCAGATATCTTTACTAAACCTCTTACTGAGGACAGATTTATTTTTATTAGAAAACATCTCAACATGCTATGTGTGGATTGATTATGTTATTCAGACTTGAGAAATTTTGTTATTGATGTATGTAAGCATTACAAGTTTATTACATGTTTTTAATACGTGTCCATTGCATACCGCGTCCATTGTTTTTGTGTCGCGCCACTACATGTCGCATCCATGCTTGCTTGTTGCATGAACCCGTCTGCACATACGTTATTTATTAACTGCATTTATTTTGTCTAAAAGACAAATTTATTTTATATTCTCTCTGCTGAGTCAGTATTTCCATCTAAATCTTTTTACCTTTTCAAATTAACAAAGCAGTGTTTTCTTTTATGACATGTATTGTCAAACATTTTCTTTTTGATTTATCTCCAAAAGAAAACCCTTTGAATTTCAAAACCTTTAAAACAAAACCCTTCCCTCTGAGGAAACCTTTTGCATAACTTTCGTCTTCGAACACTTCCTTCAACTCTCTGTTTTTCTACTTCCTAAACCCTAACCTTCATTCATCCACAATGGCTTCTGCTTCTGCAAATTTTAACGTGGAAAAATTGAAACTTGCCACGAAGCACTATTTTGATATCGGAATATTGAAAGATTACAACTTGGATGTAAGCAAGTTTATAACTGCCGCCGGTTGGGATGTTTTGTTCATAGAGAATTCTATTTACCCTGACCTGATTAGGGCTTTCTGGAGGAACCCTCAGGTATCAATCGCTGAAATCTCTGCTACTGTTCTTGGGAGAAGGATAGTAGTCTCTAAAAAGACCATCTCTGAGGCAATAAATTGCGCTCAAGAAGGAATAGTGATTACTGAAACTTGGGAGAAGGATCTTGGTGGCTCAGAGGTGATATCTACTTTGCTAATGAGAGAAGACACCGTGAGAAATCATTCATGGAAATCAGTAGAAATGAAGGATGAGGTCCGCATTCTTCATCAGATTTTGAATAATATTATTCTTCATAAAACATGGTCAAAGGATAACTTGTCGGCCCTATGCAAGTTTTGCCTTTGCCATCTCATTACAGAGACAAAAATCAATCTTCCTAGAATTATCTATGGAAGATTCAGAGATGTTGTGATTAATCGGAAGAAGCTCTCTGCGAATCCCTACTGTCATCTCCTGTCAAAAATCTTCAAGTTTCTATCTCTTTATGATTTTCTTGCTGCTAAGCCTCAAGAAGAGCAAGAAAGGATTCTACCAGAGAAGGGCATGTCTGTAGCTGTGTTTGGTAAAATGAACATAGCTAACATGAACTTAAGCACTTACACTGCTGTTGCCTTAGCTAAGCAAGAAGAAATGGTCAAAGTTAAAGAAGAACAAATTGAGCAGAACAATGCTGAGGTTCTAGGGGTGAAGAGAACATTCAAGAGAAAAACTACAGCTGTTAGGACAAGAGTTCCTAAGAAGCCTGCTGCTGGCATTGTAATTAAGGAACCTACAGATGAGGCCCCTCAACCTACAAGAACTCAGAAAAGGACAAGGAATTTGGTCCTATCTCATAATGAAGATGATGAGGATAGAGTTCACATCAGTGCAATTTTGAAGAAACAAAAGGCTATTAGTGCTGCTGTTCCAACAAGAAGACAGCAACCTCAAAGAAAATCCAAAGCTGCTATGACCTCGGAGGTAACTCTTCCTGCTAATGATCCTGTTCAATTAGCAGTAGATGCCTTAGTTTCTAGCCTAGAAGATAGAATGGATATACTCTCTGCACCTGATGTGTCTGTAAACCAAATAGATGATGTATATATCCCCACACCACCTTCACCACAAATCACTTCCCCTGACCAACCACAAATAGCCTCACCACAACAACCACAATTCCCACCTCTGATATCTGAGGATGATCCCTGGTTCCATCAACCAGATGATGGAATTATCCTTAGAGCACCCTTTCCAAAAATGAAAAAGATAAACTTTCCATGCACTCCCCCCTCTGAACTTTATGATGGCAAATCAGAATCATTAGCCAAAGTAAAGAGGGATTGGAGAATTTTATGTTGTTTTGGCTTCAAAGACTCAAGAGGGGGGGTGAATTGAGTTTTCAAAAATTCTTCCTTTTCAAAAACTTACTTTTCAAGTCAGAGTTGCCATAGGATCTTTAAAAAATAAAGAAAGGGCTTTTTAAGATTCAGAACAGGTTGTGCAGGTATTAGATACAGGCCTTAGTCAGTCAAGAACTGAAGTTACAATATATCAGTTTCAGTTTCAGTTTCAGTGATCAAGAACAGTTTTAATCAACTCAGTTTTGAACAATTAATAACTCAAGATTGATTGCAATAATACTTCTGGTTTCAATTCAAATTAAACAGATCAAGAATAGAAGTTATCTGAGTATTCAATGTTAATTGAAACTTGGAACACCAAAATCACAGATTCTTGAATATGATCAGAAGTTTATATGAGCAAGAACACAGTTATATGCGCAATACAGAAATTTAAGACCTTTGAGTTTAGAAGTACCACACAACCAGATTTATCCTGGTTCAGTCACCACTAATGTGACCTACATCCAGTCCCCACTCCACATGTGGGTTTTCACACACTAACACAGCAAGCTTTAGCCAAGTAGCTTGAAAAACCTTTACACCACAAAGCACTCCTTCACCTTGAGATACCACACTCTTGTGAAGAGCCTCAGTCAATGTTCTTCCTTAGGATTCCTCACCCTAATCACACAGAGAGACTCCCTCTCTCTTACAATCAAATAAAAATAGAAAGATTGATTTCTAACTCTCAAAAGTTGAATACACAAATTGAAGTTCTAACAAGAATGAAACACTCTTTTCAAAATAAGCTCAAGAAAGATGATGAATGATTTTCACAATTGATCTCTGAAATTGATTTTGTGTGTTTCTGATATGATATCAGTATTCTATTAATCCCACTTTATATAGAAAACAAGTTGTAACCGTTTTGGGATCAGTCAGAACAGATTTGGGTCTGATATCAGAATCAGTTTGAACTGATTCAAGTTCTTGGACAGGGGTTGAGTACAGGGATATATTAACCATTTTACATACTGAAAGTTTCTGTACACCTGTGTAATACATGGCTGTACGAGTTCTTTTAAAAACTTGATCTTGGTTAATCCACTAGTACCACCAGTACACCCATTCAGTACATCTATGTATTAATGAACATCATATTTTTCCAGAAACTTGAATACATGCGTACATAGCATATGTACAGGCCTGTATTCAGTTAACCATTTATAACTGATCTGATTTCATGTTATTCATAGGTGTAGTACATCTATGTACTGAATATCAAGAACTTTATTTTCATTTGTCAGTTACAGGAGAGGATATACATCCATTAAATACATGGCTGTACTGACAATTTTCTTAATTTCCAAAAATCATTTTCATTAAAACTTATTCCTTTTTAATGCAGGTTATGTAAAATGATTTTCTTCATGCATCATTTCAACTGAGCTATTTGTGAATAAGAGATTTCTTCTCTTACAATTTATCTAAGACTTAAATCTAATTCTTCTTTAATCTCTTGTCTTGATGACTCCTTTGTTCTTTGTCCTTGCTTGTTGCTCCTTGAGCTCTTCAAGTTCTTCTTTGGATATTCTCCTTTAATTGCTTACAGAACTTAATATATTTAGCTTGATACCTGTCTTTGCAATTTGATACTAAAACACTTGTACACACATTAAATTGTATATTTGTCATATATCAAAATCTCTATATCATTGAGTCTTACAAACTCCCCCTTTTTTATTATGACAAACCTTTTAACAAATTCTTAAATCAGAGTGTAACTGTAGCAGAAGCTAAGTGTTTTTGTCAATTCATAAATCATGGTATCAAAACATTTAATAGCACATGGTATCAGAACATATCAGATTATTTATATATGATAACTCCCCCTGAATCATATAGGGGAGAAAAACATCATTGTCCATGAAAGATGTTGGAGCGCCATTCTCTGCAGCCTCTGTCTCTGTGTGAGATTCAACTTCCTTTCCTTTACTCTTCTTTGCAGCTTTGGAAGTCCCTACTTCCTTTTTTTTCTTTTCAGCCTTCTTTGGGGTTTCCATCCCTTTTCTCTTCTTCTCAGGGGTCTTAGAGGTTTCTACTCCCTTCTTCTTCTCAGCTGATTTCCACATTTCTATTTCTTTTCTCTTCTTTTCAGCAGCTTTTGAGGGTGAAGGACCAGTATTCTTGGTTCTTGCCTTGTTAGGGTTTAGAAAGGGGAAAAGAAATGTTTGAGGTTTAGCTCTGCTAGGGTTACAAATTAGGTGAAAAGAGAGTGGGTTTGAGAGGATTTGAAATTTTGAAATAAAAAATGAATTCAAATATTAGGCTTTATAACGTTCGCGTACAGGGGTGTGATACACCCAAGTATTAAAGATTGTGCATTCTGACTTTCTCAGATTTAACATACATGCCTGTAGTACATACTTATGACATTCAGGAATTGTGTTTCAGTGTTTGAATACATCTATGTATCCCAGGGATGTATCAGACCAAAACACAGGGGATTCATTCCTGATCCTCTATACAGCTATTGATCACACCCATGTATAAAACAAATTTTCAGTTTTTATACGTGTACATGGGTTAAGTACATAGGTGTACCTGATCAATCTAATTTTAACTGAAACTCTCTCTTAACCACACACAGATAGATCATTCCAGAGACAGATCATACAATCACAAGGCATATTTACACAGAGATTAAACATACAAATATTTTCAACAGAGATCAGATATAGGATTGGTCAATTATGCCTAATTCTCTTTTAATGAAAAAGAAGCTTTCCTTGTTCAAAGGCTTAGTAAAAATATCAGCAAGTTGCTTTGTTGTATCAACATATTCAATCACAATTTCTCCACTTTGAACATGATCTCTAATGAAATGATGTCTGATTTCTATGTGTTTGGTTCTAGAGTGCATTATGGGATTCTTAGTTAGGTTAATTGCACTTGTGTTATCACATTCAATGGGAACGTGGTCTAGTTGCACACCATAATCAACTAATTGTTGTTTCATCCATAAAACCTGTGCACAACAGCTACCAGCTGCTACATATTCAGCCTCAGCAGTGGATAGAGCCACACTAGATTGCTTTTTACTAAACCATGAAACTAATGAATTCCCTAGTAAATGGCATGTTCCACTTGTACTCTTTCTATCTAGTTTACAACCAGCAAAATCAGAGTCTGAGTAACCAATTAAAGTACATGTAGCTCCCTTAGGATACCATAATCCCATGTCTTTTGTTCCTAACAGATATTTAATTATCCTTTTAACTGTTGTTAGGTGTGATTCTTTAGGATTTGCTTGATACCTAGCACACATGCATACACTCAACATGATATCTGGCCTACTAGCAGTAAGATAAAGTAATGAGCCTATCATACCTCTGTATTTTGAAATATCAACAGGTTTACTTGTTCATCCTTGTCCAGATAACAGGCAGTACTCATTGGAGTTGCCATCTCCTTAGCATTTTCCATGCCAAACTTCTTGATCAACTCTTTGCAATATTTGGTTTGGCTAATGAAGATTCCATTTTCTGTTTGCTTTATTTGTAGTCCAAGAAAAAAGTTCAGTTCACCCATCATTGACATCTCAAACTCATTCTGCACAAGACTTGCAAACTCATTGCACAAATGCTCATTAGTAGCACCAAAAATTATGTCATCCACATAAATTTGTACAAGTAAAATGTTGTGTGCCTTTTTCTTAGTGAACAAAGTTGTGTCAACTTTACCTCTTTTGAAACCTTTTTCAATGAGAAAATTACTTAACCTTTCATACCAAGCTCTAGGAGCTTGTTTCAAGTCATACAAAGCTTTAGACAGTTTATAAACATGGTTAGGCAATTCATTATTCTCAAAACCAGGTGGTTGACTAACATATACCTCTTCTTGAATAACTCCATTTAAGAAAGCACTCTTTACATCCATTTGACACCATTTAAATCCCATTATGCAAGCATAAGCAAGTAGCATTCTTATAGCTTCTAATCTTGCTACTGGTGCATATGTTTCATCATAATCTATGCCTTCCTCTTGATTATACCTTTGGCTACCAATCTAGCTTTGTTTCTCACAATTATGCCATTTTCATCCAGTTTATTCCTAAAAACTCATTTTGTACCTATTACTTGACTATTCTTGGGTTTAGGCACTAGGTTCCATACTTGATTTCTCTCAAACTGGTTTAATTCATCATGCATAGCCATCATCCAATGTTCATCAGTTATAGCATCATCTATATTCTTAGGTTCTACTTGAGACACAAATGCCATATGATTACATGCATTTCTAAGAGATTGTCTAGTAGTTACCCCCTTTGTAATTTCACCAATGATGTTATCAATTGGATGATTTCTGACAGTCCTCCATTCCTTTGGTAAGACAGACTGCTGTTCTGTTTGCTCCTGTTGCAGCATCTCTCCTTTGGAGCTTTCATTTCCTTCATTGCCTTGTTGCTCTTCCAAGACAGTTTTCTCAATAGAATCTGCAATATCATCAATAACAATATCCTTTCCCAACCTTTTGGGGTTAGACTCATCAAATGTAACATGCACAGATTCCTCAATGGTTTCAGTTCTCTTATTATAGATTCTAAATGCTTTACTAGTTAGAGAATAGCCTAGGAAAATTCCTTCATCAGCCTTTGCATCAAATTTTCCAAGGTTATCCTTTCCATTATTAAGTACAAAGCACTTACAACCAAAGACATGAAGATGTGCAATGTTTGGTTTTCTTCCTCTATAAAGTTCATAAGGGGTTTTCTTTAAAATAGGTCTTATCAAAACTCTATTTAACACATAGCAGGCTGTGTTCACAGCATCTGCCCAAAATTGTTTTGGTAGGCTAGAGTCATTCAACATAGTTCTAGCAATCTCCTCCAATGATCTATTCTTTCTTTCCACTACTCCATTTTGTTGTGGAGTTCTAGGAGCTGAAAAATTATGTTGAATGCCATGCTCATCACAAAAGTTTTCAAACACTTCATTTTGAAATTCTGCCCCATGATCACTTCTTATAGAAACAATTTTCATGTCTTTTTCATTTTGCACAATTTTAGCCATTCTCTTAAATGCAGCAAATGCATTACTCTTATGAGATAGAAAGTATGTCTATGTGTATCTAGAGTAATCATCTACTATCACTAAGGCATACAAGTTTCCACCAAAGCTTTTGGTTCTAGATGAACCAAATAAATCCATGTGTAAAAGTTGCAAGGGTCTATTTGTTGAAACAATGTTCTTAGGTTTAAAAGAGACCTTAACTTGCTTTCCATTTTGACATGCATCACATAATCCATCTTTCACAAATTTCAGTTTAGGCAAACCAATTACAAGATCTTTAGAAATCAGTTTATTCAAGTGGTTCATGTGAATGTGTGCAATTCTTCTATGCCAAAGACAATTTTCTTCTTCTTTTGAAATAAGACAGCATGCAGTGTTTGAAGATATATTATCTAAATCAAGCATGTAGATGTTATCTATCCTATGTCCAATCAATTTCAGATTTGCATCATTTTGATTTTCTATCAAGCAACTATTGGAATTGAATTTTACCTTAAAACCTTTGTCACAAAGTTGACTTATATTTAGAAGATTGTGTTTCAGTCCCTCAACATAAAGTACATCCTCAATGATTGTTGTTGAGTTACTTCCAATGTTGCCAATGCCAAGTATTCTTCCTTTATTGTTGTCTCCATAGGTAACATTTCCACTTGATTTTGGAGTGAGTGTGACGAACTTGCTTTTGTCTCCTGTCATGTGTTTGGAACAGCCACTATCAAGGTACCATTTCACATTCTTGGCCTTCCAACACACCTCACTTTCTGAATCACTATCATTGTTGGCCATCAAGCACAAGTTTGCCTCCTCAGATTCAGATTCATCAGTGGAATCTACATCATTATCATCCCAAGCAATATAGGCCTTTCTTGGCTTTCTCCACTTCTTGTCCTTTGAATCAAACTTTTCAGTTTTATCCTTCTTTTGCAGTTTTGGACAATCAAGCTTTATGTGGCCAACCTTTCCACATTCATAGCATGTGATGTTGTTGGAAGTGTTGTCACTTTTGCTGAAGTTTCTTTTGGGAAAGGTGGATGGCTTTCTTTTAAAGTTGCCTTTCTTCTTTAGGAACTTCTTAAACTTTCTGACTAGCATCCCCATTTCTTCTTCAGATTCTGCATCATGATCTGATTGCTCATCATCACTGTCTTGTATCTCTTTAGCTTGTGACTTGAGAGCCAATCCTTTCTTCTTTTTGTCAGTTTCTTCACTTTTATTTAGTCTGTTCAACTCTAGTTCATGCTCTTGCAGTTTGCCAAACAGTGTTGCAATAGTCATTGAAGAAAGATCTCTAGATTCTGAAATTGCAGTGACTTTAGGCTGTCATTCTCTACTTAGGCATCTCATTACTTTGTTGATTTGATCTTCATTTGATATAGCTTTACCAAGACCAGCAAGTTGATTAACAATATGTGTGAATCTCTTTTGCATTTCACTCATTGGTTCTCCTTGTTTCATTCTGAACAGCTCATACTCATGTGTGAGAGTGTTCATTCTTGCTCTCTTGACATCAGTGGTTCCTTCATGTGTTACTTGCAATGTGTCCCACATCTCCTTTGCTGTCTTGCAATTTGAAACCCTGAAAAACTCATCACGGCTCAAAGCAGATGTTATAATGTTCTTAGCACGTGCATTATATTGAATTCTCTTCTTATCATCCTCATTCCATTCAGTCTTAGGCTTATTTCTTGGAGCACCATTAGCATCCACAGTAGAGGGGATAAATGGTCCATTTTCTACCGCATCCCATATGTCAACACCAGCTGTCTCAAGAAAGATTACCATTCTTTCCTTCCAATAGATATACTCAGATCCATTGAAGCCATACTCTTATAGCTGTTAAGCCAAACTTAAGAGTTTAGCTCTGATGCCAATTGTTGTTTTGGCTTCAAAGACTCAGGAGGGGGGGTGAATTGAGTTTTCAAAAATTCTTCCTTTTCAAAAACTTATTTTTCAAATCAGAGTTTCCACATGATCTTTAACAAATCAAGAAAGGGCTTTTTAAGATTCAGAACAGGTTGTACAGGTATTAGATACAGGTCTTAGTCAGTCAAGAACTGAAGTTACAATATATCAATTTCAGTTTCAGTTTCAGTGATCAAAAACAGTTTTAATCAACTCAGTTTTGAACAATTAATAACTCAAGATTGATTGTAATAATACTTCTGGTTTTAATTCAAATTAAACAGATCAAGAATAGAAATTATCTGAGTATTCAATGTTAATTGAAACTTAGAACATCAAAATCACAAATTCTTGAATATGATCAGAAGTTTATATGAGCAAGAACACAGTTATATGTGCAATACATAAATTTAAGAGCTTTGAGTTTAGAAGTTCCACATAACCAGATTTATCCTGGTTCAGTCACCACCACTGTGACCTACATCCAGTCCCCACTCCACATGTGGGTTTTCACACACTAACACAGCAAGCTTTAGCCAGGTAGCTTGAAAAAACTTTACACGACAGAGCACTCCTTCACCTTGAGATACCACACTCTTGTGAAGAGCCTCAGTCAATGTTCTTCCTTAGGATTCCTCATCCTAATCACACAAAGAGACTCCCTCTCTCTTACAATCAAATAAAAACAGAAAGATTGATTTCTAACTCTCAAAAGTTGAATACACAAATTGAAGTTCTAACAAGAATGAAACACTCTTTTCACAATAAGCTCAAGAAAGATGATGAATGGTTTTCACAATTGATCTCTGAAATTGATTTCGTGTGTTTCTGATATGATATCAGTATTCTATTAATCCCACTTTATATAGAAAACAAGTTGTAACCGTTTTGGGATCAGTCAGAACATATTTGGGTATGATATCAGAATCAGTTTGAACTGATTCAAGTTCTTGGACAGGGGTTGAGTACAGGGATGTATTAACCATTTTACATACTGAAAGTTTCTGTACACCTGTGTAATACATGGCTATACGAGTTCTTTTAAAAACTTGATCTTGGTTAATTCACTAGTACCACCAGTACACCCATTCAGTACATCTATGTATTAATGAACATCAGATTTTTCCAGAAACTTGAATACATGCTTACATAGCATATGTACAGGCCTGTATTCAGTTAACCATTTATAACTGATCTGATTTCATGTTATTCATAGGTGTAGTACATCTATGTACTGAATATCAAGAGCTTTATTTTCATTTGTCAGTTACAGGAGAGGATATACATCCATTAAATACATGGCTGTGCTGACAATTTTCTTAATTTCCAAAAATCATTTTCATTAAAACTTATTCCTTTTTATTGCAGGTTATGTAAAATGATTTTCTTCATGCATCATTTCAACTGAGCTATTTGTGAATAAGAGATTTCTTCTCTTACAATTTATCTAAGACTTAAATCTAATTCTTCTTTAAGCTCTTATCTTGATGACTCCTTTGTTCTTTGTCCTTGCTTGTTGCTCCTTGAGCTCTTCAAGTTCTTCTTTGGATATTCTCCTTTAATTGCTTACAGAACTTAATATATTCAGCTTGATACCTGTCTTTGCAATTTGATACTAAAACACTTGCACACACATTAAATTGTATATTTGTCATATATCAAAATCTCTATGTCATTGAGTCTTACATTTTATACCATACTCATGAACCAGAACTCATCTCAAACAGACCCTGGTATCCTTTACCAGAATATGAGTATGAGCCAGAAATAATTGTGAAACCATGGTATAAACCTCATCCTGACATTCCTCGTAGCCCTCCATCATCCAAAATGTTTAACAGACTTGGACATCTAATTACTTACCTACCACAAAACAAATTTCCTCTCATAAAAATCTATCCAAACCTTGTCAAATTCCCTCCTTTCAAACCCTTCACTGATGGTGTAGAGAGACATCTAATTTATGACTGGTCAAAGGATCCTGCAAAGAAAGACCTACAAGATGTCATATACAAAAGGTCAAGATCCTTCAGACATGTTCCCATCATTATGGATAACAAAACAAAGTGGAAAACCTTCATCCATCCAAGGGAATATGGCAAAGCATCTGATATCATTGATCACATTATGTATGCCATGCTGAAGTCGGAATTTGAACTATTCAGGGTTGTAAGGGCTGCTAACTTTGTACCCCCAACTTGGCTAAATCATACTTTGAAGGATACAAAGATTGGAATCAAGCCCTACATGTTTTGTCCAAGACTTCCAATGATAGATTTAAACAAGGACAAGGACAGGAATAAACAAAGGAATACTGGAAAGATGCCTTTTCCAGAATCTTGCATGATTAACCCTGATGATGTTAGCGACACATATCAGAATATCATAGACTTTTGGTTGGCACAACCTATTGAGGTTATTCTTGAAGATGTGGCAGTTGATATTTGGAAAGATCACAAAGTGAAATGTACAGAAGAAGCATCTTCATCTGGTTTAACTTCAAAACAGAAAATGTTCATCCCAAAGTCGGAGGCAGATGCGGACTTTCAAACTTCAGATACTTCATTTACAAGGACATTTTGGGTGTTCCTACCATCAGTCCTATTTATGAAGAAGAACCAGTCCACTGGGCTAAAGAACTGCCCCCACCTGTTCTGCAACTCACTGACTCACCTCCACCTTCTCCACCTTCTGAGCATACTGAAGAAGAAATTATTGTGGAAGACTCTGGTATGGAGATTGATTCTGCTCCACCAGTCACTGCTAATGAGGAAGTTGCTGAATCTGATTCTAGACCAAACACTTCTGAAAAGACATTATCTCAGCCATTAGCTCTGACTGTAATTCATCCAGAGCAACCTCAAACTTCAAGAGCTTTAGACACTCTTCCAAGTCAAGCTCATGCTCAAGAAAGTGCTGAAAGTTCAAGACCAACACTCTCACTGCCTCCAAACTTTGAAGAAATTATTGGAAGAATTGTAGAGGAGAGAGTAAAGTTGAGGTCAAAGAGCAAGTGAGGGAACAAGTTGCAGAAGCCCTGGCTCCCACTAATGCAATGATGAACCAGATGATGAACATAATGCTGAGCTTTCAACAAAGTCAAAATCTGCCTACACAAATTCCTGTTCCTCCACCAAACCCAAATCCAAATCCAAACCCTCCTCCTCCACCTCCTTCTTCTTCTTGAGCTTTTCTTTTGTTTTATTCTTACTAACAATGATGGTCCACTTCTCTTACATTTTTGTCTGATGACAAAAAAGGGGGAGAAAAATGGAGAGAATTAAATTTATATATATATAAGTCAGTTTTCTGAAAGTATTTTTTTGTCTGCATATGCATGTTTGTTATTTGTCTTACATGTTTGGCATAGTTGTTTATATGCTCTGATGCTATCTTTTGTCTGATAAGTAGCTGAACTGATATGATAAGTAATAAATGATATATGCTTCTCTGTTTCTCTGTCATGTCTTATTCTATTATTCTATTCCTGTTAAGTTTGAATGCTTTGTCTTAGGGGGAGCTTTGTAAGCTTTCCTAGACTTTGCTCACTCAAATTTAATTAGTTTTTGTCATCATCAAAAAGGGAGAGATTGTTGGAACCAAAGTATTTTGGATTAAATAATCTCTAAATTTTGATGTTAACAAAAAGGATTAAATTTGTATGGCAAAGTGTTAGTTAAGATCTAACATGCTCTATCTAGTCTTGCAGTGATATTCGAAATTTAATAAGTTATGGAAACCTCGAAAGAGTTTATTAATATCCACGTCCACCCAAGTAGACGAGCTGCTCAAAATGAATGGTATATTTATTTAAGGAAATATGTTTGAGTAGACGGAATATAGAGTAGTCTCAGTAGACGAGAATTTTAACTACTATGAGTAGACGAGCTTGAGTGCCACGTCAGTAGACGGAGATGTAAGTTACTCACCGATATATAGCATGTTCAAAAACTTGATAGTAGACGAGCAGAATTTGCCACGTCACTAGACGAGCTAAATAGATTTTCTAACTATGAGCGTATAGACGCACTATGTTAAGTAGATGAGCTTCTCTTCATTGTGAATCTTTGATATGATTAGAATAACTATCTCGACTACATAGAAGTATTTATTTCAAATGATTGATATTTATTTCGAGTATACGTTGGTCCTTCATTTTTGCTTTAACGGTTTTATTGCCTTGTTTCTTTGAGAGAGACATAGTACAAATGAGGAAATGCAAAACCAAAATAGTACAATGCAAAACGCCTTGTACCCTGTCACCTTTAACTCTGGAATGGCTGGAATTTGTACAAGGGAGGCAAGACAGTTTTTCAAGTTGCAATTGCTGAGAGGTGTGCCCATTTTGTGCAAGAAAGATAACCTATAGTACATTTTAGAATGGCCACGAGCAAGCTATGAGTCACAACGGATATTATGCAATTTGATTCTATCCCTGAACAAAAAAATTCAAAAACAACCGTTGAAGAATTTCAAGAGAAGAGAAAGGCCACTATAAATAGAAGACATCACCATTTGAAGAAACAACTTTTGCAATACAGAAATCGTGCTAGAAAAACTCTTGTCATTTACGAGCTCAAAATTTGTTTATTCTTTCAAAAGAAAAGCTTGAATATTGCTATAATATTCAACTGATCTTAATCTTTCATATCCTCACACATAGTGAGTTAGAAGATCAAAAGAAACCAATCTCTTTGTTAGAGGTAGAGCCTGAAGAGGCATGGTAAGAAATGTATACTTGTAGCCTGGAGAGGTGTTGAATACTTGTTGTAATCTATTTGGAAAATAATGGAGAAAAACCTTCAAGTAGAAGGGACTGGACGTAGCTCTTGGTTGGAAGAGAGTGAACCAGGATAAAACAACTTGCGTGAATCTTCTAATCCATTATCTCTCCAGTTTTATTTATCTATACTAACTGTGGGGATTTGAACTTGATTTTGTTAAGTATTTAAAAGATTCTTTTTCTGTGTGTGCTTCTGTCTCTTAATCATTGTGTGCGAAAATTATTTTGAAAAAGGTTGTTTTTCAAAAATTATTAACAAACACAATTCAACCCCCTTCTTATGTTTGCCTGTGTCAACTTCACCATGTTCACATGTCATCGCCGCTTGTTCCAGTGTTAATCACGACTATAAAAAGTATGTGCCTGCCATGTACAAATTGGAGACTATCTTCAATGTTTACCAGGAAGAGTTTAGCATCGTGCCCAACGAGGCATATTGGCCACCATACACTGGAGTTGAGGTGTTTCACAATTCAAACATGCGTAGAAACCCAAAAGGCCGTCCTCAGTCTACCCAAATTCGTACAGAGATGGATATAAGGGAAACGGGTCGCCGTAAGAGATGTGGATTGTGTCGACCGGAGGGTCATAGCAGAAATAAATGTCCTAACCGTCCCGTGTCTTCTACGCAAGAGTAGCATGCTTGTATTATTAATCAATGAAAATAAATTTTAATGAGCGGATTATTATTATGATGTTAATTATTTAATTTATATTCACTTATTTAAATATAACAATTATTTAAATTAATATTGATAATAATTAACCATTTTTTGTTAACTAAATTAATTATTTATTTATTTAATTAACCTATATAAAACTAAACGGAAAAAAAGTCACATTGAGAAGTCGTGTTGAGGGGACCCGACTTATCACTTAAGCGGGGGGAAAAAACATGGTGAGAAGTCGTTTGGGGTTGTGGGTTTTTTTTGTTGGGGGGGGGGGGGGGGGGGGAGGGGTTTAAAAAGGGTGGTAGTTTATTATATAATTTGGAAAAAGGTGGTATTTGAGTAAATAATTTAAAAATTAGTGATATTTAAAATAATAAAAAAATCTGACAAGTAACTCTAGTCTCATTCATTTTTATTCCTATCACTTCAAATTTACATAATTTTATGATTTAATTAAATTAATAATTAATATATTTAAAAAAGTATTTTTTTAATGTAACATTATATTTAATAATATTTACCATATTTTTTTGTATTATTATTATTATTATTATTATTATTATTATATATAACTATTAAAATTATTTATTTTTGTATCATAATAATTTTTTTTATAATATTAGATTTTTTTTTATCTAAACCCAATATATCCCAATGCTAACAACGAAGAACTCATCACTATTTACGGGGCGTGACTTTTGCTGACCAAACATTATTTTAGGCCTCACAATTATTAGGCAAGGAGGCTTGGTTTATAATTAGTATTATTGACCCGTGCAACGCACAGGTAATTCTTTTAAAGAAATTATTATAATCTTTAGTTTAATTAAAAATTAATTAATTTTAATTATCATGTTTGCTTATGACCTTGAATGTCATCATATTTGTTTCTGTTTCCCTGAAATCAGTTCTCATTAAACTATAAGTTCAAGAGGACATTGTTCTATTGAATCAATTATTTCAGTTACTTATCAAGAACTTGTGATATATATAGTCAACTACTGGATAGTTTAGTTTGTCAATCCTGTAATCTTTTATTTCACATAGTTAAGGCAATGGATTAGTGACCAGATTCAAAACTCAACAGGATAAAATTTCTCTTGCAACAATATTGGGCTCATCTAACACCGGTTCGTACAGGAAAGGGTTAACACACAGTATTGAGGTCACGTATAACATTGAACACTACCCAAGATGTCAAAGCTAAGATAATTTGTAAAGATCAGTTCATCAATTATTACACCATCACACTTGGCAGCAATTATGTTTGCATTGCAATAATACTAAATTGACATGCTCCAATTATAATATCAACAGTCCATTGGTCAAAACTCCATTTCTTATAGATTAAAACCTAATTATTAAATGAGGCATAAAAAGGAAAATAAAAATAGAAACTGTACAAAATAGAAGTAATGTTGTTTCATTAAATTATATACACAGTAATGAATATTTTGAGTGCATGAATTCCTAAACCCTAACCATCCTTTTTGTTCTTGTTCAGAAACCTACATATATAGTTACTGATACGTGGAAGGCTGTATGTTGGCTTGCAACTTAATTTTCTGCTTGGGAAAATATATACATAGATAGATAAACTTCAAAGACTGAAAATAGGGGCAAGAATCACAAAGTATGGATAATATTATCAATATATTCTTCTCCTTGTGGTATCTATAAACATAGATATAGCTGCCCAATTACTTTCACAATAGAAATTCATCTTGGTGGTCCAATCGATCATAACAATTTATCTATGACCTATGAAAAGAGATGAAGACTCTTCCCTTCGAGTAAAATAATTTTTCAAGAAAATATATGACTTCAATAAACCATTTATAATCATCATCAGTGAGCTAACATTTCAAACTTAGATATATAACTGGGTCATAGATGGGGAGAGATTTTTCGTCGCCAGAGAAGATGGAAGAAAGAGACTAGGTGGTGCTGATGGGAAATAAAAAAAAGAAAGAGATTAAGTGGGAGTGATGAAATGTATCATGCATTTTTTAAAAAGAAACAAAATAGATACTTCATTTTTTTAATGAATTTTTTTCTTGGCGGTGATAAAAAGGTACGAAACATCAATTCAGGCAGAGATCGGAATTCAGATACTTGCCAGTATGATGGGAAATAAAGAAAGAAAGAGATGAATGGGGAGAGATAAAATGTTGCATGCATTTTTTAATAAATAAGTTTAATTATTGAGTTGGTCCTTGAGTTATTTGATAATTTTCAAGTAAGTCCTTAAACTAAAAAAGTTTTAATTAGGTCCCTGAACTTATATAAAATTTTGAATTGGGTCCCTAAAGTATAATGGTGACTATATAAAATAAAAAAATAAAATGATAGATAATGAAATTTAGAAGAAAAAAAACTGTTTGACATAATTATAAAATGACAAAATATGCCTATGAGAGAAAAACTTCACTATTTATAATAATAATAATAATAAAATATAAAATAAAACATAGTGAGAAAAATTATTGTTTAGCATAATAATTAAATAAAAATAGATAAATTTGAGGGACAAAATTTAGTTTTTGAAATGATAATAATAAAATAATAAAATATGGAATTGTGTTAGAAAATTAATGTTTTATAACAAAATATTAAGAGAGTTTCTTTCTAAGAGTGTTTCTTTCTCACTTTGATATATGGGAATATGGTTTTACTAAGTTTATAACTATCATTCACTAATTTTGTTTCGGACATTTTTTATGTCCGGAAATCATTATTTAAAACTTATATCGAACATGATAAATTTTTACTCTCATACTAATATTTCCGAAAATATTTTTGTAAAACTTGTATCAACTCTACCTATATATATATATATATATATATATATGTGTGTGTGTGTATTTATTTCTTCATTTATTTTTTTGGTTTAGACTCTACCTAACTATATTATGGAAGAATATTAATGATATTTGAACACTCATTTGGGATATCTTTTTTGGATTTCCTAGTCATAATGACAATTGTATAAATATAAATATACTATTAACACACATATTCTTAAATATCCATTTTGAGTGTTCATTTAGGATATTCATATAACACACCACCTCGTGGAAGAAAGAAGAGGAGTGAGGAAGTTTTGCAACAAGGCACGTATGCTGCTCTGTAGATGTCAGGTGCCAAAGCCTTGTTCTTTCAAATAATAAATGTTGCCTTTTTTTTTTCAAATATAAAACATATACCCTGATCCAAATTATAAAACAAAGAAGAACCACAAAAATAAAAAGGAAAAAAAGGTAAAAAAAAAAAAAAAAAAAAAAAATGGGTAAACAACACGAGGATCTACAGTAAAAATCCCGATTAACAATAGTAAAGTTATAATATTAGAATTGAAAGTGGGTAACGGCTTTTTGGCACATTTTCCAACTTGTCCTGCCAACGCTTTTTGAATATTCTCCTCGAAATGGTGGTCTTTTATTTTGGTTTCAAATCTTTTGATGACAAGTAACTCTAGACTAGTTCATTTACATAATTGATAATTTTATGATTTAATTAAGGTTAAATTACTATTTGATTCTCTTATTTATTTTAAAATATTTAATTTGGTATCTCAATTTTTAAAATATTAAAATTGGTCCCTTATTTGTTTTAAAATATTCAATTTGGTTCCTCAATTGACAAACGTTAAGCAAAAAGGTCTTTTCCGTTAAGTTTCACCTTTAAATTGAATAAATTAAAACAAATAAGGGATCAAGTTGAATAAATTAAAACAAATAAGAGACCAAATTGAATAAAATATTGGAACCAAGTTGAATAAATTACACCAAATGAAGAACCAAATTGAATATTTTAACACAAATAAGGGACCAATTTGAACATTTTAAAAATTGAGGGACTAAATTGAATATTTTAAATAAATAAGGGACTAATTTGAACATTTTAAAAATTGAGAGACCAAATTGAATATTTTAAAACAAATAAGGAACCAAAATAATAATTTAACCTTTAATTAAATCAAATTCATTTTATTTTCAGTACATGTTTACTTTTTTTTATGAACTCGTTGTAACTAGGGTATTTGGCTCTCCAGTGAATCTACAAAATATCCTCATTAGCTTAGTTTTTTTAGATCCGTTATGAGACTAACCTTCGTTCAGGTGTTTAGTCACAGTTAAGGTTCTTCACTCCTCCCCAAATAAGTGTTTTGCGGGATTCGAGCTTAGGTCCTCTCCCATAAACGCAGCTTATGCAACCAACCGAGTCAAACACATTGGGTAGTATAAGCTTATTTTGATTTATATGATATTGATATATATATGTCTTCATTATATTTCTTTAAAATAAATTTATTTATATTACTGGTCTGTAAAGTGATAATTTTCAAAATGGATTCTTTCCTTTCGTGCTGCAAGAAAAACAAGTGTGAAAGGAGCGAGAAAAGGAGAAAATAGTGGGGAAATCTTTATTATTAAAAGGAAATGTCAAATCACTTGATCAATATGGAGTATCTTGGTATTTTCCAGCCTAAACTTAGAATAAAAATGTCAATACAATTGGAAATTTATATCAATAAATTTATAACAGTAAATGTATATATATCAGTAAATGTTGTTGATTAGATTTTTAGTCTAACTCTTCGTTTTCTTCTATGGACAAAAGGCTTCTTTCTTTCTTTCTCCCTTTATTCTATGGTGATTCCATGAACTAATTTAAAATTGAAATGTGCAGCATCTAATGGTCAAATTTCACCATTTTACTGTTATAACTAGCTAACAATAATAAGTATTATTAAAATATTTGGCATTTTATTATTTTTAAAAGTTACCGTCAAATATAATTCTAATGTCATTTTTCACGGGTAAGTATAAATTGAAGTAATTTTTTTTAATAAATTAACGTAAATTAAAAAAATAAGAGGATCATAGGTGATTAAATAAAATTTTAGGAGAAATTAATACATATGTTCAGAAGAAAAAAAAGGAAGGTGGTGGCTACGGCATATATGTCAAATCACTTGGTCAATATGGAGTATCTTGGTATTTTACAACCTAAACTTGGGATAAAAATGTCATACAATTGCAATTAATATCAATAAATTTATAACAATAAATGTATATATATCAATAAATATTGTTGATTAGGTTTTTAGTCTAACTTTTCATTTTCTTCTATGAACAAAAGGCTTCTTTCTTTCTTTCTCCCTTTACTATATAGTGATACCACGAACTAATTTAAAAATGAAATGTGCAGCATCCAATGCTCAAATTTCACCATATTACTATTATAACTAGCCAACAATAATAAGTATTATTAAAATATTTGGTATTTTATTATTTTAAAAGTTGCTGTCGAATATAATTCTAATGTCATTTTTCACTGGTAACTATAAATTGAAGTAATTTTTTTTAATAAATTAACGTAAATTAAAAAAATAAGAGGATCAGGGTGATTAAATAAAATTTTAGGAATTAATACATATGTTCAGAAGAAAAAAATTTGTGCAACCATAGCGCGATAGAGGCAAAAATTACACAAGCTAAAATAAAAAAAAACTTATAAAAAATAAAATAAATACTATATAAAAATAATATTAAAAGTTGTTATATGATTTAATAGTGTCATACAATGTTTAAAAATTAAATTGATTGAATAATAATATAAATTAAAAAAATTAACGCACAATTTTGAAAAAAAAACATTCTAATGAAAAAATGCACAGTTTCAACAATATATATATATATATATATATAAAATATTTTTTGCATTTTTATATTTAAGAAAAAAAAATGTACACAAATCAAAGTTGGTTACGTACCACGCCAAACTTAATTAGTTTAATTCATGATATACATAAACGGTACCAACCTCGAAAGAAAAACTTGGGGTAAGATTGATGACTTAAGAGGATAATATTATGTTTAAAAAGTTAATTGATTGAATAATAATATAAATTAAACACATAAACCAACGTTTTGACAAAAAAATCTAATGAGAAAATGCATTTGAATCCAACAATATTTCATATATATCAAAGTTAAATCCTATAAGTTATTTTTGACATTTTTAATATATAAAAAAAAAATTGGAGTAGACAAGTCCAAGACGGTCACATACCACACCAGACTTAACTAGCTTAATTCAGGAGTTCATGTAAAACATGAACTTGGTCCTTTCACAATTTAAGTTATTCTTAAATTATTACATTTAGTGGTAGTTTCACTTTATATCTTGCTCTAATTAGTCCTCTTTTTCTTTTTAAGGGGCTTCAACGAGCAACTTTACATTTTAATTTATATATGTATTAAATGTTTTTAAGCCAAAATAATTGATTTCATGCATTTGACTAAATTTATTTCAATATTTCTCACTACATAAAGTTGTTATTAAGTTAATTATATAAATATTTTAAATTTAAAAATATAAAATATAAATAAATTCTACATATTTAAAAGTTCAAAACACAAAACACTCATTCAATGATTTTAAATATCAAAAGTTGAAAAAACATTTAATTTTAGTTTTCAATATTTTAAAATAACTATGTAAATAAAGTAGTGTAAAGATATCCTTGCAATACACGTACTACAACAATCTAAATAAAGTAGTGTAAAGATACCCGTGTAACATATGGGCACAACATATAGTAATACAATAAGAGAGAGTAGATAAAGACGATGGAGAGATGATGAAAAGAAGTTTGACAGGGAGAAAATATGAAAGTAATAAAATGAAAAAATAAATAAGAGAGAAATAAAGAGAATGAATGTTTGACGGAAAGAATCAAAATTGGATAGTTTTGCGAGTATAAACTCAAAAAAGTACAACTTCAATACAGTAAATAGTAAATTAAGTACAACAGCGACCATAGAATATCACAACCCAGTCCACCTCTCTGCCGCCGCCATACTTCCCACGTGGCACAGATAATCGATCTCCGACACACAACTAAAAAATGGTTTTTTCCACCTCTAGAAAATGCTTAAAAAAATTAAAAGTAAACAAATTTTTTGAATAGGTCAGTTTGGTCCTAAAAAAATAAAATAATAATTTGGTTTCCAAAATTTTAAAATCGGGGGCAATCTAATCCTTATGAAGGGATCAAATTATCTCTTATTTTTAAAATTTGGGAACTAAATTATCCTTTTTTTTTAGAGATCAAATTTTGCTACTCGAAAAATCTGAGTACCACTCCTTTACTCAAAAATTAAATAATTCAGATTCCAACCAACACAAAAGAATTATAAAAAAAATACCATAAACCCACTAAAAAAAGGCCCCACCCCTCTCTCTGTTTCTCTTTGCTTTTCTCTGTGAGCCATCTTCTTCTTCTTCTTTCTCTCTTTCACGCCACCGACGCTACCAAACAGAAGCTTCAGATTAAAACCATTTCAGCATAACCCAAAACAAGAAAGAAGAAAAAAACCATAATCCCACGTAATTATCCATTAACAGCGAGCTTAATCGCAATCCCAATCATAATTAAGCTATGAATTTATCATAATCCGAATCATTTCCGGTTTCTGCAAACACAAAATTTTCCACAAAGCAATAGAGAGAGAGATGCCAAGCGTGGCCGTGAAGCTCTACAGCGTGTTCTTCAAGTTCCTCTTGAAGCAACGTTTGCAGAACCGGATCCAAACCCCGCACGATGAATCCGACCCGTTCGGCGTCACGACCCGACCCGACGAATCAGTCGCTAACGCCAACCCTTCCTTTAACGACGGCGTCGCCACCAAAGACATTCACATCGATCCCTTCACTTCTCTCTCTATCCGAATCTTCCTCCCCGAATCCGCACTTGCCTCACCCGAACCCGATTCCAAACCTCACCCTCCCAAACCTAACCTCCATCCCGAACCTCGATCCACGCACGCCGATACGGCGTCGCATCACCACGGTTCTAATTTGAACCCTTCCCGGCGTAACAGTTATGCTCCTTCAGGTGCTGCGTCGCCGAGGGAAGAAGAATCTTCTAGAAGGAACAGCATCGAAGTGGAGGGTTCTAATTCGTACAGAGGCTACTCGCCGGCGTTGGATAATCGCCGGAAAAGGCTGCCGGTGATGATTCAGTTTCACGGCGGGGGTTGGGTGAGCGGGAGCAACGACTCGGTCGCCAACGATTTCTTCTGCCGGAGGATCTCGAAGCTATGCGACGTGATCGTGGTTGCGGTCGGGTACCGGCTCGCGCCGGAGAACCGGTATCCGGCGGCGTTCGAGGATGGGTTGAAGGTGTTGAATTGGTTGGCAAAACAGGCGAATTTGGCGGAGTGTAGTAAGTCCATGGGGATCAAGAAATTGGATGCTCATAATAGGCATATTGTTGATTCATTTGGAGCTTCAATGGTGGAGCCTTGGTTGGCTGCTCATGGAAATCCATCAAGGTGGTTGTTGCACTTTAATTTATACATGTCATGATCTTGCTGTTGTAGAATGATATGTTTAAGCATTTCACGATGGATTTAATTGGTATGCATGGTCAGTGTAAAGATTTTACATTGTCATTCAATCATAAATTATCACATCATTAAAAATGTTTGACTCTTAATATAAATAACTTAAAAGTCACAGATAATGATTTGCGATTGGTTTATAGTGTAAAAAATTTTACACTTGAAGTGCATCAAAATTAAACTCTTTCATGATTTGGATTGACAGATGATATGTATATTTGATCCTAGTTGTGACGGAACTGAATGCTGTGATTTTAATGCTTTTGTGCATGCATTCATGTATCTTTTATTTATAGATGGTGATTAGAGACTGTAGAGTAAGTTAACCCTTGATTGGTTGAGGGTTCGGGAGGAGGTGACTGGATAGGCAGTAGTAGATGAGTGTTCCACATTATTTGAATTTGATGGAGGCTATGAGTTGAAATTTTCAATTTAATGTTGATTACAATGAACTAGTTACTGACTTATATGTGTGGTCTGATAAAAAAGTAGCACACTATGGTGATGTGAGAGTTAATCTTGCTCATTGTTTTACATTTTGATTTTACATATTTGATTTGTCACATCTTAAGGAAGTTTCAGGTATACTTAGCCTCTTTTTATGAACTGATTTCACCCTAGAGTGTTATGTAACAGAAGCGCGTCTCTGTGCATCTTCCTGTTCCGAACATATAGGTCCCATCCAGTTCATATATTTGGTTTCGGACGCTCACTTGCCATAGAGACTAGACAGAGTATTCTGTTACGTGCGATGAAATTCATAATTTCTCGTGTAGAAACTATGGTGTTCTAATCAATGTGGCTTGCGAAATTAATCATGATATCTTGCCATTCTCCCTTCTTGTTTCATAAACTTTTTAGGTTTCAATGAAAAGAAATTTCTTACTTGTCCATAGTTATTTTGTCTCTTTTTTTCTTGGTTGAAGAACACATTTGCCAATCTCAACTTGCTACCTTTATAGTTAAGCTTAACACATAGCCTTTGGCCTCAGCCTTTCTGCTAAATTGGGAATTGATTGTTGTTTTTGCTACTGTTTACAGAAGGAGTAAGCTTCATTTTTCACCTTACCTGAAGAGATTATATCAGATGATATGATTTCTTTCACTTAAGAATTTGTCTTTCGCATTTCTAAAAGCTTCAGTTAGTAAACTAGATATGTTGAAAATACACGAAGGCATTGAGGAGAGGATGTAAAATGGTATGGCATGCTATATATTCTTCTGATGGATGTTACTTGATGACTGGCACAGGTCATCCTGTACTACTGGATGAGGAAATTAGAGGGTTTTGATGATAAAAGGAAAGTAGTTGTGGTCCTAAGGTGATTAAACAACAGTTTATGTGAACCTTTTTCTCCTAGGGTTTGATCATTCTTACATTTGTTCTGATGATCTCTTTACTATATTTATTGTCAGTATCAGATTTCAGATTATTTTCAAATCAATTTTTCACTTCCTTCTGTTTACAGGCTTTTTGCTTCCTGTGCTTTTAGAAGACCTACCTCTGTGTGCACTTTAATAGCACCCCTTTCAAACTTCTTTTACCGTGAATGAGTTTTTTCAATAAAAGATAAGACTTATTTGAAAAGTAAAGGAATTTGTCTGAATCCTAATTGATGCTAGTATAATCCAATTTAGGGACAAGGGACCAAGTATGTCATTGCCGAACACTAATAGCAATCAGACGCTACTATATTGAGTAGGCTACATGGGCCTCTAATGAAAGCTAATATAATGCTACACATGATTCTTCTTCAGTTTTCAAATTGAGAGTGGCCTATAATAACCATTTTGGAGTGATACCTTTCTGAGTCGCTTTTACTTGTGCTGTTGAAGTGCTGAGTTTGTTCTTCTTGGTTTCGGCTAAGAATGGTATATCTTGTTTAATCTTTTCTCCTCGTATGTCTGCAAACCGACCTCAACGTTCTCTTCTATACCATATGGATTTATTTCTTGGGCTTCTTCATTTTAAAACCCCAGTATTTATGCCACCGATTGTTTTAGAGATTCTATCTAATTCTGGTTGATTTTGCCATTCTTAATATTCTATTTCTATCTAAATTTTGCTTGACAATAGCACTTTTAAAATAATAATTTTTTTAGAACATGTATTTAGCAATTGACATCTTAGTTATTTGGGTGAGTTAAGACTTAAAAGGATGTTTTTTCCCCTTGATCATAGTATTGTCTGTGATTTTGCTAAGATTTTATCTTCTTCCTCCTTTGGACATGTTGGGATATGTTGTGTAATGCTACGCCTCTTCAAAACAGGCCTCGTTTGAATGCCAAAAAATATATGATGTTGACAGCTTAAGTTGAAGGGTAACATTTTTGTAGATAAGCTGTTGTATTGTTTCTTTACCTTAATTTCTTCCTGTAATGGTTCCTGTTGGAAGCTAGTCCTCATGGAGTTATGTACTGGGCTGGTTCGGTGCCTAACCTTTTACTGTTTCTTTAATACTGATTCAGGTGTGTTCTTCTTGGTGTGAGTTGTGGTGCAAATATTGCAGACTATGTAGCTCGAAAAGCTGTAGAAGCAGGCAAACTTCTGGACCCTGTCAAGGTGGTGGCACAGGTCCTGATGTATCCATTTTTTATTGGAAGTGTGCCCACTCGTTCTGAAATAAAGTTGGCAAACTCTTATTTTTATGACAAGGCTATGTGTATGCTAGCTTGGAAACTTTTCCTGCCAGAGGAAGATTTTAACCTGGACCATCCAGCCGCCAATCCCTTAGTCCCAGGCCGGGGTCCTCCATTAAAGTTGATGCCTCCAACAATGACAGTGGTGGCAGAACATGACTGGATGAGGGACCGTGCCATCGCTTACTCAGAGGAGCTCAGGAAGGTGAATGTTGATGCACCTGTTCTTGAGTATAAGGATGCAGTTCATGAATTTGCAACACTTGACATACTTCTCAAAAGTCCTCAGGCCCAGGTCTGTGCTGAGGACATATCCATCTGGGTCAAGAAATATATTTCACTTCGAGGTCACGAATTCTCATATTGAGTAGGATTTACCAGATTATGATGATGATCGGTGGGAGAATATTTTCCCCTTCTTTGAAATTAGCATCAGATCACCATTCTAATACCAATTTCTTTGGGGATCTTTGATATATTCCTTCATTTGTTTTGATGCTTGATAAGGTCCTGGTTGTTGACCAGTTCCATGTTGGCTCGCTTCACTGGTCGGTTCTTTTTGTAAGATAGAGTTGTTCTAGAGGGAGATTAGTTAAGCCGGTGAGATGCATTTACCTCATGCACACCATGTTTGGAAGGGGCTCTTCCATTTTTTCCTGTGTATTATGATGTACTATTTAATATATAAAATTTAGTGCAATATTCTTTTAGCGTAAGTGCCACTATGCAGTTCCCAATCCATTATCTTATCTAATGCCCTTGGAGTAGTGGGAGGTCATAGTTACGGGATACGAATTATTGTTTCTTCGATAATATTTAGATTTCAGATTAAACAAAGAGAGATACCAAATGTGAAAATCTAGGATGAAGGTATGGAGTTATTTTAATGATATTAACCAGAAGCTAAAGCCCATTTTTGCTTTGTATGCTTTGTTGGGCACAATGTTTGTCTCCTATTACAGACAATTGTTTCATCATTATCTTCTTGTTGGTTCTTTTGTTTTAGTCGTACTGCTATTATAAATATGCCATGGTCTTAACAGAATTGCCTCGGGGCTGTTGTCACAAATCTTTTGAGGTAATTGCCCACACTGATTCCTTCCGTGAGGGGAATCATATGGAGGTTGAATTCAGATAGAGAACCTCTCATAAAGCAATTATGGGAACAGCTCTTTATCATGGTTATAACCATCTTCATACCGAAGCCAAGCCAGCTTGGTCTCAATATTGGAAGCTCTTTGAGGGAATGGGGTGCCCTTTGACCCAGTGGAGTATTCTCAGGTTGATAGATCTGTCAGACTTTCTGGGCGTATTTGCAAAGTTGGCATCTCTGGGGAAAAGATCTTCCCATTATTATGGTTTTAGAGAAATAAATGAAATGAATATAATATACACATAGCGGAGAATATCATTTATTTCTTTAAAACTATAGTAATGGAGAAATGGAGATGATCTTTTCTCCTCTGCTGACAGTCCTGTAAACCATGAGTTCATGGACTGGAACATATCTTTTATTTATTGTGGAAAGTTGTTCTGTTACTTTCAAGCAATCTTATCAAACAATTAAGAAAAAATATAATCTGATGTTTTATGAAAAAGAAATTATTGCAATGCTTTTCTTCTTTCTCAGTTCCAATGTGCAATGCCCTAGCGTAGTAGCTAACCCTTCTAAAACTCAAAATTTATTATGAAGCATGTATTCTAAAATTTTGTTCATCCCTGTAAATGTAATATTCGACCACTCTTTATTGGGAGTTACAGTGTAATGTCTACAAAAAATGATTTTAAAGAGATTAGAAGAAGAAATTCCATGATTAAAAATAATTGACGCCCCGAAAATAATGAAAGCAAAGTTTGTATACGAGGGGGACCCTTCCATAGGCCATAAATCAGCCACTTTCATTCTCTGCTATAGACACTAAAATCAGCAATTTTCATTCTCTGCTGTAGACACTAGAATAAGAGAAATGATTTTTGAAAAAAAAAAATGGACAACAATTTAAATGGTTAAAACTTAAAACAGTTTAAATATGTGGTTAATTACGTTCAGTGGATGGTTAATGGATATAACAAGGTGTTGCAACTCATTAACCATCCACTGTACGTAATTAACCACGACTTAGAATGTCATTAATCATGATTTCCATGTGTTCAAATACCTTGTTATATCCATTAAACATCCACTGAACATAATTAACCACGTATTTAAACTGCGTTAATCATCCAAATTGTTGTCCCATTTTTGTGTTCAAATAACAACTGCTAAAATAAACAGTTTCTTGTATTGTCATAGCCAAAAGGATCCGGTGGTGGTAGAGCGGATTGGCTGTGACTGTATCGTTTAGTTTGGGTTGCAAGAAACTCTATATTTGTTTTCGGTGTCTTTGCCTAGATTATGATAGAGAATGAAGGTTTCTGACTCGTGGCCCATGGAAGGGATTTCCTCTTTTATATTTTTCAATTTTCCATTTTCAACAAATTTTCAGATTTTTTGCTAGATTTTCATAACTTCTAAAAAAAAAAAATCAATTTATTTTAAAACAAAAAATAAATTAGACGATCAAAATAAGGTATTTATAATAAGTCTATCTCTAGGTCATAAACATGCTTTCACTTGCCTAAAACACTATTTCTATGTGAGTTGGCCCAAAATAGACTCATCAAGTCCAAGCCTAAACAACACTATACATTGCTAAGGGAATAGATTCAAGAAGACAATTTACGGACACATACTGCCCCAATTTTCAGAGAAAAATGTTCTTTTACTGCTTGTCTCCTTTTTGTTTTCTGCACTACTACTTGGCTGTTGTGTAACAATATTACTTCATAATGTCAATATGTCATACAGTAATGGTTCTTAATTTAGAGGAACAAAGAGGAGAGTTAAAATATAAGTGGCATAACTTTGAATAGACTAATAGATGGGGCAATGGGCGGGAGATGAGGTAGTTATAGATATCAAAAAATTCTTAAAAATAAATAAAGTTCTTTACATGTATTTTTTTTTTTAAAAAAAAAATACAATTTCTTTAATTTGGTATCCATAATAAAGCATTGTTCTTCTTTGACCTTAGGGGATGGCTAATAGTGTTTTGAAAGTGTCGAGGAAAGACTAACACCTTAGGCAAGGCTGCTTTGACTTTGACTTATCTTCTACTACAAACCTTCATGATGTGGGTGTTAAAAGGAAAGATTACCGGAGGTTTTCTGAAAATGCTAGGGGTGTAACGATCAGTTTGGATTGGTTTTAGGCGGGGGAAAAATCCGAATCAATCAAAATTGATCGGTTCGGTTTGGTTCGGTTTTCTTTATATGTTACTACAAAACCCGAACCAAACCAAACCGATGAAGTTCGGTTTGGTTCGGATCGGGTGTTCGGGTTCCCTATTGAAAAATAAAAGAATAAAAAACAAAAATAAAACAAAATGCATACACCGGCCCTTCATCCCCCACTTCGCCGCTACCCATATCTGCTTCATCTTCATCCCTACCAATAGATGTCATCCACCCATCTGCAACTTTCGATGCTTTTTGGCTAAATTACTCTTTTGATCCCCAAATTGTTTTAAAATGTTCAATTTGGTCCTTAAGTTTTAAAAATGTTCATTTTGGTCCCTTAATTCCTAAAACTTATTCAAATAGGTTTTTCCGTTAAGTTGACTAACGGCGATGTCCTACGTAATGCCACATGGCATTAAATTTAATATTTTAATGCCATGTGGCAATTTTGGGAATTTTTTTTTTAATTTTTAGTAATTTTTTGCTAAATTACTCTTTTGGTCCCCAAATTGTTTTAAAATGTTCAATTTGGTCCTCAAGTTTTTTAAATGGTCATTTTGGTCCCTTAGTCAACTTGACGGAAGGACCTATTTGAATAAGTTTTAGGGATTAAGGGGCCAAAATGAGCATTTTAAAAACTTGAGGACCAATTTGAACATTTTAAAATAATTTGAGGACCAAATTAAAGAGTAATTTAGCCATGCTTTTTCCTCTCATGTCAACAACAACAACAATAGGAAAATCAGATATAATAAAAATGAAGGAAGGAAAAAGCTTTAGGGGTTCCACAAGAAAGTGTGAAGATGAAGCACTGTAAACTATAATAACCGTTCAGTGAAATTAAGGTGCTTATGTATGTATCTCACTCAGTATCTTGGAAGTGATTTTCTTGTTCTCTTTTCCTTCTCGATCAGTGTATGTGTGGTGATGTTTGTTGTGGTAGTAATAGTATTACAGGGACGGAGGTTGCGAGGAGCCTATGATCTGCTGTTGCGTCCTAGGGCAACGGGGGCGGCTGCGTGCGACGACGCCTGTGTGGCTAGGTCAGAGAGATGATGAGCGTGGTGCGATAGTGAGAAGAGTGTGGTGCGATAGTGATAAGAGATGATGTGAAAAAGTCAGGAAATTAGGGGGAAAAGCAGGGATGGCAAAACGGGCCAACTCGTCCTGCCCCGCCGTCAACCCGTCTAAAATGGGGCGAGGCGGGGCGGTTCAATGTTAAAAGTGGGTTAAAAATCATCCCCCGCCTCGTTTAACGACGGGTTGGCGGGTTGGCCGGCCAAAATAACCATTAGATTTATTAATTTAAAAAACAGGTGGCTAAGATCTATCCAATCTGACCTGTTCTATCGATTTCCTCTTTTCTCCTCTCTTCTTTGAGTTTAGTCCCTCGTTCTCTGCAATCGACGTTCTTTCTTTTCTCTCTACTGTTTCTTCCCCATTTTCCTCAACTGCTATCTCTCTCTCTCTCAAATTATTTACTCGTATGCTGTGTTCATCCCTTCAGTTATTCATTGAGCTCGTGTTTTGGTTCCCAACAATCCCTGACTCTGTATAATCTTCAAATCAACCCACAGTACCAACTTACTATTAAAGACCATCAAGGATGTGAGCTAGCTAGTCTCTCACGAGATCCGAGCTTCACATCATAACCCACACATATAAAACACTGATCCAATAATCACTTCCTTTTCCTTTTCAATATATGTAATGATTTCAAGTTGTGGCCAAAATAAATAATAATAAAAGGAACGAGCCTTTGATGGTGACAGGTCCCAATCTAAGGCCAAGTTTTCAGAAAAGAAGAAGAAGAAGAAGAAGAAGAAGAAGAAGAAGAAGAAGAAGAAGAAGAAGAAGGAGAAGGGTAGGGGAGAGAGGGAGAGGGGGGGGGGGGATTTGGGGATGATTTTTCAGCACAAGTTTTTTTTTTTTTTTTTAGAATTTTATAAAATCGATTTTAAATCCAAAATGAACCTGTTATAATATTTTTTGTTTCCTCCCTCACTAGTGAGGGACTTAATAGCTCCCTCACCTTAGAAGCCACCTAATTATTTGAGTATTGTTACAAATTTTAAACATCATAAACATAATAGTAATATAGATAAAAAAAACTGTATGGTTATGTTTATGTAGGCCTAAACAAAATATTTAAATTAATATAACAAATAAAAAAAGTATTAAAAAAGTGAAAGTTGGCCCGATGGGTCAACCTGCCCCGCTTTGCCCTCGCCCCATTTTCTTGGAGGTTTAGGCGGGGCAGGTCAGGGTGGGTTGGTGGGTTGAAAAGTGTAACCTGCACCGCCAAAAAAGACGGGGTTAAACGGGTTGGCCCGTCGAGTCCAACCTGTTTTGCCACCCCAAGGATAAAGGATTAATTGTAACTTGATTGGGTCGGGTAGTCGGTTTTGAAAAATAAAAACCACTACCCAAACCAAAGCTAATCTATTTGGTTCGGTTTGGTTTTTTTCCCGAACCAATTAAATTCGGTTTTTTTTGTTCGGTTCGCGTTGATCGGGTTGGTCGGGTTTACCCGATCCACTTACACCCCTAGAAAATGCTGAAGCCTCGAATTGTATAATGCATGAAATTAATCATTTTTGTAATTGTTAGCTGGAGTAAAATTGACTTCTCTATCAACCAAAAAAAAAAAAATTTGACTTCTTTGACAAGAACAATTACAAGGAGGCATTAATACTCCAATTAATTGCATTACATTGCTTTTAAAATCCAAACAACACAATTAAAATTCAAGTTTTTTAAGTACCCTCAAACATTACTTCATCCTCTACAAATACCCCCATCCAAACATATGGGTAGATATATCCTTATTTTTCTCACTTTAGAAGAGTCAAATTCAGAGTAAATACTTGGATTTGTTCAGGATTTTAACATATAAATTTGCTGTGATTTTAATGATGCCATCCAGCAGTCTTAGATGACTACGGGAAAAATGAAAAGCATAAGCAAATATACTTGGAATGTGTTAAAAAGAAAAAAGAAAAAAGAAAAAAGAAAAAAGAGAGATACTTGAAATGAACCAACGAAGTTTGGTCCAGTTGGTAAGGATTTGACTCATAACCCACAAGGTCATGAGTTCAAATTCCACTACAGATGTGAGGACCTCGTTGGTAAGTAATCTGTAAGTACCTCTGTAAGCGCTCTTTAGGGACTAACAAACATATCCAGGATCAAAATGGAAATACACTCAAAGGAAATTAATTTTTTTTTTACCATGAAATAGGTGCGAAGTATCCACTGACTTCATCGATGACTAATGTCCGTCGGAAATTTGGCTGACCACCTTTAGTAGGTTCTCCCCTCCCAACCACCTTTACCTTGCTTAAGGGATGGTTTAGTTCCACTCGGATCAACGTAACGTTAACAAAAATGGTATGCAAAAGCATTATAATAGCGATATATTGATCCCAACTAGGTTGAACACATGAGCATAGAAAATTCAGAATTCTATTTTTACATCTTCAATTAATTAAGCCAACATGCATTGGTTGGTTGAAAATTTAAACCTCAATGTGGTCATTATTATACCGGGGAAATAAAATCATTATGCAATAGGCTTTGCATTTAATCTGCCAATACTTCAAGGGCTCATTTGGTGATCAGGATAAGAGAGACAAGATAGGATAAGCTATCATATCTTGTCTGAAACTATTGTTTGGTGAGCCAGCAGGATATGATATATCAATCTTGTCACCTATCATATCATGTTCATCTAGTTAAAATTCTATACGGAGGGGAAAGGCTATGTTAGAACCCAACATGATAGGATAGAGTGATTTAAAGTATAATAAAATATAAAAATATTTTATATATAAAATAATTAAAGTACAATAAAATATAACATGGTTACCAAAAAAATGGTATAATAAAATAAAAAATATTTAAAATAGAAAATATTAATGATTAATTTTAAAAATTATTTTTATTTTGTCACAAGGCTAATTTTGTTATTTTATATTATTTTAAAAAACTAAAAAATATAAAATATTATTCTAATAATAATTTAACTATATGTAAAGTAAAAACTTAAAATGAATATTTAAATAATAAAAAATTAATTTAAGTTAAACAATATTTTAAAATTTTAAAAAATTATATGTAAAAGGATAATTTTGTTTTTTTATATAATTTAAAAAATAAAAATTAAAAAAAACTAAAATCTAATAAAATATTAAATCATTTAAAATAAAAACGAAAAAAATAAAAATTCATACTAAAATTATAATGTTATCCGATGAACACCAAATGTCGGATAGGATAACAGTTTATCCTACTCCTATCATATTCTTTTATCTTATCCGTCCTTATGTTATCGTGACCACTAAACGAGCCCCAATTTTCTAGTCACGCGGGTTATTGGTCCCAAATATAAAAGATAACTATCGTGCACAGCACAGATCATTATAGGGAATATTTGGGTTCATGAACCAAACAAGTCATCGAGGTTTCTTTTCCCTTAAATTTTCTTCAGTAATTGTGCTATAGCAAGATGCATGTACGTAGATATGAATGAAGTCTTAGAAAATGGAAGATATTCCATAATCTTGTCTATTATTATTTTTATTATCACAGCAATGTTATTTTCAAATCATTTTTATTATATTATCCTCACATCAATTCTTTTTCAAGTAATAAAATAAGAAAAACACACTTCTCTCTCTTTATTTGTTTTAAATAATTATATACGTAAAAAAATGAAGAAGATCCCTTATTATTATATAAGCAAGAGCACAGTTTTGTTGTTTGTTTCACATATAGTGCCTTCCGTTGTTTCAAAAAAGGACGTACGTAGGCACCATTTCAGCCATTCAAACTGCGGAAGATGTCGTTGTACTTTGAACTTTGAAAAGTCAACCAACAAAATTAACCATAAATACTTTAATTTGAACCTCATAATGTGATGATCCTTTCATGTCATCTAAAGCCACAGAATTTAAGAAAAGAATTATAATAACTCTCACAAACCAGGAGGTCCTGCTTACCGTGTAGAAAATCATAAAAGTGATTGGACGTGCTTCTAATTAAGGGGAGTAAATGCATCTCCAAACATGTACTTAGTAAATGTGTGGTGAAAGTTATAGTTTTTGCTAAATAAAGAAAATGAGATGATGTGGGTGATTAAGCTGGTAATTTGAGTTGAATGAATATGTGGGCGGATTTTACTTGTAGTGTAGGGTTTTGAAATTAATTGGAAAGGAAAAGAGAATAAATCCTTTTATTTAAATTTTATAATATGATAAAGTTTTGAAAAGAAAGAAAAATAAACACAAACAGTCTAATACATGGTGTCACACATTTTAAGAGGGTCCGACGAAGTTTACAGAGATTAGTCTCCCCTTGATTTTAAGAAGAAAAACTAATATTTTGAAAAATTATTTTGAGAACATAAGAATCAACTAACATGAGATTAAGATCCTCTTTAGGTAGCATAATTTACTCTGTACTAGAGTTTATCGACTGGTATAAGTGTGTTAAGTAAAAAAAAAAAAAAATGATATTTATATAAACTTAAATAAGTAACTTAATTATTAACCCAAAGTTATTTTGACTTTGCGAAATCAATTTTTTAAGCTTCTTAAAAAAACTTTATGTGAAAGCTACTTTACAATGTGAGAGGGAAGCAAACCCTCATTCTCTCCCCTTCAACTCTATAGACCTTATAGAACTTAAAAGCACTTCTTCAATTATGTATTTAAAGTTCAAACACTAAATAACTTCCTTTAAGAAAAGCTTACGACTTAAAAAGCTTTTTAAATAATATCTTCTTATATAAGAATTTAAATAATATCTTCTTATATAAGAATTTAAATAAGTTATTTACTATTAAAAAAAAAAAAGATAACTTAAATAAGTTATTTATTCAAATGAGGCCTAAAAATGTTAATTATCAGAGATAATAATAATAATAATAATAATAATAATAATAATAAGGGCAAAATTAAAAATAAACAATAAATAGTTTCTTTATTCTTTAAAGTACTAAGTAATTTAGAATAAAATAAATTTTAAAAAGTGATTTTCATTTAAGAACGGATGAAGTAATTAGAGAAGGCATAAACTTTGGATAACAAAAATTTTGTTATTAGGCCTGGTGAAATAACAAAATATGTTAACAAGAAAAAAAGTTGGTACATGTCTATCACCAGTATAATTAAGATTACATTCACTGAGTTAGTGTGCATCTTATATTTACAGCTCCAATCAAAGCTGTTGATGCACTCAAATTTTTTTCTGTGACAACAAGGTAAAAGTAGATGCCAAGAGCTTTAGTTCAAGTGCACAAGTCTCATTAGGACTACTTCATCCAATGATCGAAACCCGTTGAGGCAACAAAGCCTCTGTTTTGCCATCGACAAAATGTTTTATAATTTTGTATAAACACTCATTTGAGTTTAATAATGTAGTGAAATATTTTCTAAATTTTTAGTGGCACTAATGTCTCCTACTCAGGAGAATTGTGGGTTCTGAATTAATTTATTCTGCGCAGTTTATAAAGGGCCCCTAAGTTGCTTTATTTGCTCATTTTAGGGTCTTTGATCTCATTAAATCATACCAAATCATTGGTCAAAAGCTCACCATAGAGCAATGCAAATTAAGTATTCAGCACTTTGGCTAAACCAAACGCTGTAGTTTTGACATTTTACACCCTTGTCATGTGTATAAAATGTACGGCAAGTAACTTATATATCAGTCTCACCATTATTGATGATATATTTTTTTTTTATAATATTTATAATTTTTAAACCTGTGGAGAAACCAAGAGTGAAACACATGATACAACATTAAAAACACACCATATAGTTGATTAATATCCACTTCCTTTTTAATGATTAAAATCAACATCAGTGTCATTTAAATTCATAATCATGTCCCTTTCCAACTTTAAATATATAAATTTTGGGGTAAAACTCCTCTAAAAGTAAGCTTGTTTCTAAAGTGGGCGAGTAATTATTTATTTAACGTTGATTTGATAAAATGAATAGAGAACTTAAGTCACTTTATCAAATCATAGCATGTTTGGATGCACATTAATAATGGTCAGAATCATATTTAATTAAAAGCTACTTACTATAGCTTCAAGAAAAAGTACTTCCAAGACCAAATCATCGTACATTCAAACATACCTTCAATGATGATATATCCTTAGTTCCTCTCTTTAGAGTCAAGCTCGCCACCTTTTTCCAAAATTTTAATTACCTAGTTTGCTTTTGCTATGTCTTATTTATTACTAATTTACTTGTTTCATCAAGATTCCAGTTCCCAAGTGAATCCAAGGGTGGAATTCAGGACATCAGAACATAATGGTGAAGGCATCTATGTACTGAGAGATGAAATGAGGCTCTTCTACAAAGACAAACCTTGCCAGCCTTTAGGGGACCAGGGAATCCCATAAAACTTAATATTTTTATGGTCCTTACATGGAAAGCTACCAATAAGAGAAGATTTTAGCACCAAAATAATGAAGTTTGTCAACAAGGTGGAACTCACTTCTAGTTCTTTCTTCCCCTGAAAAATCTTCTTGCTGAAACAAACTCTTTCTATTATCTCAACAAGGGCGGTCACCACTCAACACCATTAATTTTATAATGACAATCCCTCCATGCTTTTTTAGCTTTCAACTCAAAGTGCTTTTCCATCCAATCATTTATCACCCCCCTCAAAGGACATTCTGCTTTTATTTAATTGTCTAAATGAACTGGCAGCATCTTTGCTTGAACCTTAAGCTCCTATTTTAAGTGCCTTCCTTTTATGTTACACTTGTTAACTCTCGAGATATCTTGATTTGGGAAAGGTAAAGAGCTTCCAAAATGGGAAGACAGCCTTGTTGTGATAAGGTTGGTGTAAAGAGAGGTCCATGGACAATTGAAGAGGATCACAAGCTTATGAATTTCATCCTCAACAATGGTATCCATTGCTGGAGAAATGTTCCCAAGCTTGCAGGTTTTTTTTTTAAAAAAGTTTTATTCACATTCTCTTCAGTTGATTACTTTGCCTTCAAGGGCTAGCTCATATCTGACTCAATGCATTTTTTTTTGCATGCTGGTGAAGGTCTGCTGAGATGTGGAAAGAGCTGTAGATTGAGATGGATTAATTATCTTAGGCCAGACCTTAAGAGAGGTGGCTTTACAGAAATGGAAGAGGATCAAATTATACAACTACATTCACTTCTTGGTAACAGGTACAGTACACATTCTGAATTGTCATTGCACCAGAAAAAGAAAGATGGCATTTTTGGATACAACTTCATTGTTTGTATAATTAAAATCGACATTTAGGCGACACCCACATTTACATTTGAATAAAATGTTACTTGTACACCTAGACATCAGACAACATGATTAATGGATGTACAAATCATGGTTAATGGTGTCTAGGTGTATGGATAGCTCGATGGTTAATGTTATCATATTTGTGATTAATGATGTACAAATTTTGGTTAATGTTGTCAAAATCTTATATGTTCAAATATCATAGCTGTTTGCATATGATATATCTACCCCACCTCAAAATATGAGTTACCTCAATACACACTCACACTCATGTCAATCTAAGGTGTCTATATGTTTGTCCTATTCTAGGTGTTCAAAAGAGTTTTCCTTTTGGATAGTGTGCATGTGGAGAAGCCATTGAAATGATCTTATGTGTAGTTCTAAAATGATGTTAGTGGATACTAATTCCCTCTAAGCTCTAACACAATAAATTGCATCAGCAGGTGGTCTAAGATTGCTGCACATTTTCCAGGGAGGACAGACAATGAAATCAAGAACCATTGGAACACAAGAATCAAGAAGAGGTTGAAGCTCCTTGGTCTGGACCCTGTGACCCAGAAGCCAATTGAGCTAAAGGAACAGTTTGATGATGACATAAGTCCACAGCCAAATACTTCAAAAGGGTCTGAAGAAAATGTAGAGATTGTTAAGTCCTTGGACTCTAATGGCATAGAAGATATGCCAAAAACAGAAGGGAAAAGAGAAGATAAAGAAAACAAGGTGTCTTGGGATGCTGAACTTCACAACTATGAAATGCAAAGCTCCCAGGTTGACTTGGGATCATGGATAAGCCAAGAAAACAACACAAGTGCTAGTTCTTATTGTAGTTCTTCTTTCTCTCTAGATGATTCTAGCTACCCTTCTTTGGGTGAATCCCCTTACCTTAAGGGAAACTCCTTACAACAATGGGTTGATTGTATGGATTCAATGCTCTCATGGGATAGCTTCAACCCTCTTGAAGAAGATCTTGTCTTCATGGAAAATAGGGAATAAGCATAACATAACCACCCTTTAAAACTGCCCCTTCTTTTACAATCTCTCAAGAAATAAAATGTTTGAAAATGACTATTTAAAAAAGATTGCCACTTTCATCCTTGAATTTTCAATTTTTATTTCTGCATTAATGCTTAATTTTGTAAATGTGATAATGAATGCATATTGTTGAATGTGAATTGGATTTTTGCTATTGCTTGTTCCTTAACTACAGCTTGAATTGAGCTCCTCAACAACACCCCACACTGCCAAACGTTACAACACTGCAGGGTTGAATCATCACTTTTTGTTGTCTCCCCTGTAACTGTTAACACTAGTAACGTTAGCAACACATTTTTCATTTATTCCTTGTAATGTACTCTTTGACCATATCTTACACTTTTCTAAAAATATAAATTTAAGAGTAACGCTAATTTCTTATCAATATTCACTTCAATACACTCTAATATTGTTGGATTCATATAAAACTCGTCAGATATAGAGTAAACCTATATAATTTAAAGAATTTTACATAAAATTTACTAATCAATAAATACACTTTGAAGAAAGTATTGCAAAAAATATACTACTAACATTTCTATCAATTAAAAGTATACGACAAAACTTAGGCGCTATAGGTACTTTAGGCGTTATTTTTTAATGAGAAATTGAGAATAGAACATATATATGTAATAGTTGTTAGAAATGTCATAATTTTTATTTGAGTTTAATTTTTATACATTCACCGTATAAATAATTTTTAAACCGATATCCGATGATATTTTGATAAATTGATTTTTTTCCCTCTTTTAGTTATTAAAATACACATGTCAAAATATTAATGAATGTTATTATAAAACTTTTTATACCAATAATACATATTACGTTAATTCATTTCATTAATGAATTGTTATACATATTCTATTTCTTTAGAAAATAGACCATAAAATACCTATGAAATTGCATCTAAGATTTTTCCAAAAATATAGTGCTAGAATGGCCGCAAACATCATCATGAAGTGTCCAAGGTTTCCCCGGGGCCCCGCTTGGTCGCTTTGTGCTGTTTGTTATCATCAATAGGTTTTCACATGTTCTTTGGGTTCCTTATTTATTGACTATGGAGGAGAAAGTAAACCATACCATGTGCATTATTACGACGCAGCGAGATCAACGTGCGTGCGTTATGCTAGTATTTGTCCAACAAGCAACTTTAGTTATTTTTTTTTGGAACTCAATGTAATTAGAGCTTTTATCTTCCCAACGGGTGGATGGAAATAACAAACTTAGATCCTTTGGATCCCATGGGACTAATCTCCATTCGGGTGTTTAGTTACAGTTAAAATTTTTTATCCCTTCCAAAAATGTGTTTTGTGGGATTCGAACCTAGGTCTTCTCCTACAATTTCAGTCTGCATGCAACCAACTGAGTCACACCCATTTGGGTAAGCAACTCTGTGTTTGAAGAAAAATTATAATTTTATAACTACTTAAACCAAAAAAAAAAATGTTTATCCAAACATAATATAATTAATATGATGGTCTTAATTAAATAAAAAATTCTTATCAAATCCCAACTTCTTCAAATAAAATCCTAATAAAATAAAATTTTATTATAAAATCTCAATGGAAACTGATAAAATTATAAACTTATTGCTATTAAAAATAACTTAATTATCCTACCTCAGAACAATGTTGCGAAAATTTTTCAGCAAGACATCGTTAAATAAAACTATGTTGGGAGTGGATGACTAGTGCAACTTCATAATATACGTGCAGCAGCTGGGTAAATAAATATATCTTTTTATCCTGATAAAAAAAAAAACCTTTTTATTTCATTGACATTTTGATTAATTTATTGAAAATGGTTGTGGGTCGTGCTTAGCACTTTAAAATTATTGGGGCCCTGCTAGTAATACCTTGCAAATTCCTCCTCACACCTTGCAATCTATTCTTTTCCAAAAATACCCTTGCCCCTAAGCTTGTGCACTCTGCATCGACACCTGACTTCCTCCTACATCAACCTCTGTATCAAACTTGCAAAAAGCCCTCTCCAATAGCACACAGCCCTTCCCTTCCACGGCAGTCTCCGGCGCGCGCCTCTCCACCACCGTTCACAGCCATTCACACCTCAACCCATTCTCACTTGAACCATGGCTACATCTAGTGCTCTGATACGTTGCCACCGCCGCTTCCACCGCCGCCCAACGGTGCAAACCTTGTATTCCACCCTCACATGCCGCCCTCTCACACCTAACATACAGCACAACTTTTGGGGGTCTCAAATCCGTGATTTTTCGTGACAGTTGCAGCAAGTTCGGAATTTCATAACAAGTACCTCCGGAAAACCAAATTCGGATGCCATAACAAGAACCTCCGGAAAACCAATTCCGGATGCCACCGGAAAATCAAATCCGGAATGCTTCCGGAAAATCAAAGTAACCATTCTAATCAAAATCAAACCCATTCTTTATTTATATCTCTCTTTGTCGGTAGCTATTTTTTATTTTTCAATAAAGAATTATGTTAATATCATGTTATGATGTGCGCTATTGTTAATAACAGGAAGAGTATTAGGCTAAGCTATCTCAGGCAGCCTCCTCTTCCCCTACCACCGCACTGGACCCAGAGGCGGAGGCCCAAGTGAAGTTGTAGACATGGGTGGAGGTAGCTTGCGACAAGAAGAAAGGTAACATTTATAGTGTTGGAGACCTCGCCAACAACTATCAAAGCGGGCCTGCAGCATTTTCACTCAGCAGAGTCGAGCATCGTCCAGTAGGAGTCGTCACTCTCAAGAGTCTGCAGAGATTGCCGAGATGAGGGAGAGATTGGCAGTACGGAGGGTTAGCAGCAGCTGTTGGACACGTGACCGTGGGCGCCGAACTATGCAGTGATTGAATATTACGGTGACTCAGCAGAGAGAGTTCATGATGTGTTTTTGCAGCCGCTGTGCCTCAACCACAATCGCAGCCTCTACAGGACCAGCACTATTTGTAACGTCCCAGACTGCTTTACGGATTGACGACTGTCCCCACAAACCAAAATGGGTCTTTTCCGTGTGCATTGTCTTCACTCACACGCTTCATAGGAAAACTTCCCATGAGGTCACCCATCCCAAAATTGCTGCAAGTCAAGCACGCTTAACTGTGGAGTTCTTAAGTGATGAACTCCCAAAAATAAGATGCATCGTGTTGATATAGGTAATACCAATAAATTCTTATAAGTCATCCTTAACTGTATAGTCCCATACCTACACAGTCTCAGGATCCCTTTTATTTCGGTGTGTTATCGGTTCGTCATGTGTCCCTCTGCCTAGAAGCCTGCCTGGAACTGCTCCTTGACCATGCCTTCTCTTGCACCGGCTACCACTCCCCGCCCTCGTCAGCCCCGAGTGTCACATCGACAAGGAGTGGTCGTCGTGCAAGAAGGCACGAATAAGGAACGGCTCCTGGCAGGCTTCTAGGCGGAGGAGCATGTGAATGAACCGATTACACACCAGAATGAGAGGGAACCTGAGACTCTGTGGATATGGGACTATACAATTGAGAATGACTAATATGAATTGATTGATACTACCTATACTAACAAGATGCATCTTATTTTCGGGAGTCCATCACTTAAGAACTCCACAAATAAGCGTGCTTGACTTTGAGCAATTCTGGGATGGGTGAACTCCCGAGAAGTTTTCCCCGGAAGCGTGTGAGTGAGGACAAAGCACGCTGAAAAGACTCGTGTTGGTTTATGGAGACTGTCATTAATTCGTAGAGCAGTCAGGGATGTTACAAATGATATCAGAGCGACACCTCTCCCAGTACGGTGTGGTTCGGGGACTAACCAATCGGAAGCTGGTAGGCATGTGACACCCGGGGCTGACGTGGGCGGGGTAGTGGTTGATGGTGTAAGAAGACACAGACAAGGAGCGATTCTTGACAGGCTTCTAGGCGGAGGGAGATATGAATGAATCGATTACACACTGCAATGAGAGGGATCCCGAGACTCTGTAGATATGGGACTATACACTTGAGGATGACTAAAGAAACCAGATGAGGCAAAAGCTCATCTTTGTTGCTTCAGAGAGCTTGAATATATACAACGTTTACAGCAGATTGAAAACGGGATTCATGGAAACAAATCTCAATCAAATCCCTAAATATAGGAAACTACCTAAACAGATATGTACAGAAAATATTTACCCCAAAAGATAGGAAATAAAGGATAACACAATCTGATATAATAATATCCTAATATATCCTAATAATGACTTATATGAATTGATTAGTACTACTTATACTAACAAGATGCATCTTCTTTTCGGGAGCCCATCACTTAATAACTCCACAGTTAAGGGTGCTTGACTTAGAGCAATTCTGGGATGGGTAACCTCCTAGGAAGTTTTCCCAGGAAGCGTGTGAGTGAGGACAAAGCATGCTGAAAAGATCTGTATTGATTTGTGGAGACAGACGTCAATTCGTAAAGCAGCCACATATGTTACACTATCACCGCACCCCTCAGCCGCAGCCACCGCAACAACCATTGTCCCAGCTTGAGGGTAGTCAGCTTACCGAGGATAAGGGGCACCCATCCTTTGATGATTTGTTCCATAACTATAGAGAGGATTATTAGATTTTTTACATTTTTTAGGACTAGATTTCATTTTGTATTCAACACTAGTGTAAAAGCATTTTGTTTTATTTAGTTATAAATTTTATTTATCATTTGAAATTATTTTTAAAATTACTATTGATGTATGATATTATAATTATTAACAAAATTACATTTTATAAATAAATATATAAAATTTATAATTAATTTTTAATTTTATATTAAACATTATTAATTATTAATTATTTAAATTTAGTTTAATTAATTATTAATTTAATTATCAATTTTTAATTTAATTAATCTAAAAAATAAAAATTTTAAAACATATATATAGTTAACGACGACCTAGACGTCAATATGTTTTCCACATTACCTACGGCTTAGGCCGTCGGTAATCGTTTCCGACAAGCCACTTACCTACGGATATGAAGTCGTCGATCAGCCGTTAGTAATTTTGTTTTACCGATGGATTTTCGTAAGAATGATAATTTGTACCCTATCCATTGGATACCCGCAAAAATTATCCATAATGGGTAGGGTAACTACCTTCACAATGGTAAGGGTCGGGGTACGGGTAATTGCCCGCAAATTTGAATGTGTATGGATGCGACTACATGTACTATGGTAACCCACCCCGCCCACACCCTCACATATATATAATTATTTATTTATTTATTTATATTGCTAATATGTATAATTTTAACTATAATACAAATTTTAAAACCAAAATTAATCTAAAGACTCTTAACTTTCTAAGCCTCGCTACATCTATATTTCCTTTTGGATGTTTTGATTTAGTTAAATATTTTGATTTGTAATGTTTTATGAGTTGATTTAAAAGACCTTTGAATTGTTTTTTAATTGTTATAACATTTCTTTTGTTATTTATTGCGTTTTCATAATTAAAGTGCGGGTACAAGTAATTATGTACCCAAAGGGTACGAGTAAGGGTACTAAAGTTGCTACCCTCGCGGGTACGAGTAATTTTTTCAAACACTGATATGAGGACAAGTACTATAGTACTCTATAGGGGTGTTCGTGGATTGGATTGGATCGGTTTTGAGCTAAAAAGTCATCCGATCCAATGATGAAAACAACATGCGGTTTGGATTGGATCGGTTTGCTTCCTTAAAAAAATTCGATCCAATCCAATCCAATCAAGTGTGGTTTGGATTGGATTAGATAATTCAGTTTTTATCATACTTTATTTTTTTTCTTATGTCAAGTGTCTTTTCTACTTAATTAATAGTGGACAAAAGATAATCTTCATTTTAATTTGAGATTTTGAGAAAAAATAAGTATCGATATTTTTTAACACGTTCTTTTATGTTACTTCTCTATACCTACTTTCACTAATCCTTTTTTTTTTTCTTGAATTGGATACAAATAAATTGTAGCTAATTATTTTTCAAATTTACTTAATTGATTTCGTATTTTTCATGACATTAATATTTATTCTAAATAGTCTCATATATGTCATTCCAACAAAAAAATATTAAAGAGAATAAGTGACATAAAAGTATGAAAAACAATGTTTAAGTATGAGTAATACAATAATTTCAAAAATAATAGTATATGTATATAATAGATCGGTTTGGATTGGATTGGATTGGATTTCACTAGAGGATTCAAAATTCGATCCAATCCAATATAAAAATGCGGTTTTTTTGGTTTTTGGTTTTTTCGGTTTTCGATTTGTTCGGTTTTCGATTTTTCGGTTCGGTTCTTGCGGTTTGAATCGGTTGATGAACGCCCCTAGTACTCTACCTAGAGGGTACCCATTGTCATCTCTAGATTTTGGTGGTTTCCGACGGCTTTTGGCCATCGGTAATGAGCTTTTTCTTGTAGTGGACTGATATAGCAGTCAAAGAATGTTCAAGAAGATTGATGTAACAATTTCAAAGGGACTCGTATGGTTGACATGTCACCTTGGGAGTATTTTTGCTCGATTTTCATCTTACAATATTCAAAACCTTTGTTTTTAGTCCCCACCGCCACTTGGTCTTTGTTAAGTGATGATGTGACAACATGTATCAAAATATAATGGCATCTTCAGCTTGACTCACCTTAAATAAGTTTTTAGTCCAATAAATATGGTTCCCTTTGGAATTAGTCCCTCTAAGAATTTTTTTTTTATTTGCATCCCACAAATCATCATCTTCCTCCCTTGTTGCACCCAATCCTATCATCTTCCTCCTCCATGATAGTCACCTAAACATCACCTTCACCATGAAACCCATCACAACCCTATGCCACAATTAGAACCTAAACGCCAACTCAGCTGCTACTGCATTCCTCCACAATTGGCCTCTGTCGTCGCGTCTCTACCACCGCCCATGCACCTAGTTATGTACCCAACAATGTCGAAAGTGGTTGTCTCTCAAATGAAGAGTTCTATGTAAAACCCAAACTAGAAAATAAAACAAAGGATCCAAAAACAAACTCCCAAAAACAAAACCCAGAACAAGAACACAAAATCTAAACACCAAAAGCAAAAAAGAAGAGAAATTCTCATACCCGTTTTTAGAATTACATATAACTCCATAAATATCCAATTAGTCTTGCCAACCAGTGTCTAAATAGAATACTCATTCAAATGTTGAATGCGTCACTTTCCAATGACATTTTTTTTTATTCCAAACCAATTTTTTGACCAAAAAATATTACTTTGAAATAACACATAAATCTCAACCAAGAAACAAAAACACTCCAACACATATATTCGAGAATTTCCAATTTTGATATCAAAATTAATCACTTCCAAATTGGCTAATGGGAGAAAAATGACATGAAATATTCCTAGATTAGATCTAAAGTGTGTTAATGGTTTTGTGTGTTGAGGAAAAAAGCAAAATCGGTGACAACCTAGCCGACAACACCACTGAGAATGACAACAAAGGATAAAAGGCGAGGTTTGAATGCAAAGGTTAGTTTCTAAACTGGTGTTGGTAAGGATGACAGGAAGGAAGGTGGGGGATTTGAAGACAATGAAGATGTCGAAGTTGGTGTGACAAAGGAGGTTGATGTTTGTGAAGATAACAAGGTTGAAGACGAGTTTGATATGCAAAACATGGATTGTGAGTCAAGCTAATGATGTCAACATTTTTTGATGGGCTTCATGGTGAAGGTGGTGTTTGGGTATGAAATAGACAACTATAAACACCAGAAGGGGGTTGAATTGTGTTTATCAGAAATTAAAATAAAGTTGGAAACTTTTCGCACACAGAAGCTAGGTTCAGACAAGTGTGAAAGAACTGTACAGACAGGTGACCTGTCTGGTGTATTTTAACAGAAAAACACACAAGCATACAAAATGAAAACAAGCTTGATATTCACACTTTAACCCCCTTTAGTTAGAAAGCAGACAATATAATCAAAGCAACTAAAGAGTTTAAGGGAGAGATTAACACAGCTATTTATCCTGGTTCACTCTTTAACACAAAGAGCTACGTCCAGTCCTTGGCAGCACCAAGTTTTATCCACTATAACTGATCAAGTTACAGACTCCAAGTATTGTTTGCACACCTAGCCTCTTCAGGCTCCAAGACAAGTATTCTTTGCTCACTTAGCCTCTTCAGGCTCACACAGGTTTGTTTTGAGAAGATTGTTTGTAATAAATACAATCAGGTAGACAGTTCTTTCACTAACACTCAGAGAGTGGATTAAATGTAAGCTTAGGAAAGAATGCGTAATAACTTCAAATAATTGAAGAATACAGATTGAAAGAATGAAGAAATAAATACGCAAAGTAATGGCTCTTTAACTGTGTATTCTTCATCTTCAATGACTTCTGTATTTATAGCCTTAAAGCATTTAAGATCCGTTAGAGACATTCCTTCAAATGTTGGCTTCAAGCAGGACTTCATTAAATGCAATAGAGTCATTCTGGGCAGCCATTAATGCAATAGGAACGTTGATTGTACTCTAATAAGGAGGATCATGGCTTTATGCATCAAGCAGTAGCCAAATCAGAGTTGTGCATATTGCTTTTGTACTTTGCAGAGCATATTTCCCTTTTCGTGTAATAACCAAGAGTACTAGGAAATAAAGCATGTTGGAAACATTCTTTAACTGGATGTTATCTCTGATTTCGTAGGTTGCTTGTGAGAATGACCTTCTGAATTTCTTGATAAGCATGAGAGAGAGCTTCAGAGTCTTCTGTATGAGGGGATAGCTTCCAAAAGCTTTTGTACTCGAGTTCCCTATTGAAGAACCTTAGACGAGTATGAGAACATAGCAGAGACAAGTTGAAACTTAATTGCAGAAAGTCAATATCCAAGTCAGCAGACAGGTTGACTTCTGCTTCTCCAGACAGGTGGTCATCTATGTGGGCAGACAGGTGAGAAAGTGACTTGTTACTATTTTGATCTGTACACTTAATAGATAGGTTAGCAACCAAAATGAAGGTTAATTAAATCATTAACAAATGTTTAGTTTTCATCAAAACTTTGGGAAATGCACATCAGACATTTTAGAGACTTAACAATCTCCCCTTTTTTGATTATGACAAACATTCAGATGATTTAATGAATCTTAGAAAATATCAATAGAAGAGATAACAGGATTCAGACAAGTTGAAATTTTCTTAACCAAAAGGACTGTGCAGACAGGTGCACTTAGGTTCAATTCAAATTTCAAACATCATAGTATCAGAGTCAATATCATTTAGAGATAGAATTATGCAGCTCAGAGACAAAGATAAGTTCAATTTTCACAATTTTACTTTACTTTACTCAATCATACAAAGATAAGTTCAATTTTCACAATTTTACTTTACTTTACTCAATCATATCTTAACTTTACTTTCTCAATCATCTTAACTTTACTTTCTCAATTATCTTAACTTTACTTTCTCCCCCCTTTTGTCAACAGCAAAAAGGAAACAATTAAGAAATAGAAAATTATAGGTCAATAAAGATAAGAGATAAAAGTATTAATTCATTCATCATAAGCTGTTCATTACAAGGCAGATTTTACAAACAAGAACTACCTAGGCTGACTAAAAAGCAAAAACAGAGAGTCAACTCTCTTTTCCAAAAGCAGCCTAGAATGCGTCTCTTCATCTAGCTGTCTTCGAGTTTCCTCAAGCTGAGCCTGAAGCAAGTTGAGTCTGTGAAGATCAACCATCTGAGGAGGGGAGGCTTCAACTGTCAGACAAGGTGAAGCATCAGACTTGTCTGTGTGCCAGGGCAAAGCTAAGATTGGAGGTGCCTTAGGTACAGAGAAAGGTGAGGAGACACGGGGAAAGACATACTGATGAAGGGATCTATAGTAGAAGAATGGAAGAAAGGCTAGTTTAAACAAAGTTCTGATTCTGACAAAGTCAGTATCAGGAGATGAAAAGACACATGAAAGTCTCTCAGACAGAGACAGACGGGTGACTTTAATCTGGATAGGAGGTGAAAGAGGTTGGTTGGCAAGAACAGAAGGGGGTAGGGGTAATAAAGAATCTATGTGATAAAAGAAAGAATTTGAACCTGTAACTAATAAAAAGTAATACCTAGACCTAGAAGGTAACATTACAACAGAGGCAGGATAGTGAGTTTTTTCCAATGTTCTAATGAACAAGACAGTAGGGGAATAAAAGATTGCAAGTCAGACACAAAAAGACATGATGATATGCCAACTTGTTCTTTGGGAGTTGAATCCCTATGAACTACTGTGTACTGACATACATCAGACACAACATCATAAGATGATGTTTGAGTTTGGTGAGAGGAGACGGGTGAAGAAAATGGAGACACAAAGGAGAGGGGTTGGACAGACATGGCAGGTGGAGAAGAAACAGAAGGGTTAAGGATACCTTGAGGAGAGGGGGAAGATGGTGCAGAAGGGATGGATGAAAGAACCAACTGGTTTTCTGATAACTTCAGCTTCTTCCTTGGTAGAGGAAGGGTCAGAGTTTCAACCTCAGCAGCAGTTGCAGCAGCAGCTTCAACTTCTACAGCTTGAGCTTCTGCAGGAACTTCTACCCTTTCACCAGATGCCACAGTAGGCACTGGGTAGCCAGACCTTCTCTTTCTGGGAATGGGTCCCAAATTAAGAATCTTCTTCTCCTTGGGTTTCTCCAAGGGACTTGTTGTCTGCTAGCCCTGAGAAGATGCTTCCTCTCTGCTAGGTGCAGACTCCATTTGTCTGGACTTGGCAAAGGTTTTCACAAGTCTTCTCTGCTTGCTGGACTTTCCAGACTTAGCTTCTGAAGCTTCAACATCCCTTGTCTTCCTCTTGGGAGAGGACTTCTTCAGCTTGAACCTTAGAGGTTCAACTGTCTCAACGGTCTCAGTAGAGACTGGTGGTTTCTCCAAAGCAGGTCTCTGGTCCTGTCTGGCCACTTTTCCAACAGGCTTCCAGATCCTTTCAGAGATAGGCATCTCTGACTCATCAGTGGAGACCATTTGTTCCTCTACCATCTTTTGCTCAGCAGCAGGCTTCTTCTTCTTCTTCTTCTTCTTCTTCTTCTTCTTCTTCTTCTTCTTCTTCTTCTTCTTCTTCTTCTTCTTCTTCTTCTTCTTCATGTCCTCCTCCTCATCTTCCAGAGGAATACCTTCTATGTTCATCATAGACAGATTCTTCCTGTCAATAGGAAAGGACATGTCTATGAACTTTCCATCACCAGAAACAAAAAGCTTGTTCCTGAAGAGTCTTGTCAGCGGCATTCCATAGGGGAAAGTCTGCATGTTTGTCCTCTTGATCAGGGTTTCCAGGTAGATGTAGATCAGATCATTGATATCCACCTTGATCTTGTGAATCAAGTGGTACAGGGCAAGCCTGTCCAACTTGGTCACACTATCCCTAGAGTCTTTCCTAGGCATCACACATTCCAGTAGTAGCTTGTGTATGAATCTACACTTCACTACCATGTTCATAGGCTTCAGGTTTTCAAGACTGGGAACACCATACAGAGCAATGTTTACATTCTCTGTTCCCACTCAGGCTTGAAACCAGCTCCAATCTTTGGACATTTAGTGGCAAGTTCCAGAGAACTGATGGAAAGAGGAGAGTTGTATCCATCACTCGAGCACGAAAGCACTTGGATCCATCAATAGGACTGGTGAGAACCACAGCACTTATCCAGAAATCTCTTACAAGTTTGGGATGAACCAACTCCTTTAAGTCGAAGAAGGAGGTCCACTTGGAGTATCCAACTCCTCTATGACATCCATTTCCCATTTCTTCATTTGTTGGAGGTCCACAGTCTTGCTAGCTAAGATCTTCTCAATATCTGAGATTCTCATATTGTACTTCTCAGCAATTTCTTTTGAAGAAAGGTGCTTTCAGGATGCCATTTCAAAGAGAAGAGATTTCTAGGGTTTTGGAAACTTAGAAAAGCTTGACAGAGAAAAAGACGAAGACGAAACGATTTTAGGGATTTGGAAGCGTAAAGGTTGAACCTTTTTGACTCTTTGCTTTTAAAAGTCATAAAGTCAGGAGAGAGAAAGAAAACATTTTTAATTTAAAAAGGCACGATTTACGTGGGGAACTATAGAGCCCACTTTAGACATAATGAAAACATAGTTTCGAGAATAAAACTGCCGTGCACATGATTAGCTTCAGATTAGTAAATGGTATTAAATAATTAATAACCATTTTATCATAAACTGTTGAGTTCAAGCATTATGACTCAGCAGGGTCAGACAGGTAACAAAGACAAGTGATATAAAAACATAAGACATGTAGCATAGACAGGTTAATTATCAGACATGTCAATCAACAATGCAGTGCATGTTTAGATTATCTATAATAAATAAAAACCTTTCTTCTGCTAATGGTTTAGTGAAAATATCAGCCCATTGATTTTCAGTTTTAACAAACTAATATCAAAGACACCTTTCTGAACATAGTCTCTTATAAAATGATGTTTAATTTCAATATGCTTAGCCTTAGAATGCTGAATTGGATTTTTAGTTAAGCATATGGCACTAGAATTATCACACCACACGGATAAATTATGCTTATAAATAGAGTAATCCTCAAGTTGATGTTTTACCCATAAAAGTTGAGAGCAACAACTAGCAGCTGAAATGTATTCTGCCTCAGCAGTAGATAAGGCAATAGTTGTCAGCCTTTTGCTTGACCAAGAGACTAAGCTTGCTCCAATGAAGTGACATCCTCCACTGATGCTTTTCCTTTCTATTCTGTCTCCAGCAAAGTCAGCATCACAGAATCCCACTAATATGTATTCTTTAGTTCTTAAATATAGCAAACCAAGATTAGTAGTCCCAAGAAAATATCTAAATATTCTTTTAAAAGCCTTAAGATGAGATTCTCTTTGGTCAGATTGGAATCTAGCACACATGCAGACACAAAATTGAATGTCAGGTTTGCTTGAAGTTAAGTATAATAGAGATCCAATCATACCTCTATAGATAGTTTGGTCTACTTTTTTACCTTCATCATCTTTACTTAGTTTTGCATTGGGTTGCATGGGAGTTTTCATAAGTTTAGAAATTTCCATCTTGTATTTCTTAAGTATCTCCTTGGTATACTTTTGTTGATGGATGTAGAATCCATCACTTGTCTGTTTGATTTGTAATCCAAGGAAGAACTTTAATTCTCCCATCATGCTCATCTCAAATTCTGCTTGCATTAGCTTAGAAAATTCCTTGCATAACTTTTTATTAGTTGCTCCAAAAATAATATCATCAACATATATTTGGACTATGATGAAGTTCTCTTTAGAACTTTTCTTAAACAAGGTAGTATCTACTTGTCCTCTAGTAAAGCCATTATGCATGAGAAAAGAACTTAATCTATCATACCATGCTCTAGGTGCTTGTTTCACACTATATAATGCCTTTTTTAGTTTGAAAACATGATCTAGTTTATCAGTATCTTCAAAACCAGGGGGCTGTTTAACATATACTTCTTCTTCAATTATACCATTAAGAAAATCACTTTTTACATCCATTTGAAAAAGAGTGATTTGGTGTTGTGCAGCATATGACATCAATATACGCATAGCTTCTATTCTAGCTACAGGTGCAAAGGTTTCAGTATAGTCAATACCTTCTTGTTGGTTATAGCCTTGAGCTACTAACCTTGCCTTATTTCTGATAACTTTGCCATCCTCATCCAATTTGTTTCTGAAGACCCATCTTGTTCCAATGACAGACTTGTTTTTGGGCTTGGATACAAGTGTCCAGACATCATTTCTGGTGAACTGGTTGAGTTCTTCTTGCATCGCAAGAATCCAGCTTTCATCCTCAAGAGCTTCTTCAATGCGCTTTGGCTCTATTTCTGTCATGAAGCCCACATTACTTGATTCTTTTAAAGTGGATCTGGTTCTTACTCCTTCTGAGGGATTTCTAATAATAAGATCCTTAGGATGATGGGTTTTGAACTTCTAGTCCCTTTTTAGATCATCATGAAGATCTTGACTTGTCTGTTGACTTGTCTGCTCCACTTGTCTGTCTGGTTCATTTATAGGTTCTGTCTTGGTCAGATCAGGTTGTTGGTTTTCTGGCTTATTTATGTCAAGACCTGCAAGAACATCTTCTAGATCTGATAATTCATTATCAGTCTTTAAACCATCATTGAATTTAACATGAACAGATTCTTCAATAATAGAAGTTTTAGAATTATAAATTCTAAATGCTTTAGACATTTCAGAATAGCCTACAAAGATACCTTTATCTACTTTAGAATCAAACTTTCCAAGTTGATCCTTAGTGTTTAGAATGAAGCATTCACAACCAAATGCATGAAAGTAAGAAATGTTGTGACTTTTTCCTTTCCACAATTCATAAGGTGTCTTCTTTAGAAAAGGCCTAATAAGTATTCTGTTTGGTACTTAACATGTAGTGTTTACTGCTTCTTCCCAGAAATACGTAGGGAGATTATTCTCATTAAGCATAGATCTAGCCATCTCTTGCAGAGATATGTTCTTTCTCTCAACCACTCCATTTTGTTGTAGAGTTTTAGGTGCAGAGAAATTGTGAGAGATTCCATTCTCCTCACAGAACTGTCTAAACTGCTCATTTTCAAATTCTCCCCCATGGTCACTTCTAATGGTAGAAATACAGAAACCCTACTCATTTTGTACTCTTTTACAAAATACTGAGAAAGCCTTAAAAGACTCATCCTTGTGGGTTAAGAAGAGTACCCATGTAAATCTAGAATAGTCATCAACTATGACAAATCCATATTTTCTTCCAGCCAAGCTAGTAACACTAACTGGTCCAAACAGATCCATGTGTAACAACTGAAGAGGTCTAGAGGTTGATACTTGGTTTTTAGATTTGAAACTTGATTGTACTTGTTTACCTCTCTAACATGCATCGCACAAGACATCTTTCTTAAAACTAATATCAGGCAATCCTCTCACAAGGTTATCCTTTTACAGTTTTGAAATTAGTTTCATACTAGAATGTCCTAGTTTTTTATGCCATAACCATCTTTCATCCTCTTTAGACATCAGACAGGTTACACTTTGATCTGAGAGATCAGTCAGTTCAATCTTATACAGATTTTGTTGCCTTTTAGCTGAAAAGAGGGTTTTGCCACTAAAGTCTTTAACGATGCATAAATCCTTGGTAAAGGAGACATCAAATCCACTGTTACATAATTGACTTATACTAAGAAAATTGTGTTTTAATCCTTCAATCATAAGAACATTAGATATAGTGGGAAGATGAGGTTTACCACCAATGGTACCATTGCCTATAACCTTCCTTTTCTGATTTCCTCCAAAGGCAACATGTCCTCCTTTCTTAAGTTGGAGGTCTAGGAACATTGACCTTTCTCCTGTCATGTGTTGCGAGCAACCACTGTCCAGGTACCAGCAGTGGTGTTTTCTTTGTCGTATTGAGGACATCTGCAACATATATTATTTGTTCTTTAGGCATCCATAATTTTATGGGTCCTTTTCTGTTAGTTCTAGGAGTCTGTGAATACTTCATTCTTTTATTACGAATACACCTAGACATAACATGTCCGATTTTTCCACAGAAGTTACAGACAGGTATGGATTTAATGAAAATTGATTTAACAGACACTTTAGAGATTTTAGTTGATACTTTATGATGTGTCTGATGGACATATCCAATACCTTCTTTGTTAAGGGAGTGTCTCTGACAGCCAAGCAGCTTAGTCAGAAGTGAGCTCTTCCACTTTCTATTGAAGTTGTTCAACTTCTTCAGATTGTGATGTTTCACTAGAGATCTAAGCTTCACCAGACTTTTCAGTCTTCAGCTCACTGTTCTCTTTGGCCAGCTTCTCACACTCTTGAAATTTCTGCTTATGCTCACTGAGGAGCTTTACATACTCTCTCTTGAGGGATTTGAATGCCTTAGATAAGCAGTTGGATTTCTCCAACAATTCCTCATAGGCATCAAGTAATTCCTCATAGTCAGGATGTATCTCATTATCTGAATCTGAGTCAGTGTTGGCCATCAGACAGAGATTAGCTCCTTCCTCTGTCTCTTTATCAGAAGATGTTGACTTCAGGTCCTCCCAAGTAGCCATCATCCCTTTCTTCTTCTTTTTGAAGAACTTCTTAAAAGGGGCTTTCTTGAGTTGAGGACATTCAGCTTTGATGTGACCAGACTTCTTGCACTCATAGCAGACAATTGAACTATTGTCTGTTGAAGTGGATTCTTTGAAGTTCTTATCCTTGTTGAACCTTCTGACTGGCTTATCCTTTCTGAACTTCTTTTTCTGTAAGAGAAGCTTTATCTTTCTGGTTAGGAGAGATAACTCTTCATCACTTTTAGAATCATCGGGTTCAGACAGGTCAGCATCACTGGATGACTCGTCTGCCTTCAGAGCTTTTGAAGACTTTGATGACTTTTGATCAGCTTTCAGAGCAATTGACTTTCTCTTCTTTGTTGCAATTTCATCTCCAAGTTCTTACTCATGAACAGTGAGTGTACCAAGAAGTTCATCCATAGTCAAGGAAGTGTGTAACACCCCGATTTTCACTGTTTCAAAATAATCGAAATGCGGACGATTATGTTTATATATTTATATGAGTGTTAGAAAATTATTTTAAATAAATGGAGTTCATCACTCAATCCTACTTGAACGTAGGAAGCTACGATTAAAATTTAGGTTTGAAAGTCAGGCGAATCCCGGCCCGCGAATTTCACTGACAGTATATTTATACTGATCAGAAGACCTAATTTTAATTCGTGAACGAAAAACTTAAGGTTTTTATTTTATTCCCTATGATGGTGTGTTTTTAGAATTATTTCATGTACAGTGACATAATTTAAGTTTTACGGGCATAATACTCGATCGGGTAAACGGCGGAGCAGATTACGGGATTTCCGGGAACCGCTAACGGATAATATCGGCGACTCACACAAGATGACTCACATGGTGAGTCACAATGTGAACACATTAAGTGTTGCACATGGTCATAATTACAAACTATTAGGAAATTGCAAACTAGTCCCTATACTTTTGGAATTTTGCAAAATGGTCCCTAGGAGTTATTTGCACCTAAGTCCTTGAAGAAGCCACCTCCTTTCCACTTAATCCTTCAAAAGTGGCGCAGCCCACACTCTATAGAAGCCATACTCTCACTTCATTACTTGCCTATTTCACATTTTACACAAAAACACCCAAAAGTTCTAAGTTCATATCATCATTTTGTGAAGCAAGTCCTTGGATCTTCACTTGTTTTTGACCTTCAAGAGGTGAATCCTATTCTCCTTTCCTAATCATGTCTATGTTCTTCAATAAGTTTCATGATTCAAAGTCTATTTCATCTATGTTCATCACTTTTAAGTTTCTAGATCTAGAACTTTGAAAAATCACCATAAATCATAGAAAACTCCTAAACTAGTGAAACCAATTTCTATGTGCTTATAATCATTCTTGCTATCATAATCCAAGAGATTGTTGAAAACAAAATCTTCCTTCCTATGTTCATGTGGGGGGATGAACTTTTGTTCATTTTTCATGAAAATGATTATGGATGTCCTAAACTGACCGAACTTGCACCGAATTTATGACCATCTTGCTTTCTGAAACTCGGAAAACTCTCAACATGAAAGTTGTTTCTCTTTCTCTCTTATTTCCAACGAGCTAAAGATCATAAAAAACGGATTAGTATATTGAGAGTTATGACCAAAATACAGAAACTGCCCAGAATCCTCAGATCCATGCGAGACAGCAGAAAGAAGCCTATTTTTAACCATGTTATGATCCGAACCAAATGAAACCTTAAACATAAAAGTTTTTCCTTTTCTTCTTGTCTTTCCATTAAGCCAAATTTTGTAATTTTTGGATGAGTAGATCGTGAGATATACTCAAAAAACCAACACACCCTCAAACTGTCCAGATTTTAAATAAGTGTTGGTTGATCATTTTTTTCATTTCTTCAATCTTCAAGAGGTAAAAGCTCAACTCCTTGATCCTCTAAGCTTGCATATTCAATTGTTTCTCATGTTTATGCCATGAATCATATTTTCCCATTTCTAGACCTAGAACTTTGAAAATCCATAACTAATTCTAGAAAAATCCTATGATGTTGAAACCACTTCCTATGTTCTTATAATCATGTATATTGTCTAGATCTAAGAGCATGTGATGATCAAAAATTTTCTTCCCTTGAAACCCATCTTGGCCGAATCTACCATTTAGAGGGTTAGGATGGTTTTGATTCTTAACTTTGTTGTTTAGCCCTAATCCATTTCCTTAAGTATATTAGAATTATGAATCCATGACTTAAACAATTTTGGAGTTTGTTTAGTCCTTAAACCCTATGAGGCCGTGACCAACATAGGAGTATTTTGATGTTTGTGATTGTTTATTTATGTGGTCGTTTGGTTGTATTGTTGAAGGTTAAGTATAAAGCGGTGTACGTGAGTTTCCGGCTTCCGACGAATTAAATTCAACTTGCTGTGAATCTCCGAGAGGTAAGAGGGGTTACTTGAGGGATCATTCGGATGGCCATGTGTACTTTGTTTGTGGTCCATATATGTTTATCTATGTGGCTGTGGTGTTTTTCTGATTTATTTTACTGAGCTATGTGTTTATAGCTGTAAGTGGTTTATCTGTGTTTCGGTTGTTTATCTGCTTTTAATTGATTTAATTATCTACAGTTATATATTATATTGCTGTGATGCATGATTTGCTAGTAATATAATTATGATGATGATGTTGAATGTTGTTTGTGAGGCCTGACAGTGGTCAGTGCACAACCGATTAATGAGATAAAAGCCTTAATAAGCTGTGTATATTATATTCAATGTTTTATGGGAAATATTGGGATATAATGTTTTGTGGAAAATATTATTTGGGAGAAATAATAAGTATTTGAGAAATCTTATTATTTTAATGATTTATTTATAAAAAAGTGATTTATGGGTCGTAGAGAGGGCGCAACCGTGAAAATATTTTACTACTGCTAATTTTTACATAAGATATTCCGCAATATTATAAAAAGATATTTTGTGAAATTAATATGCAAAAATAACTCGACCGTGAATTTAGAAAATTGTTTAAGCGGAAACAGCTAAGTTTTTCCTTAAAATACTTTAAAATGATTTAACAACGGCAATTTGGAAAACCGACGACGGCAAGTATTTAGAAATGGCAGCTCATAATTATGATGAAGTTAAAACCTCTGTGACCCTCTTTTCTGAAAATGACATTTTTCGGTAACCGGTGTTTTTATGATAGAAATCTTCCCACTTAATGTGTTTTCCGAAATCAAGTTTTGACTTGGATGATATATTAAAAGATTTGAACTTAATAACCGAGACGTCGGGATATTAAGGTTCGGTGTATGGTAGACTGGATAGCTACCTAAAAGAGATAAAACATTTTGAGATGTTTTCTATTACCACGAACCTAAGCCGGATGCATTGGTCTAGGGTTTCGTGATTGAGCACTCGGACTTTGAGGTCCTGTGTTGTTAATGAATGATTTTAAAGATGTTAAAACGATATTTGGTCTAAAGCTGTTGAGCTTTGCCAAGGAAAGATATAACACAAAGAGCAGTGTTGAAAGAAATATGTTTTCAAGCATGCATTTGGCAGACGTGCCACAATACGATATATGATTACCTTGCGGCGTCAGGTATTTCATGCCACGAAGTTTTCATTGTGCCGGACGGACAATGGAACCCCATTCACGATGTTATCACTGTGCCACGATGTTGGATAGTGTGCGATGGGTTTCGGACGTGGGCCTGTGACTATATGTCTGTGGCTATGTGCCGGGAGTCTGATCAACTCAAACACGAGGTCGGGATATCTCATGAGATTAGGTGAAAACTGTAGATGATGTATATGAAGTGTTCATGCATATTTTCAAAAGATGTTGTTTGGGGTGTGAAACCCATTATGCTTTGATGTTATGTTTATGAGATCGCAAATATGTATATGGGTACGTATATGTGAGTTTTTGTTGTGTCGTGCATGTGGCTATCGCGTTATGTCCATATGTCGGTTTCTCACTCTTGCATGTTTTATTTGTGGTTTCTTTGCTGGGTTCTATGTGGTGGAATTCAGATGAACCTCTTAAGGACTATGGCGTCTACAAGGAGAAGAATGTTTAGTTCGGGGCATGCTGATGCTGCTTCCTTTTGTCGTAGTGTTTGACCAGCTTAGGTTTACGTTAAGTTATGTTTTGGGAAATGAAATGTTTAAGTGTGAAACATATGATGCAATCTAGTTGTATGACATATATATATATATATATATATATATATATATATATATATATATATATATATATATATATATATATATATATATATATATATATATTTTGATATATCTAAGTGTGATTATGTGAGCGTTGTTGTGACGATGTCGACAAGCAAAAAAATTTTATCATCACATTTTGTTTAAGACAAACGTTGAGAAAACATTATTTTCCGAAAGCAACCAGCAAATTTATGATTTTATTTTCCGCAAACGGGTAACCATGTGATGTCCCAAGTTAGGGTGTCACATTAGTGGTATCAGAGCTGGTCGAGTCTTTCGGGATCTTTGGGAATTAGGTCTGTTGTGTTGACGTTGTGTTTTCTCTGAGTTAAGTTTTGTTTGAATTACTTCTTAGAAGTAATGTGTTTTAATACAGCAATACACGTTTCATTTTCTGGTTGCGGTCTAACTGATTTGTATGGGCAGGTCAGTATGGAACTCGCACCAGAAGGTGGACGTGGACGAGGACGTGGACGAGGACGTGGACGCGGTCGTGGACGTGGTCGTAGGGGTGGTCCTATTGGCGGTCGTGCCAATGTGAATGAAAACTATGAGGAAGGAGTGGACTGTGCCGCTCAGGCGATGGAACATGTGGCAGCTGCTATTGCCAATCAAACTGCATCCATGAATGCCCAGAATCTGCAGGCTGCGGAAGGCAAGGCTCTGACTGCTTTTCGAGGTCAAAATCCTTCACAGTTTGGTGGGGATGCTGATCATGAAAAGGCTGATCTATCGATTCAGGAGCTGGAGAAAATCTTTGAACTGGTGGTTACTCCATCAGATGTTAGGGTTACATATGCTGCTTTCCTATTGATAGGGGATGCAGAGTATTGGTGGAAAGGGGTCAGACAACTGCTTGAAGCTGATCATCAAGACATTACGTGGAATATTTTTCGAACTGCATTCCTGGACAAGTATTTTCCGGAGAGTGTTAGGATCGAGAAAGAAATGGAATTTCTGGAATTTCGACAACAAGGATTATCAGTGGGAGAGTATGCGGCTAAGTTTGAATCGCTTGCCAAATACTTCCGTTTCTTTCAAGCACAACCCAACGAGAGCTGGAAGTGTGAGAGGTTTGAGGCAGGACTGAGATTTGAGATTAAGGAGTCCGTCTTACCTTTGCAGCTCCGAACTTTTCAAGCTCTGGTCGAGATGAGTCGGAAGATAGAGCTAATGATGAAGGAAAAAGATAATAAGGGAATTGTTGGAGGACCCGTTCGTTCCAAGAACCAGAACCAGGATCAGAAAGAGGAACGAAATCAAAAGAAGCTTATTTTCGTCCACCGGGGAATAACCAAAGTCAACAACATCATTCGAATTTTGTTGCATCGGGGAGTGGTGGCCAAACGAAACAAAGTCAAGGCCAAGTTAGAAGGTGCTATAGATGTGGTGATCCAAGTCCACATGAGGAATACTTGCCCTGAAAAGGGGACTAAGTGTTTCAATTGTAATCAAGTGGGACATTTGACGAAAGATTGCAATGCGCCAAGGCGTAGATCGGCTGTCAATAACACCAATGCTGTTAAACCGAAGACTACAGGGAGAGTTTATACTATGGTCGGAGCTGAGACGCCAAACTACGACGGTAATCCCTTAGCTATAATTTTCAAACTTGTGTACAATTCATACTTGTTTCGATGGATTGTGTGTGGATATGTTGAAATTATCCGTTTCTTTGATTTTCATGATGTCATTTGTTTTAAACTTCGAAGTTTCTCAATGAGACTTGCTCTAATCACTTTTACTTTTAGTAGAAAGTGATTCAGTCTGAATTCTTGTCGGACCATAGTTCTTTAAATTGTTGGCAAGAAGACTCTTGTGAGAGAAGAAACTTTCTTAGATTCATGTTTGTAAACGTTTTGTACCGATCATACATTTTTACTTCCCTGAACCTATCAAAGGATCTTTATCCATGAGATATTCTTGTGTTCTTTTCAGTGGGATAAACTTATTCTGTGTGTTTTCTTGTGAGTAAAATGTTGGGAATAGGAAATCCGGTTGTTTTCGAATCACGAAATTTCGAGGACGAAATTTTTTTTTAGAGGGGTAGTAATGTAACACCCCGATTTTCACTGTTTCAAAATAATCGAAATGCGGACGATTATGTTTATATATTTATATGAGTGTTAGAAAATTATTTTAAATAAATGGAGTTCATCACTCAATCCTACTTGAACGTAGGAAGCTACGATTAAAATTTAGGTTTGAAAGTCAGGCGAATCCCGGCCCGCGAATTTCACTGACAGTATATTTATACTGATCAGAAGACCTAATTTTTAATTCGTGAACGAAAAACTTAAGGTTTTATTTTATTCCCTATGATGGTGTGTTTTTAGAATTATTTCATGTACAGTGACTATAATTTAAGTTTTACGGGCATAATACTCGATCGGGTAAACGGCGGAGCAGATTACGGGATTTCCGGGAACCGCTAACGGATAATATCGGCGACTCACACAAGATGACTCACATGGTGAGTCACAATGTGAACACATTAAGTGTTGCACATGGTCATAATTACAAACTATTAGGAAATTGCAAACTAGTCCCTATACTTTTGGAATTTTGCAAAATGGTCCCTAGGAGTTATTTGCACCTAAGTCCTTGAAGAAGCCACCTCCTTTCCACTTAATCCTTCAAAAGTGGCGCAGCCCACACTCTATAGAAGCCATACTCTCACTTCATTACTTGCCTATTTCACATTTTACACAAAACACCCAAAAGTTCTAAGTTCATATCATCATTTTGTGAAGCAAGTCCTTGGATCTTCACTTGTTTTTGATCTTCAAGAGGTGAATCCTATTCTACTTTCCTAATCATGTCTATGTTCTTCAATAAGTTTCATGATTCAAAGTCTATTTCATCTATGTTCATCACTTTTAAGTTTCTAGATCTAGAACTTTGAAAAATCACCATAAATCATAGAAAACTCCTAAACTAGTGAAACCAATTTCTATGTGCTTATAATCATTCTTGCTATCATAATCCAAGAGATTGTTGAAAACAAAATCTTCCTTCCTATGTTCATGTGGGGGGATGAACTTTTGTTCATTTTTCATGAAAATGATTATGGATGTCCTAAACTGACCGAACTTGCACCGAATTTATGACCATCTTGCTTTCTGAAACTCGGAAAACTCTCAACATGAAAGTTGTTTCTCTTTCTCTCTTATTTCCAACGAGCTAAAGATCATAAAAAACGGATTAGTATATTGAGAGTTATGACCAAAATACAGAAACTGCCCAGAATCCTCAGATCCATGCGAGACAGCAGAAAGAAGCCTATTTTTAACCATGTTATGATCCGAACCAAATGAAACCTTAAACATAAAAGTTTTTCCTTTTCTTCTTGTCTTTCCATTAAGCCAAATTTGTAATTTTTGGATGAGTAGATCGTGAGATATACTCAAAAAACCAACACACCCTCAAACTGTCCAGATTTTAAATAAGTGTTGGTTGATCATTTTTTCATTTCTTCAATCTTCAAGAGGTAAAAGCTCAACTCCTTGATCCTCTAAGCTTGCATATTCAATTATTTCTCATGTTTATGCCATGAATCATATTTTCCCATTTCTAGACCTAGAACTTTGAAAATCCATAACTAATTCTAGAAAAATCCTATGATGTTGAAACCACTTCCTATGTTCTTATAATCATGTATATTGTCTAGATCTAAGAGCATGTGATGATCAAAAATTTTCTTCCCTTGAAACCCATCTTGGCCGAATCTACCATTTAGAGGGTTAGGATGGTTTTGATTCTTAACTTTGTTGTTTAGCCCTAATCCATTTCCTTAAGTATATTAGAATTATGAATCCATGACTTAAACAATTTTGGAGTTTGTTTAGTCCTTAAACCCTATGAGGCCGTGACCAACATAGGAGTATTTTGATGTTTGTGATTGTTTATTTATGTGGTCGTTTGGTTGTATTGTTGAAGGTTAAGTATAAAGCGGTGTACGTGAGTTTCCGGCTTCCGACGAATTAAATTCAACTTGCTGTGAATCTCCGAGAGGTAAGAGGGGTTACTTGAGGGATCATTCGGATGGCCATGTGTACTTTGTTTGTGGTCCATATATGTTTATCTATGTGGCTGTGGTGTTTTTCTGATTTATTTTACTGAGCTATGTGTTTATAGCTGTAAGTGGTTTATCTGTGTTTCGGTTGTTTATCTGCTTTTAATTGATTTAATTATCTACAGTTATATATTATATTGCTGTGATGCATGATTTGCTAGTAATATAATTATGATGATGATGTTGAATGTTGTTTGTGAGGCCTGACAGTGGTCAGTGCACAACCGATTAATGAGATAAAAGCCTTAATAAGCTGTGTATATTATATTCAATGTTTTATGGGAAATATTGGGATATAATGTTTGTGGAAAATATTATTTGGGAGAAATAATAAGTATTTGAGAAATCTTATTATTTTAATGATTTATTTATAAAAAAGTGATTTATGGGTCGTAGAGAGGGCGCAACCGTGAAAATATTTTACTACTGCTAATTTTTACATAAGATATTCCGCAATATTATAAAAAGATATTTTGTGAATTTAATATGCAAAAATAACTCGACCGTGAATTTAGAAAATTGTTTAAGCGGAAACAGCTAAGTTTTTCCTTAAAATACTTTAAAATGATTTAACAACGGCAATTTGGAAAATCGACGACGGCAAGTATTTAGAAATGGCAGCTCATAATTATGATGAAGTTAAAACCTCTGTGACCCTCTTTTCTGAAAATGACATTTTTCGGTAACCGGTGTTTTATGATAGAAATCTTCCCACTTAATGTGTTTTCCGAAATCAAGTTTTGACTTGGATGATATATTAAAAGATTTGAACTTAATAACCGAGACGTCGGGATATTAAGGTTCGGTGTATGGTAGACTGGATAGCTACCTAAAAGAGATAAAACATTTTGAGATGTTTTCTATTACCACGAACCTAAGCCGGATGCATCGGTCTAGGGTTTCGTGATTGAGCACTCGGACTTTGAGGTCCTGTGTTGTTAATGAATGATTTTAAAGATGTTAAAACGATATTTGGTCTAAAGCTGTTGAGCTTTGCCAAGGAAAGATATAACACAAAGAGCAGTGTTGAAAGAAATATGTTTTCAAGCATGCATTTGGCAGACGTGCCACAATACGATATATGATTACCTTGCGGCGTCAGGTATTTCATGCCACGAAGTTTTCATTGTGCCGGACGGACAATGGAACCCCATTCACGATGTTATCACTGTGCCACGATGTTGGATAGTGTGCGATGGGTTTCGGACGTGGGCCTGTGACTATATGTCTGTGGCTATGTGCCGGGAGTCTGATCAACTCAAACACGAGGTCGGGATATCTCATGAGATTAGGTGAAAACTGTAGATGATGTATATGAAGTGTTCATGCATATTTTCAAAAGATGTTGTTTGGGGTGTGAAACCCATTATGCTTTGATGTTATGTTTATGAGATCGCAAATATGTATATGGGTACGTATATGTGAGTTTTTGTTGTGTCGTGCATGTGGCTATCGCGTTATGTCCATATGTCGGTTTCTCACTCTTGCATGTTTTATTTGTGGTTTCTTTGCTGGGTTCTATGTGGTGGAATTCAGATGAACCTCTTAAGGACTATGGCGTCTACAAGGAGAAGAATGTTTAGTTCGGGGCATGCTGATGCTGCTTCCTTTTGTCGTAGTGTTTGACCAGCTTAGGTTTACGTTAAGTTATGTTTTGGGAAATGAAATGTTTAAGTGTGAAACATATGATGCAATCTAGTTGTATGACATATATATATATATATATATATATATATATATATATATATATATATATATATATATATTTTGATATATCTAAGTGTGATTATGTGAGCGTTGTTGTGACGATGTCGACAAGCAAAAAAATTTTATCATCACATTTTGTTTAAGACAAACGTTGAGAAAACATTATTTTCCGAAAGCAACCAGCAAATTTATGATTTTATTTTCCGCAAACGGGTAACCATGTGATGTCCCAAGTTAGGGTGTCACAAAGTGAGATCCTTGGCTTGAGAGACAGCAGTGACCAAAGGTCTCCACTGCTTAGGTAGACTTCTTAGTATCTTTCCAACCTTCTCAGCATTAGTATAAATTTTACCAAGAGACTTTAGGCCATTGATGATAGTTTGGAATCTTCCTATCATTTGAGCAATAGATTCTCCTTCCTCCATGAGAAACAGTTCATACTTTCTGACAAGTATGGCAATCATTGATTCTTTAACTTTGGCTGTTCCTTCATGTGTGACAGCTAAAGTATTCCATATTTCTTTAGCAGAATCACAGGCACAAACTTTTTCAAATTCTTCATGACTGAGAGCACAAATAATGTTGTATCTGACTTTGTGATTCAGCTCCCATTTTGCCTTTTCTGTAGGGGTCCACTGAGCTTTTGGCTCGTCAGTGTTGTCATCATTTTTAGGAATGAATGGACCATCTGTGATGACATCCCAGAGATCAAAGTTTGTAGATAGAATGAACCATTGAAATCTATCTTTCCAATAGTTGTAGTTTTCTCCATTGAAGAATAAAGGTCTGGTTAGGGAAGCTATTTTAGTCTGGTGGCTCCCACTAGCTCCAGTAATCATGTCTATTCTTCAGGACCTTTACCTCTACACTGTTAGATGCTCAACCCAGAGGCTGAGCTCTGATACCAACAGAAATAGACAACTATAAACACGAGAAGAGAGGTTGAATTGTGTTTATCAAAAATTAAAATAAAGTTGGAAACTTTTCGCACACAGAAGCTAGGTTCGGACAAGTGTGAAAGCACTGCACAGACAGGTGACCTGTCTAGTGTATTTTAACAGAAAAACACACAAGCATACAAAATGAAAACAAGCTTGATATTCACACTTTAACCCCTTTAGTTAGAAAGCAGATAATATAATCAAAGCAACTAAAGATTTTAAGGGAAGAGAGATTAACACAGCTATTTATCCTAGTTCACTCTTTAACACAAAGAGCTATTTCCAGTCCTTGGCAGCACCAAGTTTTATCCACTATAACTGATCAGGTTACAGACTCCAAGTATTGTTTGCACACCTAGCCTCTTCAGGCTCCAAGACAAGTATTCTTTACTCAGTTAGCCTCTTCAGGCTCATACATGTTTTGTTTTGAGAAGAATTTTTGTAATAAATACAATCAGGTAGACAGTTCTTTCACTAACACTCAGAGAGTGGATTAAATGTAAGCTTAGGAAAGACTGCGCAATAACTTCAAATGATTGAAGAATACAGATTGAAATAATGAAGAAATAAATGCGCAGAGTAATGGCTCTTTAATGCTATGTATTCTTCATCTCCAATGACTTCTGTATTTATAGCCTTAAAGCATTTAAGACCTATTAGAGACATTCCTTCAAATTTTGACTTCAAGCAGAACTTTATTAAATGCAATAGAGTCGTTCTGGGCAGCCATTAATGCAATATGAATGTTGATTATACTCTAACAAGGAGGATCATGGCTTTATGCATCAAGCAGTAGCCAAATCAGAGTTGTGCAGAATGCTTTTGTACTTTGCAGAGCATATTTCTCTTTTCGTGTAGTAACCAAGAGTACTAGGAAATAAAGCATGTTGGAAACATTCTTTAACTGGATGTTATCTCTTATTTCGTAGGTTGCTTGTGAAAATGACCTTCTGAAATTCTTGATAAGCGTGAGAGAGAGCTTCAGAGTCTTTTGTATGAGGGGACAACTTCCAAAAGCTTTTTGTACTCGAGTTCCCCATCGAAAAACCTTAGATGAGTATGAGAACATAGCAGAGACAAGTTGAAACTTAATTACAGAAAGTCAATATCCAAGTCAGCAGACAGGTTGACTTCTGCTTCTCCAGACAGGTGGTTATCTATATGGGCAGACAGGTGAGAAAGTGACTTCTTACTATTTTGATCTGCACACTTAATAGATAGGTTAGCAACCAAAATGAAGGTTAATTAAATCATTAACAAATATTTAGTTTTTATCAAAACTTAGAGAAATACATATCAAACATTTTAAAGACTTAACATAGTGTATTTCATGGTGAATGAAGATGATGGAGTTTGGTGAAACAATGGAGGAATATGATAATGGTTTGTAGGAAGTAAACAGAACAATTTTTTTTTGCAAGGACTAATTCCAAAAGTGGTCATATTTATAGTGATTAAAAACTTATTTGAGTAAAGTTGATGTTGTTAATATTTTTTGGCGCGTGTTACTTATGCTATCACTTACTAAAGACCAAGTGATGGTTGGGAATAAAACAAAGGTTTTGAACTTTATAGGATGTAAATTGAATAAATACTTTTTGTAGAATTAATTCCAAAAATAGTCATATTTATTAGAACTAAAAACTATTTTATACCTATAATTTATATATTATATAAAAATGACACTTAAGGGTACGAAATAAGATTCTTGAATATAGGAATTGAATATATTATATAATAATACTTAATATATGAATTTTCGGCTTTTTGACCAAACTGACTTACTTTTAGAAACTATTTACCAAAATAACCTACTTTTGAAACTATTTACCAAATTAACCTACTTTTGAATAAAATAATATTTTTTTTGACTTTTAGTAACCGGTGCCATTGACTTTGACCCGCCACGTGGCGGGTCTCGATTGGCCGAAAAAAAAAACGAAAAGAAAAAAAAAAGGAGTGGCGCCACTCAATATATATATATATAAATTTTTGTTATATATATATATATATATATTATAATATAATAATTATATATATATAAATAATTATATATATATAATTATTATATATAAATAATTTAATTATATTAATTAGTAACTAATTAATAAATATTTATTATTAATATTAATAATATTAATAATTAATAATATATATTAATATAATTTTATATATATATATATAAATTAATAAATTAATATAATTATTATATATAAATAATTTAATAATATTAATATATTTATATTAATGAGTAATTAATTAATATAATTATTATATAATGATAATATTTATTAGTAGAATTTAATTAATTAATTAATTAATATTTATTATTAATTAATAGTTAATAATATAAATTTGTGTTGTCTTGTGTCTGTAATGTAATTTGTTAAGCTCGTTTCCTTTGACCGATGACTTGGTTGCTCGTCACATTCACATGACATGAATGTTCACTGATCACAAGACTATCACACTAGTGGACTGTTTGACAATTTCACAATTCTTGCTCCACAAAAACCAACTCCAACAAATTTGTTTATAATAATTAATTATATAAATAAATGATAATATTAATTATTATATATATAAATGATAATATTAATTTATAATTTTAAATATCTTCTTATAAAAGTATTTTTCCTTATATTTTTTCTTGCTAGCTACGCTTCTAACCTCCATCGGTTGTTTCTTTTCTCACACGACAGTATTTGTTTACAATAATAAAGTCACAAGTAAGGTGGTGGTTGTTGTTGGAGTTGGTTTTTGTTAGGAGTGTTCACATCAAAACCAATTCAAAAGAAAACCGAAAATATCGGTTTTGTTCGGTTTTCGATTTTTTTGGATCGGTTTGCAGTTTTTTTTTATCGGTTTTCGGTTTCCTTTTGAATCGGTTTGTGGGTTTTTTACTGATAAAAAAAATCGCAAACCGATCCAAAAAAATTGAAAACCGAACAAAACCGATATTTTCGGTTTTCTTTTGAATTGGTTTGGATGTGAACACTTCTAACAACAACCACCACCTTACTTGTGACTTTATTATTGTAAACAAATACTGTCATGTGAGAAAAGAAACAACCAATGGAGCTTAGAAGCATAGCTAGCAATAAAAAATATAAGGAAAAATACTTTTATAAGAAGATATTTAAAATTATAAATTGATATTATCATTTATATATATAATAATTAATATTATCATTTATTTATATAATAATTAATTGTTATAAACAAATTTGTTGGAGTTGGTTTTTGTGGAGCAAGAATTGTGAAATTGTCAAACAGTCCACTAGTGTGATAGTATTGTGATCAGTGAACATTCATGTGATGTGAATGTGACGAGCAACCAAGTCATCGATCAAAGGAAACGAGCTTAACAAATTACATTACAGACACAAGACAACACAAATTTATATTATTAACTATTAATTAATAATAAATATTAATTAATTAATTAATTAAGTAATTAAATTCTACTAATAAATATTATCATTATATAATAATTATATTAATTAATTACTCATTAATATAAATATATTAATATTATTAAATTATATATATATAATAATTATATTAAATTATTAATTTTTATATATATAAAATATATTAATATATATTATTAATTATTAATATTAATAATAAATATTTAAACTTTTTTTTTCTTTTTCTTTTTTCCGGCCAATCGAGACCCGCCATGTGGCGGGTCAAAGTCAATGGTGCCTGTCAAACCGGCGCCACTAAAAGTAAAAAAAAAAAATTATTTTATTCAAAAATAGGTTAGTTTGGTAAATAGTTTTAAAAGTAGGTTATTTTGGTAAATAGTTTCTAAAAGTGGGTCAGTTTGGTCAAAAATCCTGAATTCTCACTATATAATTCACTATATAATAAAAGCTTGACTTTTATCAGCTAAAAAAAGCATATGTTGTTAGCATCTAGTTCTTGTAACGAGCAATGCTAGCAATGTATTTTTATTTTTTTTTATCAAACTTCATTCAACACACTCTCAATTATTAGATAGATTTCATATGGGATCCACCGAATAAAGAGTGGGTACATATGATTTAGTGTGTTCTACATAAAATTTATCTAATAATAAAAAGTGTGTTAAAAATTATATGTTAAAAAGCATGTTGCTAGCATTTCTTTCGTTTGATTTTGTCTCATGCAAAATAACATTTCTCCTTATATACATAATACATTGAATATATATGATAAAGTTTGCATGTCAAAGAATTATAATTTGTATCTCACAAATTTCTCATAATTGTATACTAACGTTTATATTAATAAATAAGCTTTCTCTAAGTTTACAATAAAACATAATTACAAATAAAAATGAAATATAATTATAAAAATGTATAACATTTTTCATCAAATCATGCAATGAAAAAAATTATTTTTGTTTTGAACAATTTTCAAAAAAAAAAAAAGTGGTATATAATTTTTTTTTTGTTCAACAAAAAGTGGTATATAAATACGAAAGTAAAAGGCAATTTATTTTACATGGTTTTCTCTTAAGTATAAGACAATCAAGTATAAAGTTGTAATTATGTTATAACAATATCAAGTAGTTTTGTAAAAAAAAAAAATAATTAAAATCAAGTAGTAATAATATTAGATTTTTTTTTTTGTAGACATATTAGAGTTTTAATTTCTAGGACAATCATTATAAAGAATTTTTAAACTGACATATAATAATATCTTGAGAAATCAATATTATTGATATTTCTCTCTTTTGATTATTAAAATAAGTACACATATATCAACATGTTAGTGGATGTCAGTATAAATTTTTTTACACCAATGATGTATACAACTTTTTTATTTTTATAGTGACAATATATATTATTTTAATCCTTAATATTAATGGCCAATAAAATAAACAAAATAAAATAATTAAACGACCACGTTGATTCATCATTCATTAAGCTCAGAGTTTCCTTGATAAATTTGGAGGAAACAGACAACGAGGACAGAGGACCACAGTAGCTAGTTGCGTCACGAACCATCTAAGAAAGATTCACAGTGTTTTTTTTCTTTATTATTATTATTATTATTTTTTTTTTTTTTTTTTTTTTGCAAAAAATAAAAAATTCATAGTGTTCAAGATTCAACATACACATGTATCTATATCTATAATCTATAATCTATAATCTATAATCTATAATATATACAAAGGAGAATGTATGCAGAACCTATTTTACATGTGTCATTCAATCAGACTGTCCATTTCAGCGTTTTCCTACGTGTCATTCATACCACGTTTTAAGGGACGATTAGATATGTAGCAATTTGCCTATAAAAAGAAAGATTTCAATGTATTAAAAGACAAAAATTTTCAAATTCATAAAGGAGTATTATTGGAAGGTCAATTATTTATTTTATTATGAGAAAGTCTATTAATAGAAATTTTTCAAATTTTATTTGAATATGAAAATTTGATTTGATTGATATTTATTTGATTTGATTGATTGATATTTTTCATTTTTATATATTATAATATTATATATCTTGATTTTTTATTGCTTTTATATGATTTATACTTGAAACATCTTTTGCTTCTTTTGTTGATACTTTATTAGAGGGATTTAGGAAGTCATGCATTTGTTATTTTTCAGGAACCATGATTTGATATTGGAGCCAATAAAAAAAAACAGAATTTGATATTGGAGGCATAATAGATAAATATATTTTCTAATAATGATTAACTCGGAGGGAAAAAGAATAAAAAAAATTTAAGAGAGAAGGTTTATAAATTAAAAAAATATATAATTAAAATTATATGAAGATTTATCTTTTATATTTTACATAACAATTTTTTTGAAATATTTCTGTATAATTAACCTCATAATTCAATAATTTGTGGTATATAATTCCTTAACAAAAAGTTTTAAACTAAAATGTGAAATCAATAATTACATATTTTTCAATGAAAGGGTAAAAAATTAACATATTCCCCGTGCATGGCACGGGTCAGTTACCCTAGTACATTAATAATCGGGAATGTCCAGCTACTGTTATAGGAACAGTAACCAGACACGTGTCAGTCTCAGGTTATTTTGTCTTTTTTTTAATTTTTTTAATTTCTAAAAAAAAAATTAATTTTTTAAATTTTTTTAAAAATTTTAGCTTTCTGTTTTACTTTTTTAAATTTTTTTACGTTTTTTTTTTTTACTTTTTTAAAAGTTTTTTAAACTTTGGTTAAAGTAATCTTTTGGTCCCTATACGTGACACTGATTTTCAATTTGGTACCTATACGTAAAAAGTTATCAATTTGGTCCTTATATGTGACACTGGTTTTCAATTTGGTCCTCACCGCTAATTGCTCCCTATATAAGAGGGACCAAATTGCAAATTATTATCACATGTAGGGACCAAATTGAAAATAATTGTCACATCTAGGGACCGATTTCAATTTTTTTTTTGTTAAATTGGTCCCCATATGTGACAATAATTTGTAATTTGGCCCTCTTATACAGGGACCAATTAGCGGTGAGGACCAAATTGAAAACCAATGTCACGTATAGGGACCAAGTTGATAACTTTTTACGTATAGGGACCAAATTAAAAATCAATGTCACGTATAGGGACCAAAATTTACTTTAACCTTAAACTTTTTTTTTACTTTTAAGTTTTTTTTACGTTTTCCTTAATTTGTAAAAAAATATTTTCTAATAATTTTTTTTTTGCTAGTGCTTTTTTTTTTAATTTAATTTGTATACACTGATAGTGTAAAGTTTTTTTTACACTGTCAACCAATCATAAATTGGGAAACAATAAAAGTAGAGTTGTCATGTTCTTGATGTTTTAATTTTTATATACTTATATTTTAATGTATATATAATTTAATAGTTTAAAATTTAAAATTTATATACTTTTTATTTATATATATATTAATATTTTACGGTTCGAACCGAATCAAACCAAACCAATTTTAATTGGTTCGGATATTGTTATTGACTTTTTAAAGTTTAATTTGTATACACAGACAGTGTAAAGTTTTTTTACACTGTCAACCAATCATAAATTGGGAAACAATAAAAATAGAGTTATCGTGTTCTTGATGTTTTAATTTTTATATACTTATATTTTAATGTATATATAATTTAATAGTTTAAAATTTAATATTATATATATATATATATATATTTGAATATTTCCCGATTCGAACCGAATCAAACCAAACCAATTTTAATTGGTTCGGATATTGTTATTGACTTTTTAAAGTTTGTAATTTTTTTTGTTTTTAAATATTTTTATCCAAGAAAGGTAGCAAAGCTACCGTGTTCTTCGAAAAAGTTTAGGGTGGTAAGACTCGAACCAATAATTTGATGAATTTGAAAATCCGAACCAACCAATTAAATTGGTTTGTTTTTCTTCTTTTTTGTGTACGGCTTCAAATTGAACCAAACCCAATGGTCATTAGTTCAGTTATTTTGGAACCGAACCAATTACTATATTTTAATATTTATATATATTTTAATATTCAATATGTATATCACTTTATCAATTGACAACTTTTCTTCTACTGTTCCTGTAACAGTAGAAGGAGTTGTCAATCGGTGGATTATTTTTACGTTTTCCTTAATAAATCGATGAATTTGAAAATCCGAACCAACCAATTAAATTGGTTTGTTTTTCTTCTTTTTTGTGTACGGCTCCAAATTGAACCAAACCCAATGGTCATTAGTTCGGTTATTTTGGAACCGAACCAATTACTATATTTTAATATTCAATATCTATATCACTTTATCAATTGACAACTTTTCTTCTATTGTTCCTGTAACAGTAAAAGGGGTTGCCAACCGAACACGGCCTAATTTTGATTGGTTCGGATTTTTTATATTATTCTGTTATTAATTTTTTAAAGTTTACAAATTTTTTTGTTTTTAAATGTTTTTAGTCAGGAAAGGTGCCCAAACCCAATGGTCATCGGTATCAGGTTCAAGAATTTTGGAAACGAACTATTTACTATATTTTAGTATATATATACTTAATATTTATCATACTTAATAATTTTATATTTTAATTTTATATATATATATATATATATTAATATTTTCGGGTCCAAACCAAACTCAATCGAACCGAACCAATTTTGATTGGTTCGGATTTTTTATATTATTTTATTATTAATTTTGTAAAGTGTACAAATTTTTTGTTTTTAAACGTTTTTAGCAAGGAAGGGTAGCAAACTAATGTGTTCTTCGAAAAAGTTTAGCTGCGTAGACCCGAACGAATAATTCGATGAATCGATCCAATTAAATTGGTTTGTATTTTTCTTGTGTCCGGGTCTGAACCAAACCCAATGGTCATTGGTTCGGTTATCATGTTCAAGAATTTCGAAACCGAATTAATTATTATATTTTAGTATTTCTATATATATATATATATATATATATATATATATATTAATACTTAATATTTAAATATTTATATTTAAATATAAATATTAATTATATATTGACATGATCCATAACCTCTTGATCCTTGTGCTAAACGGTAGATAAGTAAATTATAATCATGGTTGACAATTGATTTTAAAATTATATGATAGATAAAAGAGTGAAATGTTCTCATAGATATAATATAATTTATATTTTAACTCACATTTCAATAAATCTGTATTATATCACTTTTGAAAAAAAAAAATCTTATTACACTAGTACTCTACCATTACCAACTACTCTCGTGCTTTTCCAGATCCATTCCCATAATAATATTTTTATATATTTATTAAACTCCACAATAATTGAATCAATGTCAATAATACTCCTTTTACATAAATAAATAACCAAACTCCGAATTTTGACTTAACCGCATGACACCAATCTCTGTGTGGAGATCAAAGACATGAAATTCAGATCTCTGAGTCAATACCCATTTCATATCTTACCTTGAAACATAGCTTCAATGGGTAAAGTTTCGATTTTGTTGCTGTTGGGGATGGTGGGTATGTTAGCCATTGGCACTAGTGAAGCAAGGAAGCAACCCCAATGGAAGGTTCACACCCTATTCTCTGTTGAATGTCAGAACTACTTCGACTGGCAGACGGTAGGGCTGATGAACAGTTATAGGAAGGCCAAGCAACCTGGACCTATCACACGTCTCCTCAGTTGCACTGATGAGGAGAAGAAGAATTATAGAGGCATGCATTTGGCACCAACCTTTGAGGTTCCTTCTATGAGTAGACATCCCAGAACTGGTGACTGGTAATTAAACTAATGAAGTTTTGCATACTTAATAAAGTGTGTGTGTGTGTGTGTGTGTGTGTGTTGTGTGTTCTTTTCTAATTTTGGACTGTGAATGTAGATTTGGGTTGTGTGGTTTATTGAGAAGTGATGTTAATGCCATTGACTTTAGTTTCTGATTGATTGGCCTATGTTAATTACTGGCACATTTTTTTGAACTATGCCTTATATGTAGTTATACTTTTATAGCAACTGCTGCTGCTGTTATTTTCTTAAGCATGTCTGGTTTCAGGATATGTAAGTTCTTGAAACAGTGTATGCAAACATTCTGGGTTGCACAGTTTGTTTTGAATTTGGATTGTGAAATGCAGATTGGTTTGTGTGGGTTATTGAGAAGTGATGTTAATGCTATAGACTTTGGTTCTGATTGTTGTATGTTAGTTTTACTGGCTATTATTGCAACTGCTGCTGCTGTTGTTACTCTTAGGCATGTCTGGAGTCGGGATTCGTAAGTTCTTGAAACAGTGTGTGGGAACATTGTGGGTTGCAATGGTAGCTTAGTTATTTCTGTGAATTTAGCTCTGGATTTGTGTTTACAACAGTTTTGATTGGTAGAAATTCAGCACGTTGGTTTTTATATCTTCTGCTTCTCCGAATAGTTATGACTTATGAGGTTGGCATGATGTTTGCTATGTCTTTTCTAAAATTATATTATGCATCCAGTTCTCCTTATAAATAAAGAACTTTGAGCTTGCGCAAGTCAGCAATTAGTGCAGGGTATTAGGTAAATAATTTTGCTGCTCTTGCTACATAAGGAAAATATTTCTTTTAGTACCTTGGTATAGTGTGAGTTTGTTCCCTCCCGTTTAGTGTGTCTTGAATTTTAACATGTTCCTTTGCCAAATAAGACACGTGCATACCTTATTACAAAAGCAGAATAGTTTCCCGTGATAGGAACATGAGATATAAAATTTCTGTACACCATGCAGGTACCCTGCAATAAATAAACCTGCTGGGGTTGTGCACTGGCTCAAACATAGTAAAGATGCAAAAAATGTTGATTGGGTTGTCATTCTAGATGCAGACATGGTAATCCGAGGCCCAATTATACCTTGGGAACTTGGTGCAGAGAAAGGAAGACCTGTCGCAGCATATTATGGGTATTCACTAATTTTTTGCTTATTTCTCATTCACTTTATTCATTCTCTTTTCTTTTAGTAGTATAGTGGAAAAAGCTACATATTCACCCATCAGTACCAGTTGTGGATATTTATGGAAGGATGCTAATGGATAAGTACATCTTCACATCTGGGAGTACACAAATTATAGAAATATGGAAGTTTTGGATGCATAAGCCCTTTATATTTATCTTTTCCTTAATGTTTTCACTTAGCATTATGAATCATAGAATTGGGCTTTGTTTAAGCACAAACTAGAGAGCTTTTCTTGAAGTTATCAATTTTGATTAAATCTCTTGAAGTAGTAGTGTAGTACATATATATTGATTTTATATTCATTGTTTCTTTTCCTTGCTCACCATTGAAACTTCCTATATACCAAATTTCTTCTCTAGGTACTTGAGAGGTTGCGACAATATTTTGGCTCAATTACACACAAAACACCCTGAACTCTGTGACAAAGTTGGTGGGCTTCTGGTCTTTCATATAGATGACCTGCGAGCTTTCGCACCGTTGTGGCTTTCAAAAACAGAAGAAGTGAGGGAAGATAGGGCTCACTGGGCAACAAACATAACTGGTGACATCTATGGGAAAGGATGGATCAGTGAGATGTATGGATACTCTTTTGGTGCTGCAGAAGTGAGTTCAATGACTTCAAATGATTTTTTAACAATATTATATGCCCTAATCATCTAGCACTTCATTTGTAGTGCTTGACTGACTATTCAGCTTTCACTAATTGTTTTGCTTGTTTCCTTCTTTTTCTTCTTTCTATCTCCACCTTTGGGTTCCGACCTCTTTTTCACAGATTGGGCTTCGGCACAAGATCAATGATAACTTGATGATCTACCCAGGTTATATTCCTCGGGAGGGAATTGAGCCAATTCTTTTTCACTATGGGCTACCATTTAGTGTAGGGAATTGGTCTTTTAATAAACTGGCTCACCATGACGATGGAATTGTTTATGAATGTGGCCGGCTCTTTCCAGAGCCTCCGTATCCCAGGGAGGTACGTAAACCAGTTTACTTTCAGCTGGAAACTTGTGTGTACTAGTAGAAAAACAGGCACTATTATCCATGGCCTACTAAATCTTGTGTCGGAGTAGAAACCCCTGTGTTATAGAGAAGCATGTGTATTTTAATCCATCATTTGGTAAGAAGCAAGCATATATTCCCATTGCATGTGTGTTTGTAATACCCAGCATGTTAAGTATCATCGTATAATCTAAACTCCAAATATACTGAATTTCTGAACATAAATATAGCATCAGGTTTTTCCAAGTTTTACTGATTACTGAAATTGGGAAGTTTCTTACTGCAGGTAAGGCAGTTGGAACTGGACCCTAATCGAAGGCGAGGACTATTTCTAAGTATAGAGTGCATTAACACTATAAACGAAGGTCTTTTATTGCAGCATGCGGCAAATGGTTGCCCTAAACCACCATGGTCTAAATACTTGAGCTTTCTAAAAAGCAAAGCCTTTGCTGAACTAACTCAGCCAAAATATGTGACTCCTGCTACTTTAGAAATGATGGAGGATACCAAAGAAGAACATGTTGATCATGATGCTGGAAAACCATATCCTAAAATCCATACAGTTTTTTCCACAGAATGCACCACATACTTTGATTGGCAGACTGTAGGACTAATGCATAGTTTCCGTATGAGTGGACAGCCTGGAAATATAACTAGACTTCTCAGCTGTTCTGATGAGGGCTTAAAGCAATATAAGGGCCATGATCTGGCTCCCACCCATTATGTCCCTTCTATGAGTCGACATCCATTAACAGGAGATTGGTAATTGTGTGTGTTTGCGTTTTTCATTTTTCAATTGTATTTTTGTTAACTTTTTCACTTACTTGCATATCATTTCTGCAGTGAGATTTACTATAGGACTATGCAACAAAATGGTCAAAATTAGTAGTGTGAAATCAAGCATGGAATGAGCAAAAGACTAACTTTTATAGCATCATTCTTTTGAAGATATTTAAAGTTATTTTAGATCAAAGCAATCTTGATGATCCCATTCTGGTGATTAATGACTATCTTTAAATTGTACCTGATACTATATTCACCATGGTCAAACTAGTTATCTGCCTTGATTGATTTTTTTCCTTCAATTTTTTTATCTGATTTCCATTGCTATTTAACCTGTGTGATTGCTAACTTGTAAATCCAATGATGTTTTTTATCATTATTTTGAGTACGCTCTCTGACCTCTTAATGTCTTAATGCCAGATATATCCAATTAATATTATTTCACTATAAAAAATAGGTGAATCCTTCAAGATCCAACATCAAGCAACTTTAAAGTGCTTGATTTGATGTCCTAAAATTAAGGTTCCGAGTCTATCAGAGCTTGGCGGGACTCACATTTTGTTCCAAATAAGCTTCATTTATTTATTTAGTACTATGTCTGTTTGATCTTTGCCTTATGTTTCATGTTTCCTGCCTAAATCATATACAAGATACCTTGTGCCTCATGTTGTAGAGTTCAGTTATTGAGAGCCTACCAGTTTTAAATGCTTCACATGGCTGAACGATGTAAACTATAGGCAAAAACATGACTGTCTTTCTGTTTCATTTTAGGTATCCAGCAATAAATAAACCAGCTGCAGTCCTTCACTGGCTTAATCATGTAAATATTGATGCTGAATTCATAGTGATTCTTGATGCTGATATGATCTTGAGAGGCCCAATTACACCATGGGAATTCAAAGCTGCTCGTGGCCATCCTGTTTCAACTCCCTATGAGTAAGCCTGGTGAATTTGATTTATGTTTATGAGACCTGTTAATGATAATGTTTCTGTTGATGTCTGTTTTATATTGGATCTTAAGCATGATGACCCATTTGTATTTTTCATTTATTCTTTACATGCTAGCTACCTTATTGGCTGTGACAATGAACTTGCAAAATTACACACTAGCCATCCTGAGGCCTGCGACAAGGTTGGTGGTGTAATCATTATGCATATAGATGATCTCCGGAAATTTGCTTTGCTATGGCTGCATAAAACAGAGGAGGTTCGAGCTGATAGAGCTCATTATGCAAGAAATATAACAGGAGACATATATGAATCTGGGTGGATTAGTGAGATGTATGGTTACTCATTTGGCGCAGCAGAGGTATTTTTGTTTTTACATTTTTTTCATGCATTTTGGTCATTTTTGGCGCTGCAGATGTATGGCTACATTTTTGTTTTTACTCATTTGTTTTTACATTATTGAGAAAAAGATGGTAGAATCACACTTAAGATGATTTGGAATTGATAGAAGAAGACCAATAGAAACCCCATTCAGAAGAGTTGATCAGACAGAGAATAGCCCTATAATTAGAGAGAGGAAGGCCAAGAGCAACTCTAGATGAAACCATTAGAAAGGATTTAAACCTAAATAGCCTATTGAAAGATTGGTTTTTGATAGAACAAAGTGTTGCTGTTTAATCTAATAATCTATTTAGCTGACCCCACCTAGTAGGAAAAAACTTTAATTGTTAATGTTGTTGTTGTAATCTTTTCATGCACACTCTGCATACTCGTTCATATGAACACGACCGCTTTTGGTTGTTTCCTATCAATCAAGTGACTATCGCTCCGTCTTGGAGACCTTTTTTAGGCACAAACCAAGCAAATCTCAAGTGTCAATAGTACCTTCTTCTATTCTCTTTATTTAAGTCCATTCACTTTTATGATTATGGTTGTTATTATTATTTTTTTTATGCACAGTAGTGAAGTTTGCCCATGTAAAACAATCACAAAACAAACTTAGAATTTAGTTTTTCAGACATCCAAAATTCCAGTCAGCACTTATGCAATACAGTACTACTTTTTATTATATATTATTATAATCTCAAAAAACATGATGCCTGTAAGCACAACATTGGATAGATAGGAAGGATAAGAGTAAATCTTCAACAAAGAAAGCCCTAAATTAAAACACAAAACGAACTCTTCTATTTTAATCTCTCATGCTCATTTCACAGGGATTTTTTTTGGGGGGTGGGTGGGGGTATTTGTTGTGGCAGCTGTAACAATCAGCTTCTTTTGTTCAAGGAGGAGTGCCCTCCTCCTATCTTCCAAATCACAAACGAAGTCTGGGATTTAATACATGGTTGCAACCACAACCGCTACATTGATGGGAGGAAGGTGCTCCCAAAAGGCAGAAAAGGTTTCCTGTTGTTGGGCCTTCTCAATATTAATGTTTTGAATTTCTTCCGCAATTTGAGATGGTCTTTGAATCCATCTCCCTTTCCATTGCCAAACAGAGAAAAAAAAACATTATGTTTATAGGCGTGGGGATCTATAAAGCCAAAAAGAAAATTTCTTTACTGTTGGAGTCCCACATTGGATAGAGATATGGCCTGATAAGTGTTTATAAGTAAGTGGCAACCCTCATCTTACAAGCTAGCTTTTGGGGTTGAGTTAAGCCCAAAACTAATATGGTATCAGAGCCTATCCTAGATCCGTTGGGCCACCCGCAGATGTCCAGTCCTGCAAAACTTCACGCTCCAGATGTCCAGTCCTGGGCGTGAGGGGGGTGTGTTGGAGTCCCACATTGGATAGAGATATGGCCTGATAAGTGTTTATAAGTAAGTGGCAACCCTCATCTTACAAGCTAGCTTTTGGGGTTGAGTTAGGCCCAAAACTAATATTTACTTTTTCTTGGATATATCGTTATATGGCTTAATCCTGATCACTCCCTCAGGAGGTAATAATAGAATGCACAGAGTACTTCCTTTATAAATAAAGATCCTCCACGTTCTTTCTTAATAGATGGAGCAATCATTACTCATTAGCTTGAAAGCAGATAAATGCAAACCCGCATGATCCTAATTCACTTATGTACTAGATGTGTTTTGTTGTACCCTAAATACTCATCTTTCACTAGCTTCCAATTGTCTTTTACAGGCTTATCTGTACTTAGCTACATGATGGAACTCCCCTTAGCCAATTGTCACTTGACAATAGCTCTCTCCTAGTGTAAACGATTGATGTAAAGCCTCTGTTTCTGTTGCTTGATTGAAAGGATTAGACACTTTTGCCTACTTTTGAGTTTTGACAACATAACAAAAGATTTTTTTTATTTACTTATTATTTATTTTTAAGTAAGGGTTGGACTTCAAGGTTAGTTTTGCCTAAATTGCTCCTTTTGTATAAGTGCTTCTTGCGAGGCATGTTTGCCTAGACATTTTAGATGTTTCATCGTTTCTGTAGTTTCTGTGTAGATTTACCACTTTGTGTGTTTGAGCTTTTTGTCTTGCCACTAGGAATTATACACAAGTATGATTTTGTTGTTTAGTTCTCTATGTAAGCCAGCAAGGAAGAGTCTATGACAAACATTTCTCATGCATTGGGTAGTGGCTACTCTTATTGAGAAAATTGCAGGGTCCATCTTAAGTGGTTTTCTTAGACTCTCAAGCTCTTTCTTCTTTCCTATTGTCATATTCAATTACTTCAACAACCCAGTTGTTGTTGCATACAATGTGAATGCATAAGATTGGGGACATGCTCAGAAGTAGGGAATTGAATGATTTCAAGTTCAGGAACTGTTGTGTGTTGTGGTGGTGTTTTTTTTGGGGGGGGGGGGGGGTTCAAGACTTAAGATTAGTAGGGCCTGCATTGCCTATAGACCAAACAAACTATGTTCAGACGGTAGGTGTCTAGTGTCTACCATTGGGCAATAAGCACCATATTGCATTACGAGAGGGATGCGTGGTAGGGAAGGTGGTTGACTGTGATCTTAGGCCACTGGAATTTGTTCACTTGATGTTGTGGATGGATCACTGTTTGGTTTATCATCATTGAACCAATTTTCAAGCCACCTTAATGATGCTTGGACCTCATGTATCAGGGAATAATATAACATGCATTCTTTAGGGATAAGAGTTTGAAAGAGAACAATTTATTGGTCTATGCTAATAGGAAGCATCCCCGAACTCTGTATCATTCACTTTTAGAAAAGTAGAGAATGTAGAATGTGTCAGTATAGAATGTGAACAGCGACAACGGCTTGATCTAAATAAAATTACTGAATCAAAGATTCTGCACTGTGTTGTGATATTTTGGATTTGTTTATAAAAGTCAACTATGGCTCATAAAATTATTAACTTCCTTATGGCAAGCTATATAATTTCTTCAATAATTTGATAATTTCCGCAAGCAATAGTGTTTTAGCCATCCCAGCAGAGCCAGTGATGAACACAGATTCACCGTGATGGACAGCAAACAAAATATGCTGCTTTTAATTGTTTCCCCATTCTATTGGACTGAAGGTTAGCCCAATGTTAGCATTCAGGTCAATTTTTAGCCCTAGCCTTTAAGTGCCACCTGTTCCTGTCTTTCCAAACAAAACCTGTTGAAGTCCATTCCATCTAATTAATTGTTTTTCCATTCTAGAACGGCCCAGGCCCATTATTCTAGCAGTTGTGGCTACAGCCATGCACCAGATCCTGGACTGCGTTGGTGGTCTAGAAGATTTAAGGAGCGCTATCCTCCTGGAACTGGATGAGTTGATTGTTTGAGCTGCCACAACAAATCCTCCCAATCCCCTAAGAAATATGCATTAACTATCTATAAGGTTAAAATAAAGAGTCTATCGACCCACAGTAGTCTGTATTTTAATATGGATCTTTCTTAGATTGCCTTTTTTTTTTTTTTTTTTTTTTTCCTTTTTTCTGTATTTACATGTATCATGTTCTTATGTTAAGATTATAGCATATAATTAAATAATGCTGAATATTATAAAAAAAAAAAAAAAAAGTGCTGTCTACAATTTTGGCTGTCTGAAATGCCAAACCCTAAGTTCATTTCTCGTGATTGTTTTACACAAGCGTGCTTCGCTAGTGTGCATAGAAAAAATAATCATAATCATAAAAGTGAAATGACTTAATCAGAGAGATTTCGAAGAAGTTACAATTGACACTTGAAACTTGCTTGGTTTGTGCTTGGAGAAGATCTCCGAGAAGGAACAATATCCACTTGACCAAAAGGAGAGGAGCGAAAGGGTTCATCTTCATATTTTTGTGCTGACACTTGCAAAATAATCAGGGGAATGGTATAGATAAATATGTGAAATATTTTTTTGGTTACGAAGTATTGGTAACTTGGTGTGGGGAGGGGGTGGTAACTAAAGTGCATGCATGCAGAGAAGCCTGGCTACTTGAGCTAAAGCTCTTGGGGTGAAATATGTGAATTTTTGTACACATAAAATGTTGCACAGTATTCCTCTCATTTTTATGCTTTGTACTAGTGATAGTCAAATATTAGTCACAAAATAGCTAGTTAGTGGGGGAAATTGAACATCTGCTATGGGGAAATACTAACAATTTAACAGGTGGAAAGTTTTGATGTTGCTCCAATCGCCTGAACATAGATCCACACCTTAATCTTTTTGGGTTGAGTTTGTCTTGGACACGAACTCGAGGATTGAAATCAACATTCAATTTCTATCTCTTTATTTCATGCTACTGTGTGTTTTTCTCTTTCTGGTGTGTGGTGTTATTTATTAGTATGCTGCATAATTTCTTTTTTTTTTTTGACGGGGTATGCTGCATAATTTCTTACTTCCTGTTTAAAGTACGAAAAAATATCACTGCTATAACCAGTAATGTTATTGATGCAGTTGAAATTAAGGCATACTGTAAACCATGAGATACTGATATACCCAGGATATGTTCCCGAACCGGGTGTCAAATATAGAGTTTTTCACTACGGATTGCGGTTCAGTGTTGGGAATTGGAGCTTTGACAAGGCAGACTGGCGGGAGGTTGACATGGTCAACAGATGTTGGGCGAAATTTCCAGACCCACCAGACCCCTCAACACTTGATCATGCCGATGAGGATAATTTACATCGAGACTTGCTCAGCATAGAATGTGGCAGGACACTGAATGAAGCGCTGAATCTGCATCATGAGAGAAGGTGCGCCAGTGCTAATTCCCTCTCCACATCGAAAGGGGACGAGACAACTGAGGAAAGTGAAATGTCAAGGAAATTTGGCAATCTGGATCAAAGTATTGACTCAATAAGCAACAACCATATCTCAACAAATCATTCTGAGAAATTGGCCAGTGTTCAGAAAGACGAGATGCCTAGTTCTTTCAGGTTTTGGGTGATACTCTTATGGGCACTTTCCGGAATAGGTTTCTTGGTTGTCATTTTTGTGGTGTATTCAGGTCATAACAGAAGAGGAACAAGGATGAAACACCATAGAAGCAGGAGAAGAAGCTTGCATTCAGGATACATGGAAATGAATGGACGTGATCGGCACAACCGTGGTGTTGATGTACCTCTATAACAGTTTTGCTCCTTTTCTTTCTTACGGTGTAAAGCTGGTTGGTCAGAGTTTAAGACTAGCATGCAGGGATCACAAAGTAAAGGTTAGAAGGCACGTTTCTTGAGTGAGCTTGTATGACTTCATTCCTACAAAGCAAGCCATTCTGACCCTTCATGAGCCCTTCCATTTGTTATTTTCTTTGTATATTAATGATTGAGAAATTTACAAAGAAATAATTTTCAGTTATTTAATTTGAGAGTGCTTGTACTATTTTGTACCCAGAAATCATAAGATGTTAACAATGTAGAACAAGAGAGTGAAACCTGCACCTTCAAAGTTACACAACTTGGACTATCCTGCAGAATAGGAGGTGAGTGAAATAATACTGTATACATTTTTCTGTTTTGCCTTGTGATAGCAAAGGCATGTTTTGAGTGCTGGCATATTACATCATTCATGTAACTTTTTTAAGGATCCTATCCCTTTGAATACTTAATTGCTAACCAACTATTGTAGATCAATTGTTGCAAGCATAATCCTTGTACACTTGATGATCATTCACAAACTATTTAGGTCTTGGAAAGAGAATTCAAAGAATTGATAGTTCTCTGTTTATTTCTTAATTGTAGTAGTAAAATTTCAAAATATAGCAAAATAGAATTGGAATGTATGAAATTTTGAGAACATAGCATGACTCTTTCTAATGTTATGTACAATCAAGCATAATTTTTAGAATCTCAGTGTCTGAGATTTCACAAGATATATACTGAGAATTAGAACACCAAAATTATTAATTTAAATTGCATACCGTTGAAGAAATATTGACAAAAGTGATCTCATCAATTCTTTATGTGGAAGCGTGTAAATAGGTGTATATGTCAGGAATAGAGTCTTCCACTTTTTCTCATTTCAACAATCACATCGATGGAGCAGTGCATAGTCTGAGGGAGTTAGGAGTTAAGTGGAGATCTTGTCCAGTGTCCACTTCACAAAAAGTAACAAAGAGTTGGTAATATAATGTCCATCCATCATAGATATTAGGGTACACTGAGCTTTACACTATAATCCATCGTAATCTAGCACAATCACAATTTGGCTGACGCTCAAATCCAACAAATAATAATAAATAATAAATAACAAATATGGTGATTCTCAAACTAATAAATGATTCTCGCTACATTTGTTTCATGGCTTTTTCTAGGGTGAGCGTCCCTTTAATGTCTCTTACCGTGAGAGAGCAAAGTTGACCTGTTGCAGCAGGTGGAACCGGTTTCATCCTGCCACCAGTGCGTCATCAATCTCCTCGCCGGAACACCATCCTCTGCCGTCGGTGTCGCACACCGTCAGGTCGCGGTTGAAGATCAGCATCGCATCATCATCCTCCTAGCTGGAATGCCGTCCTCCGCCGTTGGTGTCACACTCGCGACTTGTTCTCGCCAGGATCGAATCACTGGACCCTCCTCTTCCTCGAGAAGGTTCTAGAAAGTGAAGTGGAGTCGTGATTCAACTCCGCCGCCATCACCTTCGACAGACACCACGTCTCCAGGTGACCCGCCATGAGCTCGAACCCACGCCAGCTCCTCCGCTCTCCGTCTTCCGCGCCTCGAACCAGAAGCCCCGCCACCACTCAGATCCCCCCCGATGTTTGCATAATAGCAAATCCCGCCGTCCCGTCGATGCCTGCCACGATCCTAGCCGCGTCTGGCCATCGTGTCCTGCTTGCACCGCGAGCAGCCTTCCCGCCGGCCGTCCACCCCTCTGCGTGTTCAGACTTCAGCCAATATGCTACGCCGTCTCGTCGAACGCGCCACCGTCTGTTCCACCCGGTTCCAAGCCGTCACGGTGAAGGGTAAAACCCTGGTTCTCAGACTTCGATCTGATGCCGCCGAACTGGAGGTGGAGAATAACGCACGATTCTGGTCCGCCGTGACCAGAGGCGACACGGCGGAGAAGACAACCAGACTGGAGGGCACGACGGTGGTACGGAACGGTCGGGAATTGAAGATAACCCACACAACCGTTTTCCTTCACATGCCTTGGATTCATATCCACCGTCCATTTTTTTTTAGAAGATCCATTGGCTGCAACCTTATTGCTCACCGTGAGAGACATTCTTACGTCTCTCACGCTAGAACTCGCCCTTGTTTCATATTTTCCATCTGGTCTAACATTTGTTTGACTAAAGCGTGAATCCATTTATTTCTTTGCAAGTGGGGTCTTCGAAAGCATCGGTTTTATATCTTATTTGACTAGCTTATAAATTTGTTTAATCAAAATAGTAGTATTTAATTAATGATCTTATAATCTCAATAGCTTATAGTTTTTTTTTCATAAGCTATTTTTTAGCTTAATACTTATAGCATTAACTTCTTTATCATTTTTATCCATATTATTTTAAGAAAAATATTACTTTAATCGACCCTACCTCATAAAATGAAATTTGTATAAAAAAATATATATAAACATGTCTTTTATTTATATTATTCAATAAAATTAATATTCTAATTAAGCTTTAACTATAATTAAAAAAAATCTATATTAAAATCATATAAACATGTTCTTATATGTCATTTTATATTTATAAATTAGTTCAACAGCTAATCTTACCAAACGCTTCAAAATCAATTAAGAGTAATTATGTTTGGGAAAGATAGATTATTTCTCTTTCAGCTGTTTTTACACTAAAAAATTGTTTTGTGAATAATCAGTTATGTTTGGGTTTAGAGCTGAATGTTTTAAAAAGCTTTTTTTTTAACAAAATAAGCTGTTTTGTGGCCCTCTAATGTATAGGACTGTTAGATGAATTTTTTTATTATTATACTTTAAAGTGATCGAGTCTTTTCCCGTATAGCCCCCCTCCCCAACGGTTCTCCAGTCTCCACCAACCCCATTAATTTGGTAATACTAATAGCAATAGCATTAAAATTAAGTTGGTGTAACGTGCTCTCCTGTTCTCTCTACTCTCCAACTGTTGGTGTTGGAAATTCTAAGTTGTCTTTCAAATTCTCTTTATTATTCAATTAAAATTTATATTGTTTTTATTTAACTAAATTTTGTAAAAAACAATATATTTTCACATGTTTTACATAATCATGAAAAAAAGTTAGAAATTTTGTTTAATTTTTTATAATAATAAATTTTTTGATGACAAGATATATAAATAAATAAATAAAATAGTCATAAAAAAATTCTAATGTTAAAAAAATCAAATATTATTCATTTTTCTACCAAATATTATAAACAAATAATTTCATACATTTTTTTCGTAATTTACTATGTAAAAATAAATTTTTTTGCACCACCCAAACGAAATAAATTATCTTAAAATTATTTTTCAGCAAACATACCCAGATAAAAACAAATTCTGATTATAATCGATTATTGATCGATTATTCAATAATCGATTATCAGCATAATCTATTTTTTTCCAGCTTTCCCAAACACATTTTAACTAGCTTTTCAACTATCAACTATAAGTTTTCAACTAAAAAAATAATCAATGTTAAGCTAACTCATCAGCTATAAGCTAGCTTATCAGTGATTTTGCCAAACAGAATAATTGAAAGTCCCTTTTAATTACTTTCAACATTTATTACATAAAACTACCTCCACTATTTTTATATTGATAATAATTAAAAATTTCTGTTAAGTATTCTTAACTATTTATATAATTGAATTAAAATTATTAATTCAATTTATTGATTAATATTTTATCATATAATTTTTTTATTTCAATATGCTTACAATAGATAATATATAAACTTAATATATTTATTTCATTATTGTGATTTTTAATGTTATTATATTAATTTATTTATTTTTATATTAGAATGTAGTTATTTTGATTTTTATTATTTGATTATTTAAGATATAAGATTTTAAAATTATACTTAAAATAAATTTTAAAATATATTAAATATAAAAATATGAAAAATATGAAAAATATAAAATATAAAAATAACTGCTAGGTTTGTAAATAATACATTGGAGACCTGGAAAACTATTTAATTATTTATATACATGAAAATTGATATTAGTAAACACTCAATCTCTGAAGCATGGGTACTCCATTTTTTAAGGAGTACCAGTACCGGGTACGAGTACGGCTTGGGTACACCGCGGTACGTACCAGGTACGTACCCATTTTTTTGTTTTTGAAATTCAGGTTGGGTACGCTTCTCCAGTTTGGCTAGGTTTGGCAGGGTACTGCTTGGGTACAGCTATAGCATATATTTACCTAAACTGAAACTAAATTTTAGCAAAACTCGGTCGTTTCACTTTAGGGTAAAAATCCCTATAAATATAACTTCCGGATGAAAAGTTAAAAGTTAAAACACTTTACAGTGCTTCCTGTTGAAAATTAAAAAACGTTGTTCTGACTTCTTGGAAACCATTTTTTATTCACGATGCCTTCACAGTATGGTCCATTCCCTTCCTTTTGTCTTTCTATAATTTTCGTTGATGATTATTGATTGCTACAGCCTGCCGCTTAGCAAGTAGGAAACACCGAAACAAGTTCTACTTTTTATTTGATGAATTGTTATTGTTTGCCATTTGAAAAATTTAACCCCATTTTTATGTTATATGATACTTATAAATGCCGTATCTCGTACCCGTATTCGTACTGGGTTTCGGTACCGTACCCTTACCAATGCAACATAGCACTCAATTAATATAATAACAATAATCAAATATTTTAAGATTTTAAATTATATTAATACTTTTTTAGAGTTCCTTTTCAAATCCTGATTCATAGTACATTATAAAAAATTGAACTAAAAAATATTATTTTTCAAGTACAATCTCAAACACACTTTTGAATCTTTGATTCATAATGTACATCCCTGGACTAATAAAAAGAAATAACCGAGCTTAGGACAGGATAGGGCCGAGCTTACTAATATGGCCAAGCTTTGGCCGATCTTGAGTAGTGTAGGCCGAGCTTCGACAGAGAGATCGAGTTTGGACAGTGTTGTAAGGACGAGCTTGACTGGAATGACCGAGTACTGTGAGGCCAAGCTTTACCACCAAAGGGGAGGGATGGGCTAACACTACTCGGACGTTAACAGACCAAATACTAGATATCCGAAAAAGGTGGAACAATATGCTGATTAAAGTATAACTAACAGATATGTGATAAATGATACCTAACGAACAGATAACCATCCGAGATATATGTGAAAAGATCTTATCGTATCAATAAGGATATCCATTAGTATAAGATAAAGGCTATTAGATAAACAAATGGTTAGGGGTTACAGTATAAATAGTGGGTCCTGAACGGAGAAGGAACTCACTTTGCAATATACATAGACTCACTCTTAACAGCTCTGAGGCCAGAATAAGGAGATTGATCGAGATCTCATATTCCAGGCTTGCAGGGCACAAATTAACTGGTGAGTGACACCTCGTTCCGGCTAGAATCAGGTAATACGGATTTTATAGGAACATTTGGTGCTCACCGTGGGGCCAAGGCAACATTTCCCTTGGCCACACTTTGAAAAATGTTTGAAACTAGAAGTTGTAACGGAATGAGGATGGCTAGGAACGAAAGAGAGCACTCTCCCCCTACTAATGGAGAATTGCACGAAGGTCTAGGAGATCCGCATATGGAACGTTGTTTTCAGGAATTACGGGAACAAGTAGAGCAGTTGCGAAGGGAGAATGAGATGATGAGGAGAGATAGAAGACGTAGCCGCACCCCTAAGCATTCACAATCCTCGCATCACAACAGTGAAAGGGTTGGGAGAGGTAATGAAAAAGGTGAAGAAGATGATATGGAGGAGGATGACCATCCCTATGTCGAACGGGTGATGGCCACTCCTTTTCCAGAAAAATTCAGAATGCTATTGTTGAAAGAGTATGATGGGAGCTCAGATCCAGAGGAACATTTGAAACACTTCAATACTCAAATGATGGAAGTGCGTGCTCCCCCTAACATCAAGTGCAGGATGTTCTCTGTGAGCTTGAAAGGAGCAGCTTTGATGTGGTTTTCTAGTTTGCCAGCAAAGTCGGTTAGCTCATATGCCAATTTAGTCTCAAAGTTCAAAATCCAATTCGCTACCAGTAAAGCATATCAAAAAATGTCCACGAGTTTGTTGAACGTAAAGCAGGAAAAAGGAGAGTCATTGAAAGACTTCATCGCCAGGTTTAATAAGGAGACATTGTTGATGAAAGATTTAACACCCTTAGTTGCTCTCTATGCAATTATGGGAGCTTTAAGGTCGTCAACTTTCACTGATTCCCTAGCAAGGAGAGATCCGACAGACATTGATGAATTAAGGTAGAGAGCTCTGAAGTATATAAATATGGAGGAACAAAGGGAGATCAAGAGAAAGGAAGGAGAAAAGGGAGATAAGCATGCAAAGCCAGGACACCAAGGAAGGCAACCTTAAGGAGGTTGACATAAGTCGGAGTTCAGGAATGATAATCACCAAAGAAGTTTAGGAATGCAATACCCTAGATATACCCCATTAACTAAACCAGTATCAAGAATTAGGGAAGAAGTCTATCATACAGATCTCATGCCTCTACCCCCACCGCCAAGGAACATACCAGATGACACAGATAGAAGCAAGTATTGTCAGTACCATCGAAATTATTCTCATAATACCGATGATTGTTACCCTGAAAGCCAAAATTGAGGAGTTAATTCAACAAGGTCATCTAGGAAAGTATGTTCAGAGGAATAACAATCAATGGCAGCCTCTCGTTAATCAGCGGTAGCCGTATGCAGGACGAGGATGGTATTGTAGAAGGGGAAGAAGAGGAAGATTTGGTGCAAATGGTAGATGCCGTGGGCAAAATCCGAGTACAGAGGAAAGTCAACAAAAGAATAATACTGAGAATGCTCAGCATACTAAAGGACCCAAAGGAGTGATAAACACAATTGCAGGAGGCTTTGCAGGAGGAGGAGTAACTAGTTTATCTCAGAGGAGTGTTTGGTTGGTTGTAAGAAGTTCAATGTATCCAATTGTCTCCACTCTTTCCCCATCTCAAGGTAAACATATTAAAAGGTGGGTTTTTGGTTAAATATAATTTCACGATTGTAATTTGACGATCTTAGAAGTGTTTATAAGAAACATTTTTTGCTTAATTAATTTAGAATTAAAAATAATGCATAAAAAAGAACATATTGTGCTTCCTTGTATTTTTGTTCACATAACGATGATAAAGCGAATAATTATTTTGGTCCCTGAAATTATAGGGCGGTGGACCGTGACATGTTGATCTCTTATATTAAGAAATAGACAAAAATGTTCCCCTAATTGAAAAACGTTTGTTACATTATGATCCCTCAAATTGGAAAACATCGTCAAATTGGACTAACTTGATGGACTTATTATTATTAGTTTTTTAATTTGGAGGACTTTTTGCCTATTTCTTAATGTGAGGGATCAACTTACCATCGACCTACAATTTCAAAGACCAAAATGGTGATTCACTCAATGATCATAATATTAACTAGAACCGATGCCCGTGCGATGCACGGGATATTATGATGTTATGAGTTAATAGTTTTGTCAGTCTTTATTGTTTTTGCGAATATATTTACATAATAAAATGATTAGGTAGTTAGGTTATTAAAATAATTGTTGAAGAATGATATTTCGATGGATTTTAGAATTAGTAGCATATGTGGCTGAATGGTTGAAATAATTATCGTGACATGAATTTATAAATTCACATTGTTAAAAAGGAAAACCTTCTTGATGGTTTGCATTTGACATGTAACATAGGTTTGCGAAGCCCCTATAATAGTGAAAGCAAACTAATAAGCTCGAATTATTTACACATTAAAAACTTATAAATCAAAATATTTTTGGATACCTAACCTATATTAGATTCTGATAGACTTCTTTATACACCACATTTTTAGTAGTGTTTTTTTGTTGCCCTTCGTGGTCATATATTAGTATCTTCAATCCACCACGTGAGGTAACTCTTGACATTGCGACATACAGCTGTCCATGTGAGAAAACTGGCTTCGGCAGATAAATTCCTACTTGTTTCAGCGACTGTCCCTGACTTTTATTTATAGTCATTGTAAAAGAAACAGCGATTGGGAATTGCCTCCGTTGAAATTTGAATGGAATCCGGTTATCAGAAGGTGTGAGTGTCAATCTTGGAATAAATACTTTTTGGCCACTGTTGCTTCCCGAGATGACTTTTCCTTCCAAGACATAGCTTCCCATTTGAGTTATTATTAGTCGAGTACCATTGCATAATCCCGATGACTGGTCTATATTTCTCAGCAACATTATCGGAACTCCAATCTTAAGCTTTAACTCATGTTTTGGAAGGCCAGTTGAGTTAATTGTGTTAAGGAACTCGGTTGTATGAACACCATCCATTGTATCAATATCTCCATTCACAGTGCAAGGAGTGTCAGAACTAAGATAAGTCTTATCATCTCCTGGAACCAAAGACATCATGTAATCATTTAACATGTCAACCGTTTCATTTCTTGGTGCTAAAATTGCCCTGTGTTGGAAGAATGTTGTGTCAGTTATGTTTTCCAAGAACGATGGATAAACGGTGTTTCCAATAGAAGCTAGGGGCTCACCCGTGTTTTTTATGAGGAGATCATCTGGTATTTCGATTTCTCCATCGTTGTCATCCGTTTGTCCAATTTTTCCATCACCAATTCCTAACAACCACTCAGAGAAATTGTTGACGTCATCAACATTAGACTCTGAAATCCCACTTTGAAGTCTCATATTTTTAGTCAAGGTTAGGACTTGACAATATTGCCATAGGTATGATGCATTAATGCTTGCGCGGACGATATCTTGTCTTGTACCCTTCAGTATAACAGGTAGAATTTGTCTGAAATCACCTCCAAGAATTATCACCTTTCCCCCAAATGGGAGATTCAAGCTGTTTGGATTGTTGAATCGCAGTATATCCCTGAATGTTCTGTCAACTGCTTCGAAGCAATGCTTGTGAGTCATTGGAGCCTCATCCCATATAATAAGTTTGGCCTTAATTATCAATTGTGCCAATGGGCTGCCTTGCTTGATATTGCAGGTAGAATCCTCATTCACGTTTATTGGAATGGCAAACCTTGAATGCGTCGTCCTGCCACCAGGCATTAGTAGTGCTACTATTCCACTTGATGCCACCGTCAGTACAATTTCTCCCTTTGATCTTATACCTGCTGTGATAGTCCTCCAAATGAATGTTTTCCCAGTTCCACCATATCCATGGAGGAAAAACATCCCCCCACGATCGGTTGCTACCGTGTCCATTATTGTATCATATATATTCCTTTGTTCAGAAGTCATTTTTGAGAGCAATTGAATGTGTTCATTTGTCAAAGACTCCCTGTCGTAATTAAGCTCATCATAAATTAGCCTATTATGTGTTTCTGATAAAGAAGACATGTCTGGCTGTGGCATTATCGGGAAATCAGCCAGACTCTTGTTGTTTGTTCGCAACAATCTCTCTACTTCTGCCAGTGTCATATTTTGCAATTCTTGATCCGTGAGAACCAGATCTGTTATCAATTTAGGAAAAGTTTGGTAATTTTATTAATAACATTTTTCTTTTGTTACGTGATATATACATGTTGGAAAATTTAGGTATTAATAAATGACTATATTTACCTTCAATTTGAAGAAGCAATCTTTGCCTGTGCAAGATGTCATCGCCCAAATGTTTCCATGTCTCGTTCCAAACATATTCTGGTCTGGTGAGTTGATTGGATAACAAAAGTGTTGCAAATAGTCTTCTCAAAAAATGTGCTGTTCCCCAGTGACTTGATTCTAAGATCCCATCAACATATTCTTTGTCATCATCTAATAGTCCCAATGCATAGCAGGCATCCTTGAACGTGGTATAGGTGACACCATTTACGGTTCTTATATCAGCATATGATCGTGGTCCTTTTGCTGTGTTTAGCATCATCCTCAAATAATAAACTTCCCCACATCCTGGTGGTACAAAGTGAAGTCTTCCGATTGTGAATCCTCGTTTTCTTGGGCTCCACCGTCGTTGAGACTTTTTCCAGACAAATTTTGTAGGGAATTATCCATATGTGAGTCCCCTTGCATCGGGATACTTGTCATTCGCATCCATCCAGGCTTGAAATTTTGTTTTTTGGATTTTAGGGCGCTTGACGACATCCTCAATGGGATCACTGTCATCGTATATCACCAGTTGTTCACCTGGTAAATGAAAAGATAACCTCTCAACAGATGGTTCGTAGTGTTCTCTGTAGTGAATGTCACAAGCAAATATTCTCCATGCCGCCTCGCAGGATGATAAATACCTGCAATCATAGTATAGCTTAATTTCATCCACAAAATCTGAGTCACGACTTTTGCTACCACTTTCATAAAAAGTTGCTGTGATGCGATCGTGGCCTTTGTTGACATACTTAAAGAGGTATTTGATAGACCGTGACTGGTTGCACCACTCCACATTTATATGAGCATTGTATTTGAGTAGCAGATATCTATTATACGACACAACGTATCTGTTATCAATGACCAGTTTTTCCTTCTTTATAACTGTTCCATTATCTCTCCTCCTATATATAGGATACCCATCTGGATCAATTGTTGTTCTCTCTACAAGTCTCTTGGGAAAATATCTTGTGCATTTACCATTTTGCATACATGGAGATTTATTGTTCTGTAATCCACATGGTCCATGAATCATAAGGGTCTGCACTACTTTGTGCAGCACTTGGTCTCCAATTTCATCTGGTATCTCCGCACATATTATTTTGTCAATGTCTTCGGTATTGAGATATCTAAATTGAGGTTGCAAGAAAATCAATATGTGTGCATGCGGCAATCCACGCTTCTGGAATTCAATTGTGTAAATCACTGCAAGGTCAAGTTATATTTTAAATTTAGTGATATTAATTTTAAATATTGTTTTTAGGATGTTTTGACATGTCAATTGGATGTACATTACAATGTTTGGTTAAAATTCATACCTGCCTTGACTTTTCCAAAAACATTCCCTTGCTTTATCTCTTTTATCAATTGTTGTAGTTTTATCTTGAAAACACGACAAACAAAGTCTGGTTTGTCTTATGATCTTAGTCCCAACCCTTCGAAAACTCTAGTTAATTCTGGCCATTTCTGATTGCAGGTAAATGTAATGAACAAATCTGGATATCCCGCCCATTGGCAAATTCCCATTGCATCCTGGTAATTTTGGAACATATAACGTGCTCCTCCTGTGAAAGATGACGGCAACACAATCCTCTTCCCAACCGTTGAAGCATTAGTCTCCCCTCTCAAAATTGCGTCTGTTAGCCCATTGTACAATTCTGCTGAGTTCTTTTTTATGAGTCCTAACATATGTCAAACGTGATGATTCTATCGTGCTGTAGGCGTCTACCAAAAATTATTGGAAGAGCCTTTTGGAGTGCAATAAGCATGTTTTCTCAATTTTTCTTTGTTGTATTTTGAAAGCGTAGAACTCTCCCATTGTCACCGTCTGTCCCTTGTTTGATGATGAGGTCGATCCCTCACTTAATGGGATATCTTCTCTATATCCATCTTCTCCTCGTGGAAACAACAACGGATATGGTAAAGGAAGATACGCAGGCTCTAATATAGAGACTCGTTGCAATGTTCCTGTTTGAGTCTCTACAATTATGTCCCTTTCTGCATCTGCGGCGTCGAAGTCACCCACAATAAGTGCTGCAACTTCAGATGCAATAGGTACATTATACCTCCTTCCATCACTTCCCCTCTTGCCTATAATTCTTAGTTTCAGATTGGGAACATTATTCTCACGCATTCTATCTCGAATCATTCTATAATTTTTGGCATATGGATTGCATTGGTCAAGCATTTCTTTGAAGTCGTTTACAATTGCTGCATGCACTGGTGAACCATGTTTGTCCATCCTGTAGTTGAAACAAGATTGTATCATTTTATTTTTATTATTGGATAAATAGTTGATATAATATACAAAAATGGTAATTACTGTGCATGTTATATAATTATGTAAAGTATAGATTTACCTGACAACCGACATCCTGTTTGATATTTCATTTTCTGTATCATAGATGTATAGCTGAGCAAACTTGGGTTGTGATCCTGGTGATGGTAGCAAGCTGCCAATTCTGTGATAATTCTCCCCACTCATGACAAACATCGGAGGAGCAGTGCCTTTGTTCATTGATGCATCTATTTTTCCACCCATTGACGTGAATGAGAACATCATATTGAAAGATCTTATGTTGTCCAAGAAGATTTTGCTCCTTTCATCCTTTTTGTGAAATAGATTGCTCAAAAGTTGAGGCGGGGTCTTCAATAGCAGAAGTTCTATCTTTCCTTGCATACAACATAAGGAAAACTTTGGAGTTTTTGGGTTCCACTGTTTCTTTCTGGGTTCTTTCAGAATACCACATCAAAGCACCACAATCTTTACACTCGCATGATGGATCTCCAATGTCCAAATATTCTTGATTGATACCAAGGTGGAAATCATTTTTACAAAATGTTAAATACAATTAAAATATTAGACCATAAAGTATTATAAACAATTTGAAAATAATATATATATGGAGAAGATAATGTGGATATATGTGAATCTTAATATGAATTTAACAAAATACAATTAATAATTAAAATGATTGGAAGTAATATAAAGAAATGTTTTTTATTAATAAATTTAACTAATTTATTTAATTAAAATTATAAAATTTGAGAAAATCTTATAAAAATAAGAGAAACTTTTTTTTTATTATTTAATCGTTCAATTAGGATAAATATACTGTGAGTATAATAATAATAATAAAGTAAAAGTCATAACGTTGTAAAGTAAAGATTAGGTATTAGACAATAATGTTAAGATGAGATAAGTATTAGTTTGGGAAATGATGTAATAATAATTTATAATTCATATTTAAGAACAGTAATATTAGCATTTCTCACTCGTTTGTATGATTTTACATATATTAAAAAGGAATTGGACACATGGTTGATAAAAGAAGTTACCGCTATCAGCCGCTTGAATAAGTGCAGCCGTTGTCGTTGTATGTTCGTTCTGAAACACTGGTTCATTGTCGTCTGTGCCCTCATCATCTTTGCACCAGAAACAATTGAGATATGTTAATTTCATTATGAGTTGAATAAAATACACTTATTAATTAAAAGTGAGGGCAAAAAATAAAAAATAAAATAAAAAACCTCTTGAAATTAATATTAGAAATCAAATATTCATAACAGTCGGATAAATCATTTTTATAAATTTGTTATTCTATTAGGATAAAGATAATTTGAAGATAAGAATTAAATAAAATATACGACCTTCCAAGTTTTAAAAAATCATGTAGAGTAATAATATCATAATAATGAATTTTAATTTTAATTTTAATTAAATAATAATATATTGAAAGGTTTTTTTTAATTATCGCCTAAACATATATTTTAATTTAAATGGGTTTTTCCCATTATAAAAAAATGTTTAATTTTTTTTTAGTGATAAATATTCTATAATTAAATTAAGCGACGAATCAAATATGTGAGTTGTGTCTCGAGTTGAATAAAATACAATTATTAATTACAGGGAATGCAAAACAATAGGAAAATACTGTTGGAGATAAAGAAAAAAAAATATTAATCATAACTATTAGATAAATTTTAGTTTATATTAAGAAAATGTTATATCAAGCTTCCTTGAAGATAAAAAATAAATAAAAGATTTGACTTTCCAAGCTTAAAATCTGTGTTTACACCATAATTTTAAGTCGTTTAAAAAACTCAGAGTAATGCTATTATAATAACTATTTTTTTAAGGCAATATTTCATTTAAATTTAAGAAGAGTAATATTTGCATTTGTTGTGGCTTTGTTTGATTTTACAATTAATAAAATACAAATGGTCACATGGTAAACAAATGGAGTTACCACTATCGTCTGATTGAATAAGCCCATCAGTTGTTGTAGTTTGTTCATGTTGAAATACCGCTTCATTTTTGTCGCTGTCCTCATTATCTTTTAGACAAAAGAAATATGGTATGTAAATATCAGACACAAATTAAAATATTAGATATTAAGCATGTAGTTTATTTGAAGGCTTAGACTTTAAACAAATAATATGTGAAGAAGATGAACTATTTCAATTATATGTGTTACCTGATAATAAGTTGATATCAGCTTGTTGAGAAAGCACACACCATTGATTTTCGTCAACCAAATGTGATGTTTGTTTTTGAGTACACAATACACTAACTAAACACATGATATCAAACAATAATTAATTAAAAAATCATACAATGTGAATAAAATATGTGAGTTGTGTTATGAGTTGAATAAAATACAATTATTAATTAATTAAGGTGAATGCAAAACAAAAGTGAAAATAATAATAAAAATATAACAATCATAACAATTAGATAAATTATTTATATAATTTTCTTGTTTGAAGAACCCTTAAGATAAAAAGTAAAGAAAAGATTCGACTTTTTAAGATTGAGATTAGCTTTTAGACCCTAATTTTAAGTTGAGTTAAAAATCATGTAGAGTAATGATATCATAATAATGAGTTTTAATTTTAATTAAATAATAATATATTGAAAGGATTATTTAATTATCGCCTAAACATATATTTGAATTTTAGTTGGGTTTTTCCCATTATAAAGATGTTTAAATTTTAATTTATATAAATATGTTATTTCAAGATGCTGTGAAGATAAAAATTAAACAAAAGATATGGCCTTCCAATTTTTAAATTTGCGTTTGCACCATAATTTTAATTTGATCCATAAAATCTGGTAGAGTGATTCTATTATAATAAATAATCAAATTTTTTATTCAATATTTCATTCAGTTTTAAGAAAAGTAATATTTGCATTTGATGTGGCTTTGTATATTTTTACAATCTATAAAATACAAATGGTCACATGGTAACTAAAAGAAGTTACCACTATCGTATGATTGAATAAGCCCATCAGTTGCTGCTGTTTGGTCATGTTGAAATTGTGCTTTATTTTCGTGTCTGTCATCATCATCTAGTACACAAAAGGAATATGCTATGTAAATGTTACACACAAATAAAAATTTGAGATATTAAGCATGTAGTTTCTTTGAAGAATTAAAACAAATAATATGTGATGAAGATGAACTATTTCTGTTTTATGTGATACCTGATAATAAGTTGATATCGGCTTGTCGAGAAAGCACACAACAATGATGATCAGATGATGATTCATGAGGCTTATGTGTGGTTTGTATGTTTTCAGCCATTAGATAAAGATTAATGTATTATGAGGCTAAGAAGCTAAAACCACGAACTTCATGAGGATTGAATGAATTTTAAGGTTGGTGGTAGGTTGATGGATAATATGGTTGGACACTACCACCGAATATATAAGGCAAATAAAATGATTTATGAATAAATCAAAAAATAAATTATATTATATATTGTATAATAATTGTTAACATCGATTTATTCGATATAAAATCAATTGATAGTCAATATAAAATTAAATGGTCTACCATTTTTTTATACAATAATATAATGTGGTAAATTTGAAATCAACATGTGTCAATTAATACTCAATATAAATTTTCCCCCAAAAACAAAATACTCAATATAATTTTTGGAACAATGAGTATTTTAATCACCACAATATTAATCAACATAATTAATAACTCCTCTAAACTTTTTTATTTATCTATTACGTGGGACTATCTTATTTGATTTTCTATATATTATTAATTATTAATATCCAAATATATATATATATATATATATATATTATATATAAAAAATTTTGGAAAAAAAAAATCAGCTTCCGTTTATGGCAACTGTTTATTAAATTGTATACTCATTGATCAAATATCAGTCTCTTAATTCTTTTTACGGTGCATTAGCAATATTTTTTCAATTTTATAAACGAAACCATGAAATATTATATAAATCATATATATAATATTTATTCATATAATTTTTCTGCATATTGATTCATACAATAATTAATCAAATAATATCATAATATCATTGAATAAAGATAGATACTGATCGAAATTATTAAAATATTTGTCTAAGGGCATGTTTGTTTTATAAAAAAAAAATTAAAACTTATTTAACCTTATTATTTATTGTATATTTCATTAAACAACGCAATTTGATAATACAACTTTAAGATTTGATTTAATTTCTGCATTCAAAAGTAACAGTACAAATTATTGGTAGAGTCTGAAGAACCAATTAAGTTAAACAAAATTCGGAAATAGAGTGCATTCCTATATTTCAAAAGAGATAATCAATCACATGGTTCCTTTTTAATTTCAGCAAGCCTTGACATCTTCGAGTTAGATGGGTGTGTTGTTCCTTCATCAAGGTGAGTACACATTTCAACGTTGTCAGCTGTTCTCTTTCCAGAAGCCTTGCTTGAAGAAGTGCATTCCTCATCATCCTACATCAATTTTGATCTCATGTTATATTTAATTTTTAAAGTTTTGAAACTTTAGTTTTTGAATAATTTTGTTCGTACAAATATGCATTGATAAATATTACCTTCAGATTGTCATGTTGTTGAGAAGATAGCTTCGTTGTGAAATCTAACTCATCACCTATATCATTTGCCTACCAAAATTAAAATTTGTAATGTTAATCATGGGAGATTTTTGATTAATTTAAAACATGTAATTGAAAAAGTTAAATCACTATCTAACCTTAATGGAATGGTGTGTCATAAATTTTTCAATGAGAATTGGGTCATGACACATCCTTTTTACAGTATGAGTTTATCAATTTTTGCCACTCTTTGCTTTACTGGCTTCAACCTTAAATACCATTACCTTTTCCAACAATGGCGCAAACTCAGCTGGACAATTGTTTGTGACATTTTGCTGCAAAGAAAAAGGTCAATGAATAATTTAGAGAAGCCGAATTTGGTGTTTTAGAATTTGGTCTACAAATTTGTTGCATTAAAAATTAGAGCACAATCTTACTCATAGATTTCTGTAGCTTAGATGCAGGCTTTCCCTTGTATGGTAGAAGAATTTGATCAAAGAGTACAAACTTAGCTAACCCAGTTGAATCGGCAACTTTTATGTGTAACTTGTAGCTAGACATTAAAAAATAGGTGAAAATGTTTTACAAACAATCGTTTTAGCTTGTGAAAGTACAAATTATTATTGGATACCTTAACACTGGGGTGACCAACATCTCACATTTTTCACAGTTGTATGTTCCTTCAATTTCCTCAACCCTTGTCCTACACTTTTTGCATTCATCATATGCCCATCCCTTATGTGTCTCAATCTCCATAATCTTGGCGATCACAGAGCAAACAGATTTCTGGAATATATATTAATAATAAAAGTTAGGACACAAAGCATTCGTTGTTATAGAAAGATAAATCACCTGATTTTTTTAAATGATTATGTTACATACGTCTGAAGCTTCATTTAGCTCCGAGACTGTTAGTCTGTTTGTTTGAATCAAGTCATCAGCTAATGATAGCTTTGTCTTGCTAAACACTGGGCTAACTACTTGAGTTAGTGGAATGTTTGCCATTTGCAATCTATTAAGATGACAGTAAAATGTAAGATTACGAAAATATACTAAACATGGTAAACATAAGTTCATGAGCATAATGGGTAATATTTTCCTTACTTTTGCTTGTACTCAATATATTCTCTTAAATCCGGGTTGATATGCAGTTTTGTTCCATTATAGTGATTTGAGATGTTCATTTGCCCTGAAAATAGATAACATCATCAATGGTTAAATAAATTATTAAATTATTTAAATGATTAAATCATTTAATTAAAATAATGGATATGTTTTAAATAGGTTTTTTTGTGATTGTATAGTATATTTTATATTTTATTTATTTATTTAATCGTCATTCATTGGCTAAATTATTTAATAAAAATAATTTCATAGAAGAAGTTGGGAACCTTTTTTTTTTTGTTGGTACAATACAATATCAAATATCTTGGTTGGACTGTAAAGAGAGAATGACATGAAAACATGGGCTAATTTTTTTTTTTTTTTGGCTTTAATATGAATGAAACTTAAATAAAGTAAAAACATACCATTAAAGGGTTTTAACTTGCACAATTGTAAAATAACTACGGTAGGACCATTTGTGCCTTCTTTGTCAAAATGAAGGTTCATCTGGTGAGCAAAATGATCCCATAGAGTACAAACAACTCTGTTGCTCCTATTATAAAAGCAAACAAATATTATATGACAATTTCAAATTCATTAAAGCAGTGTTTTTAAAATATTGAAGATAATTATTTATCTTGTAGTACCGACAAATGAGAAACTTACTCTAGATCCTCAAGTACAATGTCCATCAGTATGTTTTTCTTAATTGGTAGGGTTATATTATATATAAAGGAACAGTTTTTTTTTTGTTTTCTAAAAGGCACATTATTGCCAAATGTCTTGTTATTTTTGAATGGAATGAACCAGGAAAGAATATCTTGCTATTTTTTCGATGACATTGATTGTATTAAAGGGCCAATTAAGATGCCAATTAAAAAGGCAACATACCGTTTTTTTTTTACAATAATACCATTCTTTTGGAACGATTATTATTTTAATGACCACAATATTAATCAATATAAATAAAATCGAAAACATTTAATGAATTTGAATTTGGTTTTTAAATAATAGTCAGTATTTTAATAAATATAAAAATAATCAATATAAGGTATTATTTTTTGTTCACACTACTTTTTGCAAGAATAGAATATATGAAAGGTCATACGTGATTAGTTTTTAAATGATTTTTATTGTATTTCTGCTGATATTTGGGATTAGATGGGCTTGCTTACATGGAGGGAGAAGGTGTTCTACCTAAGATGCCATCTTTTTACATCAATTTCGATTCCGTTTTGAATTGGCCAAAGTCATTTAATGTGATGTTATTTAAATTAAACTTTTGAATGGAATGAATCAGTTGCTATTTTTTCGATGACATTAGACAAATTGGGGCATATTGATTGTATTAAAGGGCCAATTAAAATGCCAAATAAAAAGGCAAAATACGGTTTTTTTTTTACAATAATACCAATCATTTTGGCCAATAGTCCTTCCCGTTTCTCAACCATGTGTTTAATATTGTCAAAACATACAGGACCACATTTGAATATTTTCAAAACGTATAGGACTTATTTGAAAAACCTCAAAACGTATGAGACCAATTTACCTATTTTGCCTAATATATATATATATATATATATATATATATATTAATAATAGCCCTATCATTTTCATATTGCCAACCATGGACATAGAGTTCACATCCTAGTTAGTTATTTTGCCTAGGTAATCTTGCAAGTTGCAACTACTAGTGGTTCAGCCTGTTACATCTTCACCTTCTACAAGTTACAACCGCAACCACCTACCTCCTCCCACATTGTTGTTTTCACTTTCATTCTTGCTCCTAATATTTTCCACTACAAACATAAAGAACCGTCTTCCCAGGTTGAACACAACATCATCGAACTGAACATTAATAGAACGTTGGAGATTTCCTTATTGTCTTCAAAATGTGGGCCCAACCCAAACCAAGGTGAAAAAGATGAGGCTACTCCTGTCCTCCTCCTCCAAACATTTTGTTGGTGGACCCCACACTTTGGAAACTAAAAAAATTTTGCACTACACTGCACTTTTTTAATCTGTTGAAAGTTGTCAGCTTTTTTTCCACATCATGCTCAACCATTGCTTTTCATTTTGAATTTCAAATTTGAATGTGTACAAACTAACGGCCACATAGAATAAAATAAAATAATACTAACATAGAGAATCATAATAATCATCGCAAAGTTTGGATCTTTTGAGGTTTCAACGTTGCCGTGAAACATGGGAGACTCGACTTGTCTCATGCAACCATTCTGTTATGCTTCCGGTATTACAAATGAAGCCAATGAGGTCAGTTCATTTAGCAGTCACTTCTGTCTTCAATAATTTGTATCATTGAATTCTCTTAACTCCTTCAAATACCTTCCATTTCCATATGATTTTTTCAAGAGTGGGAATTAATAAAAATAGAAACTTTATTTAAGTTGGTGTTCATTTCTGCATTCATTTGATGAATTGCTTGCAATTTTTGGATTTGGGGACCCCTTTAACTGATTTTTTCATAGACTTGGAAAAAAAGCTTTCCTTTTGGGTCACATGCTGGGTGCAATTAATAAAAAATAGACTATTTTTCTATGTTCTATGAAGGTTCACCTAGAAAAAACTGTGAAACTTGTGCGTTTCAGAGCAACCCAATTCATGCACTTGGGCAATCAATTTCTTTTGGGAGGTTTGTGTCAGATTCCCTGGCATGGGAGAAATGGTCTAGTTTCTCTCACAACCGATATGTTGAAGAGGCAGAGAGGTATGCAAAACCTGGTTCAGTTGCACAGAAGAAAGCTTTCTTTGAAGCTCACTACAAAAAACTTGCTGCTCAAAAAGCAGCTGCTTTGCTTGAACAAGCAAAAAATGCAGCAGCAGCAACAAACAATGCCACAGGACAAGAAGATGGAGGAGAAGTAGTTGATACTGATAGTACCTATAATTCACAGACAACAATTCCAAACTCTGAGATGGTTGTCAAGGAAGAACAAGATGCAAAGGTTTTGACTTTGAATTCTGAGGAGCCAGATGCCATGCTCATAGCCACTGTGCATGATTCATATTCAAATATAAAGGCAAGTGATAATATACCTGAAAGTAACAATGTAGAGGGAGCTGAGCAAGAGATGGAACAACAAGCTTTAATAGGGAATTCAATGAAGGTTGAATTGCAAAGGCAGCTTGAAGATGTTGATACACATAAAGAGCAAAGTGAAAAGCTTAGTGGAACTAGAACACCTCAAATTATGACACCAACACTGAAGGTTATTATGTTAATTTATTTTCAGGAATCTTTCTTCATGTTTTCATTTTTTAGGTCATAGTATTGACATAGTGGTAGTTATTGCAGCAGGATTCTAACTATGATATGGAAGTTTTGGCATCCATGGGGAAGAAGAAACCACCAGTTTCTTCCTTCCAGTTGTTAAAGGCTACTGGAACTGCCAAGTTCACCTCCACACCTGTCAAATCCACAGCTCCTATTTTTTCCAAAAGAGATAATATTGCTACCCCAATGAGCAATAAGCCTTCTGCAGATAAAAAGAGATCTACTCCTAAGTCACTTCAAATGTCAGTTAATTTTACACCCATTAGAGAGCTTAACAGGTTGACTGCATCAGTGATTAGGAAATTTGAAAGTTCAAGAGTTGGTGCTGGTTCTTCCAAGGCTTCAAAGGATAGCTTGACTCCTCTAAGAACCCCAACTATGGTATTCCAGCTTCTTTGCCATGTTTTTTTCAATTTTTTTACCCTCTTACAAGCCCTTCAACTTCCATTTTATTTGATCTTCCAACTTGCAATTGTTGTCAAAGATGCTAAAGTGAGTCATTTGAAATTACAGGCTTCTAAGAAGGAGATGCAAAAGCATTCTTCGTTGACCCCATTAACAGAAAAGAAAAGGTACCTGATTGCATAGAAGTTGTTAATTATAATGTAAAACTGCTTCCTTTAAAGTTTTCTCTAGCTGTTCAAATCCTGATGTGGTGCATATAAATTTTGTAAAATCATAGGAACAAAACACCTATAGCTGATTCATCAGCCACAGGCAACCATACAGGTGGCCCCAAATGGCGCTTACTTTCTTCAGAGTAAGTTATTTCCACTTAGATTACTCCTGTAATAATTTTTCTTAAGCCAAGAATAATTGAACAATTTGTCTTCGGTATTCAATTTGACTTGAATGAAATGAAACATGTTAGCCTTAAGCCTGGAAAGCAGCTACTAAGAGCACAAATCTAGGTGATTCATTAACAGTTTATGAAAGCCATCCTCCTTTATATATATAATCTCGATTCAATTGATTTCTTGTCTAGGAGATTCATATTCATGATTCATATATATCTTCAAACTTCAATTTTGTCTATATATGGCTGCTACTTGTTAGCTCGAATAACATTCTCAGTCAACTCATTATAATCTCCTCAAAATAGTTAGTAAGTGATTGGATGGTCTTGCAACTTTGCAAGTACTCTTTCCACTGTGGTCTTGAAAGGGCTATATTTTTTCTTGTTATTATTGTTTTAAGTCCAGTATTTCCAATGTTGTACTTTGCATGCAGAAATAAAATAAGATCCCCCATTATATCCTCCCCTTTCAGCTTGAGGACAGAAGAAAGGGCTGCAAGAAGAAAGAAGGCAAAACTAAGATCCTTATTTTTCTCTTCTGATTCAGTTAATTATGAGGTTTACATAACATGGTTACTGAAGCACTTGTCTTTCTTATGTCTATTGATCTTCATCAATTTTAGAAACTTGAAGAAAAATTCAATGCCAATGAGGGTCAAAAGGTGCAGCTGCATACAAAACTCAAGGTGGGTTGACAAGTAAAATTAATACCAAGTGTAAAATGTTATTCATTATCTTGGTTCCTCAGAGTTCAGTTTAATCAATAACATCCAATCCTCTTATTTGCAGGAGAGAGCAGAGACAGAGATTAGAAAACTAAGCCAAAGCTTTTGCTTCAAAGCCAGGCCACTACCTGATTTTTACAAGGAAAGAAAAACTTCAAAGAACGAGACAAAAATGGTATCTTTATCAATTGTTTGCAATTATAATGATCCTTTTGTCCATTTGCCCTTCATGCTTGTTTTGGTTAATGTCCATCTTTATCAAAGTACAAAGTCATCAGAGAAACATGATCCAGTTGTACTAGTATGCTCTAATAGCCAAATGTTGATAAAAATTCAATTGCTGACTTGCAGGACCCACTGACACATTCTGAATCACTTAAAGAGGGAAGAAAGACTACTCCTAGACCCAGTGTGGTAGAGAGCAAAACTTCTTTACCTCCTAACAGGCCTTCACTGAAAAACAATGTCACCAAGAATTTCCAGGGAAAGGGTGTTGGCACCTCGATTCATCCTCTGACTTCATATTCCAGGATGATTACTACTACCCATGAGAATGCATCACCAAATATTCAGCATGGAAACCAGAATGACAGAAATTACAAATGATGATCATGCAGAGAATTAAGATCACTTTGACAGTTTGCTTCTTCTAACAGCTGAAAGATCAGTTACTTTAAACATGTAAATGGAGCTTCACGAATCACTGGGCTGACCCTTTGTTGTATTCTGGATATAGCAACATTAGTGGACCTCTAACTGTTTTTCCATTTTTAATATTTCCACTCCCACAGATTCCTTTTGTCCTCTCAGTATATTCAAATGTCTTTCCCAGTTTATATCTTCGTTGAGCCATTTTATATTTTTTTAATTGTTAAAAATATATTTCTATGCCATTTCAGCACAACTTGGTGAGCCATTTTATATCTTTCCCAGTTTATATCTTCGTTGAGCCATTTTATATATTTTTAATTGTTAAAAATATATTTCTATGCCATTTCAGCACAACTTGGTGATCTGGAAGTTGAAAAGAGAATTTTAGTAAAAGTCGTATACTCAAGTTGTAGCAGAAACATTCGTCTCTGTGAATTGTGAAGTAGCACCTAGAAACAAAGAAGACCTCTATAATCGGATTGGCAAATTGGTGAAGATACAAACAAAATGGCTTATAATCATCAATAAGTCCCTCCCAATGTTATCAGAGGCGGATAGGATTATGACGATCAGCCAAAAATCCACCATATAAATGTAGCGTTGTGGCCTATGGCGGCTGGCATAGAATCCACCATGCCATAACACCACGGCAGCAATTTGACAACACTGACTAGTCCATAACCTTAAGATACAGACGAGTTTCCTTATAAATTATAATCAATAAAAAATAGACATGGAGTGAAATGCCACTTCTCCGCAACTAAGGGAATGCACAAAAGAAGCAGCATTAAGTCAACAAATTTGAGTCATTGTGTAATTCTAAATTCTGATCTGTTAAGATATAAAAGCTACTAACCTTTCAGGAAGATGATGTACACTTATCACATAAGATTAATACATAGGCTACCTTTTCTCTAACTTGAAATTTTGTAGCGAACAACATGCTAACTTATATCAAATTTGATTTTAAAATGACAGCCATGCCTCCAAAATTTGAGAGTTCAAACTCTAGCATCTTTTGTCCATCTCTTTAAGATGTACAGGGACGGAACAATCCTTATGTTCCTATAATCAAGAACTTTTAATGCATGGCTGCATAAGACTCCCATATACTCGAATTTCATACAGCTGCAAGTGATTGTCTCATTAGAAGAATCAAAAGTAACTGTATACTCTCGCACTTGTTCATATATGCTAACTTTATAAATATACAACGATCCACTCTCAGTGCAATGATTTACCACTAGATTTAAGCATGCTTCATATTGTTTTTGGAATAACTCAAATATCTTCGGTGAGTATGGATCTCTTGCATGCTTCAATGTAACGACATCCCCCATTAGGGCTGGCATATGCTGGCTCATGTCATAATTGGCTTGTAATTCCTTGTAGCGCCAATCAGTCACCGCCTTTGCAAGACCCTTGAACAATGAAAGCACATCTGAGTCATTCTTTAGGTGCCTTTTCAGGTTGCCAGTAAGATTTTCTCTCAGTAGCATGCTTTCTATGTCAGCGCAAAATATATGTCTTCTGTATGCTACGGCCCATTTGTCTCTGCTTTCATATATTTGGCACAACCATTCATTTCGCCACAGATTATACGTGCCCAATAGAGCATTCCATGCATTAACAAAATCCTCTTCCTCCTCATGATAAAAAAAGCAGCTGGTCAAATCATTTCTGAAAGAACCAGATCCCACAGATATGTGACTAAGTTGCTTGAGGGCATCTTGGTAGACAAGCCATACACAAATTCGGTGATTTGTATGAGGTAATATGGAATTAATTGCTTCAGCTATTATTGCATCTTGATCTGTTAGGATTGTCCTTGGCTTGCTTCCAGACATTGCCTCAATGAAAATTCGAAACAGCCACTTAAAAGATTCAACAGACTCATCATACAGAAGTGCAGCCCCGAAGATAATCATTTGCTTGTGATTATTTATACCAAGGAATGGAGCAAAAGGGCGGGAGTCCTGATAAAATCTATAACTACTATCAAAGCATACAACATCACCAAAATCACTGTAGTCAACTATCATATTTGCATCGACCCAGAATATATTAGTTATTTGATCATCAGCATCGATCTGAAAGGCATAAAAGAAAGAAGGATTCTTTGATTGCTTGCTTTCAAAGTAATGCCTAATCTTTGCAATTTCTCCATCTTCTATTTTTCTTGTACATTTGAAAGGTAGTTTATATACAAAGCCTATAGGATCATAACCCAGATCATCAAAACCTTCAACAGTCGTGCAATTGGATTCAGAGGTTGAATTAGGCAGCACCTTGGATCCATCTACAATGTGGTTTTCAACAACTTGTGTTGTAACTAACCTCTTCTGTGACCGTAACATATGAACTCTGCATGCAGCAACTAGTTCATGATTATGCTTTTCTTCAAAGTGAGTTACATGATACCTGCCATCAGGTTGACGAGAAACTACCAGTTGTGCTAGACATCCAATTCTAGTTTCCTTCCGAGGTCTCTTTACATTCGTATCCTTTTTGTCTTTCTGCCGAAAACCTTCTCTGAAGCAAGTAAACCTTCTAGATGCTACAGCACCATCAACTTTACTCCTATTTACATAATCTTTTCTTACACTGAAACCTACACGTCCAGCATATGTATTATAAAATTCATATGCATGCTCCTCTGAGTCAAATCCCATTCCCAATTTTGGTACTCCATCCAACTCGGATTCAGTTATGTTTGCTTCAACTGCTTGAGCAAAACTCAATCTTTTCTGTGATGGTAACATATGAGCAGTACAGGGTGTTAAAAACTCATGATTGTGCTCTGATTCAAAACGAGTGACATGAAACTTGCCATTTGGCTGACGAGCAATAGTCATATGTGCCAAGCAACCAGTCCTTGTTTCCTGATGGAGTTTTCTCAGGTCTTTATAATGTTTGTTAGGATGATAACCCTGTCTGTGGCAAGTGTATCTTCTGGATACCACTGCACCATTTATCCTACTTTTGTTGACAAAATCCTTTCTTATGCTGAAACCTTTCAGGACAGCATATTTGCTATAATATTTGTAAGCATATACTTCTGATTCAAACTCCATGCCAATCTCCGGTGCCACATATATTTCCTCCTCACTTTTTACACCAGTATTGGTCATCCGTATATCAACAGAGGAAGCATTGGGGCTCTGAGACAACTGCCCGATAGCTACATCAATATGAGATTTGTCATCAGGGGAAATATTTGAGGTCTGACATTCTTCATTAATTTCCATCTGACTATGGTTAGCACGACAAGCATTTGGGCTTGTACACTCAGTCTCAGTGTTGATGACCACGTCACTGTCTGCAACAGAGGAATCCTTGGGGCTCCGACTCTCTTGCCCCATATCAACCACTACCCCAGGTGATATTGGACATTCATTTTCTGCATCATTTTCCTGGGGGTGCCTCTCTATATTAAGATCAGTACCCTCCATGGACCTGTGTTGGAAATATACAAAATGAAAACAAGGGGGGGAATGCATTAGCAACAGAAGACAACAGACATACAACAAACAGTTTATCAGAAATACAACAAAGGCTTATCATATAAAATTTGAATATGATTTACTATATCTCTGCATCAGAAGATGGAGAAAATTAAATGCATTAAATAGTTTCAAAATGGACAATAACTAAAAGTGTTCTTCAACTAAAGCTATTGTGCAGAGTGAGAATTACCACAGAAGATTACTTTAGTGTTTAATATTTTTTCTTGGGCACTAGTACCTTGATGAGTTGTCAAATATTTATCAGTTGCTGGTTATGCTAGGTGGGCTAACGATACATGTTTGAGAACACATCAAGGGTACTGCCACCCTAGAAACTTTGGGTATCATAGCAATTCCTTTTTATGACTCTCGTAGTCTTTTATGTTATTTTTTTCATAGGTACCAATATTCATAGCGGGAGCTTTAAAGCACCAGTTTGGCCTTTATAGATATTGGTACCAAAGGTGAGTTGTCAAAAATTTGTTGGTCATTATATTTCATGGACTTTCAAACAATTAAGGTGAAAACCGTGAAATCAACGACCAATAGATATTTGACAACTCACATCGGGCACAATATCCATAAGGGTACCCTAGCAACTCCCTTTATTCTCTAAATACTATTTTTGGGATCTTCCAAATCAGTGCCCCTAAAGAATAAATAAAAGGCAATACCATGTAGATAAGTGTTCATGATGATTTTTGCTCCAAACTTTCACCTAGTTGAACAAGAAAACCCTTAGACTTAGGGATAAAACTTAAAAGCCAAGTTCTCTAATAATTTACGCAGAAATAGAGGCCCTATTGTTACTTAAAACCACATCCAAAACCCATACAAAATTTAAATTTGATCCATTCTAAGTGCTAAACTGTTTACAATAACACACAATGATGTGTTGATACATTATTACATGATTAAATGATAGTATAAAGAAATCAAAGACTCGCACATTTGTGTGTTAGAAAACAAATAACCTGAATTATGCCTAGATTATAAATGTCACATCCTAATGCATGAAAGAACCCACTAAGCGGAGGCTACAAAATTCAGGAAATAAAAACCAAAACCATTGCAGAAACACGAATAGAGATTACACATTGTAGACCAGCAACATGCCCACTTCAAAACTAGAGGTTAGGGTTACCAAGTGCATAAAAAATAACCCAACAATGCATAAAATAATGAACTAAACCACAAATATTTTTCATTATTTGCTTAAAATTAACAACAATACAACAAGAAAATGAATCAATGAAAAGAAACAGTCCCCTTATTTGTACATCTACAAACACAAATTGGACAACATTTATACAACTCACTCGCATTTCAATACTTCACCACGAAACACGCGATACTTCGATACACTATCATGCATCCATGGTTGTCACATATGTTGTCTATAGTTGTTGTAAAAAAAAATAAAAATAAATATCTTCTCCAAACAGAAACATAACATTAGAGCTCAATTGCACAATTAGATAACCATAAATTAATTGGCACCAAATGAATTTGAATAATAATTAATTAATTGCATAGGTTTGTTTGCTAATAATAATGTGCTTATTTCAGAAAATTAAGAAACAGAAAAAGGAGAAGAAAGAGAGATTAGAACCTGGGAGCTGAGACTAAGAGGGGAAAAATCCGGTGCGGCGATAGCAGAGAAGAGAGCAGAGGAATGGGAAGAAGTATAGGATTTTGGTTAGGGCTTTAATTCGTTTGATTACAGACACGAATCATGAATCGGAGAAAGAGAGACAAATATGTTCCTGTGTTGTTATTTGTTCTTTACGTGGCGGTACGATACTGGGCGGACGCTCCCCTGACACACATTCGTCATATGCAATGCAATGCAAGTAAAAATGGAGAATGCTCATTCGGTGTATTATTTGAAGGTGTTGCTTGTTCAAGGAATCATACAAAAAAGTTTGTAATGAAAATATTAGTTAACACTTTTTAATAAAATAAATATAACAGTTTTCTGTACAAACTTAATTCTTTTGATTCCTTAAACAATGTCAACAATGTAAAAAGATTGATAAAATATATAGAAAATAATTAATTTGTAAAGAATCTTTAGTTATGTCCGAGCTCTTTGACACACAAAATAGACGAAATTACTATTGATTACATATGTAGTAACCGATTTAAAAACATTATGACTATTTATTGACAAATGCTAGTAAGACTATTTAGTATTTTGGTTTAACTAATGATGTGGTGCTTATAGGTAATATGAATTTTTAATTTGGTTTTTATATATAAAAAGTTTAGAAAAAAAAAAAATCAGTAAATTTGTTCTTACAGTTAATAAATTGGTCCTTACACATAACATACATTTTTAATTGGTTCATATATCTAAAAAGTTTTTAAATCAGTTCCTACATGTATAATCAATAGTAATTTCATTTATTATGTGTGTCGAAGAGCTCGGACGTAACTATTTTTTTTATAAACAAAAGAATAATATATAAAGGGTACGAGGGGTATCCTAACCCATATACATAGAGTAACAAGGTAGAACTAGAGATATTGTTTCAACCAAGTGCACCAAAACTACAATTTGGTTGAAAAATAACTTAAGTTCTACCTCTAAACCCATGGGACCAAGAGTGCAAGAACTGTACTAAAACTATTCCAAAAAGATATAATTGAGCACAAAAAAGATTAAGCACCCAAAACCAAATAAACAGAGCACTAGATAAGAGACCAAGGAGCATAAGAGACCAAAACCAGCAGCGTTGAAAACACATCCAAAAAGCAAAGCTTCAGACAATCAAGGAACCAAAGCTTCAGACAAAGTTTAAGATCACATTTCATTAGTTGCCTCCAAAAGGTTCTCCATCAAAAAACCTTGTAGCAGCTAACCACAGGCCCAAACAAACAAATCAGGCCAAGCACCAAGTATGAATGTGAGACAAACAGAAAACGCATCCAAAAAACAGCCCACATATGTTACAGGACCACTCCCAGCAGTATTATATCAGTAGCCTAACCTTGAAGGTGAGAAAATAAAATCACCAAGCCAACCATCTTTCTGAAAACAAAAGCAAGAGCCACAAGAAGGAAACTATGACAGCTAAGAGGAGGCCAACCAGGCAAAGAGCCCCACGGCAAAAAGAATTGAAACTTTCTAGAAAAAAAAAGAACCAAAGAGGACACTAGACACACAAAGGACCAGAGAGAGACACATAGAAGAAACAACCAGAGGAAGGAAAAGTTCCAATCCAAAGCTACAAAGATAGAAAGTCCAACAAAAAAGAAAACGGAGCCAAAGCAAGGGGGAACCACCAAAAAACCAAGAAAAAACAAAGAAGCCAATGAAAAATCACGAAACAGGAACAACAAGAAAAGACCTGTGTGTGAAAAAACACTAGAGAAGAAGGACAACAACAATAACAAAACAAAAAAACGGAAAAACCAGAAAGACTCAAAATAAGGGAAAACACAAAAAGCATACCAAAAAGATACCCCTTGTTTCATAACCAGAAAACTACAGAATCTATTAAGGAACCAATCACACCCAAAGAATCCACATATACATACACCCTGACAACCCACAGGTCGAAGAAAACCCCCCAAAGGTAGACACTTAGGCAAGAACGAACTAGCAACAGCATATAAGCCAAAAACGAAAGCCAAACTTGCAAAAAAGCCATAAGAAGAAAAGAGAGAGTAAAGGACCTAAACCAGGAGAGCTAGGCCAGGGGAAAAAAAAAAAAACCAAAATTAGAATTAAAAAAGCTAAAGCCAAAAGCCACATTGAAGCTGCTCAACCTCACAAAAGATCACTCAAACATAGCCTCGCAGTTTTTCTCACACACTCAGGGGCAAACTGTTTCACAAAGAGGGGCAACAGAAACCATTTACTCAGCTACAGAGATCATACCAGCTGGGAGAACCAAAGCTAACACATCATAATTTCAAATTAAACAACCTAGAGGGCATATACTCCAATCTGAAAAGCAATATCCCAGACCCTTTTGGTACGATGAAAACCAGGACCAAGATCGAGCATTTATGGAGTCCAGTATAGCCAAAAGATCCACTTTCCCATTGGAGAAAATTACCACATTACGCAAAAGCCAAATTGACCACACAGTTGCGTGCCAAATTAATTTCCAACACCTTTTACCTTTTTTACCTCTAAAGATATTCCTGTGAGCTGAGTAGTGGGGCACCACCTCGCAGTGCAGCAAAAAAGGTTGGCCGATCCACCTATAAACCTGCCACCAGACCTGGACCGAGAAAGGATAGCAGCTAAAAAGATGGCTAGCTGTCTCTTCATGAGAACCACATAAAGCACAAATTACTTGACTAGCTTCTGTAATCACCGCTCTTATAAGTAGATTAGATTTTGTAGGAATCCTATTTAGGATTAACTGCCAGGAGAAGGCTAAGACTTTCCTCAGAGCATAACATTTCCAGAAGTCCTTGAAAACCAGATCCAAATTCGAACTAGGGCTTTGTTCCCTTGGCTGAACCTGCAGAGTATTATATGCCGACCTTACCCAAAAAACCGAGGAGACCTCAGGAACCCACGCCCACTTATCTAAAACCGACCTGTTTAGGCTTGTTCCGACCATTGTATCATTGAAAGTACAAAGGAGATCCTCCTCCCAGGCAAAGAAACCTCTTCGCCAACTCCACCTCCACCTCTAAATATTCTCATCCCACCAGCCCATCTCTGCAATTTTTGAAGACTTGTCGGCTGACAGTGAATAGAGTCTAGGGAAAACATCTTTTAACTTTTCTACACCAAACCAAGCCTCATGCCAGAATAAAGTATCCTCTCCATTCCCAACCTGCCTCCTAATTTCTTTAGAGAACCAGTTCAACGGAGCATACTTACCATTATCAATAGCACACAAATCCCTCCACCACTGGGAGGAATTTTTTGAATTCCAGTTCCTTGTTTGTTGCTGGCCACTTTGAACACCCTATTTGGGCCTGAACGATATTGTGCCAGCAAACACTGTTCTAAACTAAGAGCCTCCATTTCCACTTCCCTAGCAAGCTCAGATTGAAGAGGTCCAGATCTTTGACGCCTAAGCCACCCGCCTCTTTTGGAGAGCATACCTTTGACCAACTAACCCAAGAAATCTGTTTTTTTTTTTTATTCACAACCTCCCCACAGGAAGGATCTCCGTAATCCAATTAACATCTTCATGACATTTCTAGGGACTCTATAGAAAGAGAAGAAAAAGAGAGGCAAGCTAGAAAGCACTGATTGTAAATGGACGATTCTACCCCCCAAGGATAAATTTCAGCCTTTCCAACCTGACAATCTCTTCCTCATAGCATCAATCACTGTTTCCAAGTTGTTGCTCTTCTTGGGTTTGCACCAATCGGTAGACCAAGGTACGTGAAAGGTAAATAGGCAGGCTTACAGCTTAGGAAATTGGACCCAGCTGAAAGGAAATCCCCACTTACATTGATCCTAATAAAGCGGCTCTTGTGAAAGTTTACCTTTAAACCAGAAACCAATTCAAAACTTCGCGGAATAGCCTTAAGAGTCTAAAGATTATCAAAAGACGCTTTTCCCACTAGCAGTGTATCATCCGCATATTGAAGGTGTGTAATACAATTAATCCTGATGGAAATTATAGCCAGAGAAAAGACCCAACTCCATTGCTAAACACATCAAGCAGCTCAACCCCTCCGCCACCGAGAGAAACAAAAAAGGAGCTAAAGGGTCACCCTGTCTTAAACCTTTATGCAAAGACACCTGATCAGTCGGACTTCCGTTAACAAGAACTGAAACATCCCCTTTAAAATCACAAGCCTCCATCCAACCTAGCCATTTCCCGCAAAAACCCATCCTAGCCATCAAATACTTTAGGAAGACCCAGTCTACCGAGTCATATGCCTTTTCAAAATCGACCTTAAAAATAAGACAATTGTCCCCCCTCTTCCTTGCTAGATCAACAAACCCATTAATAGCTAGGACGCCATCCAAAATCTGCCTATTGGCGATAAAGGCTGATTGGCATTTTGAGATTAAAGAGCCAATTACCACCTTCAGCCGATTTGCAAGCAGCTTGAAAATAAGCTTATGAATACAACCAATTAGTGAGGTTGGTCTAAAGTCCGACACATGTTGTGGGTTATCTCTCTTTGGAATTAAAGCTATAAAAGAGGAGCTTAACCCCTTGGGTAACACTGAGTTGCTGGAGAATTCTTCCACAAGCAAAAAAACCTCATCCTTAATAACTGGCCAGAAATTCTTTATAAAGGTAAAATTGAAACCATCCGGCCCTGGGTTCTTATCTCCTTCACAGCTCCAAACAACTTGCTTGTTTTCATCCATTGAGAAGGGAGCCGTTAGGGAGGCAGCATCATAAGATGCAAGAGAGTTAAAAACAATTCCATCCAAAGTAGGCCTCAACCTATATTGTTGTGTATACAGGTTTTTGAAATAAGACAACACTTCCTCCCTAACCTCAGCCACTCCTTCCACTTAAGTGTCACTCGCCAAGAGAACCTGCAATACAATTTCTCCTCCTACGGAAGTTAACACAAGAGTGGAAGAACTTCGAATTTGCATTTCCCTCTCTTAACCATCTCAGCCTTGACTTCTGATGCAAAAGGTTAACTTTTATAGACCGGGCTTGACATAGATCGATTGAGATTTGTCTTCTGGTTCTTACTTCATCCACTTAGATCCCTTGCGGAAGCTATTAACCATTCAAATCAGCCACCAAAGACTCTATTTTATTATCCAAATTTCCAAAGACCTCCCTATTCCAAACCTTAATTTTCTCCTTTAGGATTTTCAATTTTTCCTTAAAAGCAAAAGCCTTCCAACCATCAACCTTTATCCCTGCCCAAGAGCTTGCCACAAAATCATAGGACTCAGAATTTTGTAACCAACAATTGTTGAACCTAAAAGGTTTAGGTCCCCAGTTTGAAGAGTCTCCTTTAAGGGAGATTTGGCAGTGGTCAGATACATCTCTATTACCTACCCACTACGCTGTTAAATCCCACAGGCTAACCTAACCTTCTGAGAGAAGAAATCTATCCAACCTGTTCATAGCAGACCCATCTGCTTTAAACCATGTGAATCTCTTGCCAATTACTGGAAGATATACCAAATTTAATTCATCGATGAACTTCTGAAATTCATCATTTTGGGCATCTTATGAATGAGAGCCTATCCCTCTTCTTTCCCTCCTATCTTTGATCGAGTTGAAATCCCCTACCAGACACCATAAATTACCATCGAAGCCTCTTTTAGACATTGCCAGATCACTCCACATAGCCCTCTTACTAGGTAGGGAGCACGAAGAGTAAATGTTCACCACCGTACACCTCCTATTATTCTTTGCCCATAAACCACAAACACCTAATAATCCATTACCCGAGAAAGGGAAAGTTAACTTCAACTGAGATGCATTCCACATACTAAGTCCTGAATTTCCTTCCGCAGGTAAAAACACCCAATCGACATCCTGATCACCCCACAAAAAAATACACAGGCTTCTGTCCACCACAGCCAACTTAGTTTCTTGAATAGCTATAAAATCTACCTTCTCCTCCCTAATGATACTCCTTATCTTATCCTTTTTTTGCCTGCTCCCCAGGCCTCTTATATTTATTGATGTGATCTTCATAAGTTACAGTTGTTAGCACTATTGCCATCCATGGCACCCTTATCTCTAAGTTCCAAGGCCTCTACAGTTTCCACCATATCCTTGTCTCCCACATTAAAAGCGTCTCCAATCTCTCTGCATATACCCCAAATTTTTTCTGCTTGACTACCCCTATTACTTAACAGGAGATTTACATTACTTCTTCTACTAACGTTTACAGGAGAAATGATACCTGACTGAGAGGAGATAGAGGTTGACTCTTTCCCATCAGAGCCGCATCCAGATCCACATACAAGCCTCTATCAGTTGACCTAGGCTCAACGTCTTGATTACCCACCGCAACTCTATGCCGAGATGATACTACAATCACAGCACTTGAAGGAGATCACGAAGACTCGGGTACCACTAGAGAGTTAATAGCCTGAAGACCCAACTCACACCCATATTGAGCACACCTGCCACTGTTTTCTTCTCTATCATAACAGAGCGACATGACCCACTTTTGCTCTGTTCCTCCAGTGAATGATCAGTGCCAACTAATTGTTGCTGTGCTGCACTTGCCTCATTGCAACCAAACTCACTTGAGGACGATATATCTTCATCCCCAGATTCTGAAACGTGTGAATTCCCCAGATTTATCTTTATAAACCTCAAAGCTCTAAAATTTGGAAAATTTGGAAAGATTAAAGGTGGAAGACCTTTTTTGCCCCCAATATTTTTCCTCATCTCCCTGTCCATTATTCCTACAGCCTTTCCATTTTCATTCAATATTCTATTTTCCCTCCTATCTCTCACTTTTTCTGGACATTTCAAGTCCACCAACACCCTTGCCTCATCCACCACTTCATTTCCCACGATAGCTTCAACCTCCAAAATGTCAAATCCCTTGGTAGCATTATCATAATTTTTGGACTCCTTTCCTATCTCAACAGCCCCAACGAACCTTGACCCATATTCTTTTTCTCCCAAAGGCCCAACGCAACATTCCTGTATACCCGTAACCTTTTCCTTAGTAGACTTTGTTCCTTTTTTTCCCACAACCGCTTCAGTGCCTGTCTAACCCCTTGACAACATTATTACTGGACACCTTCCCAGGCCCAACGACCCTACCAGACCGGTACCTAGGGCTCTTATCTTTTTCTCCCAAAGGCCCAACACCAACCACCTTTTGACCAATTACCTTTTCCTTAATTGGCTCTTTTCCTTTTTTCCTGTTAACTAGTCTAGCTTCAGTATTACCAAAGGGATCCTCCAACGAACCTTTTCCTTTTTTCCTCACCACTGTACTGTTTCCTAAACCTCCTTTTATGCAATCCACAGACTTATCCAAGGCGCTGTCAGAGACATCCCTCCTTTGACTAACAAGCTTCGTAGGGTCCTCAGAAACCAAGCCGTCAGCACTAGAGCAAGATCCCTTTTTTCCAGCAAAAGGTTCGATCTCCACCTTGACAGACGAGCCATCTGCATTCTCGAACTCCACACCTGTACTGTTCTCCAAGACCCTACTTCCAAAAGATTTTGAATTTGAATTAACCCACTCCAGTAGCATTTGGTTCTCCGACCGGATATCATCGGAGACCACCGTATCTGGAATGTCCAAGATGCTATCAACAACTGAATCAAATCCCTCGGTTGAGCTTACCAAAGCACGCCTAGAAGCCTTACTCGACTCAAAGATCCTAACAACATCGAAAAACATGTCCTCCATTAGCCTGATAGTGTACACTTTTTCGTTGATTTTTACCTTGACTGACCTATTAACAACTTCTGGAATAGAGGTTGATATCATCATTCTTACAACGTCAAACCTCCCTTTGTTGCTTGCAACCTCATCCAGAAAACCAAAACGTCCCACCGTCTGGGCTATAGTCATAAAGACATCCTCTTTCCAGGCATGAAGAAGAACCCCGCTCACATTAAGCCACACTAAACGGTCTCAGACCTCAGTCCCCACTTCCCACGGTCGGATGTCTGCAAACCACTTTGAGAGTTAAGCATTTTCATCCTGTAACACAGTCGAAAGATTTGCTTCACCAACAGCAGTTAGCAGGATCGAATCCCCCCAAGAGGGGTGGCCTTGATGGTGAAGATACCTTCCCTGTGTAGATTATCTTGAATCCTATAGGCATATTCTATATTGTATGTTTTACCCATAGGCATATTCCTTAATTGGCTCTTTTCCTTTTTCCTGTTAACTAGTCCAGCTTCAGTATTACCAAAAGGATCCTCCAACGAACCTTTTCCTTTTTTCCTTAACACCGTACTGTTTCCTAAACCTCCTTTTACGCAATCCACAGACTTATCCAAGGCGCTGTCAAAGACATCCCTCCTTTGACTAACAAGCTTCGTACGGTCCTCAGAAACCAAGCCGTCAGCACCAGAGCATGATCCCTTTTTTCCAGCAAAAGGTTCGATCTCCACCTTGACAGACGAGCCATCTGCATTCTCGAGCTCCACACATGTACGGTTCTCCAAGGCCCTACTTCCAAAAGATTTTGAATTTGAATTAACCCACTCCAACAGCATTTGGTTCTCCGGCCGGACATCATCGGATACCACCGTATCTGGAATGTCCAAGATGCTATCAACAACTGAATCAGATCCCTCGGTTGAGCTTACCAGGGCACGCCTAGAAGCCTTACTCGACTCAAAGATCCTAACAACATCGAAAAACATGTCCTCCATTAGCCTGATATTGTACACTTTTTCGTTGATTTTTACCTTGACTGACCTATTAACAACTTCTGGAATAGAGGTTGATATCATCATTCTTGCAACGTCAAACCTCCCTTTGTTGCTTGTAACCTCATCCAGAAAACCAAAACGTCACACCGTCTGGGCTATAGTCATAAAGAAATCCTCTTTCCAGGCATGAAGAAGAACCCCGCTTACATTAAGCCACACTAAATGGTCTCTGACCTCAGTCCCCACTTCCCACGGTCGGATGTCTACAAGCCACTTTGAGAGTGAAGCATTTTCATCCTGTAACACAGACGAAAGATTTGCTTCACCAACAGCAGTTAGCAGGACCGAAACCCCCCCCAAGAGGGGTGGCCTTGATGGTGAAGATACCTTCCTTGTGTAGATTATCTTGAATCCCATAGGCATATTCTATATTGTATGTTTTACCCAAGAAAGAACCTTTTATCCACTTCATATCTTCCACTAACACTTTGTAAGATATCCCCTTCCACTCCTCATTAAAGCCATCATTTACTTCGCGTCCCTAATTATTCTTCATGATAGGTTTCTGCCTTAACATTGTACCATCAGACACTGCCTCAACATAAGACACCAGATTTAACACCCTTACTTGTGCTAGCATTGAATGTTCTCCGAACCTGGTTGTTATTAAAGCCTCCCCGAGCTTGACCACGTTGAAACCTTGGGTAGTTAACTTTAAGTTTGAACCTATCAATCCTGATTGTACTCAAGTGTTCCTCCATAGCCTTGATACTATCCACTCCTTTGAATCTAACAAAACCGAACAACTTCCCCAATGACTTCCCTTACTGAACCCCATCTGCTAAAGATCTCCCACATGTCCTTTTGACCATAAGCATCTGGGAAGTTTATGAAATAAAATCATGTCGTGCCCTCTAAGTGTCCATAAAAATCATTCCTGTGGTTTTTATACCTAACCGTTGGTTCCCAGAGATGGCTTGAGTAGCCATTGAAAGGAAAAGATTTAGGTCTCTCCCTCGAAGTGAAATGCTCATTCATTTTCTCTCACTAATTTTCTCTCTCAAGCTCAACACAGCGGACGTAACTAAATATTCTTTGCAAAGTAATTATTTTCTATATATTATATCAATCTTTTCCTTCTTTTAAGAGTCGACTTGAACAACTTTGAGAATATAAAACCTTTTTTGGTTTAATTTGAATTCCAAAAATTTAAACCTTAAACGAGGATGAATTGTGAAAAATGCTATATTAATCTTGAAAATTTTGCAAGTTTTGATGACAATTCTAATATTAATCATCTTGCTTTGATAAAAAAAAAAAAAAGTTCATCTTGGTTTATTTTTAGAATTGAATATATTAAAAGAAGTACTAACAAAAAGAAATTAATATCCGTTTGATCAAAAAATTAATATCCTATTAAAAATATTAAACTATATCAAGAGGTTAGATTCTTTTTCAAATATTCATGTATTAATTATAGAATATAATTACCAATACTTGTGACTGATATCATAGCGCTGGAAGAAGTTTTATAATTAAAATTGTTTAAATCGTGTTTAAGAGTGTACTGGCATATACTTTTACGGGCACCGTGGACCGTGGTATATAGGGATTTATGTCGGTGCCCAAACTGAATGTAGTGTCTTCCCCATCATTTCCCCCTCACTCATGATTTGGCTTCTTGACATTTTTGCTTGTGCTTCTGTTCCTAAATATAGGAAGGAAACAAGCATTTTTACACATAAACATCCACCTCATTTTTTTTGGGACTTTAAATTTCCTACACTACAAACACACATCCGAATAAGATATATGTTTGATATTGATATGAGTGTGCATGATATTCGAATAAATTTACCTTATGCCGATGTGAGTGAAGTATCTTGGGTATGATATATTGTGGGTGTTTGAAATAATTATAGTTTAATTTTAATATACTATCACTCAGTGTAAAATTTTACAAAGTCAACCAGTTACCGATTATCATATGTGTGATTTACGAGATAATTATTATAAAAGTTAAACATTCTTAATGTTATGACAATTCATAATAAATGACAATATAAAAATTCTTTACATGAGAATATGTAACAATTAAATCCATATAACTATCCTTTGATAGACTTTGCAATGCCTCATTTTAAGGAGATTATTATTGTATATAGGTATTGTACACTACATGATCCAAGTCATGCCTCAAACTTCCGCTGGACTCCTATCAGAATATTTAACTGAACCTTTGACTTGTTGATCTGTTGGACTTGCACAGCTTAGTGGTTGCTTGATTTCTTCGTAATTTTTGGAACTAAGCCCTTTGTTGTCAGGATATAGTACATAATGTTGACACATTAAAATAGAATCGTAGAATATTGTTACCTGAAATGGTGTTTTTTCAAAAAGAGAACAAATTACGATCCATTTGTCACTTGTCAGTGAGCTAAAGTCATAAAAGTTTTTCACAGTAATTAATGACTTTCAATACACACTCATGAAACATACCTCTTCTATAATTTTCAAGGTTCAAGCAATTCTTTCATTCATTGACATTGTGCCATTTATCTTATGAGGTGTGCTTCTTGAATAGATTTTCAATATGTAATAATCTATTATAATATGTTCGATAAATTCAGTTCTATCAAACAGAAGAATCGAAACATAAATACGCAATGCCTGATTTAGTTGGTGGGATAAAGCTACTCTAAAATGAGTTTGAGGTGAAAAAGTAAACGTAGATTCTTATCCTTAATTAGTTAAAATGGGTCGAGATCTCAATATATTTTAACTAATAAAAAGTGAATATATCTTTATTTGCTTACTTTATACTCAAACTCATTTTAGGTGAGCCTGAGCCTAATCCTAATTGATGAGAGAAGAGCAAGACATTAACCAACTTCAAAGAAAGATGCTAAGAATTAGTAGTGGCCGAGGACTTCATACCAAGGATATAAGTACTTTTCCAATGTTTCCATAGAAGTTCACCCAAGAACCTAGAAATAGATAAAGTTGAAATCCATAACACACATTAAGAATAAAATTTGATGGCACGGTCTAATTAACTATCACTTGTAAAAACCACAAACCTTGATCTATAGATTGCACCGCCATTTGTGAATAATTAAAGATCCCTCCAGAAAAGTCAAGGAGAACAGTGCCAATGCTAAATCCATCTGTGCTCTTTCTTAAGAAGTTCATGAATGCCTATATTTCATGACAAAATTAAATAACCATAAGTAAGCAACAAAATATTGGTCACTACTGAAGTAAATATCCTTTTTCCTTGTTCATTTTGTTCGTGTTTTTCTGTCAAACTTCAAAAGTTGTAGTAAGTTAAAAAGATGAGAAAAGACAGTTACACAGAAATAAATTTGTCAATCTATAACCAATGAAGCAACAGAAAAAAATTGTGAAGCAACTGTAGCCAAATTTCTAGATGATCATATATAACATAATATAGAGGGTAAGACATTCTGACCTGGGGAAAATATTTGATGATGGTCATACATACTTGAATTGAGCTGCAATATGATTGATTTCCCCAACATTATTAGCCAAAAATTTAATCATAGCTAGCACAACATATATATAAGGCAACTATAATATTAACAATTATATTAAAATAACAAAATTAAGAAGAAACAAAAGAATGTCCACATTATTTAGAAAGACCCTTGAAGAGGCTGGATATTTTGCAATATTATACACTGAAATGAAAGTAAACTTTCACATACTGCAAACCAACCTCAATCTACAGTACCAACCCTCTATAAGAACATAATATGTGAACTGAACAACAATTATATGTGTATGATTCAGAAGCATAGACATTATGCACATATCAGTTGAGGCCAGACATAAAAGTATGGTTCTAAATGACCACACCGGTAAGAGATACCTCAAGAAACTGTACAATATTTAACCATTGCCTCAACTTCATAGTTCTGCAAGATCTCTTTACTCCATTTAAAGCATAACCTTTTATAGGTTTTCTAAGTTCACTGATCATCTTACTTCCTAAGCATTTTAGAAAGTGAACATGTACAACAACCGTCACATACTGAAAGCAAAGAAAAAGAGATACAATGATGTCCAACCTATTTGCAAGAAACTATATATAAAAATCCATATAAATTACTCAGAGTCTCAGACTCCAGGAACTGGACAGAACCCAGAGAGGTTGAGTCTCAATTCTATGCTTATCTGAAAAACTAGCATTATGGCTACTATATTTGTTATAGATTAAAAAATAAGTGATTTTGACATTCAATAATTTAGAGATTATTTTTTAGAGATTTTAAAAAAAGCAGAAGCTATTTCGTGTTTGTTTACAATTATAAAAATCACTTTTTTAAAGATAGTTAGTGATAAAAAATATTCCTCAAAAGCTAATGAAAGTAGCTTCTCATTTTAACTTTAAAAATGATTTTTTTAAAAAAAATCATTTTTATGAAAAGCTTAAACAAATACAACTAAACTCATTAAAAATTATTTTTTACTCAAAAAAAGTGATTTTGTCATCAAATAATCTATAACAAATACCCTCTAAATTATATTTGAGTTCTCGAGAAAATTACCAAGTGTAAAACAATGTGTTTCTATGAAACAAAATATTCCATGACTTTAAATATGGTAATCTCAATACTTCTTCTCTTGCAGATAGAGATTCTGGTAAGTGAAACAAAAAGGTTCAGACAGGATCAGCCCAAAGAAAGGTAAGCGGCCACAGTCTAGGAAATTTGAAGAGAGAATAACTTTGTAAAAAAAAAAAAAAAAAAAAACTTAATCATAAGATCTTTTTAAGCAAATACTCCAAAGCATAGTCACACGATACTGGTACATTTGCCACTTTTTATATCATTATTATAAGACTTTATTTGAAGTGAACTCGATACGTAATATGCGATACGACGAATTCAATACGCGGTACGTAAGGTTAACGAGAGAACCCGGTAACTATGCTCCAAAGTGCTTATTTAAAATTTCAAGCCTTCCAGATAGTCAGATAGATTAAAACAATTAGTCATAATATAAGAGGGGAACTTGCTTGAAGATGGAGATTAGCCAAAGCCAAGACTGGCTAGGTAAAGCTATGAAAAAACAAACTGCAGCACTGAACCACACAACTGCTACTATTGCAATAGCAAGTTTGGAAAATTTCTGACTTCCACGCTGCAAAAGCCATGAAGAAAAATCAGCACATATTTACTATCTTTGAATTATCAAGAGCTTAAAGCATTATGGTAAAGAAAATCTCACTTACCTCATAGATTGCAATTTGGGACAGTATAACTAAATTTATTATAACAGAGTGAATTGAGAAAGCAACATCATTAGCAGCTACAGGAATCATCTGCAATAACAAGTGATTATAAAGCAAAACTAGATAACATAAATATCTAATGATTGGGATTAAGAGAACATGAAATTTTACAATATGATCCACATTATGAGTAACTTGTTAAAATAGTCACACTACTAGAAATTCATGGATTACTTGCGGATTTTCCTGCTGATTTTTTTCGAAGGAATTTCCTGCGAATTTTGCAGAAATAAGGTTTTTTTTCCTATAGATTTAAATTCGTAGGAAATTTTGATATTTCCTGTGCATTTTCCTGCGAATTTAAATTTTTTGCAAGAAAATCTGCAGGAAATTTCCTACAGATTTTCAAATTCGCAGGAATAAGTTACCCACGAAGATATTACCTATAGGTGAAATTCGTAAGAAAATCCGCATGAAACCTATTTCCTGCGAATTTTTGAGCAAAATCTGTAGGAAAATCTGTAGGTAATAAGAAGATTTCTAGTAGTCTCAAACTATATCATTAAAGGATTAAAGGAGTATACACTATCAGTGTAAAAAGTTCTTATATTGACATTCACTAAGATTTGGACATATGTGCCTTTATTTTAATAATTAAAACCGAAAAATATGAATAATACTGATTTTTTGAAATATCATTGGATGTTAGTGCATAAATCTTTTATACTGACGGTACATAAAAATTAAACTCATCATTAAATACTAATATAAAAGGTTTGTAACATTATTTAATGAGTTTGATGATTACAATTCAAAGAGAACAAACCTGTCCATAACCATACTTGTCCAAATACTGCTTCTGAATAGAAGAGCTAAAGAAGAGGGAAGCGTTGTATATGAGATAAGACCAAAGCTTCGTCATGTTCAGAATCTCAAAATCTAAGTTTAAACCCACCACACTAAGTTCGATCACCAAACAAACCAAAAACACTCAAGTGTAAGAAACATAAAAAAAAAAAAAAAAAAAAACCATAAATGAATAAAGATTTATTTATTAAAGAACATGAAAAAATGGTACCTTTTTCTACGGAAATTCAAGATGATTTGTGGGTAGCTACAAATGGTCCATGAAAGGAAAGCTAACCAACCCAGTACTTGGTAGGTTAATTGTAATGGAAATGAATTCCAGGAAGCCATTTCTGTATCTCTCTGATTTTTGGCAAAGGTAAAGCAATGGGAATGGGGCCTCTAGGAAGTTGGAACCGTCTAAATATATTCTATAATCTATATAATCTATAGCTTCCTTTAACTGTTGTGTGACTTGTGTCTACATTCTGACGTAGCGGAGACTTGCATGCTTTGAAAGTTCATTAGTTACTATTTTTTTTATCAAGACGTAGGTGTGAAGTATCCATTGTTTTCATTGATTATTAATCTCCGTTGAAAAACTTGACTGGTCATTTTTAGTGGGGCTTCTCTTCCCAACTATTTTTTTCATCCACGAAACTCGAATTCGAGATCTTACTTGATCTGATTAAGTTAAGATTAGATAAAGCCACGTCCACTTATAACGTCATGTAAAATCACCAACAGAAATTATATTGGATTTTATATATTGTTTATCAATAAAAAAATTCTAAGAATGAAAGGCTTGATTACAATAAAAAAAATTGAATCCAAAATACAATAAATATAAATCAAAGGCTTAGAGGTGTCAATCCTGAAAATTCTTTGATTTTCTTTCAATATAAGGTTATACTGTTTACTTTTTTGTCTTCCGGGATTTGAGTTTCCATGCACATTGTCCAAGAAACTAACTAGGTTCATTCTTGTGGGGCCAATAGCGAGCAAATTTCGTTGTTCTTTATTTCCTTTCAGTTTCTGGTACGTAGCAATATTGATCAATTATTACGGACCCTATGAGTAGAGTCGCCATTATCGGCGAATTCATTGGTTGTCATATTGAAGTATTATGATAAGAATTGTGATTATGTGATTAAAGTTGATTTTAAGATTTTGGACATCCTAAACTTAATTCTAGTGGAAGTAAAAGTGATTTTGAGGATTTGAAAGTGTTTGTTTATCAAATTGCGTTGATTTTGGTTTATGTAAAATTGATTCTGATTTATGTAAAATTGATTCTAGGATAAGTAAGAATTTCTAGTTTTTTCGTTGAGAAGAATTGATTGAGTATAGGACCCACAAAATTATTTATATTTGCACCTCAAAAGTAATTTTAATTTATCATCTAAACAAAACCAATTCTTCTAAACTCATTTTTTAAATATCATTATCAAACATAAATCAATTTTTTTAAACTTCATTTTTTAAAAATCAATTCTTTCAAAATTAATTCTATCAAAATATTTTTTATCAATTCAATCAAAATCAATTTTTAAAAACAAACGGACCCTATATGTTTGATTAATTTAATTGTCTAATCGATTATTATTATTATTAGGTTTAACTATTTAGTTGGTCCCAAAACTTTGTGAGAATTCTCAAGTAAGTCCCTGAATTAAAAAAGTTTATAATTGGGTCTTTAAACTTATATTAAATTTTCAATTGGGTTGATAAAATAATAATAATAATAATAATAATAATAATAATAATAATATCATCATCATCATCTGTCGACATTACTGCCAATTTGTATATGTATCGAAACTAAAAGTTAACTACAATTCAATAGAGATTATGTGCAAGAAATTCTTTAAATCTAGGAAAGGCTTCACTCTTTAAGAAAATAAATGTTTAAATATTCCTTTTTTTTTTTTACAAGAAACAAGAAAATGTTTAAATATTCCTTAAAGAGTACAATTGTTGGGAAGATTTTTATTTTGCAACAGTGCTCGAGAAATTAGTCTTGTAACCATACCTATAGACTTATCACTTATCAAGATCAAAGACAAAAAAAAAAAATTCCTTAATGAATTTATTTTTGATGTGATTTTGGTGTAAAAAATATTTTACACTTGTGTCCAATAATGTATTGTGAAGCCATTTGGTTTGTTTGACCTCTTATGCAGCTGTTAGGATAATCAAACTTTTAAGGTGAAATGTCAGAATAATATTAGGTGATAGTTAATGGTAAGGAGAAAAAAAAGTTAGATTATGCTTAGGAAGCAAGGTTGGTTTTACTATGCACCCCTCAGGATGGGGTGCATATATGCTCCCCTTATCTAGACCGATGAGTTGTCATAAAATGGATCAAGTGTTAACTGGTCACCGATTGACCAAGTTTTATATAAAATAGAAAATGTTATGATATTTGCTAAAAAGCTATCACCTCATCCCTCCCTTGTTGCCACCAACGTCCCCCTCCCTCGTCACCACCATCCTAAGCCCCACAGCCTCTAACATCTTTGTCGAGTCTAAACTCGAAATACATGTGCATAGATTTGCACACCCTCTAACATCTTTGTGTGTCAACTCATCCAGAATGTGACCCACAACCCACTCACTAGCAGAGTCGCCGCCATCGCGTTTTCCTCCTGCCAATCGACGACTAGTCCCACGAACTCCTGATTGTTGATTGTTGAGGTTTTATTAGAAAACATAGAAGAGAAAAATTATATGAATGAATGAACCCCTTTTGGACATATATTCCCATCATAGTTTGTTGTTAAAGTTGCGATTTTGAGATGGAGTTCAAAGATCAAGAGGATCAAGAGAAAGAGTTATGTTACAAGTTACGACCCACTAGGAAACTCGACCCGGGTAACAAATGCATGTATCCGCAAAACCCATTATGGTGGCTCACCCTGTCGGGAACAACACCACCAAAGCCGAGTACAAGGAGTGATTCAAGAACCATGTCGTCAGCATTGATAGCCACGCCCTCGACAGTAGCGAGTTCATGCCCGCTATAACCTAAGGAACCCTTGACGCCCTCAAATGTGTCACCTACAACCGCCACTACAACTTCCACCGCAAAGAAACAGTCATCACCACCATTGTGCAACATCGTCGCATGGTGTATGGGTTTCTGCTTCCTTTTAGGGTTTATGCTTCTTTCCAGTGGGGGTGGGTGGGGTGATGTGGTAAGGGAAGACAATGGTCGCATGGTGGGAGCCTGGGAGGATAGTGGTGGTCTTCACTTGGGTGATGACAGTGTGGGAGAGAGAGAGATAGTGGAGGTGGAGGGTTTTGAGATATTTGCTCAAAGGTCCTTTAAACTAATTTACAAATGTTATTACTTGAGGCTTGTTTTTGCAAACATATGAAAACTTACTATTTCAAGTCAAAAAGTGAAGTGGTTTATACACCCTCATTCATGTTTGATGCACCATAGAAGCCACCAGGAAGCAAAATCCAAACTCTACACTTTCACCACTTGTCCCATTATAATATAAGTTTGGCATTTGTAAGCTCCCAACAGGGGAACTTAACTTTTATTATTGGTTCTTGAAGTAACTAAAGAAAACTTAACCCTTAATTTAGAATTTGTAGCAAATACCTTAATCAACTAAAGAATAATGAATTTTATTTATTAAAAGAAATTGACTCCAAAAAAGTACGTGAAAGAAAGTTGAAATATAAGGAAATAATTATACCAAAATATAAAGCAAAGTAGATTACTAAAACTAAACATGAAAGCAATAAGGTCCATAAATTCAAGAATAGATAAGGTTCTCAGATTCGAACCTTATCCAAAATCCCAGTTAAAAAATATAGCATCAAGCTATTACCATTTAAAATGGTCCACACATAGCATCAGATAAGATCCTAATTAAACAATCCATACAGATAATTCATACAATTATAATTAAGCAGTTTATATCAATAATTCCCATGCAATTTCTTATGCAGATATACTAAAACCGACATTAAAATCCAAACTACACCTAATGTATTATCTTCGCCCACCTGACAAAGCCTTTGGGTACTTTAGCACTCCACAACACAAAATGGCAATACCACAATGATGGGCTCCAACAAGCAGTGTATCGGATCGAAGCAAGTAATAAATAAAACGGTAAGTAAATACCGAGTATCGTACTCAGGGATTGGGTGACCAATTAATCCAAATTCAAAGAAGATAACTAATGTTTGACCAAGTCAACGATGGTAAGGTGGTGGAGATAAATATCGCTATCTAAACAATTATCAAGTATCAGAAGCAACAAACAATTAACAAGATTTTAGACTGTGATTTGGGAGATCTAAGGTCACGAATCTACCTACCTAATCAAGCATAAACCCAAGTGATTATTTCCTATCCCTATGTTCAATTTCATTGCCAACCAGGAACCCTAAGTTATTCTAATGTCTCTGTCGATTACAAGCGAAAACACCTAAACATGCAAATCGATTATATCTCTATTCGAAGACCCACAAGTTAGATTCATTAAGCACTTGGTTCCCCATAACGATTGTACCAATCTCCCACTCTATCTCTAGAAATACTCAATTGGTGTTCCTAATTTAAGTCCTAAAGCGTGAATCTCCTGTCAGACTCATCACGCTTGACTAGTTAATCACGAGCTATTTTATTTAACGCAACCAGATCAAAATTAGAAAGCAAGAATTGAGAGAGAGAAATAAGAAAACATCACATTGGAAATTACGCCGTCATGTGCGGCTTCATCGTTTCCTCAGAATAGAGGATTAGTTCCACATCACGTTCATAATCCAAACAAAAGTAATTGATTGCATTACAACTTGAAAACAACCTAATAACACTAAGGGAGATGCAGCTCCAAGAGAAAACAAGGAATAGATTTCGAAAAGAGATCCCTAATTCGCGGGGCGAGCACTTGATTTTGGCTCCAACTGGACTTTGAACGCTCGCGAGGCGAGGACTGTCTCGCGGGGAGAGACAGAGCAGGTTCAGAATTCTGTTGTCTGTCTCAAGAGGCGAGCCTAAAGGCTTGCAAATCTTGATCAGTTTTCAGCTCTGGATCGCGGGGCGAGACACTTCTGGTTGCCCTTTTGCTTGTTTTCTTCAAGCTTCCATGCTTTCTCGAGCTTCACTTTTAACCTAAAACATAAAAGTAGCATCAAAATGCTTTATTGACTCAAAACTAACAAAAAATATCCTGAAAATTATCTAAGTGACTCAAAACGTTGCTTGAGGACAATAAAAGCCAAATTTGGGTAATTAGCGAGGTTAAATCCCTCAATTACCATAAAAACAATGGCCTTTCTAGCTATAAAGCTAGATAAGCTAACAACTTATCAAAATACCCCAAACTGAAACTTTGCTTGTCCCCAAGCAAACTAAAATAAAAAAAACTCAAGTAAGTGGCCCATTTGTTTGTTGCAAAAATGAGAACCACCATCACTAATTAGGACCCTTGGGACACCAAACTGTGTGAAGATGTTGCGCCTTAAGAACTCCAAGACTACCCGCACATCATCTGTTGTTGTTGGAATTGTCTCTACCCACTTTAACACGTAGTCCACCGCTACGAAAATGTATTGATAGAGAAGGATGGTGGAAACGGTCCCATGAAGTCTATCACCCAAACATCAAAGATTTCATCCTCTAGCATGCTTTGAAGAGGAAGTTCATGCCGCTTTGAAATGTTTCCAACAAGTTGGCAAGGGTCACACCTTTCCGCAAATGTTTATGCATCTTTGAAGAGAGTAGGTCAATAGAATCCGCTTTGGAGGACCTTTTCCACAGTCTTTTTCCCCCCATAGTGCCCACCATATTCCGAGTCATGGCAATGCAACAACACATTCCCAATTTGTTCATGGGGAATGCACCTTCGCAACAAACCATCTGCGCACTACTTGAAAAGGAATGGGTCTTCCCAAATGTAATAATTCGCATCCGAGAAGAACTTTTTCCTTTGTTGCCTAGAGTACCCTTCCGGAACCACCTTGGATGACTTGAAGTTGGCCATGTCCGCGAACCAAGGAGAATTTTTTTCAAAAATTGCAAACAACCTCTCATCCGGGAATTCTTCCTGAATGTCTAGCAATTTCTCCTCAATGTCAGAATTAACAATCTCGACAAATGGTCCGTTACTCCATTCTCCGACCCACTCTGGTCTCTAATCTCAAGATCAAACTCCTGCAAAAGAAGAATCCACCGAATTAGTCTAGGTTTAGCCTCTTGTTTTGTCATCAAGTGTTTTATGGCCGCATGATCGGTGAATACTATAATTTTAGACCCAAATACATAAGATCTAAACTTATCAAGTGTAAATACCACTGCAAGGAGTTCTTTCTCAGTGGTGGAATAGTTAGCGTGTGCCTCATTTAAAACTTTACTTGCATAGTAAATTACATGAGCTAACTTTTCCGCCCTCTGTCCTAATACCGCCCCCACCGCATAATCACTTGCATCACACATGATTTCAAAAGGTAGTTCCCAATTAGGTGTAGTGATTATGGGTGCTGTGATAAGCCTATGTTTCAATGTATTGAAAGCATTTAACCAAGAATCATTAAATTCAAAGGATAAGTCCTTCGCGAGAAGGTCACATAGTGGGTTCGCTATTTTTGAGAAGTCCCGGATGAAACGTCGGTAGAAGCCGGCATGTCCTAAAAACCTCCTCACCCCCTTCACATTGGTTGGTGGGGGCAACTTCTGGATCACCTCTATCTTGGCTCTATCCACCTCAATCCCCTTTTGGGAGATTTTGTGCCCAAGACCACCCCTTCCCGAACCATAAAGTGGCATTTTTCCTAATTTAGCACAAGGTTGGTCTCTTGGCACCTTTTGAGCACACAAGCCAAGTTTTCCAAGCAATTATCAAAGGACATTCCGAAGACCGAAAAGTCGTCCATGAATACCTCAATGAATTTCTCCACCATATCCGAAAAGATAGAGAGCATGCACCTTTGGAAAGTCGCCGGAGCATTGCACAACCCAAAAGGCATCCTCCTATAAGCAAAGACTCCATAGGGACATGTGAAGGTCGTCTTTTCTTGGTCCTCTGGATCTATCACAATTTGGCTGTAACCGGAATACCCATCTAAGAAACTATAATATTAGTAGCCGGCCAACCTCTCAACCATTTGATCAATGAAGGGAAGTGGGAAGTGATCCTTCCTTGTTGCAGCATTAAGCTTTCTATAGTCAACACAAACTCTCCATCTCGTGACGATCCTAGTTGGTATCATCTCGTTGTTCTCATTGACTACCACGGTTGTGCCACTTTTCTCTGGGACCACATGAATTGGGCTAACCCAATTACTATCCGAGATTGGATAAATGATTCGGGCATCTAAAAGCTTAATCACCTCTTTGCACACTGCTTCTTTCATGATGGGATTTAACCGTCGTTGTGGTTGCACCACCGGTTTATAATCATCCTCCATCAAAATTTTGTGCATACACAATGAGGGACTTATACCTTTTAAGTCTGAAATCTTCCACCCAGTGGCGGATTTGTGTTCCCTAAGAACCCTCAAGAGCTTGTCTTCCTCATCCTTTTTCAAGGCATTGCTGATGATGACTGGGTTATGTCCCCCCAGTCTAAAAAATGCATACCTTAAGTGAGTTGGGAGTTGCTTCAACTCTGGTTTCTTGTTGTCTTCTCCCGCACCTTCCTTGTTAAGCTTTTATTTTTGGCACTCTTCTTTGGGGAGAATAGGCAATGCTTCCATATGCTTCAAACACTCAATAAATCTAGCGTCTTCCAAAAATGCCCCATCATCATCATAAAAAAGGATGCTTAGAAGAAGCATCAAGTCGATGTCCTGGATGTAGGATATCTCATGCTTGCAAACATGGAGGCATATGATATGATCATGCACCTCATACTCTACCTAGAGCATGCAAGGCATGAGAGAACGAGGCATCCCAACCCCTTTTTTCAACTGCAAGCTGGTAGAGGAAATCCAGACAATTATCATGTGCTTCATACTATTGAGTACATTGAGAACCTGCTAAACTGGGCTTTCCTTTAGGCCAAATGTTGGCCGGTAAAATGATCTTGCAATTGTTGTTGGATAGTTATAGCCAATTCGTTGTGAACAATTCCGACAGACCTCTACCAGAGATTCCAAGAAAGTTGAAAACTGTTGAGTAAAGTCTCTACACTAGAAAAGGGTAGACTATTGCGATAGTCTTGAAAGGGAAACTCTTAAGCCTGCTAAACAAGGAGAAGAACAAGGGTAAGAACAAGTTCAAGCCCAGTACTTTTGTCTTGAAGCTAATAGGCGGGGTTGCAAAGCAAGGTAGTTACTTTCAATGCGGTTTGTCTGGATATTGAAAAACTGCCAGAAGGTACAAGAAAGAGTATGAGAAAAGAAAGGAAGTATATCTTCCTCTTGGAGCATTGTGTTGTAGAAGTCAACCTACTTCAAAATCATGGGTACTGGATGTCGCATATGGATCTCACTTTAATGTGAAGGATCAAAGGGAATAGGACATTGACTAAAGGCGTAGTCAACCTAAGAGTGGGAAATGGAGCAAAATTTGTTGCATTAACTGTAGGAGTTTTTGACTTTGCCTTTGGGACTTGTTTTGGAACTAAATAAATGTTATTCTGTTTCAGCTATTGGTTGAAACATCAGTCACATGATATTTTCTATGCTATCATGTTTTTGGATAATGGACTTGGTGTCCTTAATCTTGATACACCCATCTATAATATAAATGTGATAGGGGTCAAACCAAGTGATTTGAACCCTACATGCATTTGGCATTGTCGTTTAGGCCATATAGGTGAGAAACGCATCTCCAATATCCATAAGGATGGACTCTTGGACTCATTTGATTATGAATCGTTTGATGTATGTGAATCTTTCTTGTTGGAGAAGATAACCAAGGCCCCATTCACCGAGCAAGGTGAAAGGGCCAGTGATCTTTTGGTCTTGATACATAGCGATGTATGTGGGCCCTTAAGCAAGTCTGCTAGAAGTGGCTATCCTTACTTCATCACATTTACTGATGATTTCAATAGATATGGATTTGTGTATCTTATGAAATACAAGTCTAAAACCTTTGAAAAGTTCAAAGAGTTCAAGAATGAAGTGGAGAACCAACTTGGAAAAAGTATTAAGGTCATACGATTAGATCGTGGTGGTGAATACTTAAACCAAGAGTTTGATGACTATCTTAGAGAGTGTGGGATAGTGTTCCAACTCACTCCTCCTGGAACGCATAATGGGATGGCGTGTCAGAAGGAGGAATCGCACCTTGTTAGATATGGTATGATCTATGATGATTCATTAATACCTTTTATAACTCTTTCTGGGGTTTTGCTCTACTTACAGCTGCATTCACTCTTAATCATGTTCCATCTAAGGCGATCGAAAAGAGTCCACATGAGATATGGATGGGCCGAAGGCCCAGTTTGTCATTTATGAGGATTTGGGGATGTCAGGTTTATGTGAAACTTCTTATGAGGATTAAACTTGGGCCCAAATCGGAAAAGTGTATAATTGTAGGATATCCTAAGGAAACTAAAGGATATTATTTCTACAACCCATTCGAGGACAAAATGTTTGTCGCCAAGACTGGAGTATTCCTTGAGAAGGAATACATCTCTAAAGGAGACAATGGGAGGAATGTAGAACTTGGAGAAATCCAAGTACCACAAAATATTGACCCGCTTACAATGGAACAAGGACCGGTTCCACAAGATGATGTGGTTGGACCACTTGTGTAGGTCTAACAGGCCATGTCACCAATCCGAGAGATATGGACTTCTCCTGACTCGGGAAGGTGATGTGCTGCTCATGGATCAAGATGAGCTTGTAACCTACCAGGAGGCCGTAATTGGGCCAAAATCTGAGAAGTGGCTTAAGGCCATAGGATACGAAATGGAATCCATGTACACAAACCGGGTATGGACCTTGGTTGAGCCACCCGAAGGAGTAAAACCCATAGGTGCAAGTGGGTCTTCAAGAAGAAGACTGGCATGAATGGTAAAGTGAGTACCTTTAAGGTGTGACTGGTTGCGAAAGGTTTCAAGCGAATTCATAGTATAGACTATTATGAAACTTTCTCCCTAGTAGTGAGATGCTTAAATCCGTTTGGATTCTGCTTGCTATTGCTGCATACTATAACTATGAGATCTGGCAGATGGATGTCAAGGCTGCATTCCTTAATTGGAATTTCCTCGAGAGTGTGTACATGACACAAATCGAGTGTTTCGTCGATCCAAAAGATGCTGGAAAGATATGTAAGTTGCAGCGATCCATTCATGGATTAAAGTAAGCTTCCAGAAACTAGAATCTTCATTTTGGTGAAGCTGTAAGATAGTTTGGGTTTATTAAGAACGAGGATGAACTTTGTGTGTAAAAGAAGGTTAGTGGGAGTGAGATTGTCTTTCTCGTATTGTATGTGGATGACATACTGCTTATCGGAAACGATATCCATATGCTACAGAATGTGAAAAAATGGTTAGGGAATTGTTTCTCGAAGAAGGACTTAGTTGAGGCTTCCTGTGTGTTAGGAATCACGATCTATAGAGATGGATCCCTGAAGTTGTTGGTCCTTAGTCAGAGTACATTATGTACTATACCAGTTATCTTGTATGCTTTGAGTATGACAAGAAGGTACCAATCGATTTCAGTGAAGGTCACTGAACTGTAGTCAAGAACATCCTTAAGTAAGAAAAATGTTGAAGGTAAGAAAAAAGTTGTTGTAAGGTGTACATCGACGTTGTTTCCAAGCATGAGATAGTTGCAGAATTCATTACAGAGGCCAAGTATATAGTTGCCTTAAATGCAGATTTAAAGGTCGTTTGGATCGAGAAGTTCATTTATGAACTAGGAATAATTTCTAACTTTGCAAACTTCGTTGATCTCATTGTGATGATAATGGAGTAATCGCATAAGCTATGGAAACTTGATCTCACCAGCGATCAGAACATATACTTAGGTGCTTCCATCTTATTCGATATATGATCGATAGAGGAAAGGTGTAAAGATATGCAGAATGACAACATTAAAAATCCGCTAATGGAGTCTCTTGCTCAGTAGCAGCATGACACTCACACTAGATCAACGAGTGTTAGTTTGAGGCCCGATTGACTCTAGTGCTAGTGGGAGATTGTTGGTGTAAGCCCTAGTGGCCAATCTATTTTGAATATATCATCATTTGTATTATGAATTTGATCATATATTTTATATATGAATAAGGCATTTTTTGACGCCTAGTCTTAATTATTACTAATTTATGGATGTTACACATTCATTTATTATGTTATTATTTTATAGCATAATAAAGTCCTTAGAATAGGCAGTTCATTCAATGAGATATTAAGTACTTGACTTAATCGTGAGGCCTCATTGAATAATTGAATGCTATTCTTAAATATTCGTAGTCGAGTATTATTGTTAATTAGGATGAAAATACATACAGACTATTGTTTGAGTAGACTGATAACCACATCTCACGGGTCATGGATATGTGATATCAAGTCAGCACACAGGTATAAATATTAGGAGTAATATTTATACCAGCTGACCCACTATGATAATACTTCATAATAGTTATGTAAGTTTCATAAGTATTCTCATTGTGACCATAGTGAAGTAGTCCTTCGACTTGAAGTCACTACGATTCCTACATGAGGAGTTGCAGACTTTAATGCTATCAAACGTCACGCGTAATAGAATGATTATAAAGATAGTTATTGGGCCTGCAATATATCGTGTTGAGGAGTGTAAGTGGTGTAGACAGGATTCATCCCTCCTACATAATAAGGTAATGCCTTGGGCCTCTCGATAGAGTGAGACGTGAAATATGCGTTACCACGCGGAAATGGGCCAATATGTGATATTGGGCGCGTTTGTGATTACACGTCTACTCGGAGATCGAGGAACAAATAATTGAACATAACAAGGATGACACTGTTATGCCTTGTATTCAATTAAGACATATAGACGAAGGGACATTTACTGTACGGTAAATTTTGGTCGTGGTAAGGCTAATATTGGATCATCGATACTCTCGCTAATTAGGTAATAATGATGCATTGCTAGATGTTGCTCATTATTTATAATATTTAATATTATAATTAATATTTGATATTATTATAATATTTAATATTATTGCCAACTTAGTGGGAGTCTATAGGGTCACACGCATAGAGCGAATGCGGAGCAATTAAATTAGTTAAATATGATTTAATTAATATAAAGGACAATTGGGCTTGTAGTGTACAAAGCCCAATAGGGTAAGCAATTAGGTCAAATGGAGCTCCCAACTTATAAATAGGCTGGTGCTCTCCCCTCTAAACTTGACTTGCTAACCGTGCCTCCCTGTAGGCGTCAACTAGCACAAGACGCATAACTCCAACGCACATTTGCTCGCATGGACTGAGCAGAGGTGCTACCCCGTCGTGGCATTTGTGATCAAAAAGTAAAGCACGCTTCAAGAGATAAACACTAATGCCCTATGTGATTCATGTTTGTAATGTACGATCCATCGGGATGGTTTTCTTCCGCCTTGAGATATGATTTTAAAAGAGGATTATCTCATGAAAACCCAACAGTTAGGATTCATCAAAAGACAAGGGTCAGACGCTTAACACACAGCTTAGCAGATGCTTGGAGACCTAACAAGTATGATTGTCAAAATAGGAGATTAAGATCATATTAGTTTCAATTGACTTGTAATTAGATGAAAACCCGTGAAATCATTACTGACACTTTAGTTCCGTATATTTTCCATCTTGTGCCATCTTAATGTTTGTGATTGTCGTGACCAAAAATGGCAGCGAGAACCACGATAAAAAGAAAATTTTAAAAACATGGGAGTCGCCACCAATTTTATTGATTTGGAAAAATTGGAAAACCTTTTAACGAATGGTCTTTGAAACCAAAATTGAGTTCGGGAGTCGGTTATGAGTAGGGAATGTGTTAAGCACCCTATGTCGCCTGTAGACTTTCAAATTATTTATTTACCCCAAAACTTATTTACAAAATATTATGAATTGATATTTACAAAAATGCCCAAAAAATAAAACAACAAAAAAGGAAAATTTCAATTTTGGCTTGACAGGATGATTAATCCTGCTCCTACGTATTCCCCACTGCAATGCAAAATTCAAAACCACGTAGTTCTTGTAGAAAATGTTTAGTTTGTTGCCTAAGTTTAAATATTACAAATTCCTATGCGAGATAGAACATGGCACGTACGTCCAATGTAACATCGCAACAATTGTCTACTAGTTAATTTGATAGGAATTAGATTAATAGAATTATTATATTTAAAGTTAGAAGTGGTTAAAATCTCATAAGTGGCTCAAAAGAAGTTAAATAGATAGTTTTGAGTGTTTTGGGCCCAATTTTCGCATTATAGACTTCATATGACCCGAGATCCATCTTCAAATAGATAATTCATAGTAAAATTGAACTCTTTTGGACTCAATGTCTTCATAAGAAAGTAGCTCTATCTCTTAGCTTTCTGTAGACACCAAAATCATCCAAATCGGATTCTTGTATCTCAAGTTATGACCAAATTCGTTAATGATGCTCAGGTTCCAGCACCAACATCGTTTTGATAACTTATAGCACAATTTGGACCCCTTAAATGTCCGTTTCATATATTCTGATCTTCAAAAATATTGTAGATATTTTTGTTAGCTTTCCAACGATATAAAATTCATAATTTTTGGATGTATATAACTTAAGATATGTGCAAAATACTATGCTAGACGGTGAATAAGTGGGCCATGACGCGTTTTAATGGGTTTTGGAATTTAAGAGACCTATAAATACGGACCTAATATGTATTAGCAGCATTTTTGGAGCCCTAATTACATTATAAACTCATAAAAACACTAGAGAAAAGAGATTTCATGGTTTGGAAAGAAAGAATTGTGGAAGAAGGAGTCTAGGAAGAGGAAGATGAGGAGAACTCTAGGTAAACACTAGGATTTGTAACACCCTAGTTTTTACACATATGATTAATTATTTTATGTGGATGTTTATGTTTATTTTGTTATGTGGTTTAGTTTGAGTAATTAAATTAATTTTCTAGACTCAATCTCAACCACTCATTTTGTACCTATCTATTAAGTACATGAGAACTAAATGAAAGAAAACCCCAAAATCCCGTCCCTTCCCTGTACCGTGCACGACATTTCCCTTCTTATTCTTTCTTCTTCATTTTCATCTCAGCAACACTTCTCAAACTAAACACTCTCTTCCTCCTCTCTAACCTCAAACTCCATCTTCTCCTCCTTTCTTCTTGGAGCAGCGCCGCACGCCACCACCCTGCAGCAATCGTTGACCGCTGCTCGTCGACGTGAAGGCGAGGATCGCGTCCCTGCTCACGTCCGGTCGCAGCCTAGCGTCGAACCGCCATCGCACCACCGCGAACGGAGCTTTGCCGCCGTCCTCAGACGCGCCGCCGCCACTGCCGTCGCACCGGTTGGCCTTGCAACCACCATGTTCTCTTCTCTTCACCTTGGGTAAGAGTTTTACTCTTAATCTCTTCTAGTTCAAAAATCCCTAAAGTGATGTTGAAAACCCTAACCCTAACCCTTTGAGTTCAGATTATAATCTTGAAATTTAAGCTTGTTTTATTCTATTGAGACTATGAATTAGTGTTTTCCTCAATTAATTTCATTGTTCCTTGGCTATATTGGATTTTTCCCAATTTAGGATATGAACCCTAAAGCCCAATTTGATTTTTTATTGAAATTGATTACGTTTTTGTAGAATCAACTATGTATATATGTAATTGGGACTGTTAGTTTATGTTTTGACAAACTAATTTCACAACTCTATACTCAAATCAATTTTCTCTAATTTTTAGTGATGAACACTATTTTCCCAAATCTGATTTTTATTGAAGTTAGCTCTATTTTGTGAAATTGAGTACTTAAGATCAACTTATAGTGTGTGTTTGATAATAAGTAATTGATTTCTTGATTTTTCTGGTTGTGCAAATTGTGTGGGTTCTCTCGTTGGGACGTTAATTGTGATGGTCATACTTGGAGAAGCGTGATTTGCGTTATTGGGAGCTAACAGGAGTTATCTGTGCACGTGGCAAGGTGTCAAAGGAAAATCGTTGGTCATCAAGAGGTAAAGGGAGTAAGCCTGAGGAGTATAGATAATCATATGTTATTTGTTGTCTGTAAGATTCTCTGTCGTGTTTGTTATGTGGTTTTTGGTTATGATTGTTTGATTAAATTGTGATTGATGTGGTTCATTGAGTTAGTTGATTATAACTGTGATGATGCATGCTATAACTGTGTTATGTGGGATTGTCTGTTTGGTTGATTGATTGACTGAAAGCCTGACAGTGGTCAGTGCCCAATTAAACGAAAGATAAAAGCTTTAAAAGCTTGAGGAAAGGTTTACAAAATTTGATTTAAGGAAGTGGAAGTAGATATTTAAAATCATCCTATTTGATAATGTTTTCGGTGAAAGGATGACTAATGAGTCACGACGAGGACGAAAGCTTGAAATTATTTCAATACTGCTATGCTAAAAAGTTATAGAGTTATTTCAAAAAGGTAATCTTCGAAAACAACATAGTTATGATGTTAGAAACTTGTTAAGTGAAAAAGGTCAAGAATGGACTTAGAATATTTGAAAACTGCTAAACGATGATAATTTAGAAAAGTATTGACGACAATTGATTCTAAAGTGGGAATACGTATTTGAAACCAAGATTGAGCCTCAAGTGACTCTCTTTTTGAAAAATAAAGTTTTCAGAAAGAATTTTTAGTGAATTATGATTTTTCGAAAGATTTTCCATTTGTCCGACAATTTGGATAAGTTGTAGAAATTTGTTTTTGAACTTGTTTTTCACAGAACGAAAGACCGTGTTAAAAGTGGTTTTGAACTTAGTAACCGAGACGTCGGGGTACTAAGGTTCGTTGGTGTTGTGGACTGAGTGTCCTTTGGACTTAAGGTCCTGTAGATTGGGTATCTACTGTATACATGAGGTATACTGTTTAAAACATTTAAAATGTTTTCTATGACCACGAGCCTAAAACTGGTGCATCGGTTGATGGGCCTCGTGATTGAGCATTCGGACTTGAGGTCCTGTGTTGTTAATAAAAGAGTTAAGACACTTTAAAATGATGATGGTTGTAAGCGTTTTGTGCTGCAACAGAGGAAATTGCATACACAAAGAGAAATGACGAAAATAAAAGGTTTTTACATGCATTTAAGGCAGACGTGTCTATAAAGTTAACATGGTATCAAGGAGATACGCATGTGTTTATCTCATTGTACCTTGGTGGTCAATGAGCCCATTTTTGTATTATTGTGCCTTGGTTTGGACAGTTTACAGTGGGATTCGGCTTGAGTGCCGTTGGCTGAGTGCCGTTGCCTGAGTGGCTTTGCCTGAGTGGCTTTTTGGCTTGAGTGCCGTTGGCTGAGTGCCTTTGCCTGAGTGGCTATGGAGTCTGATCAACTCACCCTATGGTGTTGATATCTCATGAGATTAGGTATAATGTTAGAGAACAATTATTGAAGTGTTGCATACATAATTTTAAAAATGATGATGCGAGGGCATGAAACCCTATGATGTACTTGGATATATTATGTATGGATGTTGTATGAATGTATATGTGTTTCTTTTGTGTCGCGCATGTGGTTATCTTATAAAACTCATATATTGGTAACTCACCTTTGCATTATATTGTGTGGTCTGGGGACGTACCTTGGTACGTGACCACAGGTGATGAAGAGTGGATTTCAGCTTCACAGGGGGACATTAGTTCCAATTCTTGGAGATGTCAGACGTCAGACATCGGTTATAATGGTAAGATTTGTGGGAGTCTTCCCCAGAAATAGATTTTTGAACGACCAGCTTAGGTTTTGAGATGTTATAGATTTCTGATAGTATTTATTTGTATGGCTCGGAGAGCCTTTATTTTGCATGTGATGTTTATAGCTCGGAGAGCATTTCTTTTGAATGAAAATCTAGGTTTTTCCTTTTGAGTCCTGTATAACTTGTTGATGTAATTATTTCCAAAATGATACTGTCTGAATGTATGTTAGTGTAACTGGAATTCTGGAATGAAAATGTAATTATGTTAGCAGGTGTTCTTTTACCTGGGATGTTCGAATTACAGAGGAGACTATGTCGAAATTTTTGTAAAAATACAAGTTTTTATTCAAGTATGTTTCTAAATTAAATAGACTTGCCAGGCTAGGAATGTAAGCCTGTGTGCCGATGAAGGCTTAGGTTTGAAGTCGTGACAAATTTTTATACCCAATTTCAGACGTTTATGTACTTATATAAATTATTTTCCGAAAGCAACCAGCAAACTATCTTTTTAATTTAAATTCCGTATGTGTTACGTAGTAATACCTAGTGGGGGTGTTACAGGATTCACCGTAGAAATCGCTTGGAACTACATGGAGGTCTTCAAGAGGTGAGTAAAAACACTTTTTCTCACCCTTCCATGATATTTGAAAAGGGGTTTTGGGTTCTTTTAACTAATATTGAGATCTGGGGTGATTTGATTGGGAAAAATTGGGTTTTTGACATAATAGGGTCCAATAACGTTAAATTGGTTTGGTCATATGTTCTAAGACTTGTTTGATGATTTTCAATCATAATATATATGTTAGACATGCTCTGTTATGTTATATGATGTTATATTGTTGTTGTGACATGCACTGCTATGTTATATGATGTTATAATGTTGCTGTGACATGCTCTGTCATGTTAAATGATGTTATAGTATTGTCGTGACATGATATTTTACCATTGTTAATAATGCAAGGAGCCATATGTCATGTCCTGGGGTCATGACATATGCCCATATATTATTTAGAATTATTATTGATGCACGATGAGGTACCTCCTTCTGGGAAGGGGATGACAGATACCTCTTCGTTAGAGGGGAAGACAAATACCTCATCGTTAGAGGGGAAGACAGATACCTCCTTCTGGGAAGGGGATGACAGATACCTCCTCGTTAGATGGGAAGATAGATACCTCCTTCTGGGAAGGGGAAGACCCATTATAGATACTTCCTTCTGGGAAGGGGAAGACAATGAGACACCATTGCATTTGTCATGAGCTCATAGACTAAAAATTGGGTAATTAAATAAAAGAGACTTGGATGATACTTGAGATTATTTGGACACAAGAGATGTCCTTTGTATGATTTTATTTATGTTATGCATACTTTTAGTGATGGATTATATCTATTGATGATGTTATGACTTGTACATGAATTTCGTGAGATTGGATTAAGTATCCTTAATTTATAGAAAATATTTTGAGTTATATTATTTTGAAAATAAGCGGATACAATGGATGTTTTTCTGGTTACCGCTCTGGTTGAGAACAACACTATTTGCGAACTTTTTATTAAAAATTTTTACTCAATGAGATTATAAATCTTATTAAAACTGTTGTTTTTAGAGCATGAGGATGTTGTCACTAAGATCGAGGAGACTTGAAGACTTAGTTCTTGAGTTTAACTATTTATTATATTTGGTTAGTATTATGTTTAATAAGGATCCGTTTGTGGCTAGAACCATATTATTTTATTTTATCTTTGGGTTATTTTTAGTAGACGCTAGTTATTTTAGGCAATTAATTTTATTTATATAAGGATTATCTTACTGATGTTTATTTTAAAATTATTGAGGTATTTTCATATATATATAATTTATGGAAATTTTATTGGAGTTTTATGCCTTATTAAATTTTCTTAAAGAATCTTTTTATATTTTTTTGTTGGATTACTAATGTAACGAAGGGTGTTACATCCAAAGAGTGATCCCGAATCTAAGGAATTGAGTGTGATACATTTCACAAAGAAATCCCAAAATTATTTACAGAGATAAAATATGAGAATTAAACAAAGATACTACTTCTAAAAAAATGAAAAAACTTACTAATTCTAAAAAAAAAATTAAACTTACTAAGCTAAACAAAAAAAATGGAAAAAAATGGAAAACTTATCTCCGAGATGCACAGAAAGACAATGCGTTTGACCCACGTATGCTCTCTTCCAAGATGCGCCAAAGCACAAAGTTCACTGTGCTTAAAATATAAAAGAAGGAAAAAATAACAAAAATAATAACTATATTAAAAAAAAAACTTTTACTAAAATGCTCAAACTATATATTCAGAATTAGGGTCTTGTTAACCAGTGTCCTTAGGTAGCATTTGGTACAAGTTTTATCAAAATATTTTCGGGAATGTTGACATGAGAATAAAAGTTTCCAATGTTTAGTACAAGTTTTAAAAACTCCCAGCCATAAAAGATTCGCGGGAATAAAATAAGTAAATGATAGTTATAAACTTGGGAAAACTCTATTCCCGTGTCTGAAGGTGGGAAAGAAAGATTCCTGGGAATGTGATTCCCGAGAATGTAGTTTGCTTGGGAATAAAACATTCCAGGAATCAAACGTCACCTAAGGGCATTGGTTAAGGAATCCAAACATACAAAAATTGTATTGGAAAGTGTAACTTTTGAATTTTCAAAGTATTGAATACACAACTTTTCAAGGCAAACTTTCTATTATTGATTTCTTAATCAATGTCCTAAGGACACTGGATAATATTTGCCTTAGAATTAAGCACAAGCATTAGAAACCAAATTTTTATTCAAAACCCATAAGCTATAAGCTATGCGTAATAAGCTCATGTGTGAATGTTTCTTGGTCTCAAAACTCTTGACAATCTACTCATTATATAAGAGGTGAGGAGAAGGAAGGAGCTTGCTTTTTCCCATGTGGGACTTGAGTTAAGTGGATAGTTATTCATGTGGAACTATTTTTCTTAGGAGAATGCTAACAAGTGCCCTTAAGGGATTGTTTAAGGAATCAAAAAAGAAAAACATGTATGGGAAATTGTGTATTTAGCGTTTTGAAAAGTGTTATACTTAGTTTTCCAATACAATTTTTCCTCTTATAGATTGTTTAACCAATTCCCTTAGGGCACTCGTTAGGAAGACCTTTTTTTTTTAAGGTGATAAGTGTACTCCTTTCTTTTTTTTTTTCTTTCTTTTTTTCTTTTTCTTTTTCTTTTCCCTCAAATTTTTAGCAAAACAAAAATAAATATCAGAAGATAACATTAAAACTTTAAAAGAAAGGGCGGACAAAATTGGGGGTTTTGACCAAACTGACCTACTTTTAGAAACTATTTACCAAAATAACATAGTTTTGAAACTATTTACCAAAGTAACCTAGTTTTAATTAAAATAATAATTTTTTTTAAAAAAAAAAAAAAGGCTGGCAGGCACCACGTGGCACCTCCCGGTGCAGTGGCGCCACTGCCACATGCGCCACCAATGGCGCTGTTGGCAGTGGCGCCACTGCACCAGGAGGTGCCACGTGGCGCCTGCCCCCCCCCCCCCAATCAGCAAATTTAAGGGAAACCCCCCCTCATTCGGACGCCCATCCCCCTCCCTATAAATACCCCTCCCCGGTTCCCTATTCTCACACACACACACATTCACTTGTTATATTTCCTCTAACTTGTTTATTTTCTAACACTCTTTCAATTTTTTGCACAAAGTTTAGGTAAATGTTACATTATTTCTGATATCATTATTTTAATTTTTTTAATTATATAATCATTTGTCAATATTCTGTTACTGTTTACTTTTTACACTCTTCTTTATCACTTATTATTCTGGAAGTGTTGACTTTTACTTTTATAATACCATATATTTGTATCATTTAATATAATATTTATTGGTGTTTTTTATTTCACCCCTTCTACCGTCTCCCCCTTCCACCAACACATATCTGTTAATTCCTTTTACACTCTGTTATAATAAATGTTAAATTTAATTAATTGGTTTATATTCATTTACTAACATTCTGCTACTTTTTTTTAACGTTGATCATTGTCATTTATTTTTCTGATAATATTGAAGTTAATTCTTATAATATATTTTTTGACAAATCTGGTAATTTGTTTATCTGTATTTTTTTATTATGTCCTTTTTTTTTAATTCAGAATGTATCATTTTTTGTTTATTATATTTATTTTGTTTTGTTTTCTTAGTTATTATTTAAGTTGTTGTTATTTATTTTTTTTATTTATGTTATTGTTGTTATTATTGATGTTGTTTTTATTATTATTATTATTATTATTATTATTATTATTATTATTATTATATTATTATTATTATTATTATTATTAATGTGTCAATTGACAACACAGTAATATCCGATTGTTAATTTGTTATTATGTTTATTATTAGTGTGGTTATAGAAATATTTTATGTTGTTGTTGATATGAGGGAAGAACCAAATATACGCTAGATTTACTGCACACGTGAGAAGCGGGTAAGTGTCGGCATAATATTTTGACTCCTTTACTAACTACATGAATGTCTTCATGTGCTTAGTAAAAGAATCTAAACATCCTAATAACGTACATCACAGCAGGTTGAGAATTGTGACCCCCATCTTCGCCTGGGAGTCAGCCGTAGTGCAAAATTGAATCCTGTGTGGCATTAGCCCCTTGCCTTCAGGCACCACATCCTTCATTACCTGTAAACATATTTCACAGGTAATGAAGGACGTGGTGCCTGATGGTAAGGGGCTAAAGCCACACAGGATCCAATTTTGCACTACGGCTGACTCCCAGGCGAAGATGGGGGTCACAATTCTCAACCTGCTGTGATGTACGTTATTAGGTTGTTTTGTGCAGTTGCTACTGGCCAGTAGCCGATCAAACAGATGTTTTGATGTATATAAAATATAAAATTTCTAATAAACCCGGTAATATACTGCCTTATTACCTTGTTGTATGCACAATTCATTATTGTTAAATACCGTCAGCAGTGATAATTTATTCATTTATTATCATGTTAATTTATTTATTTATTATTATTATTGTTGTAGGCCGACAATATGAGTCTAGTTGTTATGGTTTTGCTTTACTGGAACGGGAGGGTATATGATAGAGATCATGGCCTTACTTTTGAAGGAAATACCAAATTCATGAAAATAAAACAAGGAATCAGGTATGAAGCGCTGAGATCACGGATACATTCTAGGTTGCAACTTCAATGGAATCAGTGTATTTCAAAGATAACGGCCAAATATCTTGTACAAATAATACCTCCAATTTTCACTGGTTACCAATTAACTGATGATGCGGATGTGAGTTGCATATTGGACGCTTTTTTGCAAACGCCGGATCTGACAACACTTGAGATCTATGTGGACATTGATTTGGTTTGTAGCTCCATTATACCTGAGCAACCACTATACGGTAATCTTGAAGTACAACAATATGACTTGCCGGATCAATCAGTTAGCGATGATGAGGAATTGTACAGTGAAATGGAGTCCGTTTCAAATGCAGATGAAGACGGCGAGGAATTTACAAATTATGATTCACATGAATCAGCTGATTCCGAAGATGAATGTGAAGCTGGGTCCAATATAATAGTATCCGGGTTGGTTTCTCCAGTGTCATCGGTACCGCCCGGTGGTGGTGTTCCACGACAGTCACGTATGTTTTTAATAATGTTATTCCATTCTAATGTTATTATAATCAATAACGTATGTATATAAAATAAGTTAATCTATTGCAGGTCAATCACATGGTCCATTCATCAATCCATCTCCACACTACAGTTATATTAATTGGAATCATCCAGACGAAGAGATGGATTTCGCAGGCCTGGACGTTCCTGGATCTTGGCAGCTCGGCCAGGAGTTGTATGTGGGGTTGCGATTTGAGAGCAAACAGGCTGTTCAGGATGCGGTGAAGCAACATTCAATGAAAATTCACCAATCATTTGAAGTTGGAAAATCAACGAAATCCCTATGGGATGTGCGTTGTCCAAATTGTGCAGATGGTTGTCGTTGGAGGTTAAGGGCCATTTTGTCGAAGAAGTCAGACATGTGGGAAGTGTCGAAGTACGGTGGTCCTCACAACTGTGTCAATGCAATGTTGTCACAAGATCACGCAAAGATGGACTCCAACTTTGTATGCTCATGCATTCTAGGTATTACTGTTCATGAAGATTTTAAATGCGGTCATTACAATAAATCAATTATGATATGATCTAAAATTTATTTTATATGGTGTGCCAGGCATGGTCCGCGAACAACCTGCTGTTACCGTTGGGCTTATACGGGAAAGAATCCAAAGTACGTTTGGATACAAAATTTCTTACCGGAAAGCATGGAAGGCGAAACAAAAGGCGATAGTGCATGTCTTCAGAGATTGGGATGAATCGTACGCTCTGTTGCCGAAATGGTTTGAGCACTTACAGTTGTATGCCCCCGGAGCCTATTATAAGATCGAGACAAATCCTGTTGTTGTTGGTAATCGGGTTGATATTCACAGTCGTAAGTTTCTCCGTGTTTTTTGGACATTCAAGCAATGTGTTGATGCGTTCAATTACTGCAAGCCGATAATACAAGTTGATGGTACATTCTTGTACGGTAAGTATCGTGGTACCCTGTTGATTGCAACTTCACAAGACGGGAATAGGAAACTCTTTCCGCTTGCGTTCGCTATCGTTGAAGGAGAAACATTGGATGCCTGGTCCTGGTTTTTGGCACTTATTCGTGAAAAGGTTACCAATAGGACAGGTATATGTTTGATCTCTGACCGCCATCGAAGTATTATATCTGCTGTGGAAAATCCATACCTTGGTTGGCAACCACCGAATGCTTACCATGTATACTGCCTCAGACATATCGCCAGTAATTTCAATCTCAGATTTAAAAATGCCAAGTTGAAGAAATCTTTGATGACACTAGGTAATAATTTAATTTCAATTATCAAATGGATTCGGTGAATCATCTTTATATATCAAACCTGCTATGTTATTTCAGGATATACACCGTCTCGCGTTATCTTCGAGCACAGGTTAGAAAGGTTTCGGGAAGCTAGCCCGGAGGTCGCACGGTGGATTGATGGCATTGCAAAGGAAAAGTGGAGCCTCGCTTATGACGATGAAGGTCGTAGGTATGGTCACATGACAACTAACTTGTTGGAGTCAGTAAATAGAGTATTCAAAGGTATTCGAAATTTGCCAATCACGGCGTTGGTGAAGTGTACATACCATAGACTGGCAGAAATGAATTCTGGTCATAGACACTCCAAAAAATTCCGAGACGCAATGATGGTGCAACATGCAGAAGCATCATCCCATCATGTTCGGAGGTTTGACCATCAAGGTATGCGTTTTGAGGTCGAGGAGGCATTCAACCCAGCCACCCAGAGTGGGGGCCAGGTGTGGAGTGTTGATCTACCATCTCGATATTGCCAATGTGAAAGATTCCGTGCATTTCACTTCCCTTGCTCTCACGTAATTGCTGCATGTGCCCACATTCATATTAGGTGCGATGACTATATCGACGACAAATACAGGTTAGACTGCATCATGAATGCTTACTCCCAAGAATGGTTCCCCGCTGGAAACGAGGAAGGTGTACCTGCAATGCATATGCCGTGGACCTTGGTACCGGATGACACGATGCTACGTCCAAAGGGACGGCCTAAATCATCCCGGATAAGGAATGAGATGGATTGGAGGGAGTCCCAACCTAGCCAACTTTGCGGGTTATGTAGGTCTGAGGGGCACAACCGGCGTCATTGCCCTCAACGCGCCGGAGGATCGAGGAACGCTTAGCTGACTTGTAATTGTGTTTTTGATGGCATTTTGCGGTGTTTGATAATGTTTAATGTAGATTTAGCTACATCCTACTTAATAGTTTTGTAAACGCTGCATGATTCAATAATAATAATTAACTACGTAAGTATCCAGTTACTATTAAGCGAACAAATAAGATATTAATGTTATGAATTGCAAATGTCATATATACAACAATTATCATTACATCATTGGTGTCGGTGTGGGTTTTGGTGTGGCTGCGCGGGTGACAAGATGCACTGATAACCTCGGTCTCTTGCCCGACGATGTGGGTTTTACCTAATCTCTTGTTGTGCATCGTCATCTCCCGCGTCGTCACCAAAGTCCATGACATCCTCAAAATCGAGATTCAGATCAATGCCGGGTTGACCATATTCAGGAGAGCGCATGGGGGTGTTTTGGAGCTGCGTAATCCATCGTTCAGGTGCAGCAGGAGTGTAGCCAGCTTGCGTGTATGGATCCAGCGTATAATACGTCTAGGAGGATTGTGGAGGCATACTCGATCCCGCTGGTGAATAAGAAGTACCTTGATGGATTGTTGGACCTGTTCCTGTGTAAGATGGACCTGCATGCATACTCGGATCGGTTTGTGGATATTGTGGTTGCATGCTTGGGACGGTCGATCCAGAAGGAGTCGGAAGGTCTGGAAAGAAATAAGTCCGCGGAGGCTCATATGGAGTATATGGAAATGGTGGAGGAACGTAGAATGTCCCCGGATCTCGCTCTGGGAACTGTGGTAGATAAAATGGTTGTGATTCAACAGGCACTCTGTTTCGGTCTAGACCACCAGTTTCCCTGCTTGACCGATTACAGAAGCTCATTGGTACCACTGGTTGCACCTGATGTTGCATATCAAGTGGAGCTCCACTGATAGGACTTATAACACAATCCTGGGACCCTAGTGCCATCATCATAAACTCGGTCTCACTCCTAATCTCTTCAAGCCTCATTTCTTGGCTCCCCTCTGGCATGACTAGATAGTTTATACGTTCAAGCCCATCAACCTGTGCAGCATTAAATTATGAGGATATTAGTCAAGATAATGATAACTTAACAATGTATAAAAATAAAACACACCGTTAAAAATATCCTTACCAAAATGCCATGCTGTGCATTTTTTCTACTCATCCACCGACGAGTGCGTGGCAAGTACCATCTCATATACTCTGATTGGTTGTTCATTTCCCCCTGTTGTGGTACGCCTGCCTGAACCCATCCCACCCTACTGTTCCATATGTTAATCAATGGTTGCATCGTTTCGACCCAATCTTGACCACTTTTGCCCCTAAGCGTTAACTTGTGGACCCATTTCGGCTGGGATGGTGCTTTTGGAACATGTTGGGCCAGCCCAAACTGTCTCATCGTTCGATCAGGTTGATGAAACTCTCCAATATTATAGCATATCAAGGGCACAACAGCCAACCAGATATGCATGCCTTCAATGCATATATACGGCAAACTTGCCAATAGTAACTCGCTATATGGCTCCCACACAATCTACAAACAATCAACAACTATCATAAAAGAGAACTTGTTAAGAATTAATAAAATCGATGATGTATTACATCAGCACCCTTACATCGCATGGTTCCATTGTATCAAAAACATCTCGATAATGAGGCAGCTCGCGATAGTGTCTGGCAAAATTCGGCCCACGCTGCCACCTTATAGTCAAATTTAGGTTATAAGATAATAATACCAAAGCTAAAATCATGTCAGAAGTCAATTTAAAAATCAATCTCACCTGGTTCCATATGGTGTCCCTAGTGGTCTATTCTCGTTTCTCAGTACGGGTGCCACCTTTGGAAACCGCACCCATGCCCACATCTGAACCAATGCAGTAAACCCTCCAATCTCTTTGTTGTAGTAGTCAGTGGCATTACATAGCTCACGATACAAATAACCCAATACCGCTGCACCCCAACTTAGTTGTGCAGTAACATTAAAATCCTCTAACATCGTTAGATATCTTAATGAGACAAATGCACCAGAACGGTCTGGGACCAACACGCCACCGAGTAACCTCAAAATATATGCTCGTGTACAATGGGCAACCACTATTGGATCAGACAAATCGTGTTGGTTGAGATCTCCAAAATGTGCATTCAGCCATGACAGTCTCAAACGACCGCCATGAAAGGCTGCCGCATTTGGGACCAATCCAAGCATTTGACCAACATACTGTGACCAATTATTATAGGTTCGACCAACAACAGGCTGTCCGTCGATGCGAAGACCCGAAAGAATAGCAATATCCTGCAAAGTGATAGTGCATTCGCCAAATGCCATGTGGAATGTGTGGGTCTCCGGCCTCCATCGTTCAACCAATGCCCTTACCAGTGCGTGGTCTAAGTGAAACAGTGATAACTGAGCAGGGCCGAGAAAGCCTGTCATGTCAAGAATATCTCTGATGGGTGGGGGAATGTTTTCACCTCCATCCGTAAATTGGAATGCCTTTCTAATATTAAGAATTCTATCCTCCTCATTGTTCCACACATGTTGAGACACATGTGTATTTTGCATGTGTAACAACTCATCGTTAATAGGGCCAGGATTGATTGATTGTGCCATATCACCTTCAAAAAAAAAAATCATACACACGTAAACCATGAGTACAACAACAACAACGCCAATAATAATAATAATAATAATAATAATAATAATAATAATAATAATAATAATAATAATAATAACAAATAACAACAATAATATTAATAATAGTTACAACAATAATAACAATAATAACAAAAAAAATATAATCACATTAATAATAACAACAACAACAACAAAATTTATTTCAATAACCACACTAATAATTAACATAATAAAAAATTAACAAGTAATCCTAATAAATAACAAGAATAACAACTAAAAACAAACCAAATATATCACTAAGATCTATAAAAACAATACTAAAATTAACATAACCATAATACAATAAAAAATAATAAATAAAAAGATAAATAATATCAACACTGATATCCTATATGTCAACAAATAATTTTTATAAATTAAATAAAAATAGCAACTACCAAACATCATTATAATATACTGCCTTATTACCTTGTGCATACAACAAGGTAATAAGGCAGTATATTACCGGGTTTATTAGAAATTTTATATTTTATATACATCAAAACATCTGATTGATCGGCTACTGGCCAGTAGCAACTGCACAAAACAACCTAATAACGTACATCACAGCAGGTTGAGAATTGTGACCCCCATCTTCGCCTGGGAGTCAGCCGTAGTGCAAAATTGGATCCTGTGTGGCTTTAGCCCCTTACCATCAGGCACCACGTCCTTCATTACCTGTGAAATATGTTTACAGGTAATGAAGGATGTGGTGCCTGAAGGCAAGGGGCTAATGCCACACAGGATTCAATTTTGCACTACGGCTGACTCCCAGGCGAAGATGGGGGTCACAATTCTCAACCTGCTGTGATGTACGTTATTAGGATGTTTAGATTCTTTTACTAAGCACATGAAGACATTCATGTAGTTAGTAAAGGAGTCAAAATATTATGCCGACACTTACCCGCTTCTCACGTGTGCAGTAAATCTAGCGTATATTTGGTTCTTCCCTCATAACAACAACAACATAAAATATTTCTATAACCACACTAATAATAAACATAATAACAAATTAACAATCGGATATTACTGTGTTGTCAATTGACACATTAATAATAATAATAATAATAATAATAATAATAATAATAATAATAATAATAATAATAATAATATAAAAACAACATCAATAATAACAACAATAACATAAATAAAAAAAATAAATAACAACAACTTAAATAATAACTAAGAAAACAAAACAAAATAAATATAATAAACAAAAAATGATACATTCTGAATTAAAAAAAAAGAACATAATAAAAAAATACAGATAAACATATTACCAGATCTGTCAAAAAATATATTATAAGAATTAACTTCAATATTATCATAAAAATAAATGACAATGATCAACGTTAAAAAAAAGTAGCAGAATGTTAGTAAATGAATATAAACCAATTAATTAAATTTAACATTTATTATAACAGAGTGTAAAAGGAATTAACAGATATGTGTTGGTGGAAGGGGGAGACGGTAGAAGGGGTGAAATAAAAAACACAAATAAATATCATATTAAATGATACAAATATATGGTATTATAAAAGTAAAAGTCAACACTTCCAGAATAATAAGTGATAAAGAAGAGTGTAAAAAGTAAACAGTAACAGAATATTGACAAATGATTATATAATTAAAAAAACTAAAATAATGATATCAGAAATAATGTAACATTTACCTAAACTTTGTGCAAAAAATTGAAAGAGTGTTAGAAAATAAACAAGTTAGAGGAAATATAACAAGTGAATGTGTGTGTGTGAGAATAGGGAACCGGGGAGGGGTATTTATAGGGAGGGGGATGGGCGTCCGAATGAGGGGGGGGGGGGGGGGTTTCCCTTAAATTTGCTGATTGGGGGGGGGGGGGGGGGGCAGGCGCCACGTGGCACCTCCTGGTGCAGTGGCGCCACTGCCAACAGCGCCATTGGTGGCGCATGTGGCAGTGGCGCCACTGCACCGGGAGGTGCCACGTGGCGCCTGCCAGCCTTTTTTTTAAAAAATAAAATAAAATATTATTTTAATTAAAACTAGGTTACTTTGGTAAATAGTTTCAAAACTAGGTTATTTTGGTAAATAGTTTCTAAAAGTGGGTCAGTTTGGTTAAAACCCCACAAAATTGCGTATCAACAAGTGTCAAAATTTTGTGTGGTTTTTGTATTTTTATAATTTTTTGGTTTTTCTAACAAACAAACATTGAAGATAAAATATTTTTATGATTTTTTAATTTACAGTTTTTTTTTGGGATTTTTCCAAAATTTAGGCAAAAGCATGAGCCCGGTCAAAATGGGGTGTTCACAGTGATAATTACTCATAGAAAACCAAAAATATTTCCTACTTTTAATTAATTAAGATTTTAATGTCGTCTGAGCACTTTTTGATCCAAATTGTTATTTTGTCCAAATAGAATTGTTATTAGTGAGATTGGTATTTGTTAACCCTTGATCCATGAGAAAGATATTCTTTTCTCATCACTTTATTACTTATTTGACTCGATACATCCTACAGTAGCATTCAGGAGACCCCTTCAAACCTCCTTGAATGTCATTTATTTATACTTCATCAAAATAAACTGTTATTTTTTCCCTAGCAGCGGAGATGATTTCATTAGTATATTCTATAATGTGTGAATGTTAAAACCTAGAGTTGGTGTCTGGTTCTTTGCATAACCTATGGTGCGGGAACCTCATTTTCCACACTGCTATATCTTGTTCTTCTACACTAACAACGGGCAACTTCATAAATGATCAACCATAACAACCTCATTTAGAGGAAGCTATATAGACTAAGAAGAGCCTCCCGCGAATGTTGATGAACAACAAAGGTAAGTAGATGATGCTGTCAATCTCTTACATGTAATTGGCATCTTCCACGATGTATAGGTCATGAATTTAGGAGATTAAATTTATCATTTTTTTATATTAATCCTGCATTAAATATCGTACTATTATACAAAATTTAGCCTATTAACTAATTTCTAGCCTGATGTCAAAAAAAAAATTCTAGCCTATTAATATTGCTCAGTAAAAAAAAAGCCTATTAATATTGCTACATCAATTAAATATAATACGTTGTACTATAATTAAATAAAATTGGAATTAATTTAATTTTAAAAATAACAAATATAAATTAAACAAATAATTAAAAATAAATAATCACATCTTTTTAAAAATAAAAGCAATAAATCTTGTTGAAACTCCAGAGTCCGTATCAGGCCCAACCGAATTCTTACTTTACTTTTTTATTATTTTATAAAAAAAAAAAATTTATATTGTTTAATTTATTTATTATTAGGGTTTAAGTTGTAGTTAAATTTTATTTTGTTAATTTAAAAATTATATAATTTGAATTTTATTTAATTACGCTATAAATATTATATTTATACATATTACTTTTTAACTGTCGCAAAACTTGAAGGGGGTTTGGGTTTAAGATCAATTAGGTCTATTAACGAGGCTTCCCTTCTAAAGCTTAGATGGAGTTTGTTGTCATCTAATAGTCAATGGGCTAAGTTTCTAAGAGTTAGGCTTTTTGGTAAATCTAAAATTGCTGTTAGAAATGTTAAATCCTCTACTGGCTTCGGGTTGAAACAGTTTTTGCCTTTGGGTCATTGATAATGGTAGTAATGTGAATTTTTGGAGAGATAAGTGGCTCTCTAGGCCTATAGCAGACTGGATTGGCTTGCCTAGTGTTATGCAGAAATTGCTTCTAGTAACTGGTCTATCCCTGCATTCATTGAGCATTTTTTCCCCAGATAGAGCTGCTGGGATTAAACAAATACATCTTCCTATTATGCCTGAAAGTGACTCTTTAATTTGGGAACATTCTTCTAATGGTATGGTAAATTTTAAAGATGCTTATGGCTATACAGCTCCTGCTTCTCAATCTGTTTTTTGGGGTAAGTTGCTATGGAATCTATTCCTGCCGAGATCTGAGTTGCCGGAATCTCGCTGTAAACGTCAGACCAAGGGTGAACGTTGGGGTTGTTTTAGACCGTGGCTTGACAGAATACTTATGTTCCGGTCCTACGTATCTCAATGAGAATCAAAGCCAAACGTAGTTCTGTGTTCAACCCTTGATCACGTGGTGCATCAATCTCTTAATCTTGTATCTGATGTACTCCGGTGGGCAAGGACTTATTGATAGTCTCTTGATCACAACCGGAACCTCTAATATGCTTAAGAGAGAACACCAAGCTCTAGTGAAAGTTAAAGTGTCTTCTCTCTTAGACTCTTCCTCCTTTTATAGAGGAGGAGAGGAGTAGACCGATCCTATTTTCTAGGATCTAGTTTATCTCTTATCACTTATCACTTATCTCTTTTAGCTCAACTCCCATCTCTTTCACTGATAAGAGTTATCTCTTATCTATGGTGAGGTTGTTAGCTGAGTTTTAGATAAGTGTGTCGTTAAAGTAGTTAAGCTTTCCGAGCTCGGCGGCCGAGCTTACCACCTCGGCCAGTACACAAGCCCCCCAAGCTTCGAGCTCAAAAGAGCGAAGAAGTTTTCATGACAGGAGCCGAGCTTGCCTTTTGAGAATATCTGAGTTCATGGCTTAGGTTTTTGTTTTCCTTTTTACCATGCTTTTAGTGACCGATACTGCACCTCGGCCAACTCATGAGCTCGGTGGCCTCAGTTGGCCGAGCTTAACACTTTGCTACTTTTTGTCATTCACATCTCGGTTCGTAACTATCTCAGGTTGGTGGGTTTGTTGGCCGAGCTTTATACCTCGGGGCATGCACCACCTCGACTCATACACAAGCCCCCCAAGCTTTAAGCTTCATAGAGCGTGAAAGCTTTATAGAAGGAGCCGAGCCGAACTGAGACAGGAACGGTCATTTCAATATTGTATTGTGACGTCAGTTTCTCAGTTCCCAAGATGAATAGAGTCGTTTCCTTTATTGAGGCTAGTCTGGTTTGTGACATGTGGCATGTGACCTTACTACCGAGGCCTGCTCTAAGGCCGCGCATTCAAATTTTCAAATGTTGCTGCGTGTATTCCGATATCTTCGCCACGTGTTATTCTGCCATTGGTGGGCCGAATTTAAGCAGACTTGAGGAGACGTTTTGCTTCCCTCATACGGTTACTACCATCATTACTTCAACAATAACATTTCTTTTCTTTCCTCTATAAATTGAAGGAAAACCTAGATGCAGAGCCTCATTTTCCCCTGATCTCTCTTCTCTCGAGCCTCTTCTTCTTCAAGCTTTTAGTCATCCTTTTCTGTTCAAGGTACGTCCTATTCTCTTCCAAGTTTCATTTTTTTTCTTTGTTTTGGCCATGGAGTCTTCTTTTGAGGTTTCCCGGAATGCCTCCTCCGGCGTTCAAATCTTAGAGCCCGAAATCGATCCCACGGTGCCTCCTCCGCCTCTGAGAGTAGCTCTGCTACTCCTGATGCTGTCATTGCCCCCAAGCGCCGCCAACGTGCTAGGAAGATGCCTAGAGTCCCCTACCCTGATATCACTCTCCCTGGGTATTTCTGGGTTAGACCTGATGCTGGGGCCTTCCATTCGAAGTTTAGGGATCCAGAATCTCTCGAAACCATTAGGGCTAAGGTGGGCACCCTTCATGGTACTGTGGAATGCTTGCCTTGCTCAGAAGATGAGCATGTATTCCTTCAAGCCCCTCTAAGTCAACCTCCTTTTACATACGTATATAAAACCCTGTTTGAGCAAATTGGGGTTACTCTGCCGTTTACCCAATTTGAATGTGACGTTCTGAAAACCATGAATGTTGCTCCCACTCAACTTCCCCCTAACAGCTGGGCCTTCTTAAAGGCTTTTCAGGTTCTTTGCGGGCAGATAGGAATGGTGGCCACTGCCCCCAAATTTCTTATTTCTACAAAGTGAGGTTTGGGGACCGAATCGGTTGGATATCCTTGAGTGGGGTTGAGAAAAGGGGAATTATTGGACTCTACAAGAGTTCCTACAAATTTTTCAAGTCGGACTTTTTCAAAGTCCGACCTACTAAGGGGAATGAGTCTTTCTTTTACGACTCGGCTGGGGTTCCCAAATTTCCTTTTTACTGGCAGCCCTTTCCTTCTAAATTTTCCAGTTTTGACCTCGGCTCTATGACCGCTCAAGAGAGAGCTGATGTGAAAATTCTAAGCCTTTATCCTCGGCCACTGCCTTGTGGGAAGCTTTTACTACTCCCCTCCTCTTCTACTCGGCAGGCCGATTTTGACTGTAAGTAGATTTTGGAAAGCATTTCATTATAGTGTTCTGACCGACCTCTTTTTGCAGTGATAATGGGCAAATTCAACTACAAACCTTTGATGAAGAAGTCAGCTCACCAAGCTGGTGGCTCTGTTCCTGCTGCTGACGTCAAGGGCAAGAAGAAGGTGGTTGAGGTTTCTGATCCCAGCCCTCGCCTTACCAAGCGTTCTCTGCAAGAAGTCCAAGCCGAGATCCCAAGAAGTACCTCCCCCTTTCCGGTTATTGAAGACAATCCTGTTGCTGATAGGAGGCTAGAAAAAGCTCCAATGGTGACCGATCTTTCCTCGGATGCGAAGTGGTATAATGGCAACTGTAATCCGGGTTATGGCTCGCTCTAGAGCAATAACGTAGCCCTGGTCCCCTTATTGACAGCCAGGTACTCAAACCCTCCGATGCACGTCTTTTACTGGAGCAAGGACCCGATGAGAGCATGGAGGCTGCTGCTGCTTACGCTCTCAGGATCGCCTCCATCACCCGTTTTTGTAGTCGTCAACTCTCCGAGAACACGAAAAAGATGGAGGTGATGAGGGCTGATGCTACTCGTGCTTTACGAGTTCGAGACGAGCTGGCTCAGGCCATTTCAAAATGTGAGGAACAAGGCCGAGTTATCGGCCAACTGAAGGCCCGGCAAACCGAGCTTCAAAAAGTCCAGGCTGCTCTTCAGTCAGAGCTTGACAAAGAAAAGACAGAAAAGGCCAGCCTTCAGAAAGCAGCGGAAGATTCTCGTGCCGCCTTGACATGGGCAGAGTCTTTGGAGGCGGAAAAGGAGGGCAACTGTAAGCTTCAAGCCGACTTGGATGAAGCTCTGGACAGCATTATGCGGGAGCACGTCAAAGGGTTTTCTCGTGCTGTGAAGCAGCTTGAACGCTTCAACCCTGATGCTGACTTCTCCCAAGCTGACGTGGACAAGGATTTTAACAAAGACGGGGTCTTGGTTCCGTTGTCCGAGCTCGAGGATGAAGAAGACGAAGAAGTTCAAGAGGGAGAAGCCAGGGAGCAAGTTGCCGAGGAGGGAGGATGCAACGAAGGTGGAAAGGTTATACCTGATCCATCCGTGGGTGCTCCTTCAACTAATGACGATGTCTCCACCTCTGCTCTTACTGAAACAGTTGCTCAGGGGGATGCCCATGAGTAACTTAGAAAAATTTTGATGTACTTTGCTTCTTGGGCCGTGCCCCTTTTTTGTACTGGGCTTTTGTCCCTTAAGAAAGTAATGAAATTTTGCATCTCTTGCCTTCATATCGTAACTTGTTTTTCTTTTTTGCTTACTTGGAAAAATTTCTAAGTTTTTCTTTTGATAACTTAGAATATTTTTTCTAAGTTTTTCTTTGTAATTTTTTAAAAAAAAATTTTACTGGGTAAAGCTCGGCCTTTTTAACTTTTAGCGTTGCTTTTTTAGGCTCGGCATTTCAACTTTAACTCAGTCGATTTTAGCTCGGTTAACCTTCTTAAGCTTATGCTTGTACCGTTTTGGGTCCGGCATTTCGACCTCAACTCGGTCGATTTAAGCTCGGTCAACCCGTTTCGGTTATGACTTTACCTTTGGGTCCGGCATTTCGACCTCAACTCGGTCGATTTCAGCTCGGTCGACCCTTTTAGGCTTTGACTTTACCTTTGGGTCCGGCATTTCGACCTCAACTCGGTCGATTTTAGCTCGGTCAACCCTTTTAGGCTTTGTATTTTTGAACTAGTGTAGGTGCCCGTGCGACACGCACGAGGATTTATCATATAAATTTTATTTTTCAATGTTTCAATTTTTTTTAATATAATGACGGATTCTACTATTTCAATATACAACTTTACATATATTAAAATATGCAATCAAAATTCGTAGGAAACATGCAAAATCAATTTGATGATTTACCTGAGAGTGGGAAATTGAGAAGGGTATGTTATTTATATTTGAAGCAAGAAAATAAAAGGATAACACGGAGCAAGTAAATTGGCTTCCCTTGCAGCAAATATAGATGACTGATGGCCATAAAATTGAACACCACCATGATTTAAAATTTCATAATATTGATTTAAAGCTTGATGTCTATTGGAAGCAGCAACCAAGTTTTGTTCCTTGACATATCAGCATAATAGAATAACACAGCTAGAATTTGCTTCTTCAATTTCATTCTTTCTCCACAACAATAAAATAAATCTTTTTCTGCTGTGAATCTCAAGCATTTCTTTAAGCTATTTCTGATTAACCATTTAATATATTAAATGTGGTATAATTATTGAATTAACAATACTTAATATTTAAAGAAATTTGGTATTTATGCAAATTTGGTGATCGGGATGAGATCTAGGGAAGCATTGATATTTGTAGTAGGAGAAAACCTTATTAGAAGGCTATAAAATAACAAACAATCATTGATGCTTATATATTAAGAAGAAATAACTCCAACCCATAAGAGCAAAACATACAAAAGTAAATTTGTTTGTGATATGAAAGTTTTTATGTTTTAACTCCCAACTTTCCATTATAATATCCAAAGTTTGCTTCTTACATTCCTTAATTTCCGTGTAACAATAAAAAGAATCTTTTTCTACTCCGAATTCCTAAACACGTCCCTTTCATGATCCCCATTAATCATTTAGTATACTATGTGACATAATTATTGACTTAATAATACTTAATATTCAAAGTATCATGCAAATTTAGCTATTGTTAGATATTAAGAAGGATACAAATTAACTCACAATATCATTGATGCTTATAAAATAACATAGAATCGTTTATGCTTATCTATTAAGAAGAAATGGGTTCTGCTAATAAGAACAAAAATATACTAATGTAAAACCAAAAGGCAAGAGATACATGATAACACCTTCTATAACCATCTAAGACTATATCACACATATTTTGCAAATATCAATAAAAAAAGGATAATCAATGTGCAAAACAAAGCATTAAGCCACAAAAAAATCTATAATATTTTTATTGAAGTTTAATGCTCATCAATATTCCCTACCTTTTACAATAATAAGATCCAGAAAATAGAGCATTCACACCACCCGTTCTAGAATCAAATATAGCCACTCTACTGTTATGACAAATTCTTCTTTTTTAACCAACTTAAAAGAAATATAAGTTTGTGCAAAGGATGAAAATTATATGCCCATTTCTATCAAACCTTCAAAACATCAAGAGAAAACATGGTATAAACTTAAAACTCCCTACTAAGACGACTTTTTTTAAAAAAAAAATAGATATAAACTATAAAAGCTTCATGTTAATGACAGACCTTCCATTTAAAAGTAAATATGGAAAAACTTGTATAAATTCAATGCTGAAAGAACAGCAATAATCGGTTATGCCTTAAGTGCTCATGTACCCGTGCTTTGCACAACGATATAGTTTGTTTAATCTATATATTAAAAATATAAATTGATGAATATAAATAAATTTTAAATTGTATTTATAAAATAAATCATTTATAATATGCAAAATATTACAATATGTATATCAAATGCAATGAAAATAATGCTTTAAAAAATAGAATAATTTTTTAATATTAAGATTTTTCTTATTTTTGAAATTAGATGTGTAGACTTTATTTACTGCAAAATAGGTTGCATAGTATTGGAATTCTACTGAACAATTAATAAAATATGTATGATGTTAAAAACAACCTATATTTAAAATGATTTAATAGGTAACTGTTGAGAATATTATGTCTATTTTTTTAGACTATATTATTGGTTATTTCTAAATATGAATAGCCTTGGAGAAGGTTATGTCTCTGGAGGACGAAATAGCACTTCAACCAAATGCTGAGCTGGATCTCCTTCAGGTTGCAACTTATGAAAAGTTCAACTTCAGCTACTGCTGCTTCGTTAGTCAAGATAAAATTTTGTCCTTTGGGGCTAATGTATGGCGCTGTAGATATGGTAGGTAGCTGATGTAAGGAAATGTACCTATGTAGTCTATTCGAATCATTTGCAGGATTGCATTGTTCCACTTAGGCTGCAAAAGTTCAAAAGATAAGCCGCAATAAGGAAAATGCAGATAATGACTATTATAGAGTTGATAGTAAGAGAAAGAACAATAAAATGACAAAAAAATAAAATAAAATTAGAGACATTCCCTAGTCTAAAACAATTTGCATTCTGATATTTCTTTTCAGCAAGAACTTTATGGCTTTTACACATTCATTCTTACACTTTCACCTTGACAATTGAAAACTCCAAAAACATCAAAAGACCCTATTTGAATCTACATAAAGTATAAGTTTCATAGAATGTGTCTTCCAATCATTTGTTGTTACTTACCATACACCCCTGCCTCGCATCATTCATTTACTCTCCACTGCTACATCTTCATAATTTCATGTCTATTGCAATTTTAGAGGTTGCTTGTAAAGAACTAAGAAACAACTGACTATTCCTGAAGCTTCTTGAAGCAGTTCTCAAAACTGGCAACCGTATGAATGATGGAACATTCCTTGATGGTGCACAAGCATTTAAACTTGATACACTTCTGAAACTATCTGACACTCTTGCACTTTGTTGTTCAAGAGATTATCCGCTCTAAGGGCATAAAAGCTGCTTGAGTGGCAAAAGAGAGCCAGAGTTTGTCTAGTATTAAAACAGATGACCTTCTTGAGGATAGCTCTCATGAAATAGAAGATCACTATCGTGAAATTGCCTGCAGGTGGTTTCACACTTAAGCAGTGAACTTGAGAATGTAAAAAAAAAAAAAAAATTGTTCTAGATGCTGACATAACTAATTTCCTAATCACCATTGTTGATACTAAGCCTCCAATCATCCATGTTAAAAGGTCATAAAAAGATAAAAATTCAGAAATTGAAGTGCATGATGAGAATGATAGCAAAGAAAAAAAGGGCTAAAGCACACTGTAACAATCATAAATATAAACCACTAAAATCAAAATATGCTTATGTGAGCTAAAATTCCTTTGAAACACTAAAATCCTTAAATGTATATAATCAATTTAATAAGTCATTCTAGGTTCTAACCTAGAAAGGAACAGAAACTGAATAATAGATGTAACTAATCTATAACTTCAAAAAAATCGGAAAGCATCAACCAAACCTGTTAAGATAGTATAAGCTAAATTTTTTTATTTATTATGTGCTTGAAACAAAAACACTAATGCTTGAAAGAAAAGCAAAAAATAAACCAATAAATACAATGAATCTCTTTCTGTTTCTGTTAATTCTACAATGAGACAGAAATATGTTATATTATAATATATATATTTTTCAATGAACAATACAAAGAAACCAAAAGCTTAAAATAATTAGAAAACAAAATTATGAGACCTTGTTACAGTTGAATATAAAGAAAGTTAATTAATACCAAGAAATAGGAGTATCACACCCATATAATAAAAAACATACTTTAAAAAACTATACATGAATAAGCACCTAAAAAATAGGAATGATTGATATCACACAATGAATATGCCATGTTCTAAAAAGACACCAAAAACATAGTAATGGTTGGTACCAAACCAAAGAGATGACAGTTTGAAAGAAAATATGCCTCATTGTAAGGGTTTTACAGGTTTCTAATTAAGATATCCCAATAAGATAGAATTCATAGGCATTCCAATAGCTACAATATCAACCTCATCGGTGGTTTCATATAGGTCCCTTTTATAATCACTGCAGCAGCCTCTAGTCAGTTAGAAAGCAGTAGACGCTATCCTCCATTTATCAAAGTTATGATAAACAAAAAAATCCAACACAATGTACTTAAAAAAAAAAAAAACAAGAAGAAGAATCAAGCTAGTTCTCCCAAAAAGGAACCTATATGCTACTTCTTATAAGTAATAGATAAGAAGTTGAAGTTACTTCTCCTAAAATCAGAACAATGAAAACCAAATACAAAAGCCCTGTTTAGCCACATTACATGCAATGATGACAATGAGTTTGTATCTTCAGCAGATTTAGTTATTGCCTTATTTTATTGTTTAAAGGTTCTTAACATGTATCAAATTGCGATGGTTTCATTTTACAGTAGATAATAGTGCTAAGGTTATCTGAGTCCAACAGCTAGAGTAAGATAAATATCAAAGCAAAAGGTTCTTTATTTCAATACCAAGAATATAACATGTCTAGCCAGGTTGAAACTTGACCCATTTTGTAAGGTAGTGGATATTGTCCAGTTTATCATGGTTTGGGACTTGGATCAATTCCATCCTCCTTGTGTAACATTTCCATAAATGAATTCAAGCTTAATAAATCAACTTTTGATATCATCAACAAACAGAATAAGCCATATTCCCATACTTGAATAGATTGAAAGCAAAATAAATGGACAGGAATAATGTACATAGAATGTAATTGGGATGTAAGGAATACCATACCTTTCATAAATAATGATGAAAAAAAAAGGTTGGCTATCTAGGGGTGGTTATAGCAACATGATAGTCCACTTGGTGCATGCACGACAAAATGGACAACACTTGGTCCACAGGTTCTGCTTTAAGGGATACCATTTAGGTAGAACTTTTTCCACATTATGGCTCCAAAACTTTCTCATCATATCATTTTTCCAGGCTAATGTATTTGGTATAGTACTATCATGCATCTTTTGTGCATTTCAGATCCTATAAATGATTAGCCAAAGCAAATAACAGTAGTGAGAAATGCATAATCTTTATGAGAAGCAAACTGATAGGGTGAAGTTTGCTTCCATGGATTAAATAAATACTGGCGGAATTTTTTAAAAAGTAAAAAATTGTTAGTGGTGGGGTGAAGTTGCTCTTCCATTGATTAAATAAAACTTTTCAGCAAGCAATTCAACTCAGATGCCTGCTTCCAGTTTGTATTAAAAAAAATACTAAGTAAAATACCTGGATTCTACACCTGGAGTGGTTGATAGGGATCTGGACAGGTGGTACTATAACAGCCTAGAGAACCATGGAAATGTGATGAGTATTGGGAACCATAGGGAAGAAAATTGGTACTTGGAAAGGAACTCACCTCCACAGTGAGAAAAACCATGTTTACATGGTCTCACCAAAATTGTTCATAAGCATATTTGTAAATTTACCAAAATTCTGTGTAATAAGTCCTAAAGTTAATTATTTAATAAAAGCATAAACTATAGGAATTTATCATCCGTCAATTTGATGCATTGTCACTGTCATTTGATGCAAAAGAATACCCTTTTGAAGGTAACACATGATAAGTACCTTCAAACTAACATCAAAGAGCAAGCTCTATCACATAAAGATGTTGGGCAATTAATATAGGCTCAATAGCAGTTTTTAGTTAAAATAACTGAATCATGTTTCAGTCATATAGGAAGTAAGTAGAAGGCACCACTTTCGGATGATTCAATGACTCTATGCATAAGAATAAGATACAGGAGGTATGAGCAGTCTAAATGAAAATAGTGTATTCATTGATCTGAACCCATGTGAGACTCAAAAACATCTAAACATGATGTTATGACCTTAAGAGTATATTACTTGCCTAGAAAACAAACCCAAATGTTCGGGCACTTGTATGAGGAGCAAGCTTTGTGAGGGCCAAGGTTCCTGTTACCAAAAAATAGAAATTAGCTCATTTTGTGTGTGTTTGAAGTAACGGGACCAAAATGGACATTGAACAATGTTTAGGGGAAGTTTTTTTTAGAGTTTTCCATTAAATATTTAATAACTTTGATTGGAGATCTTGGATGGGGTATATTGAGCATTACCTATGGAGTATGGACTATGATGATTTAACATGCAGGAAGCTAATGATAAATGAATCCAAATTCCTTCGTGTATTTAATGCTGATTAACGAATGGAGGATTATACATCACAATCAAAATCAAATTGCAGCTGTTCTTTCTTAAATTGTACCTGCTTAGTTTGTGTTATGTCCCACTCCCATTCAATTTGTTGAAAATGTTGATCCCACAATCTGCACCATAAAATGGAAAGGTAAGAAATGCAAGCATGTGAAGATATCACAGTGTACAGACTTGTGAGCTGGACAGAATGTGGTATCATAGTGTTTGTTTGATCTCATATGAGGATTTTTCTAACCATCGCCACAAGTCCATCGGCATAAGCCAAACATGCCTAAATGATAGTTTATTTGAATTCTTCATGGAGTTTTCTTATCACTTATATTTACAAATTCAGTTTTGTAAATATATTTAGAAATCCTCTCCAACAAACATGACTTGAATTAATTAATTTGAATCTCACTTGTGTGGTCAAATGAACAGTCACGTAATTCATTTTTCTAAACAAACATGATGAAAACTATGATTTAGAGCACATTGCATTTCTTCATTGATGAAAAAGTGTAGTGATATATGCAGCATTCAAGTTTGACGGGTAACAATTATAACTGAATTGTACAATTGTGATTACCATCTAATAATTTCAGTAGTTGTCAATGCTCATAAACAATGATGAGCTGATAACTGAATTGCAAGTTTGCAACTGTTTTAACTGAAAGTTCAACTAAGTAACAGGAAATGTTGGTTATAAAATAGAGACATAAATGGCTATAAAATGACATAAATAAAAAAACTCAATGGTTAGTTGTTGAAGGATACCTGATGCCATTAGAGGATACCTAATATCTCCAAATATAATCATCCGATGCCATTAGAAGCTAGGGAAAGAAATGGAAGATAGAACACTGAAAATGAGTGTAGAACCCTAGATTAAACCTGCAAAAGAAAAGGAAAAAAAAACTCACACACACAGAATAATATTCATTTAGTTTTAATTTTGTTTCCTAAAAGTAAAAAGGAGAAAAGAAGATGAAGATGAAGAAAGGGAGCATTAACATATCAATGAGAAGAGGCAATCGCTCTAGGAATGATGAAAACCAATGCAGAAGGCCTTCGTATGATGAAAACCAATGCAAAATAACATTGAAGTATATTATTTCAAAAGAAGCAATACAAAATTGAAGTTTATTTAACATCACTAAACAATGACTATGAAATATAACAGCTAATATAAAATTATGAAGGAAAATACTCGAGTTATATGTTTAAACTTTGAAGTCCAAGAAATTAAACTAAATGAACTGAATGCTAATATGTTAAAAAAAACCTATATAGAATGAGGGTAAGTTAAAGTGAAGTTACAGCTTTTCCAAAAGCTTATCAGTCATGTCAATCCTTCGGGTCCATCAGCTTCAATACATTTACTAACTTCTATTGGGAAATTAATAATAAGCACAAAATAACTGTTCATATAAGTACGAAAGAGGCAAAATTAACATGGGCTAGCATACTTTAAATCCTGTATCCCTTAAAACTGCTCTTCAGAGATACTAATAGTGCCCATATCATTAAACTATTATTTTTAATATTAATATTAAATGTCCATATAAGCACAATCCAAATCAAATATAAGCACAAAAGAATAGTAAAGTTTTTTTTAATACATATATATATATATATATATATATATATATAATAAACAGTAAAAAGAGACAAAGGGGGTAAATGAAAACCTTGCAATGCTCATCACCAGTCATGAAGTTTTAAACTACATACAGAGCACAACAAAGCCAACTCCATTAATAGTGCAAGAGAATCATTGAACCATGCATTAGAATTTGTTGCACCATATATTAACTAAATTAACATCATGAACTCTAATGACACAATAACATCCCAACACAATCACCATTTCAAGAAAACGGGTTCAGAATTGAGAAATCAAAACAATTTGAGGATAGGAATTTAATTTGGAGATTTAGGGTTTCAATCAATTTGGGGAAAACTGTAAGGAGGTGAAAAAAAGAGGGAAGAAAACTCACCAAAGGAAGAAGAAGAGAGGTAGTGGCGACAGTGTGATCCGGCACGACGGCAGGCGGCGGAGAGACGGCAGTTCCTGACCAAAGATATGTATTGACCGGATCTGAAAGGTGATTAAACCCCATCGGACAGAAGTTGTAAAAGAGAACTATGATGGTCGGAAAACTCTTCACCGCGGCGGAGGTGGTGGAGCGAAAGCGAGCAATGGAGGTTCCAATCAGTAGAAAAGAGAGAAAACAACGAAAGACGGTCCGGAGCTGGGTTCTGTTTCGTCAAACTCAGCCGGAAACCACCATGGGTGGTGGTGAATGCCGACTCAAGAGGGAAAGGAGAGGGAGCCTGAGCTTGAGAGAGAATCAAAAAAAGAATAAAAAAAAATTGCTAGTTGAAAAGCTTTTCAACGAAAGAGAAGAAAGAGAGTAGCGAAATGCAAAAGCAGTGGAGTGGGATGCGACGCTGCGTGCGTGCCTGGTCTGAGTTGTGTAAGGGAGAGAAGGAAATTTTGGTCAAAGTAAAAGAAAATTAAAAATAGATTTTACCAAAATAATATTAAATTAAAACTACCAATTAGAACATGCCAAGTGTCCGGTTACTGTAGATCTACAGTAACCGTGGGACATCCTCAGTTGTATAGTTAGTGATGTAAAAACAAGTGAATTTTTAGTCCTGTAACAAATACATGTAACTGAAACGGACTTTATTCATTTATTTTCTTAGGCATGCCTCATTAAAACCTTCCTGGCCAAAACCACATGGGAAAAAGACCAGGGTAGGAAAAAGAGTACATTACCTAGCTTTACATTACTCAACTAAAATAAAACTTGAGATGAGAAGTGTTCCAAGTTCTTGGAACAGCCTTCCCTGACAACTCTTCTAGCCTATAAGCACCATTTCCAAGACTTTCAACTATTCTGAATGGGCCAGACCAGTTTGCTGCGAGCTTGCCCTCTTTGGAGTCCTTTCTTGCATCATTTTGCAATCTTAGTACTAGGTCTCCTTGAACAAATTCTCTCGGTCGCAGCTTTGAGTTGTACTTCCGAGCTACCTTCTGCTTGCATAGTTCTTCCCTGATCTTTGCTTCATCTTGGATTTCTTCAACCATGTCAAGCTCAACTCGGATTTCTTCCTCATTTTTGCTCTGATCATGATGCTGCCTTCTGAAAGAAAGTTCGCCGAGCTCAACCGGAATCATTGCGTCAGTTCCATAAGTCAGCCTGAACGGAGTTTCTCCAGTTGAGCTCTGTGGTGAGCAATGATAAGACCAGAGGATGCTCGGTAATTCTTCAGCCCATGCTCCTTTTGATTGGCCCAACCTTTTCTTGAGCTCGTTCAAAATGACTTTGTTAGCTGCCTCTGCCTGACCATTTGTTTGCGGATGCTCAACCGAAGTTACCTTATGTTTGATTCCGAGGTTGGAGTAGAATTCTTTAAGCCCTTTATCAGTGAATTGCTTTCCATTGTCAGTGACAATCGCATAAGGTAGGCCATGTCAGCATATGATGTTTTTCCATACAAAACTCTGGACCTTTTTAGCTGTTATAGTAGCTAACGGCTCGGCTTCAATCCATTTAGTGAAATAATCCACTCCTACCAGCAAGAACTTCACTTGGCCTTTGGCAACAGGGAAAGGGCCCACAATGTCCATCCCCCACATAGTGAAGGGCCAAGGTGACAGCATTGAATGGAGCTCTTCTCCTGGAACTCGTGCCACAGTAGCAAACTTCTGACAAGGATCACATTTATTAGTCCAGGAAGCACAGTCTGATCTCATGGTTGGCCAATAGAAGCCTGCTCGAAGAACCCGAGCTGCTAGGGATCGGCCACCGGAATGCATTCCACATATTCCTCTATGCATCTCGTCCATTACATACTCGGATTGTTCCTTTGTTATGCATTTCAATAAAGGCATGGAAAATCCTCTTCTGTACAACTCTCCATCTCGGATAGTGTAATGACAAGACTTCAGACGAATTTTCTTTGCTTCTTTGGGATTGTCAGGTAACTTGTCCGAGGTCAGGAATTCCCAAAATGGCATCATCCAGCCCCGATCATAGTGCTCGGTTATCAAGACCTCGGCACTTTTTATGCTCGGTTCAGGGAGATTTTCCTGAATGAAAGTTCTTAGCTGGCTAGTTCTCTTGGTGCTAGCCAACTTGGACAACAGATCGGCCCTAGCATTTTCCTCCCGAGGTATATGCTCAATAGTGAAGTTGTCAAACTCTGAAATTAAACTATTGACTTTGCACAAATACCTGGTTAATTGAGGATCCTTTGTTTGGTAATCCCCCGAAGCTTGTCCTGTTACAAGCTGTGAGTCACTTCGGCACTTCAATCCTTTGACTCCAACTTCTTTAGCTAATATCAGCCCGGCAATAAGAGCTTCATATTCTGCTTGGTTGTTGGATGCATTGAACCCAAACTTCAAGGACTGCTCCAGGATAAGGTTATCTGGACCCTCGAGAATTATCTCGACCCCGCTTCCTTTTAAATTTGATGAGCCATCCACATACAGAAGCCAATTAATGGGTTCAGGACTCGGCTTTGAAGAGAGCTCGGCAATGAAGTCGGAGAGGCATTGGGCTTTCATTGGTCCCCTTGGTTCGTACTGTAGACCGAACTCTGACAGTTCTACCGACCAAGCTATCATTCATCCTGCCAGATCGGGCTTTCGAAGCACTTGCTTAATTGGATGATCTGTTTTGACTATGACTTGGTGCGACTGGAAATAAGGTCTTAGCCTCCGAGCTGCCATTACCAAAGCGAGGGCAAGCTTTTCAATTACTTGGTACCGTGTCTCTGCATCTTTCAATATTCTACTGATGTAATACATTGGCATTTGCTGCTTCTCCTCCTCTTGGATGATTACTGCACTGATTGCATAATCATTGACAGATAAGTACAAATATAGATCCTTACCGAGCTCTGGCCGAGTTAGAATCGGAGGCGAGGCTAGAAACAATTTCAATTCTTCAAAAGCTTTTTCACACTCCTCGGTCCAAACAAACTCCTTGGGTTTCTTCAAGAGTTGAAAAAAGGGCCTAGCTTTTTCGGCTGATTTGGGGAGGAACCGAGATAAGGAAGCTAAACGGCCTGACAGCCTCTGTATTTCTTTCACTGTTTGCGGACTCCGCATTTCAATGACAGCCTTGCATTTATCTGGATTGGCCTCAATCCCTCTATGTGTTAGCATGTACCCCCAAGAACTTTCCTCCTTGCACTCTGAAAGAACATTTTTCTGGGTTTAACCTCATGTTGTACTTTCTGAGTTGGCCAAAGATTTCCTCCAAGTCGGCAAGGTGCTGCTTTGGGTCATCAGATTTTACTACCATATCATCAACGTAAACCTCCAAGTTTTTTCCGATCTGATTGAGAAATACTTTGTCCATGAGCCTCTGGTATGTTGCACCAGCATTTTTTAAACCGAAGGGCATTACCCGGTAGCAGTAGTTTGCCCCCTCGGTCATAAACATTGTTTTCTCTTCATCTGGTGGATGCATTCTTATCTGGTTGTAACCTGAGTAGGCGTCCAAGAAAGTTAGGACACTGTAACCCGATGCTCCATCTACCAATCTGTCAATGTTTGGAAGGGGATAAGAATCTTTTGGACATGCCTTATTGAGATCGGTATAGTCAGTACAAATTCTCCACTTGCCATTGGCCTTCTTTACCAACACAACGTTGGCTAGCCAAGTAGTATACTTCACTTCTCTGATAAAATTGGCTTTCCTCAATTTTGCAGTCTCCTCGGCTACTGCCTTTCTTCTTTCCTCACCGAGCTTCCTTTTCCTCTGGGCGACGGGATTGGCCTCAGGACATATAGATAGCTTGTGGCACAGAAAATTGGGGTCTATGCCAGGCATATCCGATGTCTTCCAAGCAAATAAGTCGGCATTCTTTTTCAACACTGTTTGTATCTGTTGTTTCAGTGAGGGATCGAGCTGACTGCCGATGCTTGTGCACCGACTGGCCTGGGCTCCCAATTGAAATTTTTCCAAAGACTCTGTAGGTTCTGCTCTGGATTCATACATTTCTATCCTTGGATCCAATTCAAACATGTCATCTGATCTTACCGAGCTAACTGAACTGACCGAGCTTACCACTTCTGCTTTATGATCTTTAGCATTTTCTGTGATATCCGGCTCCCGAGTTACCTTCAAACTATCTGCGTAGCACTGTCTGGCCATCCTCTGGTCAGCTCGGACTGCAACTATCTCACCCGAATCAGCTGGAAATTTCATGGTGAGGTGAGGGGTGGAGACAATTGCTCCAAGCTCATTCAGAGTCGGTCTTCCGATGAGAATGTTGTATGAAGTGTTGGCATCCACAATGACATATCTGACAGATATGGTCCGGGCAAGCTTGCCCTCACCAAATGTTGTTAAGAGATCTATATAACCTCGAGTCTTGACCTGTTCTCTGGCGAACCCTACTAGCTTGTCCTTCTGTTCTTTTATCAACTTTTCTGGAATTCCAAGCTTTTTAAAGGTTGCCAAGTATAAAATGTCAGCCGAGCTACCCTGATCAACAAGTAAACGTTTGACTGAGTAATTGGCTACTTCAACTGTTATTACCATTGGGTCATCTTGATTAGGATCTAATCCTTGGAAGTCATCAACGGAGAAAGTAATCGGTGGTCTCGACCTTGCGGATTTTCTAGAAACCGAGTTGACAGATCGGATAGCCTTTATGTGACGTCTCCGAGCTGAACTCGTTGTGCCTCCTCCTGCGAAACCTCCCGAGATGGTATTAATGACTCCTCCGACGCCAACCTCTACCTCATCATTAGGTGGTCTCTGGCTGTTATCCCGATCTCCGTTCTGATTATTACCTCGCTGATTCTCATCTCGGTTACGATTGTCATAACCCCGTCTTCTTCGTCGTCGGCCAGCTCGTCCGCCACCATCACCCTCTCGGCGGACAAACCGGTCAAGTCGGCCTGCCTGTACCAATTCTTCAATTTTATCCTGGGCTGTTTTGCAGTCTGCAGTGGAGTGGCCATAGTTCTGATGCCACTTGCACTCTTTACTTTTGTCAGCCTGAGCAGGAGTTTTGGATGGCCTTGGCAAAGTGATCAACTCGGTATTGCACACCTCTTGGAGAATAGCGGCTCTGGATCGGTTCAGTGGAGTGTAAGATCGGTGTCGGGGTTGGGACTGCCTCTCCGAAAACCCTCTGTCATTACTCCTGAAAGCCTTCTGTGGATTGGCTCCTTTATCTCTTTCTTTGTTTGGGATTATGTGTTTTTTTCAAAACTTCTTTTCTTTGATTCTACCATCTCTTCCGAGTTCATGAACCCTGTGGCTTTTTCTTGAAGTTCTTCAAAATCCCTTGGTGGCTTCCGAGATAAATATTCAAAGAACAGCCCTGGCCTCAAACCATTCATAACGGTATGAAGGCAAAGTTCTGAGCTCATATTGGGGATTAAAACCTGTTGAGCGCTAAAGCGAGCCATGTAATCCCTGAGTGATTCATTTTTCTCCTGCCTGAAATTCACAAGTGAGACCGAGTGCTTTTTATGCCTTCGGCTTGCTGCGAATTATGCAGTGAACTTTGTAACCAACATATCAAAGAATCCACTGACCGAGGTGGAAGATTCGTGAGCCAAGTCAAGGCAGGTCCCTGCAAAGTGGTTGGAAAGATCTTGCACATGATGGCTTCCGAATCGGTCACCAAGTAAACAGATGAAATGAAAGATTCTACATGTTCTGTTGGATCAGTAGTGCCATTATACTTATCAATATTAAGAGATTTGAAATGCCGAGGTATGATCACCTCGTCAATGGCATCAGTGAAAGGTAATCTCGGTCGTCTGTCTCTTGCTCTCTCTCTCTGAGTGGTCTCCTCAGTACGAGATCTGACCCTTGAGGCCTCGGGTCCGAGCCTGGTTTTGGAAGGTCGGCTTGTGTCATCACGAGAAGGCACATAAGTGGGGTCTCTCTGGCTGTCCTCGGGTGAGGAATGCTCTTCCTCGGCAAGTGTTGCCGATCTTCCCCTTTTCCGAGTTCTCAACAGCCTTTGGTACTCCGTACGAATCTCCTCGTTCTCCTGACGCAACTGTCTCAATTGTGCCATGATCTCTCCCAGTTGCGGATTACCTTCATCGAAGGGAGGAGGTGGGGGGTTGTTATGATTAGAGTTTGATTCCTCAACATGATTTGCACTGTGGGCCCCTCCCTTCGGTCCGTTCCGTGTAGTCACCATTAGATCTTATGGAACCGGGGAAAGTTTTTTTTCGGCCCCACGGTGGGCGCCAAATGTTCCTGCCGAGATCCGAGTTGCCGGAATCTTGCCGTAAACGTCAGACCAAGGGTAAACGTTGGGGTTGTTTTAGACCGTGGCTTGACAGAATACTTATGTTCCGGTCCTACGTATCCCAATGGGAATCAAAGCCAAACTTAGTTCTGTGTTCAACCCTTAATCACGTGGTGCATCAATCTCTTAATCTTGTATCTGATGTACTCCGGTGGGCAAGGACTTATTGATAGTCTCTTGATCACAACCGGGACCTCTAATACGCTTAAGAGAGAACACCAAGCTCTAGTGAAAGTTAAAGTGTCTTATCTCTTAGACTCTTCCTCCTTTTATAGAGGAGGAGAGGAGTAGACCGATCCTATTTTCTAGGATCTAGTTTATCTCTTATCACTTATCACTTATCTCTTTTAGCTCAACTCTCATCTCTTTCACTGATAAGAGTTATCTCTTATCTATGGTGAGGTTGTTAGCTGAGTTTTAGATAAGTGTGTAGTTAAAGTAGTTAAGCTTTCCGAGCTCGGCGGCCGAGCTTACCACCTCTGCCAGTACAGAATCCTTCAATTCCTCCTTCTACATCATTTTTGTTATGGAGATTGTTACATAACAAAGTCCCAACTGATGATAATCTATATATTAGAGGTTGTGTTACAGTATCAATGTGTAGTTTGTGTAACTGTGCTTTTGAAACTTCTAACCATTTATTTTTGAGCTGTACTTTTTCTCGAAGTATTTGGTCTTGGTTGGCAGGCTCCTTGCATTGTCATATGGACCTAAACTCTGCAGAATCTCTTCTGAACATATGTAACAAATCTGATAGTCAACTGATAAGAGATGTAAAGCTTACTGGCATTATAAATGTATTATGGAAATCTGGTTTTGCCATAATCAAACTAGGTTTTTCAACAAGGAAAGCTATTTCTTTGATTTCTGCGGGCATTTCTTTGTCAGGAAAGCTGTCTTCAGGGTGTATGACTTCCTCCATACAGGATTTTCAAGTTTTGAAGACTTTTGGTATTAATGGTCATGCACTCATGCTGCTAAAGCTCCATGTATTATTGAAGTAATTTGGAATCCTCCATCATGCAGTTGGGTGAAGTGTAATACTGATGGCACGGCCTTTGGCTGTCCCGAGATTACTGCTTGTGGTAGAATTTTTAGGGACAGTAAGGGGTAAGGTTGACAAATGGATGGATTGGATAAATTTTTATTCGAATCGTAATGGATGGATTAAAAACAATCCATTAGTCCATTATGATTCATTAAAAATTCATTAAAAAAAATCCAATCTATCCATGGTCCATTAAATAAAATCCATCAAATTCATCTATTAACAACTTTTTTATGGATGGATATCCATTTCATCCACTAAAATTTATTTTAAGAAATTAAATAATTTTATATCTCTTTAATCCATCCGTAATTTTTTTTTAAAAAAATTAAGTATTTTAAAAAAATTAAATTAATCTCTCTATCCCCCCTCTCTCTCCTCTTTCTCCCTCTTTCTACCCTCTCTTTTTCTACCAATTCTCTACTTTCTGTCCTCTCTCTCTCTCTCCACTCTATCTCACAACCATTTTGTATCAGGATATGGGAGTTCTTGATTATGCGCATCTACAGATGCAATTTTGCCACAACGTTTTGCGGAGCATGTTACGACTTTCCGCGCTTTCAATTAGTTAATACTTAAGTACTTTGTTTTTTTTTTTTTTAAGTTTTCTCAGCAGAAAAAGAAAAAAATAGCAAGGAAAAAAGAAAATGTACGTGAACTACTATGGGTGCTTGAAAACAATTAATTAGTTAATACTTAATATAACAAAAAAATAATAATAAATAAATTAAAATTGAAAATAGTGAAGAGAAAATAATAGGAAAAAGAGAAAATTAGGTGGAGTTTGTTTTTTTTATTTGGTTGTTGGTCCAATGGATTTTTTAAAATAATTGGATGGATCATAAACCATCCATTAAAAAAATAATTCAATCCATCCAATCCATTTATATATTTTTTTTTTTATAAATTGATAGATTTTCTCATGGATGGATAATGGATCAATGCAGGGGCGGAGCCAGAAAATTAATATGAGGGGGGCCAAGATCAAATATACGTATAATGAAATTAAATAGCAATTAAAAAAAAGATTAAATTTGTTATATGATTAACAACTTAATATTATATAAATTATTCAAATAGATCTAGGTTAATTGGTAGGATATTCACAAATTTGTGTATGCTTTCCAGAATTACATAACAAAGTATCAATGCTAATTTTTCCTTGTTCGATCCTTATGGCTTTAGAAGGATGTAACGTAATAGGTTACTCAATAACATTTTTAACATTACTATTTGAAATTAAAATTGGTGGATTAGAATATGTTTCATCATTTATTCTCTCTTTTCACTTAAAAATGAGTCAATATTCTTCTTAAATATTACTCAACCACTTAACCTCAAAAATAATTTTTGTATAAACATTGTTGTATTAAAAACAAGATTAAATAATTCAAAACAAATTGATCTTTCAAAAATTATATATCTTAGTCATATTTAGAAAAAATTATGGATAAAAAATTGTATATATATATATATATAAAGAAGTAAAAACTTGAGGGGGGCCATGGCAACCAAAGGCCCCCCCCTTAAATCCGCCTCTGGATCAATGGATTATTTGGCAAGCCCTACCAGGGGGACTGTTCTAGGGTGCTTTTCTGACCATATTGGGACTGTCTCTTCGCTGCATGCTGAGTTAGTAGGTGCCATTGAGGCCATCGAAATTGCACACAAAAGGGGCTGACACAAGCTAAATGTGACTCTAAGCTGGATGTTGAAGCCTTTCAAAATTCAGAATTAGTTCCTTAAAAGATTAGAGTTAGATGGAATAATTGAATCTCTTTTACAAAGTCTATGAATTTTATTGTATCCCATATTTATCCAGATGTTAACACTTGTGCGGATAAACTTGCTAGTTATGGTTTATCCAATTGTTGCTTTAGTTGGTGGGATTTAATCCCTGATTTTATTAGGGAAGATTATAATAGTAATAGGTTTTGGTTTCCTCCCCCTGCTCATGATTTTTGTTTTTTTTTTTTAATTTTTTAATACAATTTTGGCATGCTGGAAATGGTTGGTGAAATCAGGGATGCCAACCTAGTTGGGATTTCTAGTTTTACAGTGATGCCTCTTCATGCCTCCTTTTTATTTAAAAAAAAAAAGACTTGAAACATAGTTAATATGCTAAATTATATATTTATTATAGTACAATATTAAATATATTTAAGAGTATATTATTAATGCAAGATTATTAAAAAATGTACAACAAATTTAATCTCCTAAATAATGACAAAGATGTGTCAAAAAAAAAAAATAATGACAAAGTTTCATACCTTGTAGGATGTCTTACAAGAAGGGAGTTGAGGGTGTCATCCACCTCTTCTAATTTTTTTTTTATATATAACAAACAGGGGAGAAAAACTAAACAACCTGAGGCAAATCATCCACCTCATTTTTGTTCATCAACATTCTTGAGTAGCTTATTTTGTTTCATAGCTGCCCGAAGATTAAAACCGGTGAATTGATATGGATGGTCATTTTCAAAGTTGTCCTAATTAGTGTCGGGACCATCCCAGTAGGTGCCACTAAACAATATATGATTGAAGAGGAATCGTCACCAAGTAATTTTTTATTTTTTTTATAAAAAATTAGGAAAAAACATTGGAAAACCAATTTAGTTAGGATAACTGGTTTTGAAAAACAAGATTGAACTCAAAAGTCTATTACGAGTGGGGATGATGTTTGCGTCATAATCACTCATTTTACGAGTGTATCTTAAATTATTTGTGCAAATTTAAATTATAAATTACTTATTTTACCTAAAATTATTTACAAGAATAAAAATATTAGGAAATAATATTAAAAAAAGATAAAAGGATAGAAAGACAATTGATTTTCATTAATAATTTTTTTTTCCTTAAAAAAAATTTAAAAATGCAAGAAGGTTATGAGACGATATTTATAAAATGAAAAATGAAGGATTCAAAGGAAATAAAAATTTGGCTTCGGCCTTTTGTTTTTTTAAATCATTTGATTTCTGATTTTTATGCATTAACAAATCTCAAATAAGTTTGAACATGGCATATGAGTTCATAGAGTATCTTTGAATCTAACGTAGTGTTTGGTTCAAGGGAAATGGAGGGGAGGGGAGAAATTTTTATAGAATTTTGTTGTTTTGTTCATTTTTTGGAGGGGAGGGGAATGACTCAAGTGATTTTGGCTCCCCTCCAATATTAAGGGATTTGGAGGGGAGGGGAGGGAAGGGGGTTTAAATTATTTTGAATAGATTGACTAAAATATTCTTATTTGTGAATTTTGAATTCTAAATTTATAAGGGTATTAAAGTAATTTTGTTTTAAAATCATCATCTCATCTTGAACTAAACATGAAAAGTGTTATTTCCGCTCCCCTCCGTTAAAATCTCTCTCCCCCCTCCTCTCAATCAAACGTAATATCTAATTAAAATTTCCCCCTCCTTTGAACCAAATGTAGGGTAAGAGGTTGAGCATAACACTTGATTTTGTCGAGCCATCCAAAAACAAAAGGAAAAAAAAAAAGAGAAAGAAAGAAAAAAGGAATAAGATGTCAGTAAGAGGATTTTTTCTTATTACCAATAATATAAAACCAATATATATTATAGGCTAAAATACCTTTATTTTTTGTTTGTCATCTTTTTTTTTTTTTAAGTTTCACTCATATTTCATAACTTTAAAAAATTTCACTTTGAACCCTTAATTTGTCTATGTTAAACCATGTTGGTCTTTCCGTCACATAAAACACTAATGCTTTGTTTGGTTGCAGACAAGAAATTGAGAAGAAAGAAAGAGGGGAGAAAAAGAGACAAGAGAAAGAAAAATATGAGAAATAGAGTAGATTACCTACTAGATCTTCGAGTGGAAGATATTAAAGTTCATATGGGATGAAGCTTTCGTAGCCTCAAGTATTCATCTCAGAGGTAATTTCATAAAGTGATGTTAGATTTTGTATTGGTTGGTTGAAAAAGATGAGAAAAAGAAGAGAGAGATGCAAGTCTTCGCTTTTCCTTTGTTTGATTTGATAGAAAATGAAAAAAAAAATGCATTTTTGTTGAATAGACTGTCATGTCCCTGATAATATTAATAATAATTTAAAAAACCAAGAGTTATTAACAATAAATTTATTTTTGAAATCCATAAATAAATTTATTTAATTAATTAAGAATATTTTTTAACAATAAATATTTTTAAAAATCCATAAAATTATTTTCCTAATTAAATTAAATTGTTTTAAAAAAATTAACATTTATTGTTAATCTTTTGTTCTACACTTCTACTTCTACCCTCTGAACATCCCGTCCAGTCACATCGTCGTCCCTGGCAAATTCACGTGAGCAGTGCAATTTAAATCCCCAATTACTTAATTGGTGTATTTTTTAAAATATTTACCTAACTAGTGTATAACATATTAAAAGTCGTATCTAATACTCACGACTCATTTTTTATTCACAAAATAAAAAAAATTAGGAAGTTGTATACTCTACATACGATTTATATTTTTTATTATTTTTTATCATAAGTCGTGTATAGTGATAACGACTTTGCCATTATGGTGACTTTATATTTATATATATTTATATATATATTTATATTATTCGTTTAAAATTTTTAAGAAATCATATGGTGACTTTACTAGAAATGTACATCATGTAAGCATATAACCCACAAATCTCAAGCACGTCACATGTACAATACAATCATCACATAAAGTCCTCTTAGATGATCACATATACACAAAGCCATAATCCAAATACTTAGAACTTTCTAGACAACACAAACACAACATAAACCACACACACACAATATTATGAAAATACGACTTTATTTATTTTATTTTATTTTTAAATTTTTAAGAAATCGTATTCAACACTTACCACAATTGTAATATTTTATTTTATTTTTTTAGAAAAGTGACCAAGTCGTATGTTACATATACGACTCCATAGAATAAATAAATAAAATTTAAATTCATATTTTCATAATATTGTGGGTGTGTGTGATTTATGTTGTGTTTGTGTTGTCTTGAAAGTCCTAAGTATTACGGTTATGACTTTGTGTATATGTGATCCTCTAAGAGGACTTTATGTGATGATTGTGTTGTACATGTGACGTGCTTGCGATTTGTGGGTTATATGCTTATATGATATATGTTTCTAGCAAAGTTACCATATGATCTTTAAAAAAATTAAAATAAATAAAGTGTAAGTATTGACTATTGGCCAATTTTTTGTTAAAAAAAATTATAAAAACAATGAAGTCATATCCTTGGGATATGACTTGTAAAACATGATATAAAAAAAATATATAATGATAAAGTCGTTACCACTATATACGAATTATGATAAAAAAAAAAATATATATATAAGTCATATGTAGGGTATACGACTTCTTAAATTTTTTTTTTATTTTGTGAATATAAAAATGAGTCGTGAGTATGAGATACGACTTTTAATTATGTTCCACTACCCATAGTTATGAATTACACTAGTTACATAAATATTTTAAAAAGTACACCAATCACATAATTATGGATTTAAATTGCACTACTTACATGAATTTGCCGTCGTATTTCTTCTTTTTTATTCAAATCTGTGGCTTTCTCTTCTACGCTTCTACCATGCACAGCACAGTGACGAATGCTTGAGAAGGGCAAATGGGGAAAGGCAAAAAGCGTGCAGCACTCCTCGGTCCTCCCCTGTTTTCGGATCCCGTTTTCTTTCTCAGTTGTGGGAAGAAAATAATTTGGGGTGGTACCTACTTATTTTATTTGAGTAATGTTATTTTGACATCTGGTTATCATGGGATACCCTAATATTTTAATAGGCTATGAACCAATGAAATTAAGAGAGAAAAAAAGCAAAGTTATTCATGACCTACTAAAACACCAATTTGGATGTCAAAATAAATTACTCTTTTATTTCTCTTTTTCTTGTTTCTCAACTGTGCCAAACAGGGGAAAAGACTAATTTCTCCTCTGTTTCTCTCTTCCCTCTTTCTTTCTTATCTGCATTCATCTATATCAAACAAGCTGCACACAGTAACAGTGTTAACTTTCGCTCACTTGGAAGTTGGAAAACGCCCATGTGATGTGATGATTGATGTGTCATCCACTTCAAAAAATGACTGTTCAAGCTTCTTCCCCAATATAAGCTAGCGCTAGGTTAGGGTTTTGAACCATTTTGGTTTTCTCCCCCAAATCTTCAAGTCCATCCGTCTTCTTTTTCTGTAATATCGCCGTTTGATACACCGTCCGTTTCTTGCCGTTCGAATTCGTGGAGGATTCAACAGTCAACCATGGAGGACTCGCATGAATCTCAAAGGGCACCTTTATGCCACTGTGGGGACCCGGCTGTTCTTCGTACGTGTTTCACAGCTGCCAATTTCGGTCGAAAATACTGGGCATGCGGGAACAACCACAATGTATAAGTAGCTAAATTTCTTGACCATTATTACAAGTTGTTTTTTTGTGTTTTCTGTTTTACTGATACAATTTGATTTCTCTCCCATTGACAGCAACATCATCAGGATGGAGTTGAGTGGTACCCAGATGAAGGATCTGATGAAAGGGATCTCCTTATTAGGGAGATTGCTGTGCTTGAGAGTTCCATAGCCAGTAACAGAAGATGGATTAGGTTCTACAAGATTGGTTGTTGTGTTTTAACTGTGATGATTGTAATTGTTGTGACAATGTTATAAGTGGCAAAGATGAAGTAATGTTAGTTTAGAGCAATGTAATTTATCATCATCATTTTAATTTCATCTTAGTTCAATGTAACTTTTGTTCAACTTATTTTGAAATGGAACTGAGATTTGAGTTTGTTGTGTTCTCATTTTTACTGTTATTTATTTGATGGTCATGTTCATAAAATGAAATCCATTGCTCAACAAAGTAAAAAACTAGACACTATAAGCCCATCAAACTAGATACTTGAAACACCAACTTCATGGCCTCAACAGGGGGTGCTCTTTTTGTGGCCAGCTTCTGTCTCATAGTAGTCCCAACTGGAGCCTAAAGAGGTGTGCTTGCAGTAGGAGAAGCTGCATATGTTGCAGATATTGCAGCTTGGATAGGTTTGCTTGAATATGGTTGAACAGCTGTAGTAAGACCACTTGCAGGTGTTGAAGCTGTCTTTGGTCTTGACAAAAGATCCAGCAGATTTTGGTGGTGGCTTGTTGCTAGAAGTGGGTCTTCCTCTTTTTGCTTTGACAGTCATTGCTGGATGAGTAGAGGGTTGGATAGGCTGATTGGCTTGTTGGATAGGTGCATGCTTGATCAGGCTGAATCTGGGTCTGTGCAGCTAGCTGAGCTTGTGCATTGGACTGAATACACAATGCTAAGTAGTATTCTACTAAACAAACTGAAAAATAAGTTGTTACAGATGTTTTATACCTTGTAAGCTAGTGGTTGGTGCGTTCAGACTCCCTTCTCTTGTCTCTTCTTAATTTTTGGCAGAATGCTTCCCTCCAATGAGGCAATTTTCTACCTATTGGTAGCCCATCTCTCCATCATTATTCTGATCTCTTCCAACATGGTCACCAGTGGCGGATCTTGGCAAAAATTTTTGGGGGTGCCATTAATTAGTAATTAAAATAATGTAATTGAAATTTTAGAACAAAGTATGTTAGGAGCTTATTTTTCCATCAAAATCAACTATCCATATTTAAGGTGTTGCACCTAGATGGGGCACTCTAGAACAAACCATAGTTGTGTGGGCCATTAAGGTGACCCACTTGTGAAATCTGATGAAGGCCCATTCACTTAATTAGGTTCTTGGGATGATTTTTCAGAGGGCTTAAGAAGCTATGAGTAGAAGATTAAATATATGATTAGCAGCCATGGGAAGTAAAGCTATTCTAACAGAGAATTTTACATCCATTGTTCTAACTTCTGATCTTCTCTGTCTTCCTCCTTACCTTTGTTGAATTCTTGTCAACCAAACCCTTCACCGCCTAAAACTACCCCAACTCAATTCCTCCCCAATCGATTGCGTGGTCATTGGCGGCAACATCAGAGACCTCTGTACTATGCCGCCACCTAAGCCCTTTCCACCAATGTTGCCGCCAACGTCGTCGTCACCGAAGCCAGAGACAAAGTCGGTGGCAATATCATCACCTTTGAGAGGGACAATTATCCATGGGAAGAAGGCCCTCATAGTTTTTAGCTCTTTGATTTGATGCTCACCAAGATGTTCTTCTTTGGCGCCCTCTTTTTCATCTCCATAAGTTTCTTTCTCCATGGGAGGGTGATTCAGTAAAGTTTTAGGGGTGCCATTAAATTCTTTTGGTATTAAAGAAATTTGGTTAAAAAAATTTGGAGGGAGCCACTGAGAAGATCCTCCTCTGATGGTCACCATTGGCGGCTTGCCTCTAGCACCAACAATGACACTGTTAAAGCCTTCAGACATGAGCTATATGCTATTTGGACACATTTTTAGAGTCGAACACGTATTATATTGTCCTTTGTACATCAGTTTTTATTGTTTATTTTTATTCTTCTATCCATGTTTCTAATCTTGTAATTATTAATTTTATTAAATCTATTTGTCTATCATATTCTTTACAATCACAATATGCACAATGATATTTCATATGTCTATTATATGCATCAGATGCAGCATCCTTTAATCTTTGTATTAGTTCTTTTAGATTATTTTGTTCGGATAAATCTAACATGCTTAGTCTATAAACAAATTTTTCTATATTTTGGGAATCTATATTAATCCAAAAATCTTTCAATTCTAAACTTTATTTTTTCTATTATTGATTCTATATTTCTTACGATATCTTCGTATCTATCACCAAATTCTTTTAATGAATTTAAATAATTTCTTAACATAGCTAATTGTTGTTTTAGTTCGTGTAGTCTTTTCATTTTACTTTTATTATCTTTCTAGTACTTAGCTCTGATACCAAAGTGGTACCACCCTAATAATAATATTTTCACAGTCGATTTTAATATTTTTCATCTCTAATTATTATTTCGAGTGGTTTGGAACATATTCCATAATAACCTTTCCATATCTAAGTCTATTTCATAAAGTTCTCTAAGTATTTGTTTACGTTCTTCATAATATTCTAGTTGTATTCTTTGACGTATTTGATTTAAATATAAATTTTCCTGCCAGTATTGATATTTTAATTTAGTAATTATCATTTGTCTACAGTCTTTTGGTAAAGTCATAGTTAATATACTTAGTATTTCTTTTTCCATTTAGTCATCTGGCCAATCATAGTCTTCGTATTCTTCTAGTAGTTCATATTCAAATGCCAATCCTATTTCTTCCATACAATTCCATTCTATATCTAATGATATATGTGTTAAATAATAGTCTTCCTGTCTAACTTGTTCTTTTATTTTTTCAATTATCAATTGTTTACAATCAATGGGTAAGTTCATCATTAAAACACTAATTATTTCCATTTCTATTTGATCATCAAATTCTGAATATATTTTCATTCTATTGTTCCTCGTTGTCACTCTCTTCGAAAAGTGGTGCTTTTATCTTAAAACAATTAGATGTAGTATTTGAGGATCCTATTCCCTTCAATTTCTCTATTCCTTCTTTAATTCGTTTTCTATATTTTTCTCTTTTATTTTCTAGGTCAATTAATTCTTTTTCTTTTTTTATAATATATTTTTCTAATAATTCTCTTCTTCTATTTTCTGGGTCTCTTTTAATATAATAGTCGTATACTTCTAGGAAATTTTTAATATCTCTCTTGCTTTTGTCTATTGTAGTATAATTTTTTTTAAGTATTTCTTCTAATTCTTCTCCTTTATTGATATTCTATTTCTCATGTATTGGGCTAGATCTCTTACTTGGTTTGATAATTTAGTATAATTTTCATCTTCATTAATCTTTTCTGGTTCAGGGAAAGTAATTGGTTTTAGGACTTGTTTAAAGCTCAATGATTTTGGACTATTTATAGATATTCCTAATTCAGTTATTTCATTTCGTTTAGGATAATAAATATTTCCTATTTCTTCAAAAAGTCTTGGTATATCGATTCTATCATTATTTCTAAAAGTAATGCTATGATGTGAGTTTGTCAATGCATAGTTAACACAGTAGGTAATTGAGAAGATTTTATCTCCTGGTCTCATTAAATTTCTTCTTAAAAGTCTATGTTCTAAGGTTAATGATTGGTCTAGTCTCTGGGTATCTAACGGTACACCAATATTTGGGTGAATCTCAAATTTTAGCTTAACGTAAGCTAGGTTTCCTTCAATTACTCCTAGTATTTTGTCCTTTAAATCCGTTATCCTATCATCTTTTAATACTAGTTCTATGGGTGAATTTATTCCTTCCTGAAAGGTAGCTTTAATTAGAACCTGTATGGCTCCTATATGAATATATCCTATCTTTTTTCTATGTGCTTCCTTTTTTAAGTTTCTTTTTAATTCTATTAATTTCCTTTTGTTTAATAGTTGAATACAAGTGTTTCCTTGTGTCTCTGATATATCTATTGGCGATTCATTAACTATCTTTCCATAATATATAATATTTTCTTTCTGGTTAAATCTTTTCATTTTTCCTCCTAATTTCTTCATATGTTGTATCTTTTGCTAGGTCTAAGTCTTCTTTCTGTATTTTTTGAAATAATTTTGGATCTATTAGAATGCTTCCTTCAAAATTTCCATCTTCTTCAGTAATTTGTAAGTGTTCTACATCAGTATTATCATTTCGTTCTCTTTCTATTTCAGACATCACTAATTTCTAGAATCAATATCACTGAGAATGGTTGCTTAATCATACCTGATTGGGTTTCTTTGATCAATCTGGATTTCTTCTGTCCACTGCAGCTTCCTCTTAGTCAAGATTTAAGTGAAGTAAGTAGTAAAATAATTGGAGATTTTAGTAAAGAAGTAACAATCTTTATTGATAGTAGGTAGGATGGGTACATAGAACCATAGATAGATCCACTCTTAAGGATCTGACTCGTACTCCTAAGGAGACAAGCACACTTTCTCACAAAGAGAAGTCTCAACACATGAGAGGACTCTTCTTCGCTCTGCTTTGCCTCAGTATAAGAGGTCTTATTTATACACAGAAGGGGACTAAGTTTATTTACAAAACAATCCTTACATTGTTTTAGTCTATTACTCAGACTCAATAATTTACATATGATGTATGCACTTACGTCATTCTTCAATTATGGCTTCATCTGAGTCATTGTTCATTTGCCGACAGTCCTTCTTTTCTACGCATCGTTCACATACGTGATTCCCATTCTGTCTAATCATTGAACAAAGTTGATCCAGTACATTTGGACGGTAATTCATGGATGGTCCTTGGAGTGTGTAGAAGGGTAATTCAAAATTTGTCAATAGTGCCAAGTCTCTTTCTTTAATTATTCTACCACCTGTTTTGCTAAGGAGCAAAATGTGTGGTCCCTTGTATAGTGCTTTGATGTAGGAATCCTTTCCAATAATTTGACATTGAGTGAAAATACTTGCCAGTTGATTAGCTATTATTGCAGTAATTTGATCTTCATCGAAGTCTTCTCTAGTCAGTTCATCTCTCATGGAAAAGCTGTTATTGCTTATTCCAATAAAGACTAAGTGCTTTGCTGGCTGTTTAGTAGTGAAGTCAGGATAAGCTGAGTAGAATTTTAAGAAAATAGTCCTTTCTTTTGCGACATTGTTCTTGTAATTCTTGACAGCTTCTTTTAGACTATATGGAAACAGATCAATCTCTTCTAAGTCTTTGTTCAAATAGAGACACTCAATAAGTCCAAACTGGAACATATTGAATGTCAATATTGATGATGCAGCTGGAGTAATTATGGATTTTACTCCAAATATGTTTTGATTCACCATGTAAAAACAATTAATCTTTTCTTTCTTGGACCAATTAGTTAGTCTTTTAATGTTTTCAGTAAATTTATCTTTGGAAAATTGAACTTGAAGTTCATGATCTTTCCTGGAAGTAATTGGATAGTCATCAATGGAAGAAGGGAGTTTTCCAAGTATCTTCATAGTTGTTGTTGGTTCTGCTGGTTTCTTTACAGTTTCTGAGAAAGTTCTTGGGTCAGAAGTTCTTGGGCCAAGATAGATTTCTTTACCCTTGTTTTGATAGTTCTTCAGTGCCTTTTATGCTTCTTCCTGGGTTTTATGTGATTGGTGGTGAACTCCAGCGAGTCCAATGCAGTGAGGGGGGCTACTTTGCTCCAGTCATCATAAACATGGGCGGAGGGAGGGGGGACCAAGGGATGCCATGGCCCCCCTCCCCATGTTGTCATCTTATATATATATATATATATATATATATATATATATATAAAACAATTAACTCTTATAAAAAATGATTGGCTTAAATTTAATTAAAATAAGTACAATTTCAAACACTTAAATTACACTTTTTTAGAATTCTAAGATAGATACAATTGTTTACATTAAAAAAAGAAATTGATAAAAATAGACCACATATGATAATAGATGATTTTTTACTCTATGAAATGTCGTGTGTACAATTGAAGAAGTGAATGTTTTAGATATAAATCTATTTGAGTAATTTATATTATATTAAGTTATTATGAAATTTGTATCATATAATTGTTTTTATATATTAGTTAATTTTTTATGAATTAAAGTAGATTTACACTGACATCCGCTAACATTTTGACATGTGTGCTTTTATTTTAATAACTATGAGAGAGAAATAATAATTACGCTGATTTGTCAAGATATCATTGGATATTTGCGTAAACAAAATTACACTGACACTGTATAAAAATTAATTAAACTTATTTTTTATTACTATTTCATGTTATGTAAATTAGATTTTAGCCCCCTTCATCGAAATTTTTTGGCTCCGCCCCTGATCATAAATACCTGGGAAAGGTCCATTGAAAATAGCATAGTATTTATCCTTGGTGTTTTCTTGTATCTTCTGTTTGATTTCTTTCAGAGGGTTTTCTGTTGAAGATTCTCCTTTGGCTTGTAATTGGAGTTCTAATACTTCAATATTTGTTTTAATCAAATCCAGTTCTTTCAGCTTCTGCTTCTCCAATGCTTTTTGCAGTTGTAGCTGCTTCTTCAGTGATTCTGCTGTCTGTTGCTCCATTCTCGTGATAATATATCTGCAAGAACATTTTTGTCTCCTTTTATGTGAGAGATTGAATAATTATATTCGGCAAGTTTCATTTGTCATCTAATCAATCGTCCCTGTTTGTAGGTTCCTTTATGATTTATATTTTTAAAACCTGCAACATAAGTCGAGTCCGTTCGGACAATAAATTCTTTATCCAGTATATAAATCCGATGTTTTTCCAACATTCAGATTAGAGCCACTGTTTCCTTTTCATGAGTAGGATAATTAATTTCACTGTCTGAAAAAGTCCCAGACATATATCGGCATAGTAATTCATTTTTATATCCAGGGGGTTTTGCTTTCATAACACCTCCCCAACAGTCATTTGAAGCATCGGTCTCAATAATAATTATATCGTCATCCGATGGATGATATAGCTCGAGAAGTTCCCGGCATAAGTCTTTCAATTTAATAATCAGTCTATTATCTTCCTCAGTCCAAGACCAGATGGCGTCCTTCTTTAGCTTTTGCTGAAGTATTTTCCTTTCTGCTGCAAGATTCTTTAGAAAACCTTCATTTGAAATATATGTTAGTAATCCAAGAAATCTTTGCAAATCCTTTTTATCTTTTAATTTTGTTGGAAAATTCTGAAGTTTTGCTAATACATGTTTCTGCATTATTATTTTTCCTTTTTCAATTTCTAATCCTAAGTAATTAATTTTATTCCGAGCTAACACAACTTTCTTTTTACTTAAGACTACTCCATGATCAAGACATTTAGTAAGAATTAATTCTATCTTATTGAAATGATCATTTAAATCCTTATTGGTAAAGACTAATATATCATCAATATATATAAGACAAAAGTCCTTGAATTCCTTGAGTATCGAATCCATTCTTCGCTGGAAGATTCCAGGCGATTGCTTCATTCCCATTGGTAGTACATTCCATTCATATTGTCCTTGAGGACAACTAAATGCGGTTAATCACTACAAGAAATTCGCGTATTTCCGACGGCCAAAATCCGTCGGTAACCTTAAAAATCCGTCGGAAATACGATTTTACCGATGGATTTCCGTCTGCCAAAAATCCGTCGGTAAAATGCTCGTTGGAAACTGATACCGACGGATTTGTCTATCCGTCGGTAATTACCGACGGATTTACAGAAGGAAAAATTGGTGGGTAAGTGGTGGCTTTTGCGACGGATTTTTTCGACGGATTTTTTCCAATGGATTTTACCGACGGATTTATCCGTGGTTAAAATTTCCAACGAGAAATTTGGAAAGACCATTTCCGACGGATCTATCCCTCGATAATTGTACCGACAACAATATCCGTCGAAAAAATCCGTCGGTAATATTTTTTTTATTAATTTAAATTTTTTTATTTTTATTAATGGTTAATGATTTCTTTCATTTTATATAAAAAACATAAAAATAGAAAACATGACCAAATTCATAGTAAGTGTAACAAAGTTCTAATTGAAATTTTAGTGCAAAAAGGAGTATTGTTTACATGAAACAAAGTCTAACCAGTTATTAATATTCAAAATATAGTTCTCACTAACGACTAACTAATAATCTGAATACTCCGGCGAGTCCTGTTGGTCATCCTGTCTGTCATCCTGCTGCTGTCGCAGGGGATCTCTGCCTTGCTGTTGTTGGTTGTCGCGTTCTTGTCGCACCTCATCTTGCACGCTAGCTGGTAGTAGTGGGAGGACATGAGTGAGTGATGACTGGAACTGGCGAGTCAACCTATCGTTGTTTTGCAACGCCTGACGAGCAACCTCCTCACTAGTAGCAAGTCGTTGTCTCATCTCGACCATCTCCTGTGATTCTTGAGAGTGGCTGGAACTTGCCTGTGAGAAGCTGCCTTCGGGTCCACAACCATGAGCAAGGTTTCCAATCCCATAAATTCGTCCCTTCTTCTTACCTCCAGCAGCCTCGATCCAACAGCGAGCCCGAAGTCTCTCCTCCTCAGCGGGATCTGAGGGGTGGATGCTGAGCCATCAATGCTGGATGTAACCTCAGATCTTGCTTGAGAAAGGTTGGCCTCAAAATTAGCCTATTATTCACAAATACATACATTATGTTAGAAATATAATAAAAGTTATGAAGATACAAAAATAGAACAAGCAAGAAAAGAAACTCACATGTGTCCGCCTAGATCTCCCATCAACAAACTCACCGGTACCCTTCCTTACATGGGTTTGCTCAAAGACTTCATCTAACAGTATAGGTCGCTTAAGCGCCGCAGCCTTCAAACAAAAGCATCAATAGTTGATAAACATTCAATATATCTGCATTTCAATTAAAACAAATGTATTTTTTAAATATACGTCATACGTACCATACCACGGGCATGCTCATGGAAGTCTATGGAGCCACCCGTGTGCAAGCTCCCACCATTTTCAGACGCGCGATTTCTCTTAGCTTTGTTACATTTTTCGCGATAAGCAGGTACATTCCACTTCTCGCACAATTGATTCCAAACATCAGGTCCCATCCAAGGGGTTTTTTTTTCCCGCATTCCGAGCATCACTGAGCTCCTCAGATAGTCTTTTAGAGGCTTTAGTGTGAAAGGTCTTCTTGATTATTTCGCATTTCACGTGTCTTTGGTGGATGTAACGGAGGTGAGGGGCAAATAACATATTAAAAGCAATCATACCACCAGTTTGACAAAACACTTCAACATAATAGTGCATTGCCCTAGGCTAGTTTTCTCTCTCTCTTATGTGGGAAGCAGAGTGAAGGAGGTGTGGGCAAGAAGAAACATTTACTCTTGTTGGGACCCGAACACTATACCCTGACAGATTCAATGGTCAGTGTGATCTGCTTAAAAGAGCAGAAACTTATCTTTGAATAATCATGGGGATAAAGGAAGAAACGGTATAAAAAGGATAATTCATGAGGCTTTATTTTGAGCTCACCAACATATGCCCCAACTAAAGTAGACAGACAATACTCAGATGAGAATCATCTTCTATGTTTATCAAATATCCTGTTCTAACAATTAGTCACAACTCACAAGTACCCTTGATTTTCTTGGATGCTTGAAATTCAATCTAGCCTTATCCAAACACGATTTTCTAGCCTTGTGGTCTAGGCCACAAGTATTCTACAAACCGTATGCATATTACCATAGCCTTCAAGGGTAAAGTTCTGAAGTGTAAGCAAATGTTTGCAGTTAGATCCCCCAAATAACACTGAACTATAAGTAATAAACTAAAAAAGGAAGACTACAGAAATTTTATTATACTACATGCTATTATAGTCAGTCCTGGAGACCATCAGTTATCAATTTATAGGTCAACTCTTTCAAGTTTGGTAGTATTATTCTCAGGAAACCATCAGACAACTTATGGAAGACGTAATAAACAATAAGCAACTATTCAAACGAGCTGTAGTTCAACTAGGACCATTCCCAACATAAAACAAGAGATGATTAAGTTAAATGGATGTGCTGGTGCCAGTGAATTGATCCCAATAGCACAAAGACACAGAGGGAGACTTGTGGGCTGAGAACATGCTAATTCAAACCCCAAAACCTACTCGGAGAAACTAGATCAATCAATTTATAACCACATCAAACAAAGAACCCACAAAAACCATTCAATTAAGAGAACCCATCAAAATCTAATCCAACAAATTTCTGAACTTCTTCTTAGGTTGTTAATAAATAACTACTTTATCATATCAGGTGGAACTATATTATATCATCTTCATAGCAAGTAAAATTTATAAATGTAGTTGCAGGTTTGTTTGTACCTACAGTAGCCAACAACAGCAGTACAAGCAGCAACGGAGGGTGGGTTTGTTTCAGGCGGAGTCGCGGTTCAGTGCCGGTGGAGTCGTGGTTCGTTGCTGGCGGAGTCACGGTTCGATGCTGGCCTCCTTGGTTCGCGCGGCCTTTGCCCTTTCGTGGGTGGGTCGCGTGCCTCCTCCTTGGTTCGAGCGGCCAAAGCCGTTTCGTGGGGGCTGGGCGGCACTGTTAGTGATGATCGTCGGAGGTGTAGCGGCGCCGGAGGTTGCTGTCAACGTCTGGTTCGTGTGGCCGCTGCTAGTGAGAGGGTGCGGTACTGTGTGAGTGGCTGCTGCTGAACGAAAATACTTAGGGTATAGGAGAAAGTCAGTTTTAAAATTAAATCGGGTTTTCGACGGATTTATAATCATTACCGACGAAGTCAGTTTTAAAATTAAATCGGGTTTTCGACGGATTTATAATCATTACCGACGGATATATTTACCGACGGATATATCTTTGTTTCTGACGGATTTTTAAAGATCGTTTCTGACGAATTTTTTATTATTTCCAACGGATTTTTATCCTATTTTTGTCCGCCATTCAATAGTAGTTATTTTAAAATTTTCCAACAATAATCTTACCATTTCAGACGGATTTTCTTTTCTGACAAATTAGTCCGTCGGTAATTTCCTTCGCAAAGTTTCCCGAAAAAAGGCGGGAGTTTTTCCATCGAACTTACCGACAGAAATTCCCTCGGTAATACTATTCTACTCATACCGACCACCATAGTCTGTTTTCGATGGATTTTTCCGTCGGTATAAAAAATGTACCGACGAATTTAAATCCATCGGTAAAATTCCGTCGGTAATAAGCATATTTCTTGTAGTGAATGCTTTTGATTCTTTAGTCAATCTAATTTGGTAAAATCCTGATTTACAGTCAAAGGTGCTAAATCAATTCATATTTCTAATTCTTTCAATAATTAAATCCTTTCTTGGGAGGAAATCAACATCTCCTTCCATGGCATCATTTATTTGTTTGTAATTAATTACCATTCTTCTTTTACCTCTTTTTATTTCATTATGATTTTCTACATAAAAAGCTGGTGCTGAGTGCTTGCTCTTTGATGGTCTAATTAATCCTTTTTTTTTACACATTTCTTCAATATCATTTGCAAAATCATTGGTTTACATTTTACTTCTTTTGTTGGGTCTTTTAGTTTTAATTCCACTAGTTCAGTATTTTTATTATTTACCCTAGGATCTAAGGGATTTTCACTACATACTTTGTCTAGAAGTTCTTCTATATGGGCTGGAATTATTCTATTTGATTCTAAATTTATAAGTACATGGCGAATTTTTGTACATATTTCACTAATAATCTCACCACAGTTCAACTTGCGAGACCCTGATATTTGAGAGTATTTACATGCCGAAAAATGAGTAATTGGGATTTTAATAAATTCTCTATGTTGTTTTTGGTAAATATATGGTGTTTTTAAGGTTATATATTCCAGGTATTGGCAAAACGGTGCGTAAAGCCTTAGGAAATTATTTCCAATTATTATCTAGTCCTGTTTCTTGTTTTTATATTCTTGGTACAATAAATACTTTTTCTTGTATAGTCAAAGCAACTCTAGTTACTGCCCAATATATTGGATGTATTGATCTATCTGCTATTTGTATTTTTATTGGTTTTTCCAGTTTTTCCCATTTATTAAATAGTGCTTCTGTTGCAAGACAAAGACTTGCTCCAGTATCAATATAGGCTTCTGTCTCTTTATTACATTTTTCCACTAGTATTTTTATATAAGTATTATTAAGATTTTGTTTCTTCTGAAGTTAATTCATCTTCTGAGTATTCATATATACTTATATCAGTATTGCTTAATTCTTCTTCTAAGTGTTCTAGTTCATATATTTGAAATACTTGTTTTATTATTTTTGATTTCTCTTTAAAATCTTTATTATTTCTTTGAGGGCATTCATTGGCATAATGTCCTTCAACATTACATACCCAACAGACACATTTCTTTTTCCCCTTTGGACAATATTTCCTTGGTGTTAATCTCTTTTTCCTAAAATATTTCTTTTTATTATTTTTATAGTATGTTTTCTTTCTTCGATAAGTTTTCCTTAATTTTGGTTTCCTATAGTATTTCTTTTTTCTTTTCATTCTTTCATCACAACCATATTTTCCTGGTTTTTCAATCTCTGGGATGTCACAACAAATGACAGTACTTCTCTATTCAATTGTCTTATTGTTTCTCTAGCCAGACACTGTTCTCTTAATTCTTGATATAAGAGTTGAATAACTCCTCCTAAAGTATTTGCTGTTTCTTCAGGTCTTAATTCCCATAATTTATTTATTTTTGAATTAAGTGGGTATGTTAATTTATCTATAAAAATATATTTATATATTTCTTTAGATTCTTCAGTTAATTGATAATAGTATTTTTGATATTCGCAAATAAAGCTTTCTATTTGACACATATCAGAAATTTGCATTTTATTTAAGTGTGACTTAGCGTTTTCAACTAAAGTTTTATTTACTGTCTCTCTTTTCTCCATCATATTATATCCTAAAAATTCTTGATGAATTAAAGTCATGATTAATTTAAGATAGTCCATATTGGTATTTACCATGCTACCATAGCGAGTCCAGTCTTCATTTTTGATTCCTATTAAATTTTTTTGTATATTTCCCATTGTTTTAAAAGTTATAAAATTCTTAGTTTCTAAGAAGTTTAGTTTTTTTAAGTCTATCATCAGTTACTATTAGTATCATTTCATTAGTCCATTTTAGAAGTATTTCTTCCTTATTTTTTGCACAATCAAGATTTAGTATATTTCCAATATTAGTACTATCATATCGTGGTTTAAATTCTTCCTGAATTTTTGTCCATTTATTATTATTATTTGCATATCCTTTATTATACATAGTCTCTTCTTCCTACTTATCCCAAGCTCCATTAGGTGTATATTTATATTCTTCCCATTTTCTTTTTCCACTATATTCACCTTTTTCCATTCTTATATGGTTTTCTTCAGATTCTGAAGAAGATCATCTAATACTATTTCTTCATTTTCTTTATCTATCTGGTCAATATGTTCTATTTTATGTATTTGATTATTTTCTTCCTCAGCTATCTTGAGTTGTTCTAGTAATTGTTGAATTTCTTCTAAACCATTTGATTTTCTCAATGTTTCCATATATTCATCTTTTAACCCCTCCATACGGATACAGGTGTAGGTATTGATGGTTCACTACTGGGTTCTTGCTTTACTACTATTTTTTCTTCTAAATCTCTTAATTCTAAAAATTCTTCTAGATCCTTTCTTGTTACATATCTATTATTTTCTTCATCTTCTAAAAGATTTTCTAATTGTTCAAGAATTACCTTTATCCTTTCAATATCTTTACTTCCATCTATTTCACCTTTGCTCATATTATTCAACGTTTCTCTAATATTTTTTATTTCGTTTTGTCCTTTTTGTATTCTATTATTATATGTATAATTTACAATGTTATTAGTATTTTCTATAAGTTGGATAATGTTTTTATTATTTATTTCTAGAATTTTTTCCATTCTTTCAAAATGCATTGTTATTTTTTCTGATAAACCCATTATTTTGTTTTTATTTTACTGTTTTTGTCTTTTAGTCTATTTTGGTTTTTAGTGGTATTTTTATACGATGTCTAGTGTCGGAGTGTGTGTTCATTTAGCATTTCCGTTCAGACATATTGTTGAGCAATATGTCACTTTTTGGACCAGCAGTGAATCTTGACTTAGACCAGAACCTAGGTGGGATTCTGATCAAATATTTGAAGGCCTCTTCATTAACAACTCTAATCTCACTCGTCTAAAAAATTTGCTTTTAGAGAAGCTAGAAGCGTGAAACTTATTTAAAAAGTTATTTGATTATTTTGAAATCAATAATATTCTTCTTATTTCACAACTACAAAACTAATTACCAAACAAATATTATTAATTTATACAAATAACTTCATATGTTTTTTTAATTTATTATATAAAAATGAATTTTTACACAACTCCCACTAAATAAATTATCTTTAAATCACTTTTTAGCAAACATATCCAAACATAAAATAAATTATCTTATATTCAGTTATTGAAGTAATTAATATTTTTTTAAATTTTACATGTGAAAAATAAAAAATATAAAGTTGCTTACGTAAATTAGTTATGTGAAATCTTAAATTTATGAAAGGTTAATTGCATCACATTACTCAAATAATTCAAAAATATAATTAAAAAAATCCAGAAGGCATATCAAAATTCAAAAGGAACATGGAGTTGCATAAGTCACTAGTAGCTCTTGAATCAGCCCCATTTTTTCCCCCTGTATTCTGCATAACAAGTTGCATAATTAAAATAGAATAACATAAATTTACACTAGTAGAAAATATGCTTATAACGGTTGGATGCAACATCAGTTAGTTGAAAACCGATGTTACAAAAGAGGTGGCGGCAGTATCGTAAATAGCTGGTTCATTTAAAATACTTGTAACAACGGTTGTGGAATAGCCGATGTTACAAGTGACTTTTAACAACGGTTGTGATATAACCGCTTTTACAAGTGAGCAATACTAAAAGATTGGGGTGGAGGGAAAAACTTGTAACAGTGGTTGTACTTTTAACCGATGTTACAAGTGACATGTAACAGTGGTTGGCCTAACAACCGACGTTACATGTCTTTATAATTTTAACATGAAAAAACTCAAGTCTCTCTTCACTCCCTCGCCCTAACCCCTTCTTCCCTGTTTCTCAAGTCTCTGCAAAGCCTTCGTCTTCTCTTGCAAACCCAAATACCTCCACCGTCGTCTCTCTCTTCCCCCTTTCCAAAAAAAGGTCATCGCGAGGTAAGTACTGCCACACTCATGTTCCTTTTTGTTCCTTACTCCTTATCAAGCCCTAACAACTCTAAGTGTTCCAAACAGTCACACTCATGTTCCTTTTCAGTGTTCCAGTTCCTACGAGTTTTTGACCCCATTTCCAGTTCTTGCAAGTGTTTGACTCCTTTCCAGTTGCTGTGTTCTTCATCATTCGTAAGCTTTTCTTCCCCTTTCTCTCTTTTATTTTGTGTTTCTCTCTTTGTGTTTTTGTGTTTCTCTGTTTCTCTTTTTGTTTTTGTGGTTTAGGGTTCTGTTTTTAAATTAGTTTCTTAAGTTAGCTTTGCTATTTAAGTTTTTGTGTACTCTATGTTGAAAGTTCAGTGGATTAATGTAATTAGTTAGCATGAACTATTGTATGGTTTGCAGTTTTGTTTGATAAACTGCATGGATCATTTGATAAAATGAATTGCTGTTTAGGTTCTGCTTGTTATGGCTGATGTGCTTTGCTTCTGGTTAGAATATTTAAGTGATCAATGGTCATTGTTGTTTATTTGCAAACATGCATATATATATATATATATATGACTGATTCACAGGGCGGTGCTGGTAGTCCCTCGTCGGCTGGTATGCTTCCTTCACAGGGCGATGCCGGTAGTACCTCTCCCAAAAAGAGGGGTAGATCACGCACCACCATGAAAAAATTGACCACCTTCCAACCTAATAATATGAAGGGGCCGATTGAGTTTAATGGTTATGGGGAGGCTATTGGCCCACATGCTAAGGATTTTTCTAGTTTCTTGGCTGTGTAAGCTAAAAGCCATGCTAGCATATTGATTGAGGAATGGGCTAAAGTACTAGAGAATGTGAAAAATTAGATTAGGGAGTCACTCACGGTAAAGTAACTTTTAACCTCTTCATTTGTATCTATTGTATTTAAGCATATTATCATACACTAATTCCTCTATTTTGTTCTGTAATGTAGGTCCATTTTGATATGCCGAATACTGCAGCTATGAAGAAGAAAGTGCTTTCACATGCGGCTAAGCTTGGGACGAGGTTTAAGTCAACCTTGTCTAGTAAGTACATCTTTGGAGAGAAGGCCGACAAGTCTCCCACTGATGATTACCCCCGACTTTGCCTATCTCGTTTGTTGAAGTTAAATTTTTTATAATAGGAAAACCTAATTTATTTATTTAACTGAATTGACTACGTGCTATTTGTAATAGGAGAAAAGGGAAAAGGTGCAGGAGATCCAGAAAAAAAATGTCCACAAACACACGAGGACGCCCAACTGTCCAAACTTCACATGTAAGTACAAAGGGGAGCTGTCCAGGTCAACATGTATTGGTTGATGATGATGAGGAGCGGGACGATGATGAGCTAGTGGCGCCAGTGGAGTCGAAGGTATTCATATTCATTCAATTATGTCTTTCTGTATTTACAATTGAAATGACTTGACAATATTTACTATTGCTTTATCTTTGTTAATTGTTTAGGATAATAACAAAGTCGGTGGTCCATCGAATCCGTTGCAGCAGAGGGGAAAGTGTAACAACCATAATTTTATGTTTTGTTTACGTAAGAGGATTAGATTTAAGACTTGGGTTATATAGTTAAGATGTTGTTTAAGGTTTAGAGACCTTTGCATGGAAGTACGTAGCCATCTAGAGTGAGTTTGAATGTACACGAATCTTAGGGTTTTTCCCCGGTTATCGTCTTTAAGACGTATGAGTGTGAAACAAGAAATTTGGAGTTAGGAATGAGATTAGGCATTTTTGATGGTTTGAGGTTGTTTATTAGGTCTAGATGAGCCTATATCTCAAATTTGAGGTTAATCGAACGTTGAACGGACCTAGAACGCGACAATTCGTCTTCTGATCAATGGTTAGCGCTCGAGCGTGGTAAACCCAACGCTCAAGCGTCCACAGAACGCTCAAGCGTGGGTGTATCAATGCTCAAGCTTTCTGGTCAATCAGACAAGGTCTGGCGTTGACCTGCCACATCTCAATTAGGGCTTACGTGGCATCTCAGGATTGGTTGCATGACTCGATGGCCTACCTGCCTCCAACGCTCGAGTGTGGAAAAGCCAACGCTCAAGCATTGGAGCACTCAAGCGCTAGGGTCTCAGCACTTGAGCGTTGGTGCACTATCTTGCAAAAATATAAAGCTTAAGTGACTTAAGTCACTTAAGCTATAAGTGAAGAAACAGAAGGCAGAAACGTGAGAGAACATACAGAGACAGAAAGGGTAAGGTAAGGAGAGAGAGTGAGAGAGTTAGAGAGAGAGAACTTCAAGATGAGAGTTAGAGCGACTCGATCGTCCCGTCACGATTTCGAGTACGTGGTGGAAATCGTGGCGACGACGCCTTCACTTCTCTATCCTTTTTTTCTTCTCTAGTGGAGGGAATTTCTACTTTCTTTATGTTGAAATACTGTCCGTGATGGTACTCGACCTATCTTTCATTTCGGTTATCAGAATTCAATTCTGTCTTCGTGTTAGAACTCCTTGTAACGCGCTCTTCACAATGTGATGTTTAGGTGGAATTTTGGAGGCTCGGAAGCATTATTCCTGAGCAAGGCAGATTCGAGAGAAGTCGAGAAGAATGCGTTTCGTTACGTTCAAGTTACCATACGACTTTCCAGGTGGGGGAAGGAAGCCATCTAACGTCGGAAACGGCGAAGCGGCATTTATTTCGATAATGGCGTAGGGCGACCTAAACCCTACTAGAGAGCGAGTAACGGACAATGTCAATATCACATTGGGGACTACTTAGTGGTACCAATGATGATATTGAAATTGTATGTTTATCGCCGTTACGTATAAAAAATATATATATTATTTTATTATTAATGCTGACTGCTTTGACTGATTGGACTGGTTTGACTGTTATGGGTATGTTGTTCATATATGATGAGTTGTCTGTGTTATTTGTGCTTATTGGATAATAGATAAAATTATATTATATTATTTTATATTATTTATTATATATGGAGATGATTGAAAAGATGACATGTTGACATGATGGGTGAGTATTGTGATTAGAGATTTTATGAGCATTGATACAGGATGAGTATAGTGATGTATATGGGGGTTCATGATACATGAGTTCAGAAGTGCCTAACCGAGATGATTATTGTGATATGGTGATGAGACTGATGAGATATGATTATTGTAGAGGTGTTTTATGAGAGAGTGATGAGAGGTTAAGGCACTAGGGGGTGACCTGAAACATGGTCTGTGATATTCTCATATGGGTGACCTGAAACATGGTCTGTGATTGGCACTAGGGGTCTTATTCCTCGGAGGAGGCATTCCCGTGGTTTAGACTATTGGCAGGATCGTCCTAGACATTATATTATTATTGTCGCAGCTATAGTTCATGCATTGGATGAGCACCTTGGCCGTGGGATCAGTGGTGTGCACCATCGTGTATTGTGTCACTATAGTGCCATTGCTTTCTGTGGGCATTCTCCCTCCACGGACTAGAATGTGCACCGAGGACTCTCGAGACGTGTGGTTACGGATATCCGGATATGTGGCCAGACTTGAGTATACATACTACATTGCATTGCATCATGATGAAGGGTAGAGAACAAATTGTAGATGTTGTCGAGGATGGTTGTGTTGTATATATATATATATATATATATATATATATATATGGAGATGGATGTTCAGTGTGCTGTTATAGATTTAAATGTTACTAAATCCTTCCCACGTTTGACGTTATATAGTTTCTTATCCCCTTTTTCTGTTTTCTTATATGTTGTTTTCTTTTCCGTGGTACCTCAGACTCGGATTACGCTGATGGCGCATTGGGACCATCTGTGGATGGCACAACTGGCAGGGTTCCCCCTCACGGGACATTTGAGTTGGATTTCATGGATGCAAACGGGTGGCTAGTGGACCCAGTCACCTGGTTTGCTGTATATACGGGTCCCGTATTGGTAACTTCCGGCGTAGGGAACGGATCCCCATTTGGGATGGTGGGGATATTCCGAGTGGGACAGACGTTCTCATTCCCAATTGGATTCCCAGATGCACCTTTGCCACCGATGTCGCCGATGCCTGTTATGGTACCAGTCCCCGTTCCAGTGCCAGCTGAGGCACCCGCACCGGAGCCTGTGCTTGCACCAGTGCTAGAAGAGGACCCCATAGTACCAGTTCTTGATCCGATGCCTGTCCCGGAGGCATCCGCACCTCCCGAGGTTAGAGCCACCGGGTCAGAGTCTTCCAAAGTGTCCTCCAGGCTGCCGACGGATGTTTCAGAGGGCTTCAGATAGGAGCTCTTCCAGCGATAGCGGAGGAGTGGCGGGACCGTCAAGACCCTGGTGTGGTAGCGAGTGTTGTAGTTTGTGATGGCTCAGGCCAGTGCTATTTGCATAGGTGTGTGTGAGGTTTTCATGTATTTTGAGAGGGGACTAGGTGTTGAGGGTCGGTGAGGCATCTTTCCTTCAGTATTTTGATATATTTTAGTTATGATATCAGTTTGTACATATTGGGATCCTATTTAGGGGAGTCCCTTTACAGTACTTTACCAGGATGTGATGTATATATTGATGCATGTATGTATGTGTATGTTGACATATCTGTATGATAGTTGTTTATATTTAAGTTTTAAAAATTTCCACTATTTTAATATAATCACGTAACGCTGATATCACGATTAGGTTTTAATATTTTCGGGTTTTCTTTAATGGGACGTCGGGGCGTCTCATTTGGTGGTATTAGAGCAGCTCGGTTCTATACGGACTGTGAATTAAGGTGTACTGGCCATTTAGTTGAATCCACATTGGATATTGACTATGCTTAGAAGTTGGGTAGTGAGTCTGGAAGTGACATTTGTGTGACATATAGTATTATATGTCATACTAATGTGAGTTAATGATTTCTTTTGACCGGATCATGGCTCGAGGTAGAGGTAGATGACATGGTAGACGTGGTGGTGGTAGAGCTACAGAGGGGGACCCTAGAGTGGGTAACGGTGATGCTTCTCAGACTGGAGGGGGAGCCGGAGGTTGAGGAGAGTCATCTGAGACTCTCCAGACTATACGTGAGTTAGCCACAACTACGCTACAACAAACACAGCAGAACGTGCGGAGGCTCCAGATAATTACGGAGCAACAGGACCAGCTTAATCAGAGACAACAACGGAGTGGAGGACCTATGAGAGCAGGACATCAGAGGAGAGGAGGTAGTGGTTCTCAGTGGAGGAGAGGACCCTATACCAGGCCAGCACAGAGTGTTCAGATACATGTAACAGCACCGGTTGGTAGAGAGGGCCAGCAGTAGAGAGGCCCAGTCTGTTTCAGATGCGGAGGTCCGCATTATATCAGAGAGTGTCAGGAGAGACCTGGTTGTTTCATCTATGGTAAACCAGGTCACTTTGCTCGGGAGTGCAGATAGAGGGGAGTACGGCAGCAGACAGCTGCAGGCAGAGGAGCCAATACTTACAGAGGTAGAGTTGGGAGAGGAGTTCAAGTAGCAGGACGACAAACGGCAAGACCTCAGCCCACAGGGTGGGTGTCTATCGTGAGAGGGGCTGAATCCTTTCAGTCTGCAGATCTTATTCAAGGTATGTGTTTATTATCTGGCAGACTCTCGCGTGTGTTGTTTGACTCAGGGACTACGCATTCATTTGTTTCGTATGAGTGTGTAGATCATTTACATTTCCCCATTTCTCAGCTACCGTATACTTTGACAGTATCTACCTCGACAAACGATTCCTTGATTGCTATGTCTGTTTGCCTACAATGTCCCATAGTTGTTGAAAATAGGACATTCCTTGTGGATCTTATCTATTTGCTTATGTAATAGCTAGATGTTATTCTTGGCATGGATCTCGGCTAACCATGTAGTGTTAGATTGTGCCCGAAAGACCCTATCTTTTCTTGAGCCTTCTAGCATAGTATCTGCCAATGAAGGAGCAACTATGAGGAGTGACGATTCTCAGCAGTATGTGATGCTTTCCTCTTTGGAAGCTAAAGATACTCCGAGTATAGATTCTATGCCTATCATGAGGGAGTTTCCCGAGGTTTTCCCTCCTGATGTTCCAGGTTTGCCACCAGAGAGGGAAGTTGAATTCACTATAGATCTCATACCAGGGACATGACCTATATCAGTAGCTCCTTATCGGATGTCACCGATAGAGTTGGCAGAGTTGAAGAAACAGTTGGATGATATGATGAAGAAGGAATTCATTAGACCGAGTGTTTCGTCGTGGGGAGCACCAGTGTTGTTTGTGAAGAAGAAGGATGGAAGTTCTAGGCTGTGTATGAATTATAGGCAGTTAAACAAGGTAACAATTAAGAATAAGTATCCGTTGCCTAGGATAAATGATCTGATGGATCAGTTGAAGGGAGCTGCGGTGTTTTATAAGATAGACTTAAGATCGGGATACCATCAGATTAGGGTGAAGAATAAGGATATACCTAAGACAGCTTTCAGGACGAGGTACAGACACTATGAGTACCTAGTTATGCCTTTTGGTGTAACTAATGCTCCAGCAGTGTTCATGGATTACATGAATAGGATCTTTAGACCGTTCCTCGATAAGTTTGTGGTGGTGTTCATTGATGATATTCTTATCTATTCCCGTAGCCGGGAAGAACATGAGGAACATATGAGATTTGTGTTGCAGGTATTGAAAGATAGGTAGTTGTATGGTAAGTTATCCAAGTGTGAATTTTGGTTAGAGGAGGTTCAGTTTCTAGGTCATATAATCAATAAAGAAGGGATAGCAGTTGATCCAGTTAAGGTAGAGGCTGTGATTAAATGGGAGAGGCCTAAGTCAGTGAGTGAGGTGAGGAGTTTTCTATGTTTAGATGGATATTACAGGAGGTTCATTGAAGGTTTCTCGAAGATTGCGTTGCCTATGACGCAGTTAACGAGAAAGGGTACGACGCTTGTCTGGACGGAGAAGTGTGAAGAGAGTTTCCAGAAGTTAAAGACGAAGTTGACTATGTCTCTCGTGCTGACATTACCAGATCCTTTAGGACAGTTTGACGTGTATTGTGATGCGTCATATCAAGGATTGGGTTGTGTTTTGATGCAAGAGAGAAGAGTTGTGGCTTATGCTTCCCGACAATTGAGGATTCACGAAAGGAATTACCCGACCCATGATCTGGAGTTGGCAGCCATATTGTTCGCGTTGAAGATATGGCGACACTATCTTTATGGGGCTAAGTTTAATGTGTTCAGCGATCACAAGAGTTTAAAGTATTTGTTTGATCAGAAGGAGCTGGATATGAGGCAGCGGAGATGGATGAAATTTATTAAGGATTATGAGTTTGATCTTCAATACCATCCTAGGAAAGCGAATGTTGTGGCAGATGCACTGAGTAGGAAATATTTACATGTGTCCGCAATGATGGTGAAAGAGATGGAGTTGCTTGAACAGTTTAGAGATATGAACCTAGGTTTGGATTTGATTGAGGATAGAATGTGCTTAGGTATGATCACCATTAGTAGTGAGTTTTTGAGAGACCTTAGGATTAAGCAGGGTCAGGATGAATATCTACAAGAGGTGAGTCGAGGTATAAATAAAGGTAAGGTTTCAGAGTTTAGGAGAGGATCTGATGGTGTGTTGAGGTTTAGAGATCGGATATGTGTGCCAGAGGACTTAGAGCTTAGGAAAATGATATTAGAGGAGGCACATAAGAGTAAGTTGAGTTTTTACCCAGGAGCCACCAAGATGTATCAAGACTTGAAGAAAATGTTTTGGTGACCAAAGATGAAGAAAGAAGTGACAGAGTATGTGCTATCATGTTTGGTGTGTCAGAAATCTAAGATAGAACATCAGAAGCCCGCAGGTTTGTTGCAGTCTTTGGACATCCTAGAGTTGAAATGGGATAGTATAGCCATGGACTTTGTGGTTGTGTTACTGCGAACTCCGGAGAAGTTTGATGCAATTTGGGTTATCATTGATAGGTTAACGAGTGTGCTCACTTATTACCTATTAGTGAGAGATACAGTCTTGAGAAGTTGACTCAGATCTACTTCAAGGAAGTTGTGAGGTTGCAAGGTGTGCCGTCGAGTATTATCTCCGACCGAGATCCTAGATTTACATCTCAATTTTGGAAACAGTTACACAATGCTTTGGGAACAAAGTTGAGGATGAGTTCTGCTTATCATCCTCAGACGGATGGACAATCAGAGAGAACAATTCCATCATTGGAGGATCTTTTAAGAGCCTGTGTGTTGGAACATGTCGGTAGTTAGGATGAGTTCCTACCTTTGATTGAGTTCACTTATAATAATAGTTTCCACAGCACTATCAGGATGGCACCGTATGAGACTCTGTATGGGAGAAATTGTAGGACTCCATTGTGTTGGTATGAGACTAGCGAGAGCCAAGTGTTGGGTCCTGATGTGGTACAGCAAACCACGAAACAAGTTAGGAAAATAAGAGATAAAATGAAGGAAGCACAGGATAGGCAGAGGAGCTATAGTAACAAGAGGAGGAGACCCTTAGAGTTCCAAGAAGGTGATCACGTGTTTTTGAGAGTCACACTGAAGACTGGAATTGGTAGAGCTATAAAGTCTAGAAAGCTCACTCCTCGATTCATTGGACCATTTCAGATTCTTCGACGAATTGGTCCAATAGCTTACCATATAGCCTTACCACCTAACCTTTCCAACCTTCACGATGTCTTTCATGTTTCTCAGTTGAGAAAATATTATCCAGATCCCATTGAGCCTGAGTCCATACAACAACGAGAGAATCTAGAATATGAGGCTTTATCGTCTAAGATTGTAGATAGAAGGATTAAATAACTCCGTGGTAAGAAGATTCCCCTGGTTAAGGTCATCTGGGATGGTGTGACAGGAGATGCTACTTGGGAGCGTGAGGCAGATATGCAGCAACAGTACCCCCATTTGTTTTCAGGTATGTAAATTCCGAGGACGAGATTTCTTTTAAAAGGGGTAGAAATGTAACAGCCATAATTTTATGTTTTGTTTACGAAAGAGGATTAGATTTAAGACTTGGGTTATATAGTTAAGAGGTTGTTCAAGGTTTAGAGACCTTTGCATGGAAGTACGCAACCATCTAGAGTGAGTTTGAATATACACGAATCTTAGGGTTTTCCCCCGGTTATTTTCTTTAAGACTTATGAGTGTGAAACAAGAAATTTGGAATTGGGAATGAGATTAGGCATTTTTGATGGGTTGAGGTTTTTTATTAGGTCTTTATGAGCCTATATCTCAAATTTGAGGTCAATCGGACATTGAACGGACCCAGAACTCGACAATTCGTTTTTTGGTCAATGGTCAATGCTCGAGCGTGGTAAACCCAACGCTCAAGCGTCCACAGAACGCTCAAGCATGGGTGTATCAACGCTCAAGCGTTCTGGTCAATCAGACAAGGTCTGGCATTGACCTGCCATGTGTCAATCAGGGCTTATGTGGAATCTCAGGATTGGTTGTATGGCGCAGTGGCCTACCTGGCTGCAACAATCGAGCGTGGAGAAGCCAACACTCAAGTGTTGGAGCACTCAAGCGCTAGGGTTTCAACGTGCAAAAATATAAAGCTTAAGTGACTTAAGTCACTTAAGCTATAAATGAAGAAAATTGAAGGCAGAAACGTGAGAGAACATACAGAGACAGAAAGGGTAAGGTAGAGATAGAGAGAGTGAGAGAGTTAGAGAGAGAGAACTTCAAGATGAGAGTTAGAGCGATTCGATCATCCTGTCACGATTCCGAGTACGTGGTTGCGATCGTGGCGACAACGCCTTCACTTCTCTATCCTTCTTTTATTCTCTAGTGGATGTAATTTCTACTCTCTTTATGTCGAAATACAGTCCGTGACGGTACTCGACCTATCTTTCGTTTCGATTATCGAAATTCAATCCGTCTTCGTGTTAGAACTCCTTGTAACGTGCTATTCACAATGTGATGTATAGGTGGAATTTTGGAGGCTCGAAAGCCTTATTCCTGAGCGTGGCAGATTCGAGAGAAGTCAAGGAGAGTGCGTTTCGTGACGTTGAAGTTACCATACGACTTTCCAAGTGGGGGAAGAAGCCATCGAACATCGGAAACGGCGAAGTGGCGTTTATTTTGATAATGTCATAGGGCGACCTAAACCCTACTAGAGAGCGAGTAACGGACAATGTCAATATCACAATGGGGACTAATTAGTGGTACCAATGATGATATTGAGATTGTATGTTTATCACCGTTATGTATACAAAAATATATTATTTTATTATTAATGCTAACTACTTTGACTGATTGGACTGGTTTGACATTTATGGGTATGTTGTTGATATATGATGAGTTGTCTGTGTTATTTATGCTTATTGGATAATAAATAAAATAAAATAAAATAATTTTATATTATTTATTATATATGGAGATGATTGAAAAGATGACATGTTGACATGATGGGTGATTATTGTGATTAGAGATTTTATGATCAATAATACAGGATGAGTATAGTGATGTATGTGGGGGTTCATCATACATGAGTTCAGAAGTGCCTAACCGAGATGATTATTGTGATATGGTGATGAGACTGATGAGATGTGATTATTGTTGAGGTTATTTATGAGAGAATGATGAGAGGTTAAGACATTAGGGGTGACCTGAAACATGGTTTGTGATATTCTCATATGGGTGACCTGAAACATGGTCTGTGATTGGCACTAGGGGTCTTATTCCTCGGAGGAGGCATTCCCGTGGTTTAGACTATTGGCAAGATTGTCCCAGACATTATTTTATTATTGTTGCTGCTATAGTTCATGCATTGCATGAGCACCCTGGCCGTGGGATCAGTGGTGTGCACCGTCGTGTATTGTGCAACTGTAGTGCCATTGCTTTGTGTGGGCATTCTCCCTTCGTGGACAAGAATGTGCACTAAGGACTCTGGAGACGTGTGGTTATGGATATCTGGATATGTGGCCCGACATGAGTATACATACTGCATTGCATTGCATCATGATGAAGGGTAGAGGAAAAATCATAGATGTTGTCAAGGATGGTTGTGTTGTATGTATATATATATACATATATATATATATATATATATATATATATATATATATATATATATATATATATATATATATATATATATATATATATATATATATAGAGAGAGAGAGAGAGAGAGATATGGAGATGGATGTTCAGTGTGCTGTTATAGATTTAAATGTTACTAAACCCTTCCCATGTTTGACGTTAAATAGTTTCTTATCCCATTTTCTGTTTTCTTTTATGTTGTTTTCTTTTCCGTGGTACCTTAGACCCGGATTACGCTGATGGAGTATTGGGACCGTCCGTGGATGGCACAGCCGGCGGGGTTACGGGGACATTTGAGTTGGAGTTCGTGGATGCGAACGGGTGGCTAGTGGACCCAGTCACCCGGTTTGTTGTATATACAGGTCCCGTATTGGTGACTTCCAGCGTAGGGAACGGAGCCCCATTTGGGATGGTGGGGACTTTCTGAGTGGGACAGATGTTCCCATTCCCGATTGGATTCCCAGATGCACCTTTGCCACCAATGCAGCTAATGCCACTTATGGTACCAGTCCCCGTTCCAATGCCAACTGAGGCACCCGCACCGGAGCCTGTGGTTGCACCAATGCCAGAGGAGGACCCTATAGTACCAGTTCCTGATCTGATGCCTGTCCCAGAGGCACCCGCACCTCCCGAGGTTAGAGCCACCGGGTCGGAGTCTTTCAGAGTGTCCTCCAGGCTGCCGACGGATGTTCTAGAGGCCTTCAGATAGGAGCTCTTCAAGCGGTAGTGGAGGAGTGGCAGGACCGTCGAGACCCTGGGGTGGTAGCGAGGGTAGTAGTTTGTGATAGCTCAGGCCAGTGCTATCTGCATAGGTGTGTATGTGAGGTTTTCATGTATTTTGAGAGGGGACTGGGTGTTGAGAGTCGGTGAGGCATCTTTCCTTCAATATTTTGATGTATTTTAATTATGATATCAGTTTGTATATATTGGGATCCTACAAAGGGGATTCCCTTTACAGTATTGTACCAGGATGTAATGTAATATTGATGCATGTATGTATGTGTATGTTGACATATCTGTATGATAGTTGTTTATATTTAAGTTTTAAATTTTTTCACTGTTTTAATATAATCGCATAATGGTGATATCATGATTAGGTTTTAATATTTTCGGGTTTTCTTTAATGGGACGTCGGGGCGTCTCAGAAAGTCTCTTTCACCCCAAGTATTCATAATCATTCAATTAATACTTATGTTTTTATATTGTTTAGGATAATATTTACCCTTTATTCATAATGTTATATATTGTTTGTGTAGGACGACGCAACTCCGTCGAATCCGAGAAAGAGTATCTCGCTGATAGCTCGTCTGACTGTGTGGGCGCGGTGTACCAACATGACGAGCTTGATATGCCTTTGGAACATGACGGTGCTGTTACTGACTTGTTTCCTGGTTTTTTTTTATCTCGGGGGGATGGGGGGATGTGGGTGACCTACTACATGATCGATTATGGATAGCCAATACGGTTGTCAGTGTCTGGTGCACGTATGTACTTATATTTCAATATAATTTATTTATTTGAATATATTACGTAATTAACATTGACTAATTATTTCATTTCTTAGGTATCTGCATCACCTTGTTATGACAAGGGGCATCCCATCTAATTATGGATTCTCAGACCCCACCCTCATTCAGGGTAATTTCTGCATAACTGGCGATGCCATCACCAGATCCTTGCAATCCGTAGTATCTATTAGCCACTCTGAGGTATATATGGCACCACTTCTTAAGGATAACCGTTGGCAGTTGCTCCTACCACTACTGCAGGAAGCACTTTTTACAGCGGTTAAAATTGACTTGTGACGTCGGTTTTGGAGGCGACGTTGCTTAAACCGACGTTACAAGTGTAACTTGTAACGTCGATTTTCCAACCGCCGTTACAAGTTAACCAGTAACATCGGTTCAGTTTAAAACTACTGTTACAAGTTAACTTGTAACAACGGTTTGTTGTTGTTGTTGTTTTTTTTTTTATTTAAAATTGGTTTGTTTTAGTTACACTGCACCTGCAATATTTCATAGATACACACATAGAAGCATCCAGATTCACCTGGTAAAATTTAAAGATACACACAGTGAAGCTAACTAAAATCATCCAAAATTCAGACCAGATCAATGGCAGAATCAATACATATATATATATACATCATACAACAAGAAATCATATATACAACCAAAATTGATCAACCTAACTAAGTCATGATTTATTACATACACAAACTAATAATATAATTTCGAAGTATCTAAAACATAAATCTATGCATCGTGCTCAAAGTTTATATCCGCGCTCCATCAACTCTGTTCCGCCAAAGCTGCACAAGTTCAAATAGAGATTCAACATTAATTAAATTAAGCCACCAACAAAAACAAAAAATAATTAAGTAACATGGATACCTAAAAAAAACATTAATTACACTATGGAGCAAAATAAAAAAAAAATGCATAACTTACACTATGGTCAAATTTAGATCAATATCCCTTCATTATGATCATCATGAGTGACAAGTACATCGTCCACTACATTTTTCTCAATGAAAGTAGGCATCCGTGATGAGAAAGAAGGAGTCTTAGGTATATCAAGAGTTGAATCTTGATTTTCATCACTACCATTATGCATGCTTTTTCCTTGGAGAACCACTGATCACCTTTTGTTAGAAGGATCATTGATATAAAACACTTGTTTTGCTTGGGAAGCCATGATGAAAGGCTCTTCCGTATGACCAAACTTGTTAAGGTCTACCATTGTAAATCCTAATTTATCGGTTTGTACACTACTTTTACTGTCAACCCACTTACATTTAAAAACTGCCACTGTAAATTTAGTGTAAACGACCTCCCAAATTTCTTCAATGACTCCAAAGTAAGAGACAGTGGCCATAAGAGGGTTTGTATCTTTTAAACTAGAGAAGTGCATGGACTCAGCCACGATCATAACCCCACTATTTTGCATGGTACTCTTGTCATCCTGGGACTTTGTATAAAAGGAAAACTTATTGATGTCGTAACTGCTCCAACATATGACATTAAAGTTAGGCCCACGTGCAAGCCATTTTAATGTATCAGAAGCAGTACTACTATCCTTTAGAATTTCTTCTTTAAACTATTGTAAGAAAGTCCTGTTATGCTTGTTCAACAACCGCTTGTCGTTCATTCGAGGGTTTTCTTCCTGGACTTTACTTTTGTGCTCACATAAGTAATGATGAAATTCATTAGTGTTATTCAATATATACTAATGTGCTTGAAGAACTTCCTCCCGACCCTTGCCCGTAACAGTTTCACCTCGTGTACCCTTACCTTCACATCTTCCATCATGACGAGACTTAGGAATCCCTATAGGTTCCGTTTCAGAAGTTAGTCTGAACAAAACTCAACAGCTTCTTCTGCAACGTACCTTTTAACAATAGATGCTTCTAGACGTTGTGGATTCTTCACATACCCTTTCAAGATCTTCATGTATCGCTCAACTGGGTACATCCACCTTAAATAAATAGGGCCACACAATCTAATCTCCCTCACTAGATGAACAATTAAGTGAACCATGATGTCAAAAAAGGAGGGAAATACATCTCCAATTGGCACAAGATAATGGCAGCTTCTTTTTCCAACTCATCCAACATCCCGGGATCAACGACTTTGCTGGATATAGCATTGAAGAATAAGTACAACCTAGTTATGGCATGTCTAATAATTTTAGGAGCACAATCACGAATAGCCATAGGTAATAGTTGCTGCTTCAAGATGTAGCAGTCATGAGACTTTAAGCCACCTAATTTCATATCACTCATTGAGACAAGCCTCTTGAAATTTGAACGGTAACTCAGTGGCACTTTGACGTCCCGTAGGCACTCACAAAAACCTCTTCTCTCCTTTTTTGACAAAGTATGACATGCTGGAGGCAAATATGTCCGCTTACCATCCTTTGACTGTGGAGCTAACTGCTCTCGTATACCCATCACAACCAAATCTAGATGAGCAATCACACCATTCTTTGTCTTGTCCTGAATGTTGAGAAGCATCCCGATTACACTATCGTACACCTTTTTCTCCACATGCATCACATCAATACATTGTCTGACATCAAGTTTGTGCCAATATGGAAGATCAAAGAAGATAGACCTCTTCTTCCATATGTTTTTCACAGTAGCCTTCTTTTGAGTCTTTCCGAAGATAACTTTGATGTCCTTAACCCGTTGATAAACTTGTTTTCCATTTAAGGCCAGCGGAGCAAGTTCATTGTCCTGACATCCGTTAAAAGCTTTTTTCAATCTACAATATGGGTGATCACGACTGAGAAATCTCCAATGCCCATGGTAAACTGTCTTCCTCCCATGCTTCAGTTGAGTGAAGTATGTGCTCTTTTCACATATAGGGCATGCTTTATGCCCCTTAATACTATACACGGACAAGTTACCGTATGCTGGAAAGTCATTAATGGTGCAAAATAACATGGCACGCATCTTGAAAGTCTCATTAGAATACCGATCAACTACATTAACACCCTGTACCCACAGCTTTTTCAAGTCTTCAATCAAGGGACTTAGATAAACATCTAAGTCATTTCCTGGTTGTTTTGGGGCCGAAATCATCATAGATAACATCATGTATTTGCACTTCAAGATCAAGGAGATAGATTGTAAATTACGAGGAGAATGGGCTATGAACTATGAATACTACTTAAGGTACCATACGGATTCATTCAATCCATAGAAAGTCCAAGCCTAAGGTCTCTTGGCTCATTTCCGAAATTCGGAAACAAACTATCAGTTCGCTCTCATTGCACAGAATCAGTCGGATGGCAAAGCATTTCATCACGTTTCCTATCATCTGCATGCCATCTAATGTTCTTTGCGTCGTTTACATTAGCGAACAATCGGTTGAACCTTGGAATTATTTGAAGGTACCACAACACCTTCGCAGGAGGACCTTTTGTGATCACATCACAACTAGAATCACCATCCTTCAATTTGTACCATGATACCCCACACTTGGGGAATTCGTGCAACCCTTCATACACACCCCTATACAATATGCAATCATTAGGGCATGCATGTATCTTGTTATACTCCAAACCCATCGGACACAGTACCTTCTTCGCCTCATAGTTACGATCCAACAATGTGTTGCCTTCTGGAATCATGTTCTTCAACAACTCAAGCAATTTAGCGAAGCTTTTATCACTCCACCGATTTCTCGCCTTCACACTGAACAATTTTAACACCGCCGACAACCGTGTATAAGTAGTGCACCCTGGATACAAAGGCTTCTCCACATCATTGCACAAAGTATCATATACATTTGCTCGCTGAAAAGACTCTTGTCCAATATCATGGATCATGTCCTCTAGTTGATCGTCCTCCATATCTACGTCAACTTCCGCAGTTTGGGACACACTTGGCTGGTTCAACAAGACATCACCATGCAATATCCATCTTGTATAATTCTTGCAAATCCCTTCACAAATAAGATGAGTACGTATTTCCTTATCTTCACACTTCCTCATATTCACACATTTGACACAAGGACAACAAAACTTTCCATTACTATCAGGAAGATTTCTTTGAGCAAATTCTAGAAACTCTTTCACTCCGTTCCGATACTCATCACCTGTGCGTCTACTAACCATCCAACTACGATCCATAGCTACGTTATGTAAATATACACACAACTAAGATTAAGTTAAGGTTCTAAAATAAGATGGACTATAATGATATTTCCTTGCATCAATGATCAATACATTTCACAGGGCAGCATCTAAACCCTAACAAGCTATTGTTAAGTCTCTAAAATGTCTGTGTGCATTTCCCTAAGTTTTGATGAAAACTAAACATTGGTTAATGATTTAATTAACCTAATTTGTGGTTGCTAACCTATCTACTTAGTGTACAGATCAGAAGATTACAAAACTCACCTGTCTGTCTACCTAAGTACCAACCTGTCCGTATAAGCCAAAAAGTCAACCTGTCTGCTGACTAGGATTATTGACTATGTGCAAACTGGTTTACAACCTGTCTCTACTCTAACACTTCAACTTGTCTAAGGTTCTTTGTTAAAGAACTCGAAGTACAGGAAGCTTTTGCAAGCTGTCCCCTCATGAAGAATACTCTGAGAACTCTCTCTCACGCTTATCAAGAAACTCAGAAGTGCTCTCTCTCAAGCAACCTAGGAAGTCAGAGACAAACTTCCAGTTAAAGAATGTTTCCAACATGCTTTATTCCCTAGTACTTTCAGTTATTACACAGAAAGGGAAATGTACTCTGCAAAAGTACAAAAGCACTCTGCACAACTCTGAGTTGGCGTCTACACGATGCATAAAGCTACTATCCCTCATGTTAGAGTACAACCAACGTCTCCATTGCATTAATGGCTGCTCAGAATGACTATATTGCATTTAATGAAGCTCTGCTTGAAGCCATCGTTGCAAGGAATGTCTGTAACGGATATTAAATGTTTGAAGGCTATAAATACAGAAGTCATTGAAGATGAACATCATCAGAGTTTACAAAGCATTAAAGAGCCATTACTCTGTTCATTTATTCACTCTGTATTCTTCAATCATTTGAAGTTATTACGCAGACTTTCCTAAGCTTTATATTTAAACCACTCTCTGAGTGTTAGTGAAAGATCTGTCTGTCTGTAAGTGTATTTATTACAAACCAAACTCTCAAACAAATCTGAGTGAGCCTGAAGAGGCTAGGTGTGCAAAGAATACTTGTGTTGGAGCCTGAAGAGGCTAGGTGTGCAAACAATACTTGGAGTCTGTAACCTGATCAGTTATAGTGGATAAATCTTGGTGCTGCCAAGGACTGGACGTAGCTCTTTGTGTTAAAGAGTGAACCAGGATAAATCTCTGTGTTAATCTCTCTTCCCTTAATCTCTTTAGTTGTTTTTGATTATATATCATCTGCTTTCTAACTAAGGGGTTAAAACTGTTTTTATCAAGTCTGTTTTTCATCTATACGTGTGTTGTTTTCTGAGAAAACTACAACAGACAGGTGACCTGTCTGTGTAACCTTTTTACACCTGTCTGTGCTTAGCTTCTGCATGCAAAAAGTTTTTAACTTTATTTTAATTTCTGATAAACACAATTCAACCCCCCTTCTCGTGTTTATAGTTGTCTATTTCAGTTGGTATCAGAGCTCAGCCTCTGGGTTGAGCATCTAACAGTGTAGAGGTAAAAGATCCTGAAGAATAGACATGACTGCTGGAGCTAGTGGAAGTCACCAGACTGAAGGAGCCTCCTTAACCAGACCTCCATTCTTCAATGGATAAAACTACAACTATTGGAAAGATAGATTTCAATGGTTTATTCTATCTACAAACTCTGATCTCTGGGATGTCATCACAGATGGTCCTTTCATTCCTAAGAATGATGACAACACTGACAAGCCAAAAGCTCAGTGGACCCCTGCAGAAAAGGCAAAGTGGGAGCTGAATCACAAAGCCAGATACAACATTATTTGTGCTCTCAGTCTTGATGAGCTTGAAAAGGTCTGTGCCTGTGATTCTGCCAAAGAAATATGGGACACCTTAGCTGTCACACATGAAGGAACAGCAAAAGTCAAAGAATCAAAAATTGCCATACTTGTCAGAAAGTATGAACTGTTTCTCATGGAGGAAGGAGAATCTGTTGCTCATATGATAGGGAGATTCCAAACTATCATCAATGGTCTAAAGTCTCTTGGCAAAGTTTACTCTAATGCTGAGAAGGTTGGAAAGATACTTAGGAGCCTACCTAAGCAGTGGAGACCTCTGGTAACTGCTATCTCTCAAGCCAAAGATCTTACCACCTTGACTATGGATGAACTCCTTGGAACACTTACTGTTCATGAGCAAGAACTTGGAGATGAAGTCTCAACAAAGAAGGGCAAGTCAATTGCTCTGAAGGCCGATCAAAAGTCTTCCAAAGCTTCTAAAGCTTTAAAAGCAGACGAGTCATCCAGTGATGCTGACCTGTCTGAACCTGAGGATTCTGAAAGTGATGAAGAACTATCTCTCCTAACCAGAAAGATAAAGCTTCTCTTACAGAAAAAGAAGTTCAGAAAAGATAAGCCATTCAAAAGATTCAACAAGGACAAGAACCTCAAAGATTCCACTTCAACAGACAAGAACTCAATTGTCTGCTATGAGTGCAAGAAACCAGGTCACATCAAAGCAGAATGTCCTCAACTCAAGAAAGCCCCGTTTAAGAAGTTCTTGAAAAAGAAGAAGAAAGGAATGATGGCTACTTGGGAAGATCTAGAGTCAACATCTTCTGATGAGGAGACAGAGGAAGAAGCAAATCTCTGTCTAATGGCTAACACTGACTCTGATTCAGATAATGAGGTAAATTCTTATTATGAGGAATTACTTGATGCCTATGAAAAATTGTTGGAGGAATCCAACTGTTTATCTAAGGCTTTCAAATCTCTCAAAAGGGATCATGTTAAGCTCCTCAGTGAGCATAAACAGAAATCTCTAGAGTGTGAGAAATTTGCCAAGGAGAATAGTGAGCTGAAGACTGAAAAGTTGAATGAAGCTAAGATCTCAAGTGATACATCACTGTCTGAAGAAGTTGAAAAACTTCAACAGAAAGTGGAAGAGCTCACTTCTGATCTTGCCAAATTTGTTAATGGTAGAGAAAATCTGACCAAGCTGCTTGGCTGTCAGAGGCACTCCCTTAACAAAGAAGGTATAGGATATGTTCATCAGATACATCATAAAGTATCAACTAAGCACTCTAAAGTGTGTACTACATCTACTTCTATTAAATCCATACCTGTCTGTAATTTCTGTGGAAAGACTGGACATGTTATGTCTAAGTGTCTTCATAAGAAAAGAAGGAAGTCTTCACAGACTCCTAGAACTAACAGAAAAGGACCCAGAAAACTATGGGTACCTAAAGATCAAATAATCTCTGTTGCAGATGTCCTCAACAACACAAAGAAAACACCACTGCTGGTACCTGGACAGTGGTTGCTCGCGACACATGACAGGAGAAAGGTCTATGTTCCTAGACCTCCAACTTAAGAAAGGAGGACATGTGGCATTTGGTGGAAATCAGAAAGGGAAGGTTATAGGAATTGGTACTATTGGTGGTAAACCTCTTCTTCCCTCTATATCAAATGTTCTTATGGTTAAAGGATTAAAACACAATTTGCTTAGCATAAGTCAATTATGTGACAGTGGATTTGATGTCTCCTTTACCAAAGATTTCTGTATAGTTAAAGATCTAAGTGGCAAAACCCTCTTTTCAGCTAAAAGGCAACAATATCTATATAAGATTGAACTGACTGATCTCTCAGATCAAAGTGTAACCTGTCTGATGTCTAAAGAGGATGAAAGATGGTTGTGGCACAAGAAACTAGGACATGCTAGTATGAAATTAATTTCAAAACTAAAAAGGGATAACCTTGTGAGAGGATTGCCTGATATTAGTTTTAAGAAAGATGTTTTGTGTGATGCATGTCAGAGAGGTAAACAAATAAAATCAAGTTTCCAATCTAAAAACCAAGTATCAACCTCTAGACCTCTTCAGTTGTTACAAATGGATCTGTTTGGACCAGTTAGTGTTGCTAGCTTAGCTGGAAGGAAATATGGATTTGTCATAGTTGATGACTATTCTAGATATACATGGGTACTCTTCTTAACCCACAAGGATGAGTCTTTTAAGGCTTTCTCAGTATTCTGTAAAAAAGTACAAAATGAGCAGGGTTTCTGCATTTCTACTCTTAGAAGTGACCATGGGGGAGAATTTGAAAATGAGCAGTTTAGTCAGTTCTGTGAGGAGAATGGGATCTCTCACAATTTCTCTGTACCTAGAACTCCTCAACAAAATGGAGTGGTTGAGAGAAAGAACAGATCTCTGCAAGAGATGGCTAGATCTATGCTCAATGAGAATAATCTCCCTAAGTACTTCTGGGCAGAAGCAGTAAACACAGCCTGTTATGTACAAAACAGAATACTCATTAGGCCTTTTCTAAAGAAGACTCCCTATGAACTGTGGAAAAGAAAAAGCCCCAACATTTCTTACTTTCATGCATTTGGATGTGAATGCTTCATCTTAAATACCAAGGATCAACTTGGAAAGTTTGACTCTAAGACAGACAAAGGTATCTTTTTGGGATACTCTGAAATGTCTAAAGCTTTTAGAATTTACAATTCTAGAACTTCTGTTATTGAAGAATCTGTTCATGTCAAATTTAATGATAACTTAAAGACTGATAAGGAATTGTCAGATCTAGAAGATGATCTTGCAGGTCTTGATATAAACAAGTCAGAAGATCAACAACCTGACTTAACCAAATCAGAACCTGAAGCAGAACCAGACAGACAAGTGGAGCAGACACGTCAACAGACAAGTCAACAGACAAGTCAAGATCCTCTTGAAAGAGACTAGAAATTTAAAACTCATCATCCTAAAGATCTCATTATTGGACATCCCTCAGAAGGAGTGAGAACCAGATCTACCTTAAGAGAATCAAACAATGTGGCCTTTATGTCAGAAATAGAGCCAAAGCACATTGAAGAAGCTCTTGATGATGAAAGCTGGATTCTTGCTATGCAAGAAGAACTCAACCAGTTCACCAGAAATGATGTCTGGACACTTGTCTCCAAGCCCAAAAACAAGTCTGTCATTGGAACAAGATGGGTCTTCAGAAACAAGTTAGATGAAGATGACAAAGTTGTCAGAAACAAGGCAAGGTTAGTAGCTCAAGGCTATAACCAACAGGAAGGTATTGACTATACTGAAACCTTTGCACCTGTAGCTAGAATAGAAGCTATTCGCATACTGATGTCATATGCTGCACAACACCAAATCACTCTTTTTCAAATGGATGTGAAAAGTGCTTTTCTCAATGGAATAATTGAAGAAGAAGTTTATGTTAAACAACCCCCTGGTTTTGAAGATACTGATAAACCAGATCATGTTTTTAAACTTAAAAAGGCTTTATATGGTTTAAAGCAAGCACCTAGGGCATGGTATGATAGACTAAGCTCTTTTCTCATGCATAATGATTTTACAAGAGGTCAAGTAGATACTACTCTATTTAAGAAAAGCTCTAAAGAAAATTTCATTATAGTCCAAATATATGTTGATGATATTATTTTTGGAGCAACTAATGAAAAGCTGTGCAAGGATTTTTCAAAGCTGATGCAAGCAGAATTTGAGATGAGCATGATGGGAGAATTGAAGTTCTTCCTTGGTCTACAAATCAAACAGACAAGTGATGGAATCTACATCCATCAACAAAAGTATATCAAGGAAATGCTCAAGAAATACAAAATGGAAAGTGCTAAACTTATGAAAACTCCCATGGAAACCAATGTAAAACTAAGTAAAGATGATGAAGGTAAAAAGGTAGACCAAACTGTCTACAGAGGTATGATTGGATCTTTACTGTACTTAACCTCAAGCAGACCTGATATTCAATTTAGTGTCTGCATGTGTGCTAGATTTCAATCTGACCCAAGAGAATCTCATCTTAAAGCTGTTAAGAGAATATTTAGATATTTGCTTGGTACTACTAATCTTGGTTTGCTGTATTTAAGAACTAAAGAATATAGATTAGTGGGATTCTGTGATGCTGACTTTGCTGGAGATAGAATAGAAAGAAAAAGCACCAGTGGAGGATGCCACTTCATTGGAGCAAATTTAGTCTCTTGGTCAAGCAAAAGGCAGACAACTATTGCTCTATCTACTGCTGAAGCAGAATATATCTCAGCTGCTAGTTGTTGCTCTCAACTCTTATGGGTAAAACATCAACTTGAGGATTACTCTATTTTTGAGCATAATATATCTGTATGGTGTGATAATTCTAGTGCTATCTGCTTAACCAAAAATCCAATTCAGCATTCTAAGGCTAAGCATATAGAGATCAAACATCACTTCATTAGAGATTATGTTCTAAAAGGTATCTTTGATATTAAGTTTGTTAAAACTGAAAATCAATGGGCTGATATCTTCACTAAGCCTTTAGCAGAAGAAAGATTTTTATTTATTAGAGATAATTTAAACATGCATTGTATTGTTGAATAAAATGTCTGAGTTGTTGAACTGTCTGTGATCACCTGTCTGACTCTGCTGAGTCACTATGCTGAAACCCAATAGTTTTATTAAAATGGTTATTATCTATTTATTTATTTAATACCATTTGTTAATCTGAAGCTAATCATGGACACGGCAGTTTTTACCTCGAAACCATGTTTTCATTATGTCTAAGTGGGCGCTACAGTTCCCCACATAAATCGTGCCATTCTTAATTAAAAATGTCTTTTTTCTCTCTCCTGCTTTTACTGCTTTAAAAGGAAAATCTTCAGAAAGTTTCAAACTTTATCCTTCTCAAAAGCCCTAAGCCTTTTCGTCTTCGTCTTCCTCTCGTTCAAACCCTTCTCTCTTCCAAAACTCTCATTCTCTCTTCTCTGAAAAATGGCATCTTCAAAACGTTTGTCTCCAAAAGAGATTGCTGAGAAATATGAAATGAGAATAGCTGACGTTGAGAAGATTCTACCAGGAAAGACTGTTGATCTTCAACAGATGAAGAAATGGGGAATGGATGTCACTGAAGAGTTGGAATACTCTAAGTGGACAGCCTTCTTTGATATCAAGGAGCTGGTTCATCCCAAGCTTGTCAGAGACTTCTGGAGAAATGCTGTGGTCATGACCAATGTGGTTGATGGAACCAAGAGCTTCAAGGCTCAAATGTCAGCGGATGTGACTCTCCAGTTTCCTATCAGCTCTCTGGAATTGGCAACTCGATGCCCAAGGATTGGAACTGCATTCAGACCTGACTGGGAAGATCAGGTAGGAACTGAAAGTGTCAATATTGCCATATATGGAGTTCCCAACCCTGAGAACAAGAAGCCTGTCAGCATGGTGCCCAAGTGCAGGTTCTTGCACAAGCTGCTTCTGGAGTGTGTGATGCCCAGAAAAGGATCACGAGACAATGTGACCAAGTTGGACAGATTTGCTCTGTACCACTTGATTCACAAAATCAAGATAGACATCAATGATCTCATCTACATGTATCTTGAGTCTCTGATCAGAAGGACAAATATGCCTACCTACCCTTATGGAATGCTGCTGACAAGGGTTTTTAGGAACAAGATATTTGTTCCAACTGATGTCCACTTTGTGGACATGGCTCTGCCCATAGACAAGAAGGTCTTGTCTATGATGGGGATTGAAGGAATCCCTCTGGAGGATGAAGAAGAAGATAAGAAGAAGAAGAAGAAGAAGCTTGCTGTTGAGCAGAAGCTGAAGGAAAAAGCAGAAGAACCTGCTGATTCCACTGGTGAATCAAAGTTTCCAATCTCTGAGAGAATTTGGAAACCTGCTGGAAAGGTTGCCAGACAGGATCAAAGGCCTGAGGAACGCACAGCTTCTGAAGGATCTGCTGAGACAGTTGAGCCTCTCAAATTCAAGCTGAAAAAGCCCTCTCCCAAGAGGAAGACCAGTGAGGCTGGAAAATCTGGTGTGGTTTCTGCACAACCCACCAAGAGGAGAAGACTGGTGAAGACCTTTACCAAGGTCAGACAAGTGGAGTCTGAGTCTAGTAAAGAGGAAGCACCTGCTCAGGGGGAGCAGACATCTCCACCCTCAGAAAAGCCTAGGGAGATCAAACCTCTTGATCTGGGAATCATTCCCAGAAAAAGAAGGTCAGGCTACCCTATGCCTGTGGTGGTTGTTGCTAAAAGGGAAGCAGTCCCTGCAGAAGAGCCTGCTGCTGTTGCTGCTACTGCAACCTCTGCTGACCTGTCTGCTGGAACACAGACAGTTGGTCATCATGAAGAAGCTTCTCTGTCCCCTTCAAGGAAGAAAGCAAGACTCTTGGAAGATCAGCTCTTCACCTTTCCTTCTGCACCATCCTCTCCCATTCATTTAGGTATTCCAGATTCTGTTGTTTCTTCCCCCTCTGCCCTTTTTGTCAACCCTTTATCTGTTGCCTCCCCTTTTCATTCACCTGTCTCCTCTCACCCCACTCAAACATCTTTTGATGTCGTGTCTGATGTATGTCAGTACACAGTTGTTCACAGGGACTCAACTCCCAGAGAACAATCTGGGATATCATCTAGACTGTTTGTGAGTGATTTGCAATCTCTGATGAATGCAAGTGTATCTCACTTATCTGTCATCCCTTCTCCTCCACCTCACATTCTGAACCCATGTAGGGAGATTTTCTTTTATCCCCCTATTGTGTTGTTCATTAGAACATTGGAAGGATCTCACTATCCTGCCTCTGTTGTAATGTTACCCTCCAGGTCTAGATACTTTTTTCTTTTAGTCACTGGGTCTAATTCATTCTTTTCTCACATAGACTCTCTCTTACCCCTACCTCCATCTGTCTTAGCCAATCAACCTCTTCCCCCTCCTATTCAAATAAGAGTCACTCGTCTGTCTCTTTGTGAAAGACTCTCATGTGTCTTTCCCTCTCCTGATTTTGACCCAGTCAGAATCACTCCTCTGTTTAAGATAGCTTTTCTTCCTTTATTCTTTTTCAGAACCATTCATCAGCTTTTCTTTCCCCGTGTCTCCTCACCTTTCTATGTACCTAAGGCACCCCCAGTTTTAGCCTTACCCTGGTATCCATCCCTGTTTGCTGCTTCAACCAGCTTGTCTACAGAAGTCTCCTCCTCTCAGATGGTGGATTCAGATAGCTTCAATCTTCTTATACTGAGCAAGAAGAAGTCAGAAGACAATTGGATGCAGAGAGGCATGCTAGGCTGCTGTTAGAACAGAAAGTTGATTCCTTGTATCTTCTTTTTAATCAGCCTAGATAAGTAGTTGTAGGAACTGCCTTGTAATTGAAATGCTTATGATGAATACAAATCAATATTACTTTATCTTTTTTTATTGTCTCTTTTTCTCTCCACTGTTATCTGTTTACTCTTTTTGTTGCTGACAAAAGGGGGAGAAAAGTGTAAGATGATTAATATGTACAATGATTAATATGCTAAGTGTTCTGGAGAATATAACAATTGGAAAAAAATTCAATTCTCTGATATACTCTGATATTTTGAACTTAAACCTGCTGCATATTGCTCTGATACTCTTTATTGAACACAAATGCATCTGTCTGCACATATAGAAAATATCAACCTGTCTACTTTCTGTTATTCTGTACTCTGATATTTTCAAAGGTTCATTAAATCATCTGAATGTTTGTCATCATCAAAAAGGGGGAGATTGTTAAGTCTTTAAAATGTCTGTGTGCATTTCCCTAAGTTTTGATAAAAACTAAACATTGGTTAATGATTTAATTAACCTAATTTGTGGTTGCTAACCTATCTACTTAGTGTACAGATCAGAAGATTACAAAACTCACCTGTCTGTCTACCTAAGTACCAACCTGTCCGTATAAGCCAAAAAGTCAACCTGTCTGCTGACTAGGATTATTGACTATGTGCAAACTGGTTTACAACCTGTCTCTGCTCTAACACTTCAACTTGTCTAAGGTTCTTTGTTAAAGAACTCGAAGTACAGGAAGCTTTTGCAAGCTGTCCCCTCATGAAGAATACTCTGAGAACTCTCTCTCACGCTTATCAAGAAACTCAAGTGCTCTCTCTCAAGCAACCTAGGAAGTCAGAGACAAACTTCCAGTTAAAGAATGTTTCCAACATGCTTTATTCCCTAGTACTTTCAGTTATTACACAGAAAGGGAAATGTACTCTGCAAAAGTACAAAAGCACTCTGCACAACTCTGAGTTGGCGTCTACACGATGCATAAAGCTATTATCCCTCATGTTAGAGTACAACCAACGTCTCCATTGCATTAATGGCTGCCCAGAACGACTATATTGCATTTAATGAAGCTCTGCTTGAAGCCATCGTTGCAAGGAATGTCTCTAACGGATATTAAATGTTTGAAGGCTATAAATACAGAAGTCATTGAAGATGAACATCATCAGAGTTTACAAAGCATTAAAGAGCCATTACTCTGTTCATTTATTCACTCTGTATTCTTCAATCATTTGAAGTTATTACGCAGACTTTCCTAAGCTTTATATTTAAACCACTCTCTGAGTGTTAGTGAAAGATCTGTCTGTTTGTAAGTGTATTTATTACAAACCAAACTCTCAAACAAATCTGAGTGAGCCTGAAGAGGCTAGGTGTGCAAAGAATACTTGTGTTAGAGCCTGAAGAGGCTAGGTGTGCAAACAATACTTGGAGTCTGTAACCTGATCAGTTATAGTGGATAAATCTTGGTGCTGCCAAGGACTGGACGTAGCTCTTTGTGTTAAAGAGTGAACCAGGATAAATCTCTGTGTTAATCTCTCTTCCCTTAATCTCTTTAGTTGTTTTTGATTATATATCATCTGCTTTCTAACTAAGGGGTTAAAACTGTTTTTATCAAGTCTGTTTTTCATCTATACGTGTGTTGTCTGTGCTTAGCTTCTGCATGCAAAAAGTTTTTAACTTTATTTTAATTTCTGATAAACACAATTCAACCCCCCTTCTCGTGTTTATAGTTGTCTATTTCAGCTATATTATCGTCACCTTTGCAAATAAACAACCATGGGCATGAGCATGACCCATAAGCAAAACAACAGCCCCATAACAATATTTTATAAAAAAACAGAACACACAGAACCACCCACAAAATCAATGAAATAGAGATGCATGAAACAGAAACAGAGACAACAGGCAAAAACTGAAACGCAAAAACAATGAAACAGAACAACCCACAAAAAAAATGAAACAGAAACAACAGCCAGAATCACAAGAGAAAATAGAAACGCATAGAACCACCCACATGTTCTTCAGTGAAACCCAAAAATAGAAACAAAAAAGCAAAAAACGCAAAATAAAAGAGGGAAAGGGAGAAAGAACTTACGGATGATGAAGAAGCAGCGGCCAGAGTGAGAAAGGACGAAGTAGCAAGGGAGGAAGAAGGAACAATGGTGGTCATGGTGGCGTCAGTGCGGGAGGAGTGAAGGACGAAGGAACAGGGGTTGAAAGACAGTGTTAGGGCGTGGGAGTGAATAGCTAAAACTTGAGTTTTCATATGTTAATATAAAGACATGTAGCAGCGGTTGCAACTTTAACCACTGTTACATGTCACTTAACAGCGGTTGTTTAACAACCACTGTTACAAGAATTTCCCTCCACCAAAATTCTGAGAATTGCTCACTTGTAATGGCAGTTGTGTCAAAACCGTTGTTACAAGTCACTTATAACATCGGTTTTCATACAACTGCTGTTACAAGTGTTTTAAATGAACCAGATATTTACGATACTGCCACCGTCTCTTTTGTAACAGCAGTTTTTAGCTAATCGATGTTACATCCAGTCGTTATAGGCATATTTTCTACTAGTGTACTTTGTCCAGCGTAACAAATAGTCGTATTTCTTTGCTCGTTGCACTATCAACCGTGTGACACCCTCTACCCCGCATACGTATAAAGCGTTAAAAGATAGGTTAATTTTAGAATAAACATCATTTATTGAAAATAACAAAAACTAAGGTAAAAGGCACCACTTCGTATCAAGCCTCAAAACGCGGAAAATAAAAACATAACATAAACAAAACCCAACCCTTGATGTCACATACAGAGCTGGTATAACCAATCCGGAAAATATCCTCGGATACAAACTGAACAACTAACTAACTACCGAAAACTGGAAATCCTAACTAAAGAGTCGCGGCTCTTCGGATTCACTCCTTAACTGGCTGCTCGTTGTCCTCTGCATAAAAGATACATGCCATACAAGAAACATAGAAATAGGGAGTAGGAAACATGAATATGAATATAATGGCAAGTAAGCAGATAGCAAGACGAGCATACATCAACAAGCATGTCATATCAACAACAATGTTCATATTAACATCATCATATAAACGTGTATGCTATGCAATGCAACTCTGCTCCACTACTCCATTATGCACTTGGATCGATTCTACCTCAGGAAGTCTTCAGTGTTACATTTCCACATTGGCCAATAAGCACTAACGCCGGGGCAATCCACCAAACCTTGGGTGGACCCCTAGGACAGTCGATGCACCTTATTCTCCGATGCGCCACCGCGGTTGTACATGATTTAGTTGAATCGTCATGGACGGCCAGATATCTTATTCTCGGACGACCTCCCCTATGTTGAACATCCTCCACTATCATCTCCGATGCATGAACGCATGCTCAACACAACACACAAGCACAACCAGCACCTCCGCTTGGGCCCATAGGCTACCAAAGTTTTAACATCATCAACACCTCGACCACTCGGCTATCAAGGATTATCATAACATTTCGTATTTATTAATTAATCACTCTAGTCGTTCTGCATTAGAGATTACCACCTTGACCATCAAGCATCAAGGTCCCCTCGGCCACTATGTTACCAAGGTACCACATTATCTTTAATTATCACTCTATCCATTAAGCACTAGAGATTACTACCTTGACCATCATGCATTGAGGCCCCCCTTGGCCACTAGACTACCAAGGTACAACAATCTTATCACTTGTATTTGGTCTTCATGTTCCGTTGGTATTTTATTAAGTCTTTTAGAGCAATTTGAGTGAAAACCCCTGCTTTAGCACTATTCTGAATAGGTGAGCAAGGGCGTGCTCACCCCTTAGCATGGTCGTGCTGAGCTCACGGTCAAGCACGGTCGTGCTGACTATAGAGCACGGGCGTGCTTAAGTAGCACGCCCAGTTCTGGGTTTGAATGGGAGCACGGGCATGCTCCCTGTTGAGCACGGGCGTGCTCCCTGTTGAGCATAGGCGTGCTTGAGTGCGCACCCTGTCAGTCTGGGCAGAAGGGTCACTGACCCCTTGCCAATTCATTGGGAACAATTCAGATTCAATCCTAAGGGTTCTTACTAATCCATTGATCATCAGTTTCATTAGTATTGATTAAATGTTCATGTCTTATAATTAAAGGGGGATTAATCCTTTAGTTTCATTCCATTAATTGTCCCTAATCGCTCAAGATCAATCCCTAAGGTCTTTGACTAAGCCATTGGCATAATCCTCACTCATTACTAACATACAGTCTTATGAGTAAGGGGAACAACCTCCCTTAACATTGTTAACAGATTTATCGTTTAACATTAATGCGTCACAACATCAATCAATAGCCAATATATCGCAACATCATAATTATGATAAAACACTCAATCATGGCATCATCACATTAACATGAACATGACAGACATCAATAAACAATTAATAATAGTCATGCCAATATCATAACAACAAGCAGTTTAACATCAGATAGCAATTAGTCATATAGGCATACAACAAGTTATCAAACATATAGGGTTATGGGAACCCTTCGTCTTACGCTACCCCCAAGCCTACATACTCATACTATTCCTTCTCCCCATACCTGGTATGAAGAATTCCTGTTAAACTGAAGACACTCCTAAACTGGTTCCCTCGAACGGCTCGACGAACGATCTCAAGCCTTGGTCAACACAAACAGGGTTAACCCATTAGTTCCACATTCTTGAAACGGAAAAGGAAACAGAAGGGGGAATGACCATTACCATTGCTAATTGGCACTAGCGCGTGATTGTACTCTCTTAACTACGAACAAAACACGAAACAAGGATTGGGTTCAAATGGGAAGAATGAGGGAGGCTGCTGTCACACTTAAGATTGCCTAAAGTGCCAATTTTCGAGGGTTTCACTCGTAACCCTCGCTGCTCGCTGTCTATATAAAGTCTCTGACCCGAGCACGGTCGTGTTCCCTGTTGAGCACGGTCGTGCTCCACTTAGCGTCAGCGAGACGTGTTTCCCCCTTGAGCACGGTCGTGCTTCCTATTGAGCACGGCCGTGCTTGTGCCTCAAGCAGCCACAAGACACGTGCATCAAGCACGGGCGTGCTGACACATGAGCACGAGCGTGCTCATGCTTCAGGAGGGGATTTTTAACTCAAAAACCCCACTTAGCCCACTCTAAACCTTCCTAACAAACATGGCACACATAAAAGCATTTATACGGAAAATGGGGTGTTACAAACCGGACCCTCAAGTGAAACAGAATATTGATAGGTACGTAAACTCTTATTTAATTTGTAACTTTTTTCTTTTATTTTATTAAATATGCATGAACATATCATTGACACTCATATTTTTTGTCATAGGGCAATGATTGTGTGTAGCATTGCTTGCGTAAATGGTAAAAGTAGGAGTGTAAAGGTAAAACTCAAGCCTACATGGATTATCCCAAAGGTAAGTAGTTTAATAAATAATAATAATAATTATTATTACACTCATACATTATGTTTACTTGATATTGTTCAATTTCAAATTGATTTGTAGTATCGTAGACAAGTCGGCGGTTGGGAGTGTGCCTACTATGTCATGAGACATATGTTAGACATTGTCTCCACTGGTTTTAAAGAGAAATGGTCGCATCTAATAAATAGCTATATATATATATATATACTCTGTTAATTAATTATATTCTGTTTTTCTTATTGAGTTAATTTAATTAATGTTGCATTAATTTGAACTTGTCCAGGCTTTTAACAATGTACCTAGCTTGACTTTTAAGGAATTCACAAGATTGAGGGAGCAGTTTGAAGAGTTCTTTTTTGAGTACGCTAAAGAGAAATAAATAGACTTAGATCGTAGGCGTATAATGTTTTAGTTACTTAGAACATTATTAGATTGTGTATGTATAGATGATCATGACTTAATTAATTAGTTAGCTTAGTCAATTTTGGTATAGTGTATATGTTGTATATGTGTGTGTGTGTGTGTGTGTGTGCGTGCGTGCGTGTGTATCTGAAAGCAAGTGCGCAATATTTGTGAAGCAAACTGAAAGCAAACAAAATTAAAGAAAAGAAAAAAAGAAAAACACTTGTAACAGCGGTGAAGAATATAACCGACGTTACAAGGAGGTAGGTTGTTTTGGGCCCGAAATCATCATAGATAACATCATGTATTTGCACTTCATGATCAAGGAGGTAGGTTGTAAATTACGAGGAGAATGGGCCATGAACTATGAATACTATTTAAGGTACCATACGGATTCATTCCATCTGTAGCAAGTCCAAGCCTAAGGTCTCTTGGCTCATTTCCGAAATCCAGAAACAAACTATCAGTTCGCTATCATTCCACAGTTGCAGCCGGATGGCAAAGCACTCCATCACGTTTCCTATCATCTGCATGCCATCTAATGTTCTTTGCATCGTTTACATTAGCGAACAATCGGTTGAACCTTGGAATTATTGGAAGGTACCATAACACTTCGCAGGAGGATCCTTTGTGATCACATCACAACTAGAATCACCATCCTTCAATTTGTACCATGATACCCCACACTTGGGGAAGTCGTGTAACCCTTCATACACACTTCTATACAATATGCAATCATTAGGGCATGCGTGTATCTTCTTATACTCCATACCCATCGGACACAGTACCTTCTTCGCCTCATAGTTACGATCCAGCAATGTGTTGCCTTCTGGAAGCATGTTCTTCAACAACTCAAGCAATTCCGCGAAGCTTTTATCGCTCCACCGATTTCTCGCCTTCACACTGAACAATTTTAACATCGCCGACAACCATGTATAAGTAGTGCACCCCGGATACAAAGGCTTCTCCACATCATTGCACAAAGAATCATATACATTTGCTCCCTGAAAAGACTCTTGTCCAATATCACGGATCATGTCCTCTAGTTGATCGTCCTCCATATCTACATCAACTTCCACAGTTTGGGACACACTTGGCTGGTTTAACAAGACATCACCATGCAATATCCATCTTGTATAATTCTTGCAAATCCCTTCACAAATAAGATGAGTACGTATTTCCTTAGCTTCACACTTCCTCATATTCACACATTTGACACAAGGACAACAAAACTTTCTATTACTATCAGGAAGATTTCTTTGAGCAAATTCTAGAAATTCTTCCACTCCCTTCCGATACTCATCACTTGTGCGTCTACTAACCATCCAACTACGATCCATAGCTACGTTCTGTAAATATACACACAACTAATATTAAGTTAAGGTTGTAAAATAAGATGGACTATAATGATATTTCCTTGCATCAATGATCATACATTTCATAAGGCAGCATCTAAACCCTAACAAGCTATATTATCGTCACCTTTGCAAATAAACAACCATGAGCATGAGCATGACCCATAAGAAAAACAGCAGCCATAACAATATTTTATAAAAAAAACAGAACACATAGAACCACCCACAAAATCAATGAAACAAAGATGCATGAAACAGAAACAGAGACAACAGGCAAAAACTGAAACGCAAAAACAATGAAACAGAACAACCCACAAAAACAATGAAACAGAAACAACAGCCAAAATCACAAGAAAAATAGAAACGCATAGAACCACCCACATGTTCTTCAGTGAAACCCAAAAACAGAAACAGAAACGCAAAAAACGCAAAATAAAAGAGGGAAAGGGAGAAAGAGCTTACGGATGATGAAGAAGCAGCGGCCAGAGTGAGAAGGGATGAAGTGGCAAGGGAGGAAGAAGGAACAATGGTGGTCACGGTGGCATCAGTGCGGGAGGAGTGAAGGACGAAGGAACAGGAGTTGAAAGACAGTGTTAGGGCGTGGGAGTGAAAGCTAAAACTTGAGTTTTCATATGTTAATATAAAAACATGTAGCAGCGATTGCAAGAATTACCCTCCACCAAAATTCTGAGAATTGCTCACTTGTAAGGACGGTTGTGTCAAAACCGTTGTTACAAGTCACTTATAACATCGGTTTTCATACAATCGCTATTACAAGTGTTTTATATGAACCAGATATTTACGATACTACCACCGCCTCTTTTGTAACATCGGTTTTTAGCTAATCGATGTTACATCCAATCATTACAGGCATATTTTGTACTAGTGTACTTTGTCCAGTGTAGCATATAGTCGTATTTCTTTACTCGTTGCACTATCAACCGTGTGACACCTTCTACCCCGCATACCTATAAAGCATTAAAAGATAAGATAATTTTAAAGTAAACATCATTTATTGAAAATAATCAAAACTAAGGTAAAAGGCACCACATCGTATCAAGTCTCAAAATGCGGAAAATAGAAACATAACATAAACAAAACCCAACCATTGATGTCACATACAGAGCTGGTATAACCAATCCAAAAAATATCCTCGGGTACAAACTGAACAACTAACTAACTACTGGAAATTGGAAATCCTAACTAAAGAGTTGCGGCTCCTCGGAGTCACTCCTCAACTGGCTGCTCGCTGTCCTCTGCATAAAAGATACATACCATACAAGAAACATAGAAATAGGGAGTAAGAAACATGAATATGAATATAATGGCAAGGAAGCAGTTAGCAAGACGAGCATACATCAACAAGCATGCAATATCAACAACAATATTCATATCAACATCATCATATAAACGTGTATGTTATGCAATGCAACTCTTCTCCACTACTCCATTATGCACTTTGATCCATTCTACCACAGGAAGTCAACTTCGGAGTTACATTTCCACATTGGCCAATAAGCACCAACACCTGGGCAATCCACCAAACCTTGGGGGGACCCCTAGGATAGCCGACGCACGTTATTCCCGGACGACCTCCCCTATGTTGAACATCCTCCACTATCATCTCCGATGCATGAATGCATGGTCAACACAATACACAAGCACAACCACCACCTCCGCTTGGGCCCATAGGCTACCCAAGTTTTAACACCATCAACACCTCGACCACTCGGCTATGGAGGATTATCTTTAACGTTTCGTATTTATTAATTAATCACTCTAGTCGTTCTACACTAGAGATTACCACCTTGACCATCAAGCATCAAGGTCCCCTCGGGCACTAGGCTACCAATGTACCACATTATCTTTAATTATCACTCTATCCATTAAGCACTAGAGATTACCACCTTGACCATCATGCATCAAGGCCCCCTTGGCCACTAGGCTACCAAGGTACAACAATCTTATCACTTGCATTTGGTCTTCATGTTCCGTTGGTATTTTATTAAGTCTTTTAGAGCATTTGGGGTGAAACCCTTGCTTCAACACTGTTCTGCATTCTGTTTTGCATAGGTGAGCACGGGCGTGTTCACCCCTCAACATGGTCGTGCTGAGCTCACGGTCAAGCACGGTTGTGCTGACTATCGAGCACGGGCGTGCTTAAGCAGCGCCCTCAGTTCTGGGTTTGAATGGGAGCACGGGCGTGCTCCCTGTTGAGCATGGGCATGCTCGAGTGCGTGCCCTTTCATTCTGGGCAGAAGGGTCACAGACCCCTTGCCAATTCATTGGGATAGCAATTAGTAGGCATACAACATGTTATCAAACATAATAGGTTATGGGAACCCTTCGTCTTACGCTACCCCCAAGCCTACATACTCATACTATTCCTTCTCCTCATACCTGGTATGAAGAATTCCTGTTAAACCAAGGACGCTCCTAAACTGGTTCCCTCGAACGGCTCGACGAACGATTTCAAGCCTTGGTCAACACAAACAGGGTTAACCCATTAGTTCCCAATTCATGAAACAGAAAAGGAAACAAAAGAGGGAAAGAAAGGGGAAAGACCATTACCTTTGCTAATTGGCACTAGCACGTGATTATACTCTCTTAACTACGAACAGAACACCAAACCAGGATTGGGTTCAAAGGGGGAGAATGAGAGCGGCTACTGTCACACTTAGGATTTCCTAAAGTGCCAATTTTCAAGGGTTTCACTCGAAACCCTCACTGCTTGCTATCTATATAAAGACTCTGACCCAAGCACGATCATGTTCCCTGTTAAGCACGGTCGTGCTCCACTTAGCGTCAGCGAGACGCGTTTTCACCTTGAGCACGGTCGTGCTTCCTATTGAGCTCGGCCGTGTTTGTGGCTTAAGCAGCCACAAGACACGTGCATTAAGCACAAGCATGCTGACACATGAGCACGGGCGTGTTCATGCTTCAGGAGGGGATTTTTAACTCAGAAACCCCACTTAGCCCACTCTAAACCTTCCTAACAAACAAGGCACACATAAAAGCACTTATACGGAAAAACAGGGTGTTACAATTCCACCCCCTTATAAAAATTTCATCCTCGAAATTTCTACTCACGCCGAACGAAGAGATGCGGGTATGTCTTGATAAGCCTCTGGCTTATCTGGTTTTATAGTTAGTGAGGCCACGATTTTTGTGTTAAATGTTCGAGTTTAATCTCGTTTTCGCCCAAATTTGGCTTTAATTGTCCTCGAGCAACATTTTGAGTCTCTTAAGTAGTTTTTAGGATATCTTGGTTAATTTTGAGTCAAATAAAGCAATTAATTCTATTTTATATTTTCAGGTTAAAAGTGATGCTTAAGGAAGCTATGAAACTTGAAGAAAACAAGCTTAAAGGCAAAAAGGCAGATTCGCCGCGCGAACAAAGACCCGCCTTGATAGCCAGAAGACCAGAATTAAGCAGGAACATGCATCATTCAGCCTTGCGAGGCGAAGGAAGTGCTCGCCTCCCATCTAAATTTGAATTGGCGCCAAACTTAAGACTCGTCTCGCGAGCGTGCGCATAGCCCAACCTCTATATATAGCTTTTTTAGAGCAGCTTGTATATACCAGTTTTTAGACCTAATCCTACTTTTCTTGGATTTGTGTCTCCCTTAGTTTAGGTTTATTTTCTGTTTTTCTTTTCAATTATTATTTTGTTGATGATGAATGTGATGAGGAGCTAATCCTCTTTTCTGAGGGATCGATGAAGCCGCTCATGACGGTGTCGTAATTCAATGTGATGTTTTCTTATCCCTATTATTAACTCTTGTTTCTTAACTCTGTTTTGTTTGCGTTAATCAAAAGCATGCGTGGTTAACTTGTCTAGTGCGTTGAAACCGCGGCAGGGGATTCGTACTTAGGACTTGGGTTGAGAACATCAATTGAGTATATCTTGGCATAGAATAGGAGATCGGTGCAATCATGTTAGGGAGCCAAGAACTTAATGAATCTAACTGTGGGTTGTTCGGATCGGCAGATTGTCAACTTGCATGTGTAGGTATTTCCTTTAGAATAGCGGAAGTGACTTTAGGATAATTAAGGGGTCCCGGTTGGCATGCAGTTGGACTTAGGGGTAGAAATAATCACTTGAATCTATTGCTTAATTTGGCAGGTGAATTCGTGAACTTAGATCTCAATATCATAATTAATATCTTGATAATTGATTCTTAATTTAGATTTAGATAATTGAATTAGATAACTCTTTTTATCTCAACAACTTTCTCTCTCCTCTTTGATTTGGTCAATTATTAGTTGTCTTCTTCAAATCTAGGCAAATTGGTCACCCAATCCCTGTGTTCGATATTCGATAAATTACTTGCCGTTTTAATAATCACTTGCTTCGATCCGGTACACTTGCCGGAGCCCATCATGCCTCCATCATCTTTCTCTCTAGCTCCCACGTAGCACTTTCCTCAGTTGCCCCACTCCAAACGACTTTTACCAAAGGAATCTCCTTGCCTCTCAAATGCTTCACCCTCCGATCCTCAATTCGAAGGGGTTGTACCTCGAAAGTCAATTTCTTTTTTAACTGAATCGTGTCGGGAACTATAACATGGTTTGGGTCATGAATGTACTTACGAAGTTGTGACTCATGAAAAACCTTATGAAGTTTGGACAAGAAAGGTGGCAAGGCTATTTGATAAGCAACTTCACTAACTCTTTTAAGAATTTGGTAAGGGCCGATGAATTTGGGAGTAAGTTTCTTCGCTTTCATCACTCTACTGACCCCAGTTGTTGGTGTAACTCTCAAGAATACGTGATCACCTTCCTGAAATTCGACTGCCTTCCGCCTTTTGTCATGGTAGCTTTTCTACCTACTCTGTGCCGTTCTCATATTTTCCTGAAATTCTTACCTTTTCCGTGGTTTCTTGCACTATCTCAGGTCCTAACACCACACTATCCCGGTTCATTCTAACACAGGGGTGTCCTACATCTCCTCCCATAAAGAGCTTCGTAAGGTACCATCCCAAAACTGGCATGGAAACTATTGTTGTAGGTGAACTCTACTAGGGGCAAAAACTTATCCCAACTACATGACAGTTCTAGCACACACGCTCTCAACAAGTCCTCTAAGGACTGGATGGTTCTCTCAGACTGGCCATCCCTCTGCGGGTGGTAAGCTGAACTTAGCCTATGCTTGGTATCTAAAGCCTCGTGCAAACTAGTCCAAAACCTAGAGATAAACCTTGGGTCTCTATCTGACACTATGCTAAAAGGTACACCATATAACCTAACTATCTCCTTGATGTACAGCTTGGTCAGCTTTTCTAAAGGGTATTCCATGTTTATAGGGATGAAATGGGCGGACTTAGTCAGTCTATCCACAACAACCCATATCGCTTCATAACCGGCTGGAGTCCAGACACAAAATCCATGGCAATACTGTCCCATTTCCATTCTGGGATACTTAAAGGTTGCAACTTTCCTGATGGCTTCTAGTGTTATATCTTAGCCTTTTGGCACACTAAACAAGTGTACACAAACTCAGCCACATCTTTCTTCATCCTAGGCCACAAAAATACCCTCTTTAAATCCCGATACATCTTAGTGGCACCTGGGTGCACACTCAACCCACTCCTATGTCCTTCTTCAAGGATCAACTTCCTAAGCTCTGGGACATCTGGTATACAAACTCTATCCTTGAACCTCAACACTCCATCATTTTCGTTCTTAAAACTAAGATCTCTACCTTGAGCAAGCAATTCCCTCTGGTCTAAGAGATACTTATCTACCTTTTGGCATTCTCTAATCTCATCCATCAAACTGTTGGTAACCTTCAAGGTTCCAAGCCTAATGCTCTTAGGGGTAACTTCCCAAGCTAAACTTAGGTGTCTAAACTCCTCGATCAGATCCATCTCCCTAACTATTAAAGCGGAGACGTGCAAAGTTTTTCTACTCAAAGCATCTGCCACTACATTGGCCTTTCCTGTGTGGTAGGTCAGATCAAACTCATAATGCTTTAAGAACTCCATCCACCTACGTTGCCTCATATTGAGCTCCTTCTAGTCAAACAGATATTTCAAACTTTTATGATCCCTAAAGACCTCAAACTTAGCTCCATAAAGGTAATGCCTCCAGATCTTTAAGGCAAACACCACAGCTCCTAACTCTAGGTCATGGGTAGGGTAGTTCTTCTCGTGGGTTTTCAACTGCCTAGAAGTGTAAGCTACTACCTCACCATCTTGCATCAACCCTCCACCTAAATCTTGCTTCGGTGCATCATAATACACTATGAAAGATTTACTAGGATCGGGTAAAACCAAAAATGGTGCTGATGTTAACCTATCCTTCAGGGTTTGGAAACTCTCCTCACACTTAGAGTCCCACACAAACAATCATCCCTTCTTGGTCAGACGGGTCAAGGGTAAAGTTAACTTAGAGAAACCTTCTATGAACCTCCTATAGTACCCTGCTAAACCCAAAAAACTACTAATCTCGGTCACTGACTTTGGCACTTCCCAATGGAGCACCGCCTCTACCTTAGCCGGATCGACGGCTGTCCCACCTTTAGAGATCACGTGACCTAAGAAACTCACGTCCTCTAACCAAAACTCGCACTTAGAAAACTTAGCATACAACTGCTTCTCCTTAAGGGTCTGCAAAACAACCCTCAAGTGCTCCTCATGTTCCTCCTTGGTCTTGGAGTACACTAAGATGTCATTTATGAAAACCACCATAAACTTATCCAAGTAAGGGTGAAAGTTTTTGTTCATATAATCCATTAACACAGCAGGAGCTTTGGTCACACCAAAGGGCATAACCAAGTACTCGTAGTGACCATATCGTGCCCTAAACACTGTCTTCGGGATGTCCTCGAACTTAACCTGAATCTGATGGTATCCTGACCTCAAATCTATCTTCGAGAAAACACAAACCCCGATCAACTGATCCATAAGATCATCAATCGTAGGGAGAGGATACATATTCTTAACGGTCACTTTGTTGAGCTATCGATTGTCGACACATAACCTCATACTACCATCCTTCTTTTTCACCAACAACACTGGCGCTCCCCATTGGGATACGGTAAGCCTGATGAACTGCTTCTGCATCAGATGCTCTATTTGTTTCTTCATCTCAGCTATGGGTATTGGCCTAGTTCCAGGCACTAAGTCAATGGTAAACTCCATATTTCTCTCTGGGGATAGTTCGTAAACATCCCCTGGGAACACTTCAGGAAATTCTTGCACAACCGGCACACTGTCGACATCAGCAGGGCTCTCGACTTCCATATAAGCTAGCATCATGTACACTTGGGCCTCTTCTTTCATAGAAGCCTTAACTTGGCTGGTAGAGAGAAAGCTAGGATCCCTAAACTCCACTGGAGTTCCAAAAACTATGGTTTTATCAAAAAAATTCAGAAGGACGTGGTTGGAAGATAACCAGTCCATGCCAAGAATAACATCAAGGTCTTTCAGGGGTAAACATACAAGATCAAAAATAAAGTCTCTACCATCTATGGTAATAAGAATATTCTTGCATGCATAAGAAGTAAGAACAGGTTTATTCGTGGGTGTGGCAACAATTAAGTCACACTCAAGAAGTGTCACAGACTACTTAAGAATTTTAGCACATTCATATGACACAAACGAGTGAGTCGCACCCGAATCAAACAATACAATTAAACAAACTTTATTAATGAGGCACATACCTTGGATAAAATCTTCAGATTCGGAGGCCTCGGCTCCACTGAGAGTAAAGACTCTCCCCGTGGTCTTCAGTCGGTTGGCTTGAGGCTTTTGACCTTTGCTCGCACTCTGTGGTTCTGACTTTCCTCCCTCGCAGTTCCGGCTGATGTGGCCATGCTTGCCACACTTGAAGCAAATGATGTCTGTTTCCTTGCATTGGTTAGTGAAGTGGTTCTGTCCATATTTCCGCATCGAAGAGGTCTAAAATCGGAAGAATCCCATCTCCTGGACCTATCTGAAGAAAACTGAGACTTCTTGCCATCCCGCTTAAAGTCCTTGCCAGTTGGAGCGAGAGGCGACTTGCACTTGTTTCCTTGATCACTCCTCTTGTTGCTCTGGTTGTCTGATCCCTTGGAGGCTGACCCTCTAGACTTGCAGGCATCTTCATAGATCCTGCACTTGTTCACTAAAACTGGGAAGACTCTGATCTCCTGGTAGCTAATAGCTTGCTTGGTCTCTGAATGCAGACCATCCTCAAACTTCACGCATTTGGAACGATCGTCCGCCACATACTGATACAGTGTATAGTAACGGGCGAGTGTAACAGCTTGATTTTTAATTACGCTGTTTAACCGGTTAAAATATAATTAATTATATTTTAATCTGAGAGTTAGAAAGTGATTTTTAATAAAATAAAATAATATTCATAGTCTCTCTTATGGTAGGAAGCTCTAGTTAAAATTTGGGTTTAAAACTCAGACGGAAGCCGGTCTGCATTTTTAACTGACAGTATAATTTTATACTGACAGAAAACCCTAATTTGACCCAAAAACTGAAATTTCTAGATTTTTTATATTTTGTCCGTGAGGAATTCTACTTTCCAAATTTCTGATCAGAAATAAAATATTATGTGTTTTCGGACGAATTTTGGTGAAAGTTCGGACGGAAAACAGTCGGTGTTTTCACTGACAGTAAGATTTTAATGATCAGAAAACCTAATTTTGACTCGTGAACGAAATGGTTTATGATTAAATCATATTTCCAACGAGTCTGGTTAGTTTGAAAATTTTCGATCAAAAACAGACATAAACCCTAATCGGGAAACCGACGGAGTCGAAAACGGAACTACAGAGACCCGTCAAGAGATCGGGATAACGAGTCATACACGATGACTCATGGAGGATGAGTCACCAAGCAGTTATGAGCATTAAATGCTAGTAATCATGACTTTTGGGTAAAATGACCAAAGTACCCCCAAGTTTTCGCTGGTATTAACAAGACACATCTACGCACTCTTAACCACTCATTTTACATGGTCGTAAACCTCCCACATCTCAATTTCGTGCAGCCATATATACTAAACCATACCTATTTCATTTTGCTTTCGTTTCATCATTTTCCTCTCAAAAACTGAAATAGGGTAACTGACAGAGCTGAGTACAGAATTTCCAGGAACCGCTAACGGATAGGATTAATGACTCATTGGTGAGTCATTATGTGTGGCCCAAAATCAGCAACATCTACCTTAATTGTGATCCACATATTATTAACCATGATTAGCCAAAATAACCTTAGTTAAGTTAACTATTAACTATGGTTAATCATATATTAATTAAATAATCACAAAACCCATTAATCTAAAAGCTAACAAACCAAAAAAAGCCTAAGATCTACCCTATAAATACCCCCAAAACCGTGGCCTCCCCCTTCACTCACTTCTTCATCTCTTCCATTTCTTCTTCACTTTTTCTTCAAAAACTCCATTGTTGTTCTTGCACAACTTGATCATTCTTTCACTTTCTTTTAGAGGTAAACCCTCACTTCTATGATCTTAGTTATCTTCCTCATCTCCTTAACTCTCTTTATCAACCACTACTTCGGATTAGAGGAGAAGAATTGAGAGAGAAATCTCAATAGTTGCAAGAAGCCTTTGATGGAAGCTTTGAAACCAAGTTGGAGCAGTTGCAGTGAATGAATCTCAAAACACTCTTCAACCGTTGGATCATTCCCAAATTTTATAATAAGGTTCAATACTTGTGGTTCTTCCTATCGAACGGTCAGAATTTGGAACAAACCTCCAGAGTGTGAGATATGAAGCTCGGACAGTAGGCCTAGGAGGTGAGAAACTCAACTCGGTGCGTGAACGCATGCTCAACACAACACACAAGCACAACCACCGCCTCCGCTTGGGCCTATAGGCTACCAAAGTTTTAACACCATCAACACCTCGACCACTCGGCTATCAAGGATTATCATAACGTTTCGTATTTATTAATTAATCACTCTAGTCGTTCTGCACTAGAGATTACCACCTTGACCATCAAGCATCAAAGCCCCCTCGGGCACTATGCTACCAAGGTACCACATTATCTTTAATTATCACTCTATCCATTAAGCAGTAGAGATTACTACCTTGACCATCATGCATTGAGGCCCCCCTCGGCCACTAGGCTACCAAGGTACAACAATCTTATCACTTGTATTTGGTCTTCATGTTCCGTTGGTATTTTATTAAGTCTTTTAGAGAATTTGGGTTGAAACCCCTGCTTCAGCACTGTTCTGCATAGTTGAGCACGAGCGTGGTCACCCCTCAGCATGGTCGTGTTGAGCTCACGGTCAAGCACGGTCGTGCTGACTATAGAGCACAGGCGTGCTTAAGTAGCACGCCCAGTTCTGGGTTTGAATGGGAGCACGGGCATGCTCCCTGTTGAGCACGGGCATGCTTGAGTGCGCACCCTGTCAGTCTAGGCAGAAGGGTCATAGACCCCTTGCCAATTCATTGGGAACAATTTAGATTCAATCCTAGGGTTCTTACTAATCCATTGATCATCAGTTTCATTAGTATTGATTAAATGTTCATGTCTTATAATTAAAGGGGAATTAATCCTTTAGTTTCATTCCATTAATTGTCCCTAATCGCTCAAGATCAATCCCTAAGGTCTTTGACTAAGCCATTGGCATAATCCTCACTCATTACAAACATTCAGTCTTATGAGTAAGGGGAACAACCTCCCTTAACATTGTTAACAAATTTAACGTTTAACATTAACGCGTCACAACATCAATCAACAGCCAATATATCGCAACATCATAATTATGATAAAACACTCAATCATGGCATCATCACATTAACATGAACATGACAGCCATCAATAAACAATTAATAACAGTCATGCCAATATCATAACAACAAGAAGTTTAACATCAGATAGCAATTAGTCATATAGGCATACAACATGTTATCTAACATAAAGGGTCATGGGAACCCTTCGTTTTACACTACCCCCAAGCCTACATACTCATACTATTCCTTCTCCCTATACCTAGTATGAAGAATTCTCGTTAAACTGAAGACGCTCCTAAACTGGTACCCTCGAACGGCTTGACGAACGATCTCAAGCCTTGGTTAACACAAACATGGTCGTGCTCCACTTAGCGTCAGCGAGACGTGTTTCCCCCTTGAGCACGGTCATGCTTCCTATTGCGCACGACCGTGCTTGTGGCTCAAGCAGCCACAAGATATGTGCATTAAGCATGGGCGTGCTGACACATGAGCACAGGCGTGCTCATGCTTCAGGAGGGGATTTTTAACTCGAAAACCCCACTTAGCTCACTCTAAACCTTCCTAACAAACATGGCACACATAAAAGCACTTATACGGAAAACGGGGTGCTACAAACCGGACCTTCAAGTGAAACAAAATATTGATAGGTACGTAATCTCTTATTTAATTTGTAACTTTTTGCTTTTATTTTATTAAATATGCATGAACATATCATTGACACTCATATTTATTATCATAGTGCAATGATTGCATGTAGCATTGCTTGCGCAAATGGTAAAAGTAGGAGTGTAAAGGTAAAACTCAAGCCTACATAGATTATCCCAAAGTTAAGTAGTTTAATAAATAATAATAATTATTATTATTACACTCATACATTATTTTTACTTGATAGTGATCAATTTCAAATTGATTTGTAGTATCGTAGACAAGTCGGCGGTTGGGAGTGTGCCTACTATGTCATGTTACAAGTATTTTTCTGTTTTTCTTATTGAGTTAATTTAATTAATGTTGCATTAATTTGAACTTGTGCAGGCTTTTAACAATGTACCTAGCTTGACTTTTAAGGAATTCACAAGCTTAAGGGAGCAGTTTGAAGAGTTCTTTTTTGAGTATGCTAAAGAGAAACAAATAGGCTTAGATCGTAGGCATATAATGTTTTAGTTACTTAGAACATTATTAGATTGTGTATGTATAGATGATCATCACTTAATTAAATAGTTAGCTTAGTCAATTTTGGTATAGTGTATATGTTGTAAGATATATATATATATATATATATATAGTGTGTGTGTGTGTGTTCCTGAAAGCAGGTGCGCAATGTTTGTGAAGTAAACTGAAAGCAAACAAAATTAAAAAAAGAAAAAAAGAAAAACACTTGTAATAGCGGTTAAGAATATAACCGACGTTACAAGTCACATATGACAGTGGTTCCTTTGAAAACCGCTGTTATAAGTTAACTTGTAACCGACCAACCGTTATTACAAGTTAACTTGTAACATTGCTTTGATATTCAATCCGCCACTTGTAAATGTGGTTTTCTCTATAACCGCTGTTACAGATTTACTTGTAACAACGTTTAGCTTGTAACATCGGTTAAAGTAATGTCGCCTTCGAAACCGACGTTACAATTCAATTTTAACCGCTGTTAAAAGGGCTTCCTGCACTAGTGTTAAGACACTTACTAACTTGTTTGTTGATTCTTAATTTTTTATTTTTAATTAATAACCATATATCAGTTAGCAATTATTTTGCGTTAATATTTAGTGCTAAAACTAAAGTCACTAATGATCAAACAATTCAAAGTTGAATTGGTTAAAGTAAGAGGCACATGCAGTATGAAAATTATAAATTGAAATAATGATAATGAAGTTGGACTGAGATTAAAGATATTTACAATTGTTGAAAATTTTCCTAAAGCCGATCACAAATCAACTAATTAAGGGCAAAACCAAGAAATATCATAACAAACAAATAGTGGGGGTATCTATTTCTCTTGGATAACACTGTAGGTTCAATTCAAGTTCAACCGCAACTTGAGGATGGGTTCATTCCAAGAACCAAGCTACACCTTAGAGGCTCAGACATTCTCTAGCAGTGCTTAATCCAAAGACTTGGCATTGTTAGGTTCAGCAGAGGTCTCAGATGTTGTATTTTTTGCAGGATAAAGCAAATAATGTTGGCATATGAAGATAATGTCAAAGAAAACAGACACTGCTGAATGGTTTATTCCATGAAAAGAAACATTATAAGAACATTAACAACATATTCAAACTCAAGAGCTTATTCTATTTTGAGTTTTAGCTATTTCAATAAATTTATTTCCTCTATGAAAAGTATGGCAAAATTATTGGATCAAAATAACCAAAATTAAAGGTGTCAGCTGCTTTAGCTAGTAAAACCCTTTATGATTGTCAAATTTTAAAATGTGGTCTGCAACCACAAGTACTGTCGTAATATTATGGTTTTGGTAGTTTTTGCTATCACATCATGATTGTAATTACAGTTACGGTAAACTTAATATAATCACACTGCAACTGCAACTTCAATTTGAAACTATAAATGATAGGGAAAATGGAACTATAATTAAGAAATAAACAAAACATATATCATATAAGAGAATATTTCTCAGTTCATACCAGAGATACTAGTAGTTTCCCTATATTTCCATGGAGGTTCTTGGAAGAATCTGGAAATTAAAGATGTAATGTGGAAAATGTCAGTTAGAAGTTCAAACTATAAAGTATGACAGCAAGATCCCTTGTTAAAGAAGATTAAAGACGTTGACCTATTGATTGCATAACCATTTGTGCATAGTTTGCTATCCCTCCAGCAAAATCCAATAGACTGAACCCAATGCTCCAGCCATTTGTACTTTTCCTCTGGAAGTTCAATAATGCCTAAATTTATAACACAAATTAATATTAATTGAATATGGATGGCTAAGAGATGTCAATAAAAATCGTTTCTCACTTAATTAGAAAAGAAAGAGAAAATTTTTCAAACACAACTGATAAGCCTCTGGCTCATCTAGTTTTATAGCTAGTGACGACGCAATTTTTGTGCTAAATGTTTGAGTTTAATCTTGTTTTCACCAAAATTTGGCTTTAATTGTCCTCGAGCAATATTTTGAGTCTCTTAAGTAGTTTTTAGGATATTTTGGTTAATTTTGAGTCAAATAAAGCATTTAATGCTACTTTTTATTTTCAGGTTAAAAGTGAAGCTCAAGGAAGCTAGGAAATTGAAGAAAACAAGCAAAAAGGCAAAAATGCAAGATTCTCCTCACGAAAGGCTGCTCGCCTCACGAGCCAGAAGACCAAACTGAGCAGGAGCAGACAGCCATTCAGCCTCGCCTCGCGAGGCAATGCTCACCTCGCGAGACAAACACAGGAAAATTGAAGACCATTCAGGCTCGCCCCGCGAGCTTTGCCTCGCCTCGCAAAGAACCGAAATTTGAACTGGTGCCAAACTTAAGGCTCGCCTCGCGAGCGAGCGCAGCCCAGTTTGCCTACATATAGCTTGTTCAATGCGAATCCGAGAGGAACATATCTTAGGGCAGTAGTTTAGTTTTTAGGTCTCTTCTATTCTAATCCTAGTTTCTCTTGGAGCTGCGTCTTCCTTAGTGATTTAGGATTATTTTCTATTTTCTTTTCAATTATTTGTTGTTGATGATGAACGGGATGAGGTGCTAATCCTCTTTTCTGAGGGATCGATGAAGCCGCTCATGACGGCATAGTTCAATGTGATGTTTTTCTTATTCCTAATCTTAATTCTTGTTTTCTAATTCTGATTTGATTGCGTTAATCAAAAGTGCACTTGGTTAACTTGTCAGTGTGATGAGACTTGGTAGGTAATTCGCGCTTAGGACTTGAATTAGGAACACTAGTTGAATATTACATTGGTAGTGGGTAGGAGATTGGTGCAGCCTTATAGGGAAAAAGAACTTAATAGAATTTAACTGTAGGTTATGAGACTTGGTAGGTAATTAATTTACAGTTTAGATACGTCCTTTAGAGCATTGGTAGTGTCTTTAGGAGAAATTGGGGGTCCTGGTTGATAATGAAATTGAACTTAAGGGGTAGAAGTAATCACTTGAATCTATTGCTTAATTGGGTAGGTGAATTCGTGAACTTAGATCTCACTATCATAATCTAGATAATTGATTAGATAACATCTTTTATTTTGATTTAATTTAGATAATTGATTTTTGCTTTAGATAATAGATTTTATCCCAACTAACCCCCCTCTCTCTCTCTCTCACATCTTTGACTTGGTCAATTATTAGTTGTCTTATTCAAATCTAGGCAAATTGGTCACCCAATCCCTGTGTTCGATACTCGGTAAATTACTTTCCGTTTTAATTATTACTTGCTTCGATCCGGTAAACTTGCCGGAACTCATCAACAACCATTTCAAATTAGTAAATAGCCACTCTTTATTCCCCTTAAGTCAGTTGGTTAAACTGTAGGGTATAATTTGTGAGTGCGCAGGTTCAATCCTCCATAATGTGCTCTGCCCTATTCTCATTCCCTTCTCCCCCTCCCTCATGTAAGGCATCGCTCCTATGAGTCTCCCCTTGGACTAAAAAGAATAGCCATTCTTTAAACTATGTATTTTCATTCCAAAATATGATTCCTTATCTTTGATGGTAATTGTGACAAGACTAACTAATTGGTTACCTAGTTAAAACAACTAATTCATATCTTTAAAATCAACTTGTATGATATAAAAGCACCAATAGAACATGGGTAGAAAGAAACTTAAAAAAAGAAAGAAACTTAAAAAGAAATTAATGCAAATTGGAGTAAATGACTCACCTGGGGAATATATTCTATAATCGTCAAACAAACTTGGATGCCACTGCATTATGATGAATCTTAGCAAAAATTAGAATGAAAGCAACAATGGCATGATGAAAACTCCAGTGATTATGGATTCTCATCAAGCTTGGCAAAGATCGAAATTAATGAACAAGAGCAACCAGCAATAATTCATTAAAGAGATGAATTCTAGTTGCTGTTAGTAAGATAAATAAAAGAAAGATTATACCATAATTGTACAATATATATGCTATATATGAGTATGTTTGCTTTGTTTCCAGTTTTCTCTTTTCAGAAATAATTATAAAAACATCATCCTTATTTTCATTTCTGTTTATGCTAAAACAATAAAGAACAATAGGAGAAGTATATGTTGTATTAATGGTGATTTAAGTACAAGAGAGCGGAGCTAGTATATCTAGGTCATCCTCCTCCGCTATGTGTGTAGATGTGTGAGCAATGTAACATCCCTGACTGCTCTATGGATTGACGACTGACCCCACATACCAATACATGTCTTTTCAGCGTGCTTTGTCCTCACTCACATGCTTCCTGGGAAAACTTTCCAGGAGGTCACCCATCTCAGAATTGCTCCAAGTCAAGCATATTCTTAAGTGATGGGCTACCGAAAAGAAGATGCATCTTGCTCGTATAGGAAGTACCAATCAATTCATATAAGCCATCCTCAACTGTATAGTCCCATACTTACACAGTCTCAGGATCCCTCTCATTCCGGTGTGTGATCAGTTCATTCATGTATCCCTCCGCCTAGAAGCTGCCCGGAGCCTCTCCTTGTCCGTGCTTTCTTGCATCGGCGACCACTCACCGCCCTCGTCAGCCCCGGGTGTCACATGCCCACCAGTTTCCGTTTGGTTCGTCCTCGAACCACACCGTACTGGGAGAGGTGCCGCTTTGATACCATTTGCAACATCCTTGGCTGCTCTATGGATTGATGACTGACCCCACAGACCAACACATGTCTTTTCAGTGTGCTTTGTCCTCACTAACACGCTTCCTGGGAAAACTTCCCAGGAGGTCACCCATCCCATAATTGCGCCAATTCAAGCACGCTTAACTGTGGAGCCTGCCAGGAGTCGCTCTCATTCTGGTGTGTAATCGGTTCATTCATGTATCCCTCCACCTAGAAGCCTGCCAAGAGTCGCTCCTTGTCCGTGCCTTCTTGCACCGGCGACCACTCCCAGCCTTCGTCAGCCCTGGGTGTCACAAACCTTGCAAAAAGGGTCCTGACCTAATGAGGATGATGACCGATTTATATAGGGACTGGGACGCATGTAAACCACGCGAGTTGGTTACACCGAGTGGACCCCTCCACTTGGTTAGGGCGATTTCCGGGCACTGGTGAAGATCTTCCCCTCTCTCCAATCATTAGGAGATGCTTCTAGAACCGCTAAGTGTCCATATGATGTGTCCTTACTCATTCTTTATTCTCCACTTTCCTCGGATTAGCTGTTGTCTTTATAAGCCTGATTTGTACAGATATCCTTCTCGGTCTAGCTCCTTCTCGAGGCTTCTCTGCCCTGCTTCCCGGTCCCGAGATGTCTATGTGTCCGGCCGACATCTCGATCTTCTATTGTAATGCCGAGATGATCTTTCTGGTTTCATACCCTGGACTACAGCATTAATACTCTATGGGCCGTTTTAATTACCATTCACATTAATGGGCCTTGGTCTATTTGGCCTAAACCAAGCTCGATGGGAACAAGAGCCCCCCAAATATTGAGCTGTATACAGCAAAAAGAATTATAGGTCCTCATTCTTGTTATTTCCGGAACCTTCGTGTTATGTTATCTTCATCTGCCTCGAACTGCGTTGTTTTTGGATGTCTCTCGGGTTCTTTCTTTGAGTGCTCGGGTTAGGTTTGTATACAGTGGAGAAGCATTTGACTTTTGACTTTTGCTCATTCCCGACCTATAGGTTCAGGATTTGGTTCGTCTCACCGAGCCAAGATACTGTCACATCAGGAGTCGCGTCCTCCGTTCTTCCACCGTTTCTCGTCCCACGTGTACGCTCTGATTGGGCACGATCCTTCACGCACAATAACTGCTCCGCACAAAACTCCATTTCTGGCAGTTAGATCTATTTCGATGGTTGCATTCCCTCTTCTTCTCTTCACTCCTCTTGCTTCTGAGTTTTCTCATTTCTTCTGCTCTCCGCTTTCGTCTTCCTCTCACTGGTCCTCCTTTTCTAGTTTCTTGCCCGCTCCACAAGTATACCACTATTTTTGTCCCTTCGCCATTTGCTTTTGGTTGTTCTCTCTCTCTCTCTTTTTTGTTCTTCTTTTCCTCTTCAAGCGACATAAGTATGGTTGGGGAGGACTCGAATCCTCAAGGTGCACTGGGTGATGATAATCTTGAAATGAACATATATGAAACACGAGAAGGGGGGTTGGATTATGTTTCAGTTAAATTTTTCAAAATAACAAAGTTTTCTTCAAAACAAGAGATTAGACACAAAGAGGCGTCTGATATAAAACAAGGTATACGAAAACTTAGCACTTTCAACCCAGTTAGCACAGGAAATATAGAGCAAACTGAAATAGTAAGAGAAGAGTAGACACAGATTTATACTGCTTCACCCCAAACCTTGGGCTACGTCCAGTCCTTAGTTTCCCAAGTATTAACACTATAACTGATCAGGTTACAGATGGGTATTGTTTGCACACCTAGCCTTCGCAGGCTCAACTAATCAAGTATTGTTTGCACACCTAGCCTCTCCAGGCTCAAACAAGTATTCTTTCAGCAAGCCTCTTTAGGCTCTTCAAAAGGTAAGTGTTGAATGAAGAAGCAGCTTCACAGATTACAACTTTGCAAGTCAACCGAATAACACTCAATGAGTGAATAAGTATTTAGGGTAGGTATGGCCGCAATAAAGACTTCTAAATAAATACAAATGATTGAGCAGAGAAGTATTCTAAGAAGAACTTAAGAGAGCTTTGAATGCGAAGAGAGTATTGAATGCTTTCGTGAATTCGTTCAGGTGTGTATCTTAATCAATCTTCTATTTATACTCATCAGTAATAAATCCGTTGAGGAGATTTTTTTAGATGAGTAAGATTTTATTCTTCATTTATGGTCGTCAGAGAGCTTCAAAACAAGTTGAACGTATATGTTGGCATTGCTTTATCTGAGTGCAGCTTGATTCAGAGCAGTGTTTGTTGCTTTTCAGACTTGGGCAATGCGACTTTCCTTATTTGTGCAACACGGGTCTACGACCGAGTAAAGGTCATTTTGCCTTTTGCAACAAAAGGAATTTCAAACACGGATTGATGCTTTGTGCTTCTGAATTTGATTTTCTTGATTTGAAAATACAAGGAAATATTCTTTGCTATCGAGTAGAAGTAATGCGAAGGACCTTCAGTTAGGTTGTAGAATAAGATGTATTCTCATTGCTTGTAGGAACTGAGTCTTTCTTCAAACGCATTGTAACATAGACGCATCTTTATTACTTGTTGTTTTTGTCATAATGCTCTTGCTTTATGATATGCACACTTAATACACATGTCAGTGGATTTCAAAGGGTTCACTTAAAATCATCCTTTGTTTGGATTCATCAAAATCAGAGATGTGAAAAACTTAGACTTAACAAATCTCCCAGCGTAGGAGGTGGCTATTGCGGCGGCTCCGACCACTGTTGTTGCCAAAGACCCATACGGATGGGTTGACCCTGAGGTTCCGCGCATCCGTTCTAAATACCTCACCCCTGAGTCCCTCGATAGTCTGAGGGATTTAATAGAGGATAAGAGAGGTTTAGATCGAGTAGGTTGTTCGCCTTGCTCTGTTAAGGATCGTTTGCATCATTCTTTGGAGAACCCTGGCTTCTTTTTTATGCACGATCATGTCTTAACAAAAGCTCGGGGTTTTTTTTTTTCCTTTCACTGTGTTTGAGTCAGCCGTGCTTCGTGCCTTAATTGTTGCCCCTTCTCAGCTCCACCCGAATATTGGTGCTTTGTTCGGGCTTTTAAGATTGTTTGTTATTATTATGGCATCACGACCACCGTTAAATAGTTTTGAAATTTTTTGTGTCAAGCAACACGGCACCATTGGATGGATTTCTCTCAGTTCCATCCAACATCGCAAAGTTTTCATCCCCTATTCGACTTCCTGGAAGGGCTTCAAGCCCGAGTTCTTTAAAGTGACAAGCAAGGGGGACGATCACCCCTTTTTTATTGCTCGGCCAGGGGAACCCAAATTTTCCATTTGTTGGAAACAGAACCCTCACATCATTAGGTGTTTTGAGTAAAACTCTCTATCCCACCAAGAGAAACTCGAGGTAACCTATCTCGACCAATTGCTACCTCGAAGATGTCGAGAAAAGCCATGCTAGACATACTCGAGAAGCACAAACAGCCGGGAGGAGCAACTGCTGCAACTTTTGGTGTTCAGAAAGAGAAAGGCAAGAATATTATCAACCTGACAGAGCCCTCTGACCAATCCGGGAGTGGTTTTGTGTTTAAGAAGTGGCACTTCGAGGAAGAGCAAGCCGAGTCCGCGCTAACCGCACAACACTATGCCGAGAAGCCGGCTGTTGACCAAGCTTTATCCACTCCTCCCTTGGAAGGTGTGTTCCAGCAGCTTTTAACCCATCAGGTTGATATGGGGTCTGACAAGGTCTTAACCCAATTGAACAACTTCAATAACGAGCTGATACGAAACTTTACCACTCTCTCAACCATTCTCAGATGCCTGCACTTGGCTAGTTTAGCGTGCTTTTCTGAGATGGAGTCAACCATGCTTGACAACAAAATGTCTACATTAGAGTCCGAGAATAAGAAGCTACAAAAGAAGGTGACTGATGACCAACACCTAATGAAGGAGTTCATTAAGATGACCTGGGAGAATGAGGAGATAAAAAAGGAGCTGGAAACGGCCAAGAGTAGCTTGAAGCAGTCGAGTGCTGATGTCATCCGACTCGAGGAGTCATGCTCTACTGTGATAGCTACTAAGAACTCGCTGTAGGTAGAGTTGAATGCTACCAAAGCTGACTTGGAGACTGTGAACAGGAAGATCTCGGAGCTCAATGAGGTTGTGGAAGGGATGATAGGGAGATGAAAGATTGGGAGCTATTTTCAGCACAACAGCATGACGAGGGGTTTCGGCCGGCTAAGGAGCAGTATGAGCTGATGCACCCAGAAATTGATCATTCTATTTTCAGCGCTGCGAAAGTGGTTCGAGATGGGCAGCCGGAGGCTATCCAAGAGGAAGAGGTTGCTGACAATGGGGGTAACGAAGAAGATCGGGAGAATGCTCTCGAGAACTGATGTAATAATTCTAGTTTTTTAACTCTGCTGACAGCTTGGGTGGCCATGTTTTCTGCCTTTATTTCCTTTTTGTTGCTACACTTTGGCCACGTTTTGAGCCGTTGTTGTTTTGAACACTCAGCATGGTCATGTTTTGCATGCATTTTATTTAACCGTGTTACATCTCTAAGGATCCGTCAACAAGTCGGTCAATACTGGGGAGAGGATAGGAATCTTTTGGGCACGCTTTGTTTTGGTTTGTAAAATCGGTGCACATATGCCACTTTCCATTTGCATTTTTTACTAAGACAACATTCGCGAGCCAAGTGGTGTAGTCAGCTTCTCGTATGAATCCAGCTTTTAGCAGCTTCTCAGACTCTTCCTTAACTGCTTTTCTCCGATCACCCCCGACCTTCCTTTTTCTCTGAGCAACTGGCTTCGCTTGTGGATCTATGTTGAGCCGGTGGCAGACAAAATTTGGATCTATACCCGGCATTTCAGAAGTAGTCCATGCAAACAGATCCACGTTCTCTATCAGCACCTTTTGGATCTCTTGCTTAAGTTCATCGGGGAGGGTTAACCCCAGTTTCACGTTTTGCCCTTCAACTTTCCCAACCTGAAAAGGTTCTGTGTCATCCGCTGGTTGTGCCCTCAGCTCTTTGCCATCTTCTCGAGGATCTAAATCGACCATGTTCACAGACCGGCTTTCCGTTTCACCTTGTACTTCCGTGTTCTTCCTTGTCCCCACTCTAAGGCTATCGAGGTAAAAAAGTCTGGCTACCTTCTGATCGGCGCGAATTGACACAATCTCACCTGTATATGGAAGGAACTTAAGTGGCAGGTGAGGAGTGGAGACAATTGCCCCTATCATGTTCAATGAGGGTCGCCCGATCAGTATGTTTTATGAGGCTTCAGCGTTTATCATGAGGATTTTTACAGTGATCGTTCGGGCCAAAGGGAGTTCACCGAAAGTAGTCAACAACTCTAGATAACCCCTAACCTCTGCCTGCTCTCCCGAAAAGCCTACCAGGGCCCCATTATAGGGCTTTAGTAAGGAAACAGGGAGATCGAGCTTATTGGAGATTGTCTAGTATAGGATATCTGTCGAGATCCCTTGATCTACTAGAGCCCTTTTCACCACAAAATTTTCCACTTCCACCATTATTATCATTGGATCATCCTGGTCTGGGACTATTCCTTTGAAATCTTCATCTGAAAAGGTTATTAGTGGGTGGGACAGTGACACCCTCTACCCCGCATATTAATATAAAACAATTACTTGAAAGAGGTAATATAACAACATGCATTTATTTATTTAAAATAAAAAGTGGGTAAAGAGGTACTACATTGTAACATCTCAACAACGCGGAAAAAAATAATAAGTTTTAAAAGAAATAAAACATAGAACATAAACATAAACATAACCCAGAGTCACTCCTCTACTGGCTGCTCACCGTCCTATGCATAAAGAGATTCATGCCAACAACAGAAAAGAGAAACGGGTGTTGGAACCAAAGTAATTTGGATTAATAATATCTGAGTTTTGATGTTAACAAAAAGGATTAAATTTGCATGGCAAAGTTTTAGTTGAGATCTAACATGATCTATCTAGTCTTGCAGGAATTTTCAAAATTTGATAAGTTATGGAAACACTGAAAGAATCTCCTAATATCCGCGTCTATACATGTAGACGAGCTACTCTAAATCATTGGTATATTTATTTATTTTAATATATTTGAGTAGACGGAATATAAAGTATTCTCAATAGACGGGAAATTTTAACTCCTATGAGTAGACGAGCTTAAGTGCCACGTCAGTAGACGGAGATCAAAGTAACTCACTAATATATAGCAAGTCCAAAGACTTAATAGTAGACGAGAGGATTTGCCATGTCAGTAGACGAGCTAAAAGAGTTTTTAACTATGAGCGTGTAGATGCATGTTGTTAAGTAGACGAACTCTTTTTCTTTATGAATCTTTCATATGCTCAGAAAATGCTACCTCGATCACATAGAAGTATTTATTTCAAATGATTGATATTTATTTCAAATGTATGTTGGTCCTTCTTATTCGCTTTAATTGTTTTATTGCCTTGTTTCTTTGAGAGAAACATAGTACAAATGAGAAAATGCAAAAGCAAAATAGTACAATGCAAAACGCCTTGTACCCTGTCACCTTTATCGCTGGAATAACTGGAATTTGTACAAAGGAGGCAAGACATTTTTCAAGTTGCAATTGCTCAGAGGTGTGACCATTTTGTGCAAGAGTGATAACCAATTGTACATTTCACAATGGCCATGTTCAAGCTATCAGTCATAATGGATATTATGCATTTGATTCCATCTCTAAACGGGAAAATTCAAAACAACCGTTGAAGAATTTCAAGTGAAGAAAAAGGTCACTATAAATAGAAGACCTCAACCTCTAAAGAAGAAATTTTTGCAAATCCAGAAACCTTGCTAGAAAAATGCTTGCCATTCTACGAGCTCAAAATCCTTTATCCTTTCAAGAGCAAAAGTCTCTAATACCTTAGCTTGAATATTGCTATAATATTCAACTGATTTTAAACTTTCATATCCTCACACATAGTGAGTTAGAAGATCAAAAGAAAACAATCTCTTTGTTAGAGTTAGAGCCTGAAGAGGCTTGGTAAGAAAGGAATACTTGTAGCCTGGAGAGGTGTTGAATACTTGGTGTAATATATTTTGAAAAATAGTGGAGAAAAACCTTCAAGTAGAAGGGATTGGACGTAGCTCTTGGTTGGAAGAGAGTCAACCATGATAAAATACTTGCGTGAATCTTCTAATCTCTTATCTCTTCAGTGTTATTTGTTTATACTAACTGTGGGGATTTGAACTTGATTTTGTTAAGTCTTTAAAATGATCTTTTTCTGTGTGCGTGCTTCTGTCTTTTATTCCTTGTGTGAGAAAATTAGTTTTGAAAGAGGTTTTTTTTCGAAAATTATTAACAAACACAATTCAACCCCCCTTCTTGTGTTTGCCTGTGTCAACTTCAACGGGGAGTAAGAAATCATGTAAACATAACAGCATGGAGATAGTTAAGCAAGATGATCATACATCATAACATGGCATAACAATATACAACATAGCATCAACATAATATAATCATATCAACATGTCATCTCAACCAACATATGTTATGCGGTGCAACACTACTCCGCTACTCCGTTATGCATGTGGATCCAAAATATCTCAGGAAGGCAACTTCGGAGTTACATATCTACATTGGCCATAAAACCACCAACGTCGGTAGTCCACCAAACCATGGGTGAACCCCTTGGATAGCCGACGCACCATAACGAGGGTACGCCACCGCGGGGGTGCATGGTCCAACAAACCTTGGGTGAACCCCCAAGACTTAGCCAGATCGTCGAACTCCAGGATGACCTCCCCTATGTTGAACTCCCCCCACTAAATACTTCAACGTATGAATGCATGAGCACAACTGCAAACAAGGCAACCACCTCCTTTGCTTGGGCCAATAAGCACCCAAGACTTATCACCATCATCAACAACATCAACATCAACACCTTAACCCGTAGGGGTCAAGGCCCCCTTAGCCAAAAAGCACCAAGGTTCAACTCATCAACACCTTGGCCAAAAAGCATCGAGGCCACTTTGGCCAAAAAGCATCAAAGTGTTTCAATGTGTGGCAACCCACTAGGCACATGCTTAACCAACTTATTATTCTTCGTTATCTTAATTAATCTTTTAATCAAGTTATCTAACTGTCATTTTCCGATTGGTGTGTTATCATATTATTTGGGGAAAAATGGGGTGAAACACCCCTTTAAACCTTTAATCTCAGGTTCTGCACTAGAGGGGCATCACGGACGTGCTCCCTCTAAGCACGGGCGTGCTTCCATTTAAGTGAAGCATGGTCGTGTTTCCTTTTATTCACGATCGTGCTTGATGCACGGTCGTGCTCCTAGTCTGCATGACCGTGCTTAAAGCACGACCATCTTCACTTGGAGCACGGGCGTGCTCCTTGTTCAGCACGGCCTTGCTCCTGGAGCTGATCGTGCTGTTCTGGGCAGATTCCTTATCTATTCTTGGAGTCAAAAGTCCCTAATACTCTCAAATTAGATCCTAGGGTCCAGTCAAGGACCATCAAACAGAACTCACCTCTTATTGCTATCAATCCATATTTTATAAACATTTTTGGGGAATTAAGTCCTTTAATTCTCATGTTCATTAAGAATCCTAATTTAGTCAATTAGGGTCTTATTAACGTTTTCAACATAACGATAACATAAATTAGCCAATCAACATCATCAATAACAACAGCCAACAACATTCTCATCATATCATCATTAATAAACCAATGGCATTCAACATAGCAATTACAACATGACATAGGCATACCATTAAACATACATTAATTGGCATCCAGTCTTAAGAACATTTTAACAACAACAATAACAATAGGCATTCTCATAACCAAACAGCATAAATAATAACTAATCTATACATCACAGGCAGATTCATATACAACATAGACATTGATAACAGTTAACAAACAACGGGGCTATAAGAACCCCTCATCTTACGCTACCCCCTTGCCTAATGAATACACTATCCTTCTCCCCATACCTGATATGAAGATTCCCGTTAACTAACGCAGAACACCAACTAGTTCCCTTGAACGGCTCGATGAACAATCCCCAAGCCTTGGCTAACACGAAAAGGTTAATCAATTAGTTCCCAAATCAAGAACAGGAAAAGGGAAACTAAAAGGGAAAAACTGTTACCTTACTACAATTGGCATTGAATAACTAGACGTTCCCACGAGTCTCTAAAGCTCCAACAAAGCAATGGGTTTAGTGAAAATAGGGAAGAAACTAGGTGTAGCCGCACTAGGGTGATTGCTATGCCAAAATAGGTTAAAAATTTGAACCCTCGGTTTCTGTGCCATTTTATAGGCTGCAAACCTATGCACGACCGTGCATCTTACTAAGCACGGGCGTGCTTGCCAATCCCTTTTACAGCCGTGCTTCCCATTAAGCACGGGCATGCTTGCCAATCACTTGAACGGTCGTGCTTCCTATTAAGAACGGCCGTGCTTGTGATCGAAACTGTCACAAGGCACAACCTTGAGCACGGGCATACTGGACATGAGCACAGCCGTGCTCATTACCATAAAGGGATTTAAGCCTAAAAATCCTACTTAGCCCTCAAAAGCAACTCTAAGCTAAGTCCTAAGGCTTAAACAAGTAACAAACATATATAAAAGCGCTTAACGAAAAATGGGGTGTTACAATTCCACCCCCTTATAAAAATTCTGTCCTCAAAATTTCTACTCACCTCGTTTGAAAAGGTGCGGATACGACTCCATCATCTTGCTTTCCAGCTCCTATTTAGCACTTTCCTCAGTAGTCCCACTCTAAACGACTTTGACCAAAAGAATCTCCTTGCCTCTTAGCTGCTTCACCCTCCTATCCTCGACTCGAAGGGGTGACACCTCAAAAGTCAAGTTCTCTTTTAACTGTATGGTATCAGGGACTATCATGTGACTAGGGTCATGGATGTACCTTCTGAGTTGAGACACGTGGAAGACACTGTGAAGGTTCGACAAGAACAGTGGTAAAGCTATTTGGTAGGAGACTTCGCTGACTCTTTTTAGAATTTGGTAAGGACCAATGAATCTAGGAGTAAGTTTTCCGCTTTCATCACTCTACCAACCCCAGTTGTCGGGGTAACTCTCAAGAACACATGGTCACCTTCTAGAATTCGAGCACCTTCATCCTTTTGTCATAGTAGCTCTTTTGCTTACTTTGTGCCACTTTCATCTTTTCCTGAATCATCCTCACTTTTTCTGTAGTTTCTTGCACTACTTCAAGTCTTAACATAACACTATCACCAGGTTCACTCCAACATAAGGGTGTCCTACATCTCCTCCCATAAAGAGCTTCATAGGGTGCCATCCCAATACTGGAATGGAAACTATTGTTGTAGGTGAACTCTATCAGGGGCAAAAACTTGTCCCAACTACCAGACTGATCTAGCACACAAGCTCTAAGCAAGTCCTCTAAGGACTGGATGGTTTTCTCAGACTGACCATCAATGTGTGGGTGATAAGCTGAACTTAGCCTAAGCTTGGCTCCTAAAGCCTCTTGCAAACTGTTCCAAAACCCAGAGGTAAACCTCAGATCTCTATCTGACACTATGCTAGAAGGTACACTATGTAGCCTAACTATCTCTTTGCTGTACAATTGGGCCAACCTTTCCAAAGAATATTCCATGTTCATAGGGATGAAATGGGCAGACTTAGTCAGTCTATTCACAACAACCCATATAACCTCAAAACCAGCTAGAGTCCTGGGGAGTCCAAACACAAAATCCATGGAAATACTGTCCCATTTCCATTCTGGGATACTTAACGGTTGCAACTTTCCTGATGGTTTCTGGTGTTCTATCTTAGCCTTTTGGCACAATAAACAAGCATACACAAACTCAGCAACATCTTTCTTCATCCTAGGCCACCAAAACATCCGCTTAAGATACTGATACATCTTAGTGGCACCTGGTTGCACACTCAGTCCACTCCTATGTCCTTCTTCAAGGATCAACTTTCTAAGCTCCGGGACGTCTGGTATACAAACTCTATATTTGAACCTCAAAACTCCATCACTTCCGTCCTTGAAACTAAGGTTTCTACCCTTAGCGAGCAACTCTCGCTGGTCTATCTTCTGACCCTCTCTAACTTGATCCATCAAACTGTTTGGTAACCTTCAAGGTTCCAAGACTAATACTCTTAGGGGTAACTACGCAAGCTAAACTCAGGTCTCTAAACTCCTCGATCAGATCCATCTCCTTAACCATCAAAGCGGAGACATGCAAGGTTTTCCTACTCAAAGCATTTGCCACTACATTGGCTTTTCCTGGGTGGTAGGTTAGATCAAACTCATAATCCTTTAAAAACTCCATCCACCTATGTTGCCTCATATTCAACTCCTTTTGATCAAAGAGATACTCCAGACTCTTATTATCACTAAAGACCTCAAACTTCGCTTCATAAAAGTAATGCATCCAGATCTTTAAGGCAAACACCACAGCTCCTAACTCTAGGTCATGGGTAGGGTAGTTCTTCTCATGGGTTTTCAACTGCCTAGAAGCATAAGCCACTACCTTACCATTCTGCATCAACACACCACATAAACCTTGCTTCGAAGCATCGCAGTAAACTATGAAAGGTTCACTGGGATCGGGTAAAACTAAAACTGGTGTTGATGTCAACCTATCCTTAAGGGTTTGGAAACTCTCTTCACACTTGGAGTCCCGCACAAACAGTTGTCCCTTCTTGGTGAGACGGGTTAAGGGTAGAGCTAACTTAGAGAAACCTTCTATGAACCTCCTATAATACCCTGCTAAACCCAAGAAACTCCTAATCTCGGTTACTGACTTCGGCGCTTCCCATTGGAGCACCGTCTCAACCTTAGCTGGGTCCACGGCTATCCCACCTTTCAAGATGACATGTCCTAAGAAACTCATCTCTTCTAGCTAGAACTCACACTTAGACAACTTAGCATACAACTGCTTTTCCTTAAGGGTCTGCATGACGACCCTCAAGTTCTCCTCATGTTCCTTCTTGGTCTTGGAGTACACTAAGATGTCATCTATGAAAACCACCACAAACTTATCCAAGTAAGGGTGAAAGGTCTTGTTCATATAGTCCATGAACATAGCAGGAGCATTGGTCACACCTAAGGGCATAACCAAGTACTCGTAGTGACCATAACGCGTCCTAAACGCTGTCTTTGGGATGTCCTCAGACTTATCCCGAATATGATGGTACCCTTACCTCAATTCTATCTTTGAGAAAATGCAAGCTCCAATCACTGATCCATAAATTATCAATCTTAGGGAGGGGATACCGATTCTTAATGGTCACCTTGTTTAGCTGTCGATAGTTGACACACAACCTCATACTGCCATCCTTCTTCTTTACTAGCAACACTGGCGCTCCCCATAGGGATACGCTAGGCCTAATAAACTGCTTCTGGATAAGATCTTCTAACTGTTTCTTCAAATCATATAGCTCTAGAGGCGACATTCTATAGGGTGCTATGGATATTGGCCTCGTCTTTCATCGAAGCTTTGACTTGGTTGGCAGAGAGAAAGATTGAATTCTTAGACTCCTTAGAAGTTCCAAGAACTTTGGTTTTTATCGAAGCAGATTAAGAGAACATGGTTGGATGATAACCAGTTCATTCCAAGAATAACATTGAGCTGTTTTAAAAAGGTAAGTGCACAAGTTCAGCTGCAGAGTTCTTATTATAAAAAGATAATAGAACGGCCTTCCTAAACACAAGAAGTACTCGTAGGCTTCTTGGATCGTTCAAGACAAACCACCAAATGCAGTAAGTTAAACCAAAACGAAGCCATAGGTATTTAGTACCACGTAACATTGTCTATATAAATAAAGACAATTTAAACAAGAGCACACAACAGATCAAAACAGACTTATACCATGGCCTGATAGGACAGACCTGCTCTGATACCACTAATTGTGACACCTTCTACCCCGCATATTAATATAAAATATTTACTTGAAAGAGGTAATATAAAAACATGCATTTATTTATTTAAAAAAAAAGCTGGGTAAAGAGATACCACATTGTAACATCTCAACAATGCGGAAAAACATAATAAGTTTTAAAAGAAATAAAACATAGAACATAAACATAAACATAACCCAACCCCGATGTCACATACAGAGCTGGTATAACCGTTCCGGAATAAAATCCACGGAATACAACTGAAACAACTAAACAAACTAACGACTATAACTACTGAACATCCTACTAGAGTCGCGCCTCCTCGGAGTCACTTTTCCACTGGCTGATCACCGTCCTCTGCATAAAGAGATGCATGCCAACAACGGAAAAAAGAAACAGGGAGTAAGAAATCATGTAAACACAACGGCATGGAGATAGTTAGGCAAGATGATCATACATCATAACATGGCATAGCAATATACAACATAACATCAACATAATATAATCATATCAACATGTCATCTTGAGACACCCCGTTGTGCCCCGTTGTGTTATTAGATTAAAACCTCATTATTTAATTACTTTAATCGCGCGCTTAGCGTGAAAATTACGTAAAAATTAAAACTTATTTAATAATCATATAACTTCTGCAAATTAACACACCAACGTTGAAATATATATTACACACATGTTTGTTTATTACACTACCAAAACACTGTTGAGGGTATCCTCTCAGTAGGATCCCTCACAGGCATAAACTTAAATAAAAGTCATACTTAGCGGAAAAGATAAAAATACTTCTTAGATACACTGGCCATACTATCTATACTCTAATCACCATGGGTCATAGCTTGTCCTCCTGCGTCTGATTCATAGGGAGTTCCATCCAACTCCTCAGTGTCAAGCTCCTCCACAGGGTCTTTTCCAACGATCACATCAGAAAGCAAAATACAGTAGACAAACATATAAGGGGATAAGAAACAGTTCTATATTCAAAAAGAGGAAAAGAGTCATAGTATACAATACAATAAATGTCACAGACAAAACATCACACATAACTAACAATCATCCTCAAATTACGATATCTTCCTCTAATCTTACTCTCATGCAACTACACCTTTATGCTAACATGACCATCACCTGATCCTGTCACCATCTCTCATCTGCATCGGTACACACTCTCAATTCATGTTAGAGTGTCCCACCTAGTGCACATCCTCATTCCCGTTAGGGTGTTCATCCAGTGAATGACGCACACCCTCTTTCCCGTTAGGATGCTTATTCAAAGAATGATACTATTCCCTCATTCCCGTTAGAGAATAGCTGCACAATACAAAAGTATCCTCATTCCCGTTAGGATACGGGACGACTCACCCAAAAATATAAGGGTATCACAGTATTTTTCCCATTCCCGTTAGAGAACTGACCCGTGACATCCTGTATCCATGATCGGATACTCTGACCTCGCGTGTTCTCAACACACAATCGTGAACAACTATACAAATACACGAACCTCACCGACCAACATTAATAATAACCTAGTGCCTTAAACTTTCATCAAAACCTCAACACCTTTTTCCTCATAGATAAAACCACTTAATTAAACTAGGCACATCTAAATCCCAATCATCCTCTCACTCACAATAACATCTCCCGAACAACATATATCTCTACTTAAAAGATAATAAAAAGTATGTGGCTCACAATTAATGTAGGTGTGGCTGATTTTGGGCCACATCTAATGAGTCATCCATGACTCATTGATCCCATCCATTTGCGGTTCCCGAAAATCCAGTACGCAGCTCCGTCATTTACTCGACTTCGATTTTTGATAGGAAAATGATGAAATGAAAGCAAAATGAAATAGGTATGACTTATTATATATGGCTGCACGAAATTGAGGAGATATGGGATGTTTACAACCATGTAAAATGAGTGGTTAAGAGTGCATAGATGTGTCTTGTTAATAACCGCGAAAGCTAGGGGTATTTTGGCCATTTTACTTAAAAGTCATGATTACTAGCATTTAATGCTCATAAATGTTTGGTGACTCATCCTCCATGAGTCATCATGTGTGACTCGTTGTCTCGATCTCTTGACGGGTCTCTGCAGTTCCGTTTCCGACTCCGTCGGTTTCCCGATTAGGGTTTCTGTCTGTTTTTTGATCGAAAATTTTCAAACTAACCAGACTCGTTGGAAATATGATTTAATCATAAATCATTTCGTTCACGAGTCAAAATTAGGTTTTCTGATTATTAAAATCTTACTGTCAGTGAAAACACCAACTGTTTTCCGTTCGAACTTTCAACAAAATTCGTCCGAAAACACATAATATTTTATTTCTGATCAGAAATTTGGAAAGTAGACTTCCTCACGGACAAAATATAAAAACAATCTACAAATTTCAGTTTTTGGGTCAAATTCGGGTTTTCTGTCAGTATAAAATTATACTGTCAGTTAAAAACGCAGACCGGTTTCCGTCTGAGTTTTAAACCCAAATTTTAACCAGAGCTTCCTACCATAAGAGAGACTATGAATATGATTTTATTTTATTAAAAATAACTTTCTAACTCTCAGATTAAAATATAATTAATTATATTTTAACCGGTTAAATAGCGTAATTAAAAATCAGGCAGTTACACATCTCAACCAACATATGCTATGCGGTGCAACACTACTCCGCTACTCCGTTATGAATGTGGACCCAAACTATCTCAGGAAGGCAAGTTCAGAGTTATATATCCATATTGGCCATAAAAGCACCAACGCCGGCAGTCCACCAAACCATAGGTGAACCCCTTGGATAGCCGATGCACCATAACGAGGGTACGCCACCGCGGGAGCGCATGGTCAACCAAACCTTAGGTTAACCCCTGAGACTTGGCCAGATCGTTGAACTATGACCTCCGCTATGTTGAACTTCCCCCACCAACAACTTCAACGCATGAATGCATGAGCACAATAGCAAACAAGGCAACCACCTCCTTTGCTTGGGCCAATAAGCACCCAAGACTTATCACCATCATCAACAACATCAACATCAACACCTTAACCCGTAGGGGTCAAGGCCCCTTTAGCCAAAAATCACCAAGGTTCAATGCATCAGCACCTCGACCAAAAAGCATCAAGGCCACTTTGACCAAAAAGCACCAAAGCGTCTCAACGTGCGGCAACCCACTGGGCATTGGCTACTTATTATTCTTTGTTATCTTAATTAATCTTTTAATTAAGTTATTTAACTGTCATTGTCCGATTGGTGTGTTATCATTTTATTGGGGACAAATGGGGTGAAACACCCCTTTAAGCCTTTAATCTCAGGTTCTGCACTGGAGGGGCAGCACGGGCGTGCTTCCATTTAAGTGAAGCACGGTCGTGCTTCATTTTATGCACGGTCGTGCTCCTGTTCTGCATGGCCGTGTTTAAAGCGCGACCATCTTCCAGATTCAAACTTGGAGCACAGGCATGCTCCTTATTCAGCACGGCCGTGCTCCTGGAGCTAGTCGTGCTGTTCTGGGCATATTCCTTACATGTTCTTGGAGTCAAAACTCCCTAACACTCTCAAATCAAATCCTAGGGTCTAGTCAAGGACCATCAAACAGAACTCGTATCTCATTGCTATCAATCCATATTTTACAACAATTTTTGGGGAATTAATTCCTTTAATTCTCATGTTCATTAAGATCCTAATTTAGCCAATTAGGGTCTTATTATCATTTTCAACGTAACGACAACATAACTCAGCCAATCAACATCATCAATAACAACAGCCAACAACATTCTCATCATATCATCATTAATAAACCAATGGCATTCAACATAGCAATTACAACATGACATAGGCATACCATCAAACATACATTAATTGGCATACAGTCTCAAGGGCATTTTAATAACAACAACAACAACAATAGGCATGCTCATAACCAAACAGCATAAATAACAACCAATCTATATATCATAGGAAGATTTATATACAACATAGGCATTAATAACAGTTAACAAACAACGGGGCTATGGGAACCCCTCATCTTACACTACCCCCTGCCTAATGAATACACTATCCTTCTCCCCATACATGGTATGAAGATTCTAGTTAACTAACGCAGATCACCAACTGGTTCCCTCGAACGGCTCGACGAACAATCCCCAAGCCTTGGCTAACACGAAAAGGTTAACCAATTAGTTCCCAAATCAAGAACAGGAAAAGGGAAACTAAAAGGGAAGAACTGTTACCTTACTACGATTGGCACTGACTAACTAGACGTTCCCACGAGTCTCTAAAGCTCCAACAAAGCAATGGGTTTAAAGAAAATAGGGAAGAAACCAGGTGTAGCCGCACGGTTAAAAACGCGAACCCTCGGTTTCTATGCCCTTTTATAGGCTGCAGACCTATGCACGGCCATGCATTTTACTAAGCATGGGCGTGCTTGCCAATCCCTTGTACTGCCGTGCTTCCCATTAAGCACGGGTGTGCTTGCTAATCACTTGAACGACCGTGCTCCTATTAAGCATGGCCGTGCTTGTGATCCAAACTGTCACAAGACACAGCCTTGAGCACGGGCGTGCTGGACATGAGCACTGCATTTAAGCCTAAAAATCCCACTTAGCCCTCAATAACAACTCTAGGTTAAGTCTTAAGGCTTAAACAAGCAACAAACATATATAAAAGCACTTAACGAAAAATGGGGTGTTACAGGGACTGAGATGTTTGTTGAATAACAGAACCAACCATTTGAAACTCTCTGAGATATTTGCGGTGAGCCAAACTAGAAGTACCTCCGCCTGCGAAGCCTCCTGAAATAGTATTAACCACCCCTCGAGCTGGTCGGCCAACATTTTGATCTCGGGGAGGACTACGGTGACGAGCTCTTTCTTGATTTCCTTCATCACGCGCGTTGTGTCCCCTTCTATGGTTTCCTTCGGTTTCCTCTCGTCGGCAGTCATTTTGATGATTGTCGTTTCTTCGGACGTATCTCCCAAGATGTTCTTACTGAATCAGATCTTCAATAGCATTTTTGAGGGCCCGACACTCCTCTGTGTTGTGCCCTCTATTTTGAAGATACCAGTAGTGTAGAGACATATCAGCATCCTCCGGGGTGCATCCCCTAGGAGGGAGTTAGAGCAGGTTTACATTGCATGCTTCCTACATGACGGCTGCCCGACTTGCATTCAAAGGGGTGTATTCATCATATCTAGGAATGTTGACACCGCATCTGCGGTCTTTTCTATCTTGTGCTACTTTATTGTCATCTTTGATTCGTGTAATGTTTAATGTTAGGTTGATTTGGGCCGTTTTAGAGGCGGCAATTTCTTCCATTGCAGTGTATCCCGCCGTGATTCTCTTGAGCTCCTCCATATTGGCAGGCTTTTTTCGGCACAGTTTGTCCACGAAAGGTCCGGCCTTAAAGCCCCCAAGATAACGTATAACGCCACTCTGGGCTACAAATCCTTGATTTGAGTAGTGGCCAGAGTGAACATGTTCATGAAATCACACAAAGACTCGGTGGGCCCTTGTCGGAAGTTGACATGGCTCGCCGAGGTATTTTGATGAGGACGACTCATTGCAAAGTAAGCATTAAATGCAGGTTTTAACTCTTCAAAATTATGAATGGACTAAGAAGGGAGACGAGAGTACCATACCAGCGCAGAGCCTTCCAATGTGGTGGGGAAGGCCCGACATTTTATGGCATCACTGGCTCTGGCGGTCAGCATCTGGCCATTGAACGCCGTGATGTGGATGTCTAGGTCCGAAGTGACATCATATTTCTTCATCTTTGGCATCTTGAAAGTTTGTGGGAAAAGAGCCGTCATGACAGCAAAGGTGAACGGGTGGCCGTCCAGATCCACGGCCTGATGGTCATCGCGTGTGGCGACTATTTGGACGTAAGAAGTGTTGGTATGAGCCGTGTATGTTTCGTTGTCGCTTCGGTTGTCACGCATCGCATCCATGCGCTGTCGCAAGTCGATGTTGTCTTGGCGAAGCTGCTCCATCGCTCACAACAATGCCTGAATGTCCGGTCTATTATTCAGCGGTGGATGTGACAGACCTTCAACTCTGCTACCACTTCGAGTGGTGACCGTGGTGTTCAAAATCAGAAGTGTGGCTAGGGAAAAGTTTTACCTATCCCCACGATGGGTGCCAATTGTTTATGTTAAAACAATAAAGAACAATAGGAGAAGTATGTGTTGTATTAATGGGGATTTAAGTACAAGAAAGTGGAGCTGGTACATCTAGGTCATCCTCCTCTGTTATGTGTGTAGATGTGTGAATAGTACAAAAAGTGTCCTGACCTAATGAGGATGATGATCGATTTATATAGGGACTTGGATGCATGTAAACCACGTGAGATGGTTACACCGAGTGGACCCTCCACTTGGTTAGTGCGATTTCCAGGCACTGGTGAAGATCTTCCTGTCTTTCTCCAATCATCAGGAGATCCTTCAAGAACCGCTATGTGTCCCTATGACATGTCCTTACTCATTCCTTATTATCTGCTATCCTCGGGTTAGTTGTTGTCTTTATAGGCCCCATTTGTATAGATGTCCTTCTTGGTCTAGCTCGTTCTCGAGGCTTCTCTGCTCTGCTTCCCAGTCCCGAGATGTCTGTGTGTCTGGCCGACATCTCGGTCTTCTATTGTAATACCGAGATGATCCTTCTGAAATAACTAAAGTTAACACAAGAAGGGGGGTTTGAATTGTGTTTACCAACTTTTTAGAGAACTTTGAAAATATTTTCATAGGCACAGGAAGCAAAACTAAAGTAAAGAAAATTAGACCGGTGAGTTGTCTTGTTTTAAAGCAACACACGCACACAAGTTAAAGAGATTAAAGAGATTTATACTGGTTCGCCCCAACATAAAAAGCTAAAAAAAATTAACTCTTAAATACTGGTTCACCCCAAAACCAATATGGCTACGTCCAGTTCTTGGCAGTACCAAGTTTATCCACTATAACTGATCAGATTACAGTACAAGTATTCTTTTCACACCTAGCTTCTCCAGGCTCTCTCCCAAACAAGTATTCTTTTCTCACCTAGCCTCTCCAGGCTCAACAATAAAAGGGTAAAAGAGTTTGAGTATTTAATATAGCTTTGCAAGTCTTTCTGGTAACACTCAGAGAGTGAAATAAATATGAGAATGAAAGATTGCGAATTAATATCAAATGATTGAAGAGATAATCAATGAAGGAATGAAGAGTAAATTAGCAGAGTAAATGCTTCTTGCATATGTTCAGAATCTCTTATCTTCATCTTCATGGTTTGCACTATTTAAAGACTTCAATCAATTAATCAGTTAGACACAACTTCAGAAAGTGAGTTCCTCTAACTTGAACTTCTGGGACGCCATTAATGCCAAAGAGTTGTTCTGAATAATCATTAAATGCTTGGGGACATTGAGCTTTGACATGTGCGACTAAGAGTACACTTTGTTCTGAAGAGTTGTTGTTTCAGAGATGTAGCAGCAGAGCTTTTGTACTTACAGCAGATAACTTTCCCATTTCAGTTCACTGTTTGGATAGTACTTTTTGCTTTGTACTTGAAATAGCTAAAAGCAACTGACTTGGTACAGAGGTAGCGTGTTTATTCCTTAAAAACTTGAAAGAATAATTTCTTTATTCTTCATGCTTGGTGCTATTGTCCAGAGGTCTTTGAGGTCTTCAAAAGAGGCATCTTGATCTAAAGATGTTGACTTGGGCTTTATTCTGACAACTAATCAGTAGACAAGTGCAGTAGAATCCATTTTAGACGAGTGAACTGATCCAACTTTTAGAGTGAGCAAGTCTTTTTCAGACGAGTGTCCTACTGAAAGTGCTTCAGGTCTTGATCTTTGCCATGTCATCTTTATGAACATATATTTGAATTTGACTTGACATGATCTCTGGCTGAGCTATCCATTTTCCAGACGGGTGGTTTTTCAGACAAGTCAGAAAAACTGCTTCTTTGGAAAACTTAGATGGGTCAATTTTAGACGAGTGACCTCAAGTCTGTTTTTCTGCACACTTGGATAGACTTATTAGTGATTTCACATGGTTCAATATAACCATACTTAATATATTTGGAATCATCAAAACTTAGAGAATTTACACATTAAATGTGTTATAGACTTATGAGGTCTCAACACCTTCTGGTGTCATACCCCGGACTACAACATTAGTACTCTATGGGCCGTTTTAATTACCTTTCACAATAACGGGCCTTGGTCTATTGGGCCTAGACCAATCTCGGTGGGAATAATTTCGTTCCTCATTTTCAAAAATTTATACAGAAAATATTGAAAATTTACACGAAAAACACCATCCTTATGAAATTGAATGAAAACAAAGTGACGTTTTTTTTTTAATTATTAATAAAAACAAAAAAGTAGAAACAAAGCAAATATGATATTTTCCATAACATACTATGTTGAGCAGTTCAAGGTTTAGAATCACATTATAGAAGGTACCTCCTTAATTCAAATAGGTTAAGAAAATCCATAATAAGTAATTAACTAATGCCATTGACCACACAACATAAGAGCATAGACAACATACTTGAAGATGGAGACTATCCAGAGCCAATGATGTTTAGGTAAAGCTATGAAGAAACAGGCTGCTGAAGTTAACAACACAGCAATGATGATTCCAGAAGCTATTTTAGAGACTTTCTGACTTCCACGCTACATGGGAAACTTACAACTTTTAGGTTAACCATGAATTCTACACAAGGACAATGAATAAGCCAAAAGAAAAATGAAAGAAAGAGTACTTAATTAATAAAAATCTGGAATAAGGTAATTGTTGTCAGTAGAACAACATGTGATGAGAATGCAACATCATTTGCTGCCACTATATCATCTGAAACAAATCATAAAATTATGAAGTTTAACTGTCTACAACTTTATATTAATATATAATTCTGTATTGAAGACTGGATTTTAGCAAATAAAATATATGTGGATGTCTGATTAAATAAAAATAGTAATATAAATTTAAAAATTAATGAATTATTATCCAATGACTTGTTCATCAAAATTAAAACCTTCAACTTCTTTGTGTGAGTTTGGATAAGCATTCAATAAAAATAATTTTGAATGAAATTGATTTTTTAAAATTGATTTGGCTAGGTCAAACTCAACTCATAATCGATTATTTTAAAGATTTTCAAAAAGGCGCTTAAGAGACAGACGTAATGTAATCGATTATACTAATCGATTATTGGTTCACTAACTTATAACTGCGTGTGATTGAAAAGAGCATAATCGTTTATATAATCGACTACAAGCTCTTTGTTTGAATTTCAAGAAGCAGCATAGTCATAATTAATTATACAAATAACATAATCGATTAGTATATTTCAAATTCAAAACTCAACGACTTCAATGACATAATTACTCATTAAAACACAATTAAAGCCATTTAAGATAGGTCATAATCGATTATTAGATACCCATATACGATTATTAGTCGAATAATAATTTGAATTTGAAAATCTTAACAGCTAATTTAATTAAGGCTCATTTAAGATCAGATATTAGCCTGCTAAGAAATATTTTTACACTCATTTTAAATGTGTGTGTGTGTGTGTGTGACCAATTTAACTTGAGAACTCTACTCACCATTTACATCGTTTTTCTAAAACATGCAATACAAATAATGAAATTCCATTTTTCCCACTTGCTTGCTTGCTTGCTTACTTGCTTTCTCTTTTTCCGCTTTTTGCTACTTAGTCCTTCTGGACCTTTTCCTTTTGTCAATCATCAAAACTAAGTTACATGTTCAAGGCATATATTCACATAACCAAGGTATAAGGAGGGAAGAGTATATGAAATGAGATAGCTTGATTTCTAGAGTGAAAAGTCTATTTTTATAGAGAATAAGCATGCTAGAGATGCTTTATCCATTGAGAGAATCAGGAAAGGTTCCTCCTCTTGTGAGAGGAATGCATGAGATCTCGAAAAAATAGTAATGTTACTATATGAGGCACAAAATGTAGTGATCTCGGATAATCGGATATGCAAGCCTATCGGGAGTTTGCAGCACTAACTCGAGTCTCCAGGTCCCGAGGTTGCTGCTGTTGGATTGTGGTTGGTTACCCAACCCAAAACATCTATTTCCTTCTCCATAGTCATGCATGCTACCTGTGACCTCCTATTTTTGTGCAATGGGACCTCGAACTATCTGCACTAAATATCCAAGTACTATATATGAGGTCGCAAATAGTTACAAGTAAGCTATGGACTAATTAAGATATTTCCTAGTCAGAGTGCTCATCTTAGCCAAAATGGGTTTACTCTTATCAGTCATGAATACCCATGGCCTACCATCAGCGTGATTCATATCTCATTTTTTAAATAACTTTGATGGCTACAAATTTACATCCACTTAAAATTGAGGTCGCTTTCCGCTTTTGCAACGGGTAATAAGGATGTCCCTTTCATAGTGAATTTGTTTAAGCTATTGCTAGGTTATATATGCAGACCTTCCTCCCAGAAGGAAGGGTGAGAGAATATAGTTAAACTTATTTTGTGGTATGATATTTTATATCTTAGTCCCACATCGAGTGGTTGAAGATCTTTCTCTTTTCTTTTTCCTATATATAACGTTAACCCAAGATTCTCTAAGCATCCAAAACCCTAATAATACTTGGGCCTATTTCTATGTTTTGGACCTAAGTTCTATATTAGGGGGAAAAAATTTATTCTTATCCTCTCTACGGGCTTTACTTTGGGTTCTAGTTCATGAGTGCATATGTTCACACGCAACTACAATTAAGGTAATTTTGTTCATTCTTTTTTTCTTATTTTTAGCATTTATTTATTTAAAAAATTTCCATTATAGTTTTGTATTATAATACGTTCATCTATTTGTTGGTTTAAATTTCTTTAGTTGATTCGTTTATTTCATTAGTTATGTTTTGTAATTAGCTCCAATTCTAGATTGTCAAAAATATTCTAACATGATAATCGTTTTTCCGAGCTAATTTCTATGTCAACCCAAATATACTCGTTCCATATGTTGTAATAAGAGCACACCCCTATAGTAAAGTGGTCCTTGTTTGAGAATCTTTATGTAAGAAGTAAAATATTTTATTCAAAAAATATGATTTTTTTGGATATTAAAATAATTAAATTTATATTATATGTAATGATTAACGAGGCATGAACTTCTTTTGTCTGGATTTAGATAAAGTAATATTAAAAGATCAAGCTAAATGATTTAAATTACTTTAAAATTTTAATTATTTGTGTTTCATTCCAGGTTATATGCAACAATTTGGCAACCAAGGGAGAAGATTTCTTGAGCTAGCTTTTGTAAACGTTGAGGATTTCTACCATCATGCAGTGGTTGGAGCATCCATCGGCGCTCCTAATATTGGTTTGCAGCCCATCTGCAATAAGGCAATTTAAACTATGCATTTGTCCATATAGGTATGTAAGTTTAATTGTCTTCAAACTTAGTTTATTTTAAATTTTTTGGATTGGATTAATCTTTTTGTGATATATTTTTAATGCCATAAAAATCATATACAATACATTACACACAGTAAAAAAAAATAACACATTTTCAGGCTTTGTTTACAATAGAATCCACTACATTGTCCTCTGCTAGTCAACTTCTGTCACATCCATTTGTAATAATGCTACAATGGAAATACCTATTCTTTCTGATGATCCGTCGAAAACAACACATGTTGTTAGAAATGCAGTGAGATCTCTGGTAAAAGTAATTTGACATGCTCTTGATACTGTTTCTCTCTAAGTAATTACCCTTATATGCTGAAATTTGTGCAATAAGTCGTTTGTCCAAAGTATATAGATTTGTTACAAACTATGTTAAATGTGTTACATGCTGAAATAAATAAAACATTTTTGGCATAAGGTTTTTATGTACGGGTATAGTAGTCTGAACACCTGCATTTGATTAAAAACTATTGGAACTGTAAGAGGGTTGATTAATGGTAAACACATGGATGCTTGTTTTGATTGTTTGTCTTTTTTATCCTGTTTGGATTTTCACAGTTTGCTTGAGTTCGCTATTTATCATTGTTTTAAAACTTATTTAGGGCGAAGGAGGTGGTGGTCTCAATCAATACGTACGTAAACTTTTATTTAATTTAATTTGTAACATTTTCTTTTATTTTATTACATGAACGTATAATTGACATGAATATTTTGCTTATCATAGAGCTATGAAGGCATGTAGCATTTCTTGTGCCAATGGGAAAAGTAGGACTTTTAAGTCAAAACTAATCCTGATTGAATTTTCCTCAAGGTAAGTAGTTTATTAAATAGTAATTATTATTATTATTATTAATTATTATTATTATTATTATTATTATTATATATACATTTAATTGAAATTAAATTTCATATTCATCTGTAATCGCGTAGACAATCAGATGATTTGGCATGTCCATATTATGTGATGTTACATATGTTGAACATTGTCTCCGCGTCTATTACTGACGGATGGAAGAAGGTAATTAATTTAACAAGTTAATTAATTATATTTTGTTTTTGGTGATGACTTAATTTAATGTTGAGTTTATTTGAACTTGTGTAGGCTTTCAACGACAGTCTCCTCTCACTAAACAGGAATTCAGAGACTTGAGGGTGCGCTTTGCAACCTTCTTTTTTAAGTATGTTGCAGAGAAAAGAGTAGAAAAAACAGCTCCTGCATACTTTGAAGATATTGTTAGTTTTATATGAATTGCATGTATATTGGACTTGTTAGGTTGTAGAATTCTTCATGTATAGAATTAAATTATGAATTATAGTGGACAAGCTTGTAAAAATTCTGAATTGTTAAGCAAATTCTATAATGTGACAAATTCTGAATTGCAATGCAAATTCTGCATGAGTTAAATTCTGTGCAAATTCTGTATTCTGGACTTGTTAGAATTCTGGATGTATGAGTGTGTGTTGTAGAATTATGCAGAGAACTGGGAAAGGGATATAATGAAAAGCCAGAATTAAAAAAAATTAACTTTTAACGTTGGTTGTTTAGCCAACAAACGTTAAAAGATTACTTTAACGTCAACAACCGATGTTAAAATATTACTTTTAACATCTTTTGTAGACTACAACAGACGTTAAAACTAATCTTTTAAGATCGGTTGGGAACAGACGTTAAAAGTGTGAATTTTAACGTTGGATGTTTAGCTGATGTTATATTAAAAGCCACTTTTAACATATGTTAAAAGTGCTTCCTGCACTAGTGATTGGACCGACTAAACTTATTTTATGCCTAGATTCAGAAGCAGTTGTATCTATCTCTCAAAAAGCTTGAGAATTGGTTCAAGATTAAGGTCTGTCTCCTTCCCTCTCTCACTCTGGCAGGCACACGCACAAGCATGAGAAAATCACATGATTAGATAAGGCAAACATTAGAGTGTATTGTACACATGCATTGAAAACCTTGTAGACACTTATGATCTAAGTATTTAATACTTTCTTAGTAACTTTATTTTTCATTCAAACAAATACATATAATTTTAGCATCACTTTAACCAACAATGTCCAATGGTTGTGGGAAAATATTGCTTGTCCATCCTTCATTGCAGTTTTATAAGCAAATGTTGGACTGATTTTGTCAGATATATCTCTGATTGTAACAATTTTTTTCAATTGCACATTATCTGAATTGAATTTCAGTTTCTTACATAAATATATAGTCTTGATAAGATGCTTCTAATTTGAGGCAGTTTAATATAAGAACCATGAAAACTGATTTCATGAAACACTCAATTCATCATAACAATTTTTCAAGAAGTATCTTTGACCAAAGTCCTCAAAGCCTCCACCAGACACCCCTAAAATCACATTCCTTATTTAAGTGAATAAGTACATGAATGGGATGTGCATACCTGGAGTGTTGTAATTTCTAAGTTTCCAAGCAAATTCGTTAAAGGAAGCTCAAAATACAAAACTTGTGCAGCCAAAAAAAAAATTGAAACCTTTCATTTTTCTAAGAATAGTAGCGGGGATGACAAAAACTTCAAACCTAATGCTAAAAGAAAGTAGCAACAATCATGCAAACATACAATGTAGCAAGCATGGCCGAAGACGAAGCACTGAGAGTGGCCAGAGACGAAGAATAGTCCTATGTGCTTGTTAGAAAAAGATAGAAAAAGCGTGTAAGAAATGATATGGAGAGTAAGAAAAAAAAGACTTGTGGTAGGAAGGTAGAAGGAAAAATCGAAAAAGCCTCTGCTTACTCTCGACTCGATCCCACCTGCAATCTTTGCCACCAAAATTGTCGATTTAGAAGCCTTTTTGCATCTTTCTTCTCCATCAAAAGATAAACTTAGATTTCCTGAGCCGACAAGTCACCTACATCAGGAAAAAATGAGAAGGCAATAATTTACAATAAATAGCAAATAGAGAGAGTGAGGAGGGAACAATTTGTTAATCAGGAAAAGCAACAATTCGCAACAACATAGAGAAGAGAAAGAATACGTGAGAGGAAAAAGTAGAGAGATGAAAAAATAGTCAAAGATGAAAAGTAAAAAAAAAAAAGGTGTTTCAATTAGTATCAGTAACAAAAAATTATCCAGCACCTTCTTCCATGAGCGAAAACACAAGCACCCAGTCAAATACTTGGTCTATTCACTCCTAGCTTCAGTATTGAAAACTCTTGTAAAGTAGAAACAATTGTTTAACCAAAGCCGCATTGCTGTCCTTTGAACCTGTGCTTTTTTTTCACCCAGAAAGTCATTATATTAACCTAAATGGGAGCCTGTTATTCAATTTCCTAAATGGGCGTTGGAAGAACCTGCCGCCACAACCACTCACATGGTGATGGGTTGATGGGGATGTTGGCACCGAAGGCGACGACGAAGATGAAGAAGAGGGGGACAGTAGATGACGTTGACGAAGATGAAAAGGTGCAGGGTAGTAAATGCACACCGTCGAAAGATACTTTTTGGTGAATGTCTCTTCATTTTTTTTTAAATTTTAAAATAGAATAATAAAAATATACGAGTTTGACACGTAAGCTAAATGAACAGAAGGGAGAGATATGGGACTTGCAGAGGTGGCAACGACAGAGTTCGCACTTCAGAATTTATATACTATAAATAGATTCTCTTGTTTAAATAAGGTCCAGTTTGTTGCAATAGCTATAGGCATTGTTGTAAATGTAACTAATCCAAGTGTATCAGTTAAAAGTAGTTATTTTCTATTATGGTTGTTAGGCTTAGTTAGTTGGATTGTAAAGGCTCTGCTACTTAAGAGTATGCAGTATTTGTAAGCCTATAAATACATCATGCAATCAACGAAACCAATGTCCTAATTCCCCAGTGTGCAATTGTTCAATTTTGTTCTCTCTAAACTCTACAAATGTGAGTGTGTTTGTATGTGGTTTAAGTCCCAACAAAGTGGTATCTAGAGCTGAGATTAGGGACCTGTGTTCATGCAGTCATGGCTTCGAGGAAATAGGAATTTTCTGTCATCTATGCCAATTCTTGATGGCAAGAATTATGATCAGTGGGTTGTAAGGATGGAAGCAATTCTTGGCTTCCAAGAGATACTCAAAATTGTGAAGGAGGGTGTCTCGGATAAGGAGGGTGGTGCAGCAAAGAAGAAGGACTACAAAGCTAAGTGCTTTCTTAACTAATGTGTGGACCTTGCTAATTTTGAAAAGATTTCCATAGTCAAGACAGCAAAGGAGGCCTGGGATATCTTGCTCAAGTCATATGGAGGAGCTGAAAAGACCAAGAATGTTAAGTTGCATTTCGAAGGCAGTATGAGTTGTTGTCCATGCTTGATCAAGAATCCATAGCTGACTACTTCAATAGGCTTCAAGTGTTAGTGAACTCTATGAAGACTATGGTAAATCGATTTCAGACCAGCAAATAGTGGAGAAGGTCTTGAGAACACTAACTCCTCGATTTGATCACATAGTGGTGGCAATTGAGGAGTCTAAAGATCTTGAAAAACTGAAGGTTGAAGAATTACAGAACTCAATTGATGCTCATGAGCTGAGGCTCAATGAGAGAGTTGGAGAGAGGCCTGCAGATCAAGCATTGTAGGGTCAGGTGGCAAGAAAGGGAGGTTCTGATAAATGGAAGAACAAGAAAGGCAAAGGCAAGGAAGGAAGTTCCAAGAACAGCAATGGTAATAGAAATAACGATCAAGATCAGTACAAAATTGATCAATATCAAGCAGAAAACTCATCAAAAGGGAGGAGCTCAAATAAAGGAAAAAGTTGTTCAATAAAAAGAAGGTGAAATGCTTCAATTAATTAACAAAAATGTGGTCACTTTGCTAGTGAATGTTATGGCAACAGGAACCAGCAAAGGAGATCAGACAATGATGCTCACTTGGCAAGAGATTATGATTCAGAAGATGATCCTGTGCTGCTAATGGTTACAACTAACTCAGATCTTGGTAACACTGATGTTTGGTACCTTGATTCGGGTTGTTCTAACCATATGATAGGTTATAAGGAGTGGCAGGTTGATTTTGATTGAAGCATGAAAAGCAAAGTGAGATTTGCTGATAACAGGACCATAGCTGCTGAAGGTGTTGGAACTATGATGATTCAAAGAAAGGATGGGAAGCATGCCTTGACTTCTGATGTGTTGTATGTTCCAGACATGAAGACTAACCTACTGAGCATGGGACATTTGTAAGAAAGGGGATTTACCATGAAGCTGGAGCATGACTATTTAGAAGTTCTTGATCAGAATAAAAGGAGAATTATGAAGGCCCGCATAACACAGAATAGAATCTTCCAAGTGCAAATACATGGTCCAGAAAATCAGTGCTTATCAGCTGAGGCAATAGATGATGAATCTTGGCTATGGCACCTAAGGCTTGGACATTTGAACTTCAGAAGTCTGAATCTACTCAAAGAAAAGGGTATGGTCACTGGACTTCCCATGATTCAACCTAAAGAAAAGGTATATGAGAATTGCTTGATGAGTAAAATGCCTAGAAATTCATTTAGTTCCTATATTCATATGAGGGCAAAGGATGCTTTAGAAGTTATATCTTCTGATTTATGTGGGCCATTTGAAGTACCTTAACTTGGTGGAAATAGATACTTTGTGTCTTTTGTTGATGAATTTAATAGGAAATTATGGATCTTTCTAATAAAGACTAAGGGAGAGGTGCTTCCTGTCTTTAAAAGATTCAAACTATATGCTGAGAAGCAAGTTGAGAAAGTAGTCAAGGTGCTGAGAACTGATGGTGGAGGAGAGTATACCTCCAAATAATTTGAGCAGCTTTGTGTTGAAAATGGCATTGAGCATAAGGTGATTGCACCCTATACTCCTCAGCATAATGGCCTAGCTGAAAGGAGAATATGACAGTGTTAAATATGGCTAGAAGCATGCTTAAAACAAAAGGCTTGCCACACAGTTTCTGGGAAAAGCAGTTACAACAACAGCCTATGTCCTAAACAGATGTCCTACCAAAAGGTTGAGCAAGGTGCCTGAGGAAATCTGGTCTAGAAGAAAGCCTTCTATCAGTCACATGAAAGTGTTTGGTTCCCTGTGTTACAAGCACATACCAGATGCAAAGAGGAAGAAGTTAGATGATAAGAGTGAGCCAATGATTCTAATTGGCTATCATTCTGCAGGGTCATACAGATTATATGATCCAGCGGCCAAGAAGATTGTGATCAGCAGAGACTTGTTTGTGAATGAAAAAGGTAGTTGGGATTTCAAGGCTGCAATCAACAATGCCAACTCTTACTCTCATGCCACAATGATAATTGATCAGTCAGTTGAAGAGCAGAATCTGCCATCTGAGAATGAGACTCACAGACCACAGAGGACAAGGGTTCCACCAGCAAGATTGGAAGATTATCAAAAGATACCTGATAATCTTATTACAGCAGAAGGTGATATTGTTCACCTAGCCCTTTTTGCAGATGTCGAGCCTGTTAGTGTTGAAGAAGACTTGAACCAGAATGTATGGAAGGAAGCAATGAAAGAGGAGTTAAAGGCCATTGAGAAGAATCAGACCTGGGACTTAGTTGAATTGCCAACAAATAAACATTCAATATCTATCAAATGGGTGTTTAAGGTGAAGCATAGGACTGATGGAACAATTGCCAAGCACAAGGCAAGGTTAGTGGCAAAAGGCTTCCTGCAGAGAGCTGGTTTGGATTATTCAGAAGTTTTTGCACCTATGGCAAGGCTTGAAACTGTGAGACTTGTAGTTGCACTTGCCAATTACAAAGGCTGGGAGCTGTCTCAGTTAGATGTGAAATCACCCATCCTCAATGGGCCATTAGAAGAGGAGGTTTATGTGTGTCAACCTCCAGGATTTGAAGCAAAGGGTGAAGAAGGCAAGTTCTTAAACTCAGAAAAGCCTTGTATGGCTTGAAGCAGGCATGGAGTTTATGTGAAAAGTGATAATGATGATGATCTGATCTTGCTGTGTTTATATGTTGATGATCTCTTAATTACTGGTAGCAATTCCACAGAGATTGATAAATTCAAAAGGCAACTGAAGACAAAGTTTGAAATGACTGATCTTGGGAAATTGGCATATTTCCTTGGATTAGAGTTTGTGCATACTGAGAAAGGTATCATGTTGCACCAGAGAAGTATATACATGAGGTCCTAAGGAGATTCAACATGGTCAGTTGTAATCTAGCATCAACACCAGTAGAAGCCAATCTAAAATTGATGAGAGATGAGACAGAGAATTCAGTTGATAGCACAATGTTCAAAAAGATGGTAGGATCTCTGAGATATGTATGCAGTAGCAGACCTGATATTTCCGATGGTGTTGGCCTAATCAGCAAATTCATGGATGATCCTAGACAATCACACGTGGTGGCAGCTAAGAGGATATGTTGGGAATGATTTCAGGATGCACTCTAACTATGATAAACCTTTACAGGTTTATTATAGAAAGAAGAAAGGGTCAAATAAAGGATATAAAGGGGTAAATACTTGTAATTGACTAGGTCCATTTGTAACTGATTAGGAGTTTGTTATATTTGTTAGGAGTTTGTTATATTTGTTATTAGTTTGTTATTAGGTTGTTGGGAGGAATGTATTCCTTTATATAGTCCCTCTGTTGTAGATGGGAGGACATCTTTTGGATAATCAATTTGACTGGGAATTCCAGTGAGAAAAGGAGAGTGCTCCTTTTGGGGGTAAACTTGTTTACCTTGGTTCTATTGTGTTCTTGGTTCTTTGTTCAATAAAAAGGAAATTTCAGTATTCTATTCTTCTGTGAGGGAGAGTTTTCTTTGTTAGGATTTCAGTTTTCCAATCTCAGAAAGAGATTCCTAACAAGTTTGGTCCGACCTGCCGGATCAAAATTACAATGGAGAATCGGGTTGGAGCGTTGGAGAAGGCAGTTGGTGAACACGGGGAGAAGTTGGCAGAGATGAAGACAGACATAGATTTCATAAAGGACTTGTTGTTACAAATGAACAACAAGAAAACACCTTCAGTAGAGGGAGACCATTCTGTGAACAAGAAGGACAAGTCTTTGGAGGAAGAGGAGGAAACCAGCGAAACTGAGCAAGATGAGGATGTGCCTTTTCGTTCTTGGGTCAAGAAAGTAGAATTACCCACTTTTGAAGGTCACGATCCTTTAGGATGGCTGGCCAGAGCTGAAAAATTCTTTGAGGTGCAGCAAGTTAAACCCTCTGAGAAGTTAAGGCTAGCATTCATTAGCATGGAGGGAAATGCAGTACATTGGTTTCAATACTGGCGTCTAAAATCCAAGAACCCATCTTGGAAAGAATTCTCAGACGCTTTGATAAGGAGGTTTGGAGGAAACGGGAGAGGAACGGTATATGAAAGACTGGCTTCTCTAAGGCAAACCGGAGGAGTCGAGGAGTATGTTCAGGAATTTGAGCTTCTGGTTGCTCAAGCCAAACCTAGTGCGGAGGACCAAGTCTTGGGGTATTTCTTGGCTGGTCTGCGCCAAGATATTAGGAGTCTGGTTCGCCCACATGATCCTAGGGACCTCACGCGAGCAATGGAGGTAGCATGTGATGTTGAAGAAGCAATGAAACAGATGCGGGGCTATGGAAACACACAGGGACGAGGTGCAAGTTCGGGTTTTAGGTACCAAGGTGGTGGTGGAGTTATACCTCGTGCAGGGGCGTTTGGAGGCACAAACAGTGCCCAAGCGTCCAATGGTGGGACTCAGAATTCACAAGGATCCATGTCTTCAGTGACCAAACCAAGTTTCTACGGACCTAGAAGCAGGGGAACTCGAACCATTCCTTATGCTGAGTATGTCAAGAGGAGAGACGAAGGGAGGTGTTATCATTGTGGAAATGCTTTTAGACCAGGACACCGCTGTCCCGAAAAGACCATGAGGGTAGTAATCTTGGCCAAGGATGAACAGATAGATGATAATGGAGACATTTCAAGAATGGAAGAGGAGAACGAAAATGAGGAAAAGAGAGAAGAAGTTCCTGAGGTGGAATGTCAGTGGATGGATCTTTCAATATGTTCAGCAGGAGGATTGACACAACCTCAAACTATGAAGCTAAAAGGTGAATTGCAGGGGCAAGAAGTGTTGATCTTGATAGACAGCGGAGCAAGTCACAATTTTGTATCTAGCAAATTGGTACAAAAATTGGGACTCAAGCAAGAATCAACCAAACCCTATTATGTAAGATTAGGGGATGGGAATAGAAAGTCAACCCAGGGTTACTGCAAGAACCTGAAGGTGCACTTGGGGCCGTACATGATGGAAGGAGATTTCTTTTTGTTTGACTTAGGAGGAGTTGACTTGATTCTTGGTGTGGCCTGGCTAGTCACTTTGGGGGAAATCAAAGCAAATTGGCAGACTCTGAGCATGTCCTTCGTTCATCAAGGACAGAATATGATCATACAAGGAGACCCCAGACTGTCCAAGGCAATGATTTCTTCCAAGGCACTTAAGAAACTTGCTAAGGAAGAAGTAGACATAATGTCTATGCTCTGGGTTGTAGAGAAAAGTAATATAGAAGAGGAAGAGCTGACAGCAGACCAAATCAGAAAATTACAGGGGGTATTATCTGACTTTGCAGCAGTTTTTCATGAACCAAAAGGATTGCCACCACCTAGGGGAGTAGATTATCGAATTCCAATTAAAGCTGGGATAGATCCAGTTAATGTAAGGCCTTACCGTTATCCCCACTTGCAGAAAAATGAGATAGAAACCCAGGTAGCTGAGATGTTGGCTTCAGGAATCATTAGACCCAGCAACAGCCCATATTCCAGTCCAGTTATCTTGGTCAAGAAGAAGGATGGAAGTTGGAGGTTTTGCGTGGACTACCGAGCTCTAAACAAGGCTACAGTACCAGACAAATTCCCCATTCCAGTGATATAGGAATTGTTAGATGAATTAAGTGGAGCTGTGTATTTCTCCAAAATAGATTTAAGGGCTGGATATCACCAAATCAGAATGCACGAGCCCGACATTCCAAAAACAGCCTTCAGAACGCATCAGGGGCACTACGAATCTCTAGTAATGCCATTCGGATTAACAAATGCTCCAGCAACTTTCCAATGTGCTATGAATGCCACACTTAAGCTTTTTCTTCGAAAGTATGTCTTAGTTTTCTTGGATGATATTCTGGTTTATAGCAAAACTTGGGAGGATCATTTAAAGCACTTGAGACAAGTGTTGGCCAGATTATTAGAACACTCTTTCTTTGCCAATCGGAAGAAGTGTACTTTTGGAAAAACTAAGATAGGATACCTTGGGCATATTATCGCTAAGGATGGGGTATCAATGGATCCCCAGAAGATTGATGCTATTCTGCAGTGGCCCCTACCCAAGACTCTTAAAGCTTTGAGAGGGTTTTTGGGGCTTACCGGGTACTATAGAAGGTTCATTTGCAACTATGGACAAATAGCTCGACCCCTAACTGATTTATTGAAGAAGGGAAATTTCAAGTGGACTAGTAAAAGTACTGAGGCTTTTACCCAGTTGCAGCAGGCTGTCACCACAGCTCCTGTGTTATCAATGCCAGATTTCTCAAAAAATTTCTCCATAGAATGTGATGCATCGGGAAAGGGAGTAGGGGCTGTGTTAACTCAAGACAAAAGGCCTATTGCTTATTTCAGCAAGGCTTTGGCAGATTCAACACTCTCTAAATCTGTTTATGAAAAGGAATTGATGGCCCTGGTTCTAGCGATCCAACATTGGAGGCCTTATCTCTTAGGTCAGAAATTCACTGTGTTTACTGACCAGAAGAGTCTAAGGTACCTCTTGGAGCAGAGGATAACAACTCAGAATCAACAAAACTGGTTGGCAAAATTGTTGGGGTATGAGTTTGAAATTGTGTACAAGGTTGGAGCTTCAAATAGAGTTGCTGATGCTCTGTCTAGGAGGGATGAAGATAAGGAGCTGCAAGGAATATCAAGGTCTTTCTGGCCTGACATTGCAGAGATTGATGAAGAAGTTAAGAAGGATCCAGTCTTAGCCAAAATTCTAGAGGACTTAAAAGTAGACCCTGACTCACATCCTCAATATACCTTGGAGCAAGACAGACTATACTATAAAGGCAGGTTAGTTTTATCAGCAGACTCAGCATGGATTCCTAAACTCCTCCAGGAATTCCATACTTCTCCTATAGGTGGGCATTCAGGTATCTACAGAACTTATAGAAGGATGGCTCAATCCCTTTTCTGGATTGGCATGAAGGGGACAATCACTAATTTTGTAGCAGCCTGCCATGTGTGTCAAAGGAGTAAATATCAGGCTTCTTCTCCAGCAGGGTTGCTGCAACCTTTACCTATTCCTAAGGCCATATGGGAAGAAATCAGCATGGATTTCATTGTGGGACTTCCTAAATCAAAAGGCTTTGATGCGGTGCTTGTAGTAGTGGATAGATTGAGTAAATATGGGCATTTCATTTTGATCAAACACCCATACACTGCTAGGTCCATAGCTGAGATTTTTGTTAAAGAAATCATCAGATTACATGGAGTGCCAATCTCCATTGTTAGTGACAGGGATCCTACCTTCATGAGCCATTTTTGGCAGGAACTTTTCAGATTACAAGGAACTACTTTGAACATGAGTACAGCCTACCACCCTGAGTCTGATGGACAAACAGAGGTCCTTAACAGAACCTTGGAGACTTATCTCAGGTGTTTCTGTTCCGAGCAGCCAAAGACCTGGGTAGGTTTTATACCTTGGGCTGAATACTGGTATAATACCAGCTTCCAAGGGGCTGCACACTGCACACCATTTGAAGTGGTTTATGGAAGGCCACCACCTTCTTTGGCTAGGTTTGTTCCTGGAGAAACTTTAGTGGAAGCTGTTGCACAAGACCTCATGGACAGAGATGAGGCTTTGAAGCAGCTCAAATTCCATTTACAGAAAGCACAAAATCAGATGGCTCATTATGTAAATATGCATAGGAAAATCTCTCACATTCAGCCAGGAGATTGGGTTTATCTTAAAATCAGGCCTCATAGACAAATTTCCATGCCTACCAAGCTACATCCTAAATTAGCAGCTAGGTATTATGGACCTTATTTGGTATTAAAACAAATTGGAGCTGTAGCTTTTAAATTACAACTTCCAGAGCAGGCTCGGATACACCCAGTATTCCATGTATCCCAGCTTAAGAAGGCAGCAGGGCACCATCCAGTTGAACCTGAACTTCCAACAGAATTGCAGGGCACAGCAGAGATTTATCAGCCTTTCCAGATTTTGGGTACCAGAACAGTCAATCTTTCAGGGTCAGCAACACCCCAGGTGCTGGTCCATTGGCAGGGAAAGCTCCCAGAGGAAGCTACTTGGGAAGACAACTCCTCCATCAGAAATCAGTTTCCAGATTTCAACCTTGAGGACAAGGTTGTTTATGAAGAGGGGAGTATTGTTGGGAATGATTTCAAGATGCACTCTAACTATGATAAACCTTTACAGGTTTATTATAGAAAGAAGAAAGGGTCAAATAAAGGATATAAAGGGGCAAATACTTGTAATTGACTAGGTCCATTTGTAACTGATTAGGAGTTTGTTATATTTGTTAGGAGTTTGTTATATTTGTTATTAGTTTGTTATTAGGTTGTTGGGAGGAATGTATTCCTTTATATAGTCCCTCTGTTGTAGATGGGAGGACATCTTTTGGATAATCAATTTGACTGGGAATTCCAGTGAGAAAAGGAGAGTGCTCCTTTTGGGGGTAAACTTGTTTACCTTGGTTCTATTGTGTTCTTGGTTCTTTGTTCAATAAAGAGGAAATTTCAGTATTCTATTCTTCTGTGAGGGAGAGTTTTCTTTGTTAGGATTTCAGTTTTCCAATCTCAGAAAGAGATTCCTAACAGGATATTGAGATACTTGAAGGGAACTGCAGATTATGGTATTTTGTTTCCTAGCGGGAAGTTTGTGCAGGAAAATGAGCTCATTGGATACTCAGATTATGACTGGTATGGAGATAAGATGGACAGGAAAAGTACTATGGGATATGTGTTCAAATTTATTGGTGTATCAATTTCATGGTGCTCAAAGAAACAGTCCATAGTTGCTCTTTCCACTTGTGAAGCTGAATACATAGTTGCTTGCTATGTAGCTTGTCAAGCCTTATGGCTTAAATCCCTGCTAGCAGAAATTCAGATTGGAATGGAAGGCAAAGTGCAGTTGTTGGTTGATAACAAGTCTATAATAAGCTTGGCAAAGAATCTAGTGGCTCATGGTAGAAGTAAGCACATTGAGACTAAGTATCACTTCTTGAGAGACCAAGTGAATAAGGGAAAACTTGAGTTGGTTTTCTGCAGATCTGAGATTAAGAAGCTGATATTATGACTATGCCTATGAAACCCCAGAGGTTTAAGGAGCTGAGGAAAATGCTTAATGTAGTATCTTTAGATACCTTGGATTAAGGGGTGTGTTGTAAATGTAACTAATCCAAGTGTATCAGTTAAAAGTAGTTAGTTTCTGTTATGGTTGTTAGGCTTAGTTAGTTGGATTGTAAAGGCTCAACAGCTTAAGAGTATGCAGTATTTGTAAGCCTTTAAATACATGATGTAATTAATGAAAGTAATGCAATACAGATGGTAATTCTTCAGTGTGCAATATATTATTCAATTCTGTTCTGTCTAAACTCTACAAATGTGAGTGTGTTTGAATGTAGTTTAAGTCCCAATAGGCATTACATTGTCTACAAAGCCAAAAAGATGGTTTTCCTCGCCAATCTTTATTTATAGCCACACAATCTAATAGGCTTGATACCAATGTGCATCTTGGGTCTATGATTGAAATCACAAGTTCATGCTGTGTATAATGGTTTTTTCGTCGATGCATCAAAAAACAATAAGTTGTGATATGGTCGGAAAAGGGAACATGTTTGTGGAGGATCAAACAGATCACCTCAAGCAGTGCTGGATGCTAAGGTCTTAAGGAATGACTCGATTTGGTTCAACTTACTAGCTTCTGAAAACTAGTGAGAAGACATACCTTTGCAACATGAATTTCGATCAAACTTATATCTTGATTTCCTATGCATATTACACACACACACACACACATTCCATAAATCATTTTTGAAATTTTCTTTATGTACTGATTTCTGAGGGAAGGAGCACCCTTGCCCCAAATTCCTTCGCAGTATATAAGAATAAATTAAGTTCCTTAAGATTCATTGTACTTGTATGTAGATATTGTGTTATATATTATTCTGGAGTTTGATTTATTGTATTGTATAATCTTGAAATAAGAATATTCTACTCGGAGCAATGTATATGCATGTTACTGATGGGAAGTGGTTGTGGGATTTCACAAGGAATTTGGGTAAAGCAACAACATATTTAGGATAGATGTGGGGTGATGTCATGACTTTAATGTGTCAAAAATATGTTATCCTGCAAATCCTCGTGTGCTGGTACAACTTGAGATATTTAGTACTTTTTTAGTACACTCACAATTAGATATTTAGTATAGACATTAACTTCTGAAATCCTGGATAATTTGGGGTCTAGGTGGGGCGAGGAAACCCGACCCCCACCGTGAGAGTGGATAGGTTAAATTTTTCACACCCCCCCCCCCCCCCCCCCCCATGTGAGGATCAGGGGTGGGGATTGTGCTAGGGAGTCAGGGGGCCACCCTGCCTTGCCCCATTGCCAAGTCTATTTGAAGACACGTCTTCTCTTGCTGATAATAATACTCAACTGCCAATTGCTCTTCCCTTTTATTGTTTCATTTCATTGATTGAAATACATGAATAAATATATGAGACTTCTCTAAAATCCATAAAATGATCTTTGATGTTTTAATCAGGGTGCACAAGACAAGGTTGTCAAGAGAGGTGTAAGATGTAGGGTGCATGGTCATTTAGTTATTGTCTTTGTCCTAATGCTGAAAATGTGTGCTTGTATATGTATGATATGTGATTTTTCGTTATATACACAAAAATAAGGAAGCTTGTCTCTTAGGCTTTGTTTGTTAGAGTAGAAAATGACAAGAGAGAAAATAAGAAGAGAGAAAAGAAGGAGAAAATACACTTTTCTCTTGTTTGGTGGAGGAGAGAAATAGGGAAGAGAGAAGAAAATTAGTGGGACCCACCTCAATTTTTTTTCTCCCCCCAAGTGAGAAGAAAATGGAAGAGGGAGGGAGTGTTTCATGTAAAATGACTTTTGTATCTTCTTTTTGAGTTCTCATTCAATTATTTAATAATTTTAAATAAATTGAATTAAATCAATCATTTATTTAATTAAATTAAATTGAAATAAATAAATAAAATAATTATATTAAACTAATAAATTTTATTTAAAATAACTTAAATCAGTTAAATTAATTTAAATTTTTTGATTAGTTAAAATAACTTAAATCAATTAAATTTAAATATTTTTATTTTGATTTTTTAGTTAAGGATATTTTTGTCTTTTATAAAAAAATTATTTTTCTCTCTTCTTATTTTCTATCCAACCAAACAAAGGGGAGAGAGAGAAAACACCTCTTTCTCCTCTATTTCTCTCATATTTCTCTTACACCAAACAACACATAAAATCTACTCTATTTCTCACCATTTTATCTCTTCTCATACTCTTTCTCACTTCTTTCTCTCTTCTCCTTTTCTTCTCATAACCAAACAAAGCCTAAGTGTTCTCTCAATGAACATGGAATACACTAACATACAGCTTCTAGAACTAATCTTGAACTTTTCCATTCATATAATATGCAACATCACATCATTACTCACACATGTACTCTTCGGTTCAATGTGGGGCCTATTTTTCTATTTGCTCTTGTTTATTATTATTATTATGATTTTAACTTACAGATATCTCCCTCCGATCTCATACCAACCAGCCCAAAACTGTAAACACTAGTATGTTCTTCTAGTCTTGTTGAAAGCAATAATATAAACAAAATTGTGATACTACCAAAAGGTGACGGGTGAGTTATTCGATTATCTTAGCATATGGTATGATTACTCATGTTGTGATTTTTAAAAGTTCTGATCCATTTTCATTTTGTTAAATATATTGGTTTGATAAACACAAATTGGTTGTTTCAAGCATTGGTTTATTGATAGGCAAGAAGTTTGATGAGCCTAAACCATCATGGAAGAAGTTTTCTAAAAACCAGCAAGAAATGTGGTTTAATATGTTTAAAGTAATCAAATGTGAAGCATTCCAAAATTATTGCAGGAGAAGTTTAAATGGCTACCTCGGTATAATGACATGATGCGACGTAAATTTGAGAAAAAGGTGCAGCCAAAATTATCCAGTTATTGCAAGAAGATAAAAAAGAGTTAGATCAGAAATTAGATTGGATATGAGATTCGATATGGACACCATTTAAGGGACATTAGGTGTCATATGATTATTTAAAAAAAAAAAAAAACAAGTTCAGTACATATAGTAGAAATCGTGAGTCAACGACAGGTGCATCTCTTCAGACTAGTGGATCAATATCTCATCATCAGCGTTGGAAGAGAATGATATTGTTAATGTACTATTGTTTCAATAACTTAGTTTAAAAAATCAATGACAAGTATACTAAACATCCTTTATCAATTACGGAGGGAAGAGCACTAGAGAGATCCACAATTATATAGTAGATTTTTATTTTCTCACTCATTAAAAAAAGAACCAAAGTTGGTGGGTCCTCACGCAGAATCCACTTATGTAATTCTCATACTACTATAATTATAACACCCTTCTCAGGAACTACATTGTCTGTGACATTTTATAAGACCGAGTAAAATAGAAAATAAATATTATCAAAAAATGAGTTTTCTCTTTTATTTATTTTCGCAAACAGTAAAGTAAACATAATTAAGTATTACATCAACGCTTTCAAAATAATACTCCATTCAATAAAAGTTAGAACCTCCAAGTGGTAAAAGTCATAACCAAGGACAGAAACTAAAAATGGCAGAAATACAATTGCCAACAAAATATAACACAACTAAAAATAAATATATTAATATTGGAGACGTAGATTCACTAAAATACTAGCCATAGACGCAAGGACTCATCATATTGGCCTACACAAAACAATGACAAGTTGTCGTCCTCATCTTCCGAGGTGGATTTCTCGGGAAGACTACAAAAGCATCACTACTGCAACAGTCGAGGAAGATACGTCGTCATGTTGTGACTGTATGTCAAGGATGATACGTCATCATGTTGTGAGTGTATGTCTCACTTCTCTATACCGGACGCATGGAAATATGTCCATGTGTCCGGATCCTCTAACGCTCAAGTTGGACGTGACGATAGGATAGTGTTGTCATTGTCTTCGCAAAACATAAAAGGAACCATAACAGGCAACACCGAAATAAGGTGAGATCCCCATTATCATACAACATATGTCAGACATGTGAAGGTACGACACACATACAGAGTCACATGTATATATACCAAGTACAAATATCACTAAGGCGTGTCAATATACAAAAGTACGTTCATAATCATTGATAAACATCCAAAGGACAAAGTCATCCTAGATAAGAGACATCTAGTACTCGAGGAAGACTAAGACCCCTACACCATGGTGTGGTTAGAGTTTGTAACACCCTGTTTTTTATCTACGTTGTATTAATGGTAAAAATATATTTGTTTATATTTTTATCCGAGACCTGAAAAATGATTTTGGGAAAAACAAAATCATATTTAGAACCTACTTTATCGTAGGAGGCTATGGTTAAAATTTGGGTTTAAAATTCAGACGGAATCTGGTCTGTGTTTTCACTGACAGTACAATTTTGTACCCATCAGAAAAACCCTAATTTGACCCGAAACTGAAAAGTTTTAGATTTTTACCACTTTTTAGTGATATGATCTATTTTGAAAATTTTCACTCAAAAATAAAATATTTTATTTTATTCGGGAGAATTTATGTAGAAAACGGCGAAAAAACCTAAATCGGTCAACGAAATAGCCGGATATGGAACTACAGAGATAGAACCGGATGTTGGATTAATGTGAACTTGCCACCTTAGGGGGTGAGTCATGTGGTGAGTCACCACCATGACTCACCGTGCCATTAATGCTTGAAAGAAAAATATCTAGATATTTTGCAAAGTTTATACATGAAATGACCATTTTAATCTTAAGTCTTTGAGTATTTCCTTTTGTGTCCTAAAACTAATCCTACAACCCCTCCCATCTACTCAATTTCGTGCAGCCCCTACCACACACACATGCCCTTCATTTCATCATACTTCTTCACATTGTTCATAAGAAAACACTAAGTTCATATTCAAGGTTTCCATTGGAGCTCCAAGCTCTTGCTCCTTTATTCAATTTCTAAAGGTGAATCCTCCCTCTCCATAACCTAAACATCTTTTCCTTTCATGAATTTCTTGCTCATTCACTTGTTTTTCATAAGTTCAAGTCTATACCCATTTTCTTGACAAAATTCTAGAAAATCATAGAAGAATGATTTTGGTGTGGTGACAATTTTTATGAACTCTCCAACACCTCTAGACTCTAGACCCAAAAGGTTGAGAGCAAAAGAAATTTCTATCCTATTTTTCTATGTCTTGGCCGAAAACCCTCCCTAGTGGGTAAAGTGGTTTTGTTTTCATTTTTTGACTTTGTGAGAATTTCTCCATCCTATCTAAGACCCTACCATTCTATGTCTAAAATATTGGAATGAGAAAAATTCCCTAGCCCCTATTTGAATTCCTTGGCCGAACCCTAGCCTATTGTTGCCAAAGATTGATTTTGTTTGATTAACTTATTTTCGTGTTGTTTGTTGAAGGTTGAAGTTGTAACTAGTAGTAGTGGTTAGCGTGTGGTGGAAGAAAAGAAGATTTAGAGTGGGAAATCAAGGAAAAGTTGTTCTTCAAGAGGTAAGGGGAGTTTACCTGAGAGGTTTTGATAGTTATATACTTTTGTTGTTTAGTTTATATGTGTCTTTAAATGTCATGATCTTGTGATGTTTTGAATTGATGACTTATAATTGATATTTGATTTAGGTGAATCTATGATTTAAATGTTTGTCCATATATGTTTATTTATGTGATTATGCATGGATTATGTTAACTGTACTGGTTGAGAGCGTGGTGATCGGTCACAGCTTGATAATCTTCAAGCCGTAAAAGACGTGAATCAATGAAAATAATTGTCTTGATTTTATTTCAGTGAATTATAGTGTAATAAGGTTATTATAGATAATTGTAGTATAAAAAAATAAATCGACGAATTTTATGATCGTTTTGCTTTAAAACTCACTAACAGAGAGGTTGTAAGGACAAACAGTGAAAAGTCGCATTATTTTCCTTAAAAATTTCAAAAATGAAAAGTGAAGTCTCTAAAATGTTTTAAAGTCGTCAAGGAAAAATTCTATTTGAAATAAAAAGTCTTTTGTGCTATAAAAAAATTTGATTTAAACAAAAGGTTTAGAAAATTTACAGTTATGGCAGAAACTCTGTAAAATTATTTCTTTATGTTCAAAGATTTGAGAAAAATGAATTTCTTTACGATTAATAAACGAATTTCAGCGGAAAAGATTTTCTGCAAAATGGTTTTGAATCAGCGAAAAATATTTCTGATAAACTTGGATAAGTTTCGGAGTTTTGTTTTGGTATTTGTTTTCACAGAACGAAAACTGTGTTGAAAAATAAAAGTTAAAGAACCTAGTGGTCGAGATATTGGGATTCTAGTGTTCTGTGAGAAAAACACGTAGATCATTGATCCGTGTTGTTTGTGGGGGACTTTATGTCCTATAAGTGATGTAATGGACTTCGTGTTCCATATCTGCGAACCTAGGACTGCTGCATCGGTCTAGGGTTTCGTGATTGAGCACTCAGACTGTGTGTCTTGTGTTGAGAATGATTGGGCTTCGTGCCTTTAGTCGTGTGCTTTGAGCCTCGACAATAAAGAACGAACAAAAAAACAAGTGAAAACAACTGTTTTACATGCATCGTTTGGCAGATGTGCCATTATGGCAGATGTGCCATTGTGTTATCAAGCTACAATCCACAAAGGGTGGATTGAAAAATTGGATATTTATGGACCAAAGAGGTGTCTTTGGGTCTTTAGGGACATCCGGGTTCAAAAACCCCACAGACGGCCAGGGCTTTACAACCTCGAGTCGTGGAAATTCGACTACCCTACACGGATGTACTCAATAAGGAACTATTCAATATTATTTAGGTGAGACGTATTACCCTAGAACAATTGGGGATCTGAATCAATTGAGAGACTGACCCAATGCGAAACAATTGTGATATGGGGATTATTACGGCATATTCTGCTTGACGAAGGGAAGTTAGGATCTCCGGAGAATAAATAAGAAAAATAGATAGTGGATATTCAAGTGTCATGCATTTTTACAAATTGTGATGGTTGTCGGGTATGAATCCCATTATTGATATCAAGATTATTGTTGAGAATTCATATATATTTTTTTGTATGTGCTGGTTATATATGTTGTTATCTGTGTGTCGCGCATGTAGCTATTGCGATAAAACTCATATGTCGGTATCTCACCCTTGCGATATATCTATTTCTGGTTTTTTTGTTGTACCTTGGTACACGAGTACAGATGGTGCAGAGGAGTTCCCACCTTCACTCGGGGATATTAGTCCCGATCCTTGAAGAGATCAGTAATAGTTGTGAGAACCATGGGGGTCTTCCTAGTGAATATCTTTTAGAGTGATCAGCTTAGGATTTCTTGGGGATGTTTATTTTTGAGAAGGTCGGTACATGTAGTTTTAGAACATTTAATTTGTTTTAATTTCAGTTTTGAAAATTGAAACATTTTCCGGAAAACTTGTACGTTGTGGCGGACTTATTATTAATATGACCAGAATATGTGTATTGATATGTACAATATGGTTTACTTCTTTAACACATATTTCACGCTTTAAAGTATTCTACAGAAAAATTTTTACACCTACTTTTCTGCGGATAGAAAATTACACGAAAAATTTCCGAAAGAAACCAGCAATTTCTTTATTTTTAATTATTATGTTTTCCGCAATTGAGTTAGACATGTATCACCGAGGGGGATGTTACAGAGTTCATGTTTCATAACTATCACACTGTGGTACTATAACTGATTGTGAAACACTCTTGATAACCTGGACCGACTAGCGTCTGGTCGTAGATGTCAGTGTATTGCATGAAACGCCACGATCAAGAAGAATCACCAACTGGCCATTCGTGACCCTCCTACCCTGACCATCCCCAAGACCATTTAAGATTGTCACTAGCACATCTTCATGCGCACAGACATGTAAGCTCGACTTCCTAGGCACAAAGGCCTTATGGAACATAGTATCAACTATGTGTTTATGCAATAATGTCGATGTGTTTAACTTTGTCTATCTACCAGATAAACCTCGTGATTCCGCAAGAATCTATTCGTTGTGTTTTTCAGATGCTTGATGTACTCGGGTCTGAATCACCGACACTCTTTATAACAAGCTAGAGTTCTCACACAATTATTTCATGTTTGTGTAAATATTTGTTAAGGTTCTCATTTCCAAACCCTAAGTATATTATGGAGGTCAGACAAGGGTCTAACAATCATTATCTTTACACTTTTCTACATTGAGCCTTTTGCATGGCTTATAACTAAACAAAACGTTATCTTTATTCTATTAAATCTTATGGAGGTACGGATGATAAAATCATCCATACTTTATGACATATGGTCTTGTTTCACCATGAGACATAATTAATTAAGTGCTTATCTTTTCTCTAAGTCACTTTGATTTAGGTTTTATGGTTTTGTTTTGAAATACAAGTCTTGGAGACTAAATCCTGTTTGTCTAAAGCCAAAACCTTTTTACCAAAACTAAAGCATTTTAAAATAGATTTAAGGTATGGGTACATTGGTACCAAATCATTCAAAGTAAACTTTAGGAAAACACTTGAAAGATTTATAAAACGATTTTTCCTCTTTTTACATGATTTTGGGTCTAAGGCCCAATACTTCAAAAGTATGATTATTTTAGTAAAATCCATTATTCTCCTAGGTTCTAATACTCATTTTAAGTCCTTAAAACACTGATTTTTTATTCTTGACCATTTCGTATACAAAACCCTAATTTATTGGCCGAAAGCCTCTAAATTTGAAGATCGGGTAATCCCTTTTCATTAGCTCTTTAACCCTAAAGGTTCCATGACTCATTTTGGAGTCTTAGACCACTTAGTTTAGTATTAAAAACAATTTCAAACCCTCATTTACTGTCTTGGCCGAGTTATACACCATTTGCTCATTTTACATGTTTAAACTCATGAAAACTCATTTTGTTTGTCTAATAGTACATGATTTAAATCCTTTATGACCTAAACTTTGCTCAAAACCATTTTGGAACCCCTAGAGCAATACTTGGCAGCTTTGACTATCACAAAAACATTTTTGAAAACAATCATTTTCTTCTTGGTTTCATTAGTCATTAAAGTCCATGATTAAGCTTAGAATCACTTAGGTTTTAAAGTTGAAATTGCTCATCCTTCAAACCCTAGTTTGGCCGAAACTTAGCCCATACAAAGGTGAAGATTGTGCTTCACAAAACATACTCATAATCACATATATGCATCTTCATATCATCATGAACAATAAAAACACATACTTGCATATTTTCAAGCATAAAAATCCAATCTTTAACCAAATGGTCAAAAACTTGGTTTTTCTTCAAACCAAAACATTTTCCAAGCAAGAAAGCATATTACCAAACACAAAAAAACACCCACAATAATATTAAAAACATGTTCTCTTGGAGAACCAAATGAATATAACCAAAAAACCCTAAAGCTTAAAGCTTTAAAGTGAGCAAGAAAAGAAAGAGAACCATCCACACATCCAAGATATGGTATGATGTGGTTAGTCTCCCCCATTACCTCTTGTAGAACCTCTTAAAAGATGGTGGTGAAGATGATGTTGTGAAAAAGTTGATGACTTTGAAGAAGTAGTCAAAAACCTAGGATGAACATAAAGGTTTAAACTTTGTATTTTTGAAAAACCATGAACTAAAAGAGTTTTGTTCATGATTCTAAATACAAAAATAGAAAAGAGAAGGGTAGAGGAACATTACTATCAAGTTGGAAAATGATGAGCTTGATGTGTGTTCTTGAGTCTCCTTGAAGATGGTGAACACAAGTGCTCAAATGAAGAAAGTATGTGAAATAGAAGAGGCTTGGTTGGTCAAGACTAACAATGATGTGATCAAGGATTGATCACTAAACATTTGAGGATCTTTCTTTGATTTCAAGTGCTAAGAATTCAAGATCAAACACAAACTAGAACAATAGAATGAAGCTTGATTCTCAAGTGAGAATCAAGAGAAACAAAAAGGAGTAGAAGAGCACAATTATATATGAATTGAAATGACAAGAACAAGAATTAAAGTGCAGAATTTAAATTGCAAGAATTAAAGAACAAAGTAGAAAATGGAATAGGAAGAAGATGAAGGAGAAGGCGCCACAAATGCATTCTTCTTGGAGAAGAAGATTGAATTTGATAAGCCAAAGGAGTATTCACCACTTGAATATGGAAATTCAAGATAAGAATCAATGGTTCAACTCTTGAACCAAGAAAAGGAGAACTCTCTCTCTCTCTAGAAATCTCAAGTATGAGAAAACCTTCCAACTGAATTCAAACTTGTGAAATGAATTACAAGGAGCCTATTTATAGATGAGCAAAGTGCTCATCCACTTTCAAGATGCAAATGGCACCTCCTACATCATAAACCCAAGTGTGGACTTGATTTTGGCCCAATGCTTCCTACTCCTATGCTTATGACCCAATAGGCCCAATTCATAAACTAGTCTTAAGTGCTTTTATGAATAAGCACTTCTATTACATGAAGTCTAGTCTATACAAGGTCCTAGTTCCTATATTTATTACATGAAGTCTACTCTATACAAAGGTCCTAGGCCCTATCCATAACTAGGTATCTTGGACTCTCTTTTAGAGTATTTTGGACTTTACTTAGCTTTGACCTTGTCATGGGTCCATGTGAGTCTTCAATGCTTGGTCCTTTGCTTTGTGAATCCATGTTCATATCGTCCCCTCCTTCTTGAAGAAAATTCGACCCAAATTTTAAGCCCTACATTAAAGAGAAGATGTTTATGTTTATTCTTTCATAAAGTTCTTAAAAGGAAAAGAAAAGTTTGGGGAAGAAAACTCCTTTATTTGGGAAGGTAACTCCCTTATTATCATTTAATTCTCAACCCATCCTCTCGGGTCAAAAACCATCCTTTGAAAAATAAGTTTTGCCAACAACCCTTTCAAATATTTGCCATAAGTTGTAATCGCTTGAAAGTTGCTTGGTAAAGTTAGTCCATTATTGAGAGAAATGGTTCGAAAGATATGTAATATGTGGTTTAGTTCTTTTAATGAATGGGAACTTTGATGGATGTGCATTGCTTTCTTTTTAATTTGCAAAATAGGTTCAATGCACATAGGTATGGTAGAAATATTAGTAGGCAAGCAAATATCATTAGGTTTTAAATTATTTAAGTGTTTCTCTACTAATAAATCTTCCTTTACCTCACCTTTAACCTTTTCAATATGCACATTTTTAGCACTTACAACATAGCCTAAGCATTCCACTTTGGTGGTGCAAAAAGTGTATTTTTCAAGATATGCAAAAGGTTTTTCCTCTTTTAGTAATAACAAAACATATTTTAAATGTTCAAAAAGATTTGATTGTGTTTTGTTATGTACCAAGAGATCATCATTGTAGATTACCACAAGCCTTTGAATTTCTTTAGGATCTTGAGGAGTGACTTGAAGTTTATCCAAAAGAAAATCAAAGTAGTAGGTAAAGAAAAAGATGGAAGAGACTTGTTACAAAAATTGTTGGAGTAAAGCAAACACAATGGATAGGTTTGCAAAAGTATTTTCTTTACTTCCGTTTCCTTTAAAGCTATGCATTCTTTGCCATTTTGTTCTTTAACCTTATGGTTTTCGCAAAAGTTTTGCTCACTTGCGCCAATTGCTTTTTCCATATTATTTTGTGGCACATTCTTTTATTTTGCATTTATTTCTTTTTCATCTTTGTCACTCTTGGCTTGTCTCTCAAGTTCCCTTTTCTCTCTCATTTTCTTTTGATCCTTACTAATTTCATTTGTAGATAGGGGTACAAGAGTAATATTTTTGTTGTGGTGCATAGAAGGAATAGAAAGGGTAGAAGTGGAAGGTTTAGAATTAGGAAATGTGGCCTTTGATCCACTTTTACCAACAACTGCAAGTTGTTTTGATGAGTCACCCTCCCTCTTGAAGGAGTTCTTTCTCTTCACTTGTGCTTCAACCATGAGTGCATGTTGTAGGTCTCTAGTGTAGCATGAAGGCACATATCTTTTTCTCAAAACCCTCTTCATTTCTCTCCAAGTACTAATTGGTTCCTCATCATACCTTCTTCTCTCTTTGCACAATTGATCCCACCAAATTAAAGCATAATCATGAAATCCTAGACTAGCTACCTTTACTTTCTTTTCTTCACTATAGTAGTAGCAAGAGAATATGTGTTCTAATTTGATCTCCCATTCTAAGTAAGCATCGGGGTCACTCTTCTCATGGAATCTAGGGTTCTTCACCTTCACATTATGCAACTTGTCATCCTTCTCATTCCTTCTTCCTCTAATCTATCAAATCTAGGTATATGTTCATTGTCTTCCAAATTTGATAAGCCTCTATGTGAGTTGTCATGCCTTGATCCTTTTTTGTTCTCAAGTACTTCTAATCTTTCAAACACTCTTTCTATGTTCCTTGTCATTCTATCCAACTTCCTGTGCAAGTTCCTTGTTCTCGGTGATGATGGAGGAGAATCTTCAACGTCTTCTTCATGTAGTGAAGTCATGGTGCACTTACAATTTAAGAAATTACATACAAATTCCATAGAATTGAAAAGTACACAAATCAAATGACGATTACACCAATAAAAAAAATTACACCACCAAAAATCAAAAGAATTAAGTACAATCCAACAAGGAACAAATACACTTAAAGAACAAGTGAAAGAAAAGAGTTACAAGTCAAAAACGAATATTACAAGGACCTCACCACTCACTCACCATTCACTCAAAGATTGTCACTCGTGTATATCACTCAATGTAGACTTTTTCAAGATGATTTCTCTCTTGTCTCTTTCCACTCAAGAGTTTCCTCCTCAAGGGATCTACAATTTGAAACAAGATCTCAACTATTAGTCTCCATTAAACAAATGACAAATCAACCATTAGGCAATTAATTCAAAGAGGTCAAAAACAACTAATACAAAACTAATGGAGTTTAGAAGACAAGCAAGAAAAGTTTCAAGAAGAATTGCACACTCAAATTGATATGAAGAAGACAAGTTGAAAGAGTTCAACAAAGTGTAATTCAATTTTAATCAAAGTATTTGTGAACAAGTAATGATCAAAGTGAATTGTGCTACACCAATATATGAAGGATCAATACAAATATAAGCAAGTGGAAAGGTGGCAAGTCTTTTACCTTTGCTGAATTTTTCAGATTTTGCACATTTGCCCCAAAACTTTGTATATTTACGGTTTTGGCACACTTTTTTTTTTTACACCAATTTTTTATTTTTTTTAAAATTGCAGCCACTTGAATTTTTCTAATTATACTTCCACAACAATTATAATGAAAATTTCAAAATATAAAAAGGATCCTTCAAGCATGAACAAATTTGAACAACATTAGTGTAATACATGGAAATATGAACAATTGGAGTAGTGTAAAATAAATTTCCAAGTAATGAGCACAAATCAAGTAATTATAGACCTAGACCTTTCATTCAAGTGGATGATAAACACATCATTTCCATAATTTGAATTTCATGAAGATCCATTAGGTTCTAAAAATTTGAAATCATTGAAGCACTTTTGATTAAAATTTGAATCAATCTTATTATTGTGAATTGAAATTTGAATTTGAATATTCAATTTGTTCAAAATCACAAAGTAAGGCAAATAGATCTATGCTTGAATTTTCAAGAAGCAACCAAAATCACATGTGATGGAAGAGCACATGCAAGAATTGGATCCAAAAATTTGAAAGTGAAAATGTGGAGGGAAAAAAAATTTCACCAAAAATTCAAGCAAGATCAATTCAAACACATTTCAAATTCTAGATCCATGATCACATTTGGATTCAAATTGAATTTCATCATCCAAATTCAAGTGAATAATGGCGCCACTATGGATGAAATTTTCATCATAAAATTAGCTCCAACTCAAAGATCATCATAGAATTTGAAAATTTTGATCAAAAATTCAAAACAATTGAAGATCAAAGATCTAGCTCTAGATACCACTTGATGTGATTAAGGATTGATCACTAAACATTTGAGGATCTTTCTTTGATTTCAAGTGCTAAGAATTCAAGATCAAACATAAACTAGAACAATAGAATGAAGCTTGATTCTCAAGTGAGAATCAAGAGAAACAAAAAGGAGTAGAAGAGCACAATTATATATGACTTGAAATGATAAGAACAAGAATTAAAGTGCAGAATTTAAATTGCAACAATTAAAGAACAAAGTAGAAAATGGAATAGGAAGAAGATGAAGGGGAAGGCGCCACAAATGAATTCGTCTTAGAGAAGAAGATTGAATTTGATAAGCCAAATGAGGATTCACAACTTGAATATGGAAATTCAAGATAAGAATCAATGGTTCAACTCTTGATCTAAGAAGAGGAGAACTCTCTCTCTCTCTAGAAATTTCAAGTATGAGAAAACCTTCCAAATGAATTCAAACTTGTGAAATGAATTACAAGAAGCCTATTTATAGATGAGCAAAGTGCTCATCCACTTTCAAGATGCAAATGGCACCTCCTACATCATAAACCCAAGTGTGAGCTTGATTTTGGCCCAATGCTTCCTACTCCTATGCTTATGACCCAATAGGCCCAATTCATAAACTAGTCTTAAGTGCTTTTATGAATAAGCTCTTCTAGTACATGAAGTCTAGTCTATACAAGGTCCTAGTTCCTATATTTATTACATGAAGTCTACTCTATACAAAGGTCCTAGGCCCTATCCATAACTAGGTATCTTGGACTCTCTTTTAGAGTATTTTGGATTTTACTTAGCTTTGACCTTGTCATGGGTCCATGTCAGTCTTCAATGCTTGGTCCTTTGCTTTGTGAATCCATGTTCATATCAAACAAGGAAATGATGTTAGAACTTGAAAAACAAATTTGGATGATGGAGGAAGGGCTGGTCGAAATTATGGAGAAGAAGAGAGATAAGAGAGCTTTGTGTCTTGTTCTTGAAGAGAGAGGTTTGGATGAGTGAAAATGAAATAAATGAAGTGTGAAGTGTTTAAGTGAATAAATGGAGTGTGGAGAGAGGGGACAGCCGTGCACTTCTTGGAGAAATAAGGGAGGAATTTAATTCAAAATGAATTGTAATTGGTGTAAGAGGATCAATGGTGTATGATGCAAAAAGGACATGTGTTGTCTACTTGTGAGCAAAAGGTGCTTGATTAACTATTTATCACAAGAAGACTTTATCTATTTTTGGCAAAGTTGTCATCTTTTGATCTAGTTACTTTAACTGAGGTAACAACTTAGTTAGTCGTGACACAGTCTAATTTTTATCCGTGTTGTACGTATTTTGAGATTTCTAGCGGACCGATTAAAATAACATTTTTACCGACTCCACCTAAAAATAACACAGAGGCTCAAACAATTATTTTATGATTTATCTTCCTCGAGCATTTACCTGGTCAAGGAATTACAATTTATAGTATAAATCCGACTGGGTGTCAAAACACAGTCTTGATTCATCTGAGTTTTTAATTCGAATTCGATTGAATTCTCATGCATAAACCACAAATATTATTTATAATTGTCAAATTATATTTCTCAAACAATTTATTCATGGAAGAAATTAATTAACAGATAAAACATTTTTTGGGGCATTAGAATAACTTCAGTTGTTATTAAGTGTTTGGTCGTTATAAGTGTACAGTTGATCTTTAATTTATAAACATGATTTGATCTTTAATCATACGGCACATTTTTGTAAATATTGACAACTAAGAGCCCTATTAGTCTCGTATTCTTCAACTTAGGAACCAATGGGATCGTGATCTGATCCGGACTCTAAAATCTTTGATGTCTGTTGGACAAAGACACTTGTTGGAGAGAAAAAACATGCTATGGATTTTACTTTTAATTTTTTTTTTGTCAGATTTGGTTTTTGTTTTGTTTTTTGTATTGCATTAGATTTGGATTCAGGTTTATGCTGGAAATCACATTCAGAACATTTCAGATGTTTTAATATGGTATTCTATTTACAGGTTTAATATTCTTGTAGTTTTAGGGCTGAAATCAATCATATACATGTACAAGGGATGCATACCAAGTTTCGTAATTTCGCATTCAGATTTTCAATTTTAAATTGGATATCAATTAACTTGAGTTGTTTTATTTTGTTACGGACTTTACAATCAGTTTAAGTCATGAAAAGAGTTATGTAACACCCCAATTTTTTCGATGCTTTCAAATATCAGTAGAAATGTTTCTATGGTTATAATTTTATCCGGAACCTAGAAAAATGATTTTGACTAAAACAAAATCATATTCATGTCATGTTTAATGATGTGAAGTTCCAGTAAAATTTTGGGTTGAAAATTCAGACGAAACCCGGTCTGTGTTTTCACTGATAGTATAAAGTTTCTGATCAAGAAACCTAATTTTGAAAAATGAACAAAAGATTAATGATTTTTATCTCTTTTTAAGAGATATGAGTCATTTTCATTTTTTTTAGCTCAAAAATAAATATTATAATTTATTCGGGTGAAATGATCGAATGGAACGCGCGTACGAATATTCAGTCAGGTAAACGATAGAACTGAGAAAGGTGCAGAGATATTATGGAGCAGAGATGATGGAAGTGATTGAGATGACCCATGAAAATTGTCACATCATGTGACTCAAAGTCATTATGACAACTTAACAAATATAGTATTATAATGTAAAAACCCATTAATTAGTTTGTCTTAAGACAAACAAGACACTAAAATATCTAAAACCCTCCCCCCTTATGACCCCAAAACCGTTGCCCCCCCCACCCCCCACCACTCTCACACTCTCATTTCTTCATCTTCCTACCACATTTTGGAGAGCAAAATTCTTGAAGTCCATCTAGGATTCATCAAGTCTTCATCATTTCCTTCATTCATCTTCTTCTTGGGTAAGATTCTTGTCATCTACTCTTGTTCATGGTCATCCTTTCATTTCTTTCCTTGCCATGAATTTGTTGAAAGTTGAGAAACCCATTTACTCTTTACATGAACTTGAATCATAGTTCTTAGAATGATCAAGCTTGTGAAATATAAAACCATCTTATGATTCTTGTTGCCCTTGTTGTTGTTTTTGTGGTTGAAACTAAAATGAAAAACCCAAACCCTCTCCCCTTATGATGAACCGAAACTGAGTTTGAGAGAGGAGGAGTGATTTTGTTTCATTTTTCAAATTCTAACATTTGATTTAAACTTCCTAGGACCTATAAGATCAAGCTCTAAAAGCTTAGGTTCAACAAAAACCCCTAACCCTATTTTTCCCTTAGGGCCGAAATTCCCCCTTAGAGAGCTAAGAGGAAATTTCAAATTATTTGACTTGTATTGTGATATCTTGTGAAGGAAACATAGCTTGAGAGTACATTCCGGATTTGTGAGAGGAAACTGAATCAAGAACAACTCTTCAAGAGCAAGGATTTCACTGCTTGAGGTAAAGGGAGTCAGCCTCAGGAGCTATTTTTGGATAGCCATATACAATGTTTGATTTGAATTATGATTGATTGTTTTTAAATATGTAGATAGAATTGAGTTATGTTGTGACTGGTGATCTTTGAATGGTTGATTATGAAGATGATTATGGAATTGACTATTATGACATGTTTTGAATTGTTGATGGATAATTATGTTATGAGTTTGATATTGTGTTTATTTTGATTGACTGTGATTGGCTGATGGCATGACACTGGTTATTGCCTGTTAACAAAGACTAAGATATTTAAAATGTGTTTAATCCACAAAGAGTGAAACAACAAAGGTTTTATTTGTCTTTAATCCAAAGTGAGAAGAGAAATCCAAATGTATAAGAAATGAAGGTAGGTTAATTTTAGGAGAAGAAAGAAAATGGAAAATTTGCTGACATTTCATGAACCATGTTTGGAGGAAAACATAGGTTCTTAAAATGGAGAAAATCTTTAGAAAACAAAGGATTTTCTTATGAATTTTTGAGAAATGGTTTTCAACCATAGAAAGTTTTAGACAAACGGACTTCTAGAAATGAATTTCATTTTGAAGATTTTGGAATCCTATCCTAAGTTGAGAAAATATTTTAGTATCTTACTAAGTTGAATGAAATGAGATTTTCTTTTTAAACAGGAAAAGTGTTATTGAAAAGTTATTTCTAAACATGAATTTATTTATGGTGCAAAGCCTAGGAAACAAGGAAGTTTTGTTTTTCGATTTAGTTTTCACTGAACGAAAAGAAACTCAAGTGGAAAAGTGAAAGAAGTGAAAATGACCTAAGTTCCGAGCTATAAACCCGGGCTGGATTTGGATTGCCGAAATATCGGACTGAATTCGGAGTGCCGGTAAAGCCGGACTAGTGTTCCTGTTGAGAAGAACCTAGATCACCGAGACGTCGGACTAGTGTTCAATTTGAGTAAGAGATTTTTAAGATCTTTGTTTTTGACTTAAAAATCTTGGATTGGGTATTTAGAATGCCTCTAATACCTTGATAAAAGTAGTCAGGAGCTTTAAGCCTTGACGAGGAAATAAATGATGTGACAAAGAAAACGAAAATGAGAACATTTGTTTTACATGCATAGTCTGGCTAATAAGCCATTGTGGCAGACGTGCCATTGTGTATCGAGCGACAGTTTCACAAAGGGTGAACTGACAAATTGGATAGTTACGGACCAAAGATGGCTCCTTTAGTCTTTGGGTCTATTAGGGACATCAGGGCTCGAAAGCCCACGGAAGGCTCGAGCATTTGCACCCTCGGGCAGTGGAAATCGGTTACCCAGCACGTAATGTACTCAATCAGGAACTATTCAATCTTATTTAGGTGATGCGCGATACCCTAGAACAATTGGGGATTGGACCTAAATAGAGAGGCCAACCCATCGCGAAACAATTGTGTTAGCCATTATTGCGGCCTATCATGCTCGACGAAGGGAAGTTAGGATCTCCGGAGAACTATGAGTTAGAGGGAAATTTTGAAGTGACATGAAAGTCTTTATAAAACTGCATTTGGTTGTTTGGTTTGAGCTTTTACTTAAATTATGATATTATGTTGCTATGATCTTGTTTGTGTGTGGTGTATGTGGCTTCTATTAAATGCTCATATATTGGTAACTCACCTTTGCATTACTTTGTTTGGTTCTCTTTGTGGTATATCTTTTTCTGTCGATAGATGGATCCGATGAACAACATGACCCATTCGGGGTTCTTGGGGCTGGCGTTTGAGTAGAGGGACGAGGGTGGCACCTGGGTCATTCGTCCGAGGGCTCGGAGCGCTGTATATACGGGACCGTTACTTACTACTAAAGGAACAGAAGCAGGAACCATGACTTGCACTCATAGCATCAAGACAGTGGAGGTGCCATTACCCCCGATATGGCTTCTCCTGAGGACTCTGGTTGCGACTGGTAACACTTATCATCAACCTCCCCCACACCAGATGATTCCGGGGCCAGCACCTATGGTTGTAATTGGAGGAGAGAATGATGACGACTTTATGGTGGAAGAAGACCCTGAGGAAGAGGATCCTATTGAAGAGGATCTCGAGGAGGATGAGGAGGGGGTAGAGTATCACCCCTTGGATGACGATTTTGTTGTCCCCACCGCTGATGCGGAGGTTGGAGTAGGTTCACCCGATCCTTCTCCAGTTAGGGATGATCATGGTGGTCTCCATAACGGCTTCCATTAGTCTGACCAGCTTAGGAGTTGTCTGATAGGGGTAGTGTTTTTGCTTCTCTTTTACTGCACATCAGGCTGATGAGAGCCATGTCTTTTTTGAAATCCTGGTTCTCTGTTTAACCCCTAGGTTCTTTTGGTTTTGTACCTATTATGTTTGTAATTATGTCTAGATGCTTGCCACTTATGACACATGACCTTAACTACTATGGTACTAGTAATGTAACTAAGTGTGATGATGTGTAATTAGATGACGATGTATGTATATCCAGGTGATGCTTTTATGTTTTAAGTCAAAGTTTTTTTTTTACACCATTATTTTCAAAAACTAGAACAAGAGATATTTTCTTTTTCGAAAGTAAACCAGCAAAAGAATTTTATTATTTCTATTTTATTTTTCGAAATTGAGTATGTACATGTAGCGCCACGGGAGGCATTACAGTTATGACTTGTAAATTACTACATTCTGAAAGAAGCATGATTCTCATTATTTAAAATTTGATTTTTAGTTGCACATATTCCGCAATATCGATATGAAAATCCACATGAAATGAGCAAATTCTAGTAGTGAAAAACGATCTCAACTTGAATTTCAACATCATCTTTCCTCTTGCTAAAGAAATTACTTCAAACTAGGTTGGCACCCTATATCCTACCAATCATCTGCAGCACACAAAAATTTATCAATAAAATAAAAGAATAAAAAAATACAAAATCATTAATGAAATTAGGGACTAAATCCCACCAGGCAAAACCATGGTTTGCAAAACCATAAGATACTAGCTTATCAGCACAACTATTTCCTTCTCTATAAATGTGAGAGACTCTAAATTGCACACAATGCCAGAAAATAAGGCAATTCTTCCACTGGTGTCTAAGAATCCAAGGGACTAAATTAAGTGAGCTGAAGGCAGAAACTACTAGCATGGAGTCATATTCAAGCGAACGATAATGCCAACCTTTATGGCAGGCTATTTCAATTGCTAACATGACAGTATTGAGCTCGGCATGAAGAGATGATAAAATATCAAAGTAGGAATCAAAATAACCAAGATTTGCACCACTAATATCTCTATAAAGGCCACCACAAAATACATGATCAGGAGATCCTCTAGCAGCACCATCAATATTTAGGGCTGTTCATCAACCGATCCAAACTGATTTAAACCGCAAAAACCGAACTGAAAAACCGAAAACTGAACAAACCGAAAACCGAAAAACTGAACACCAAAAAAAATTGCTTTTTTCCATTGGATTAGATCGGATTTTGGATCCCCTGGTCCAATCCAATCCAAACGATCTTTTATATACATTTATTATTATTTTTTAAATTATAGTATTACTCATACTTCAACATTGTTTTTATACTTTTATGTCCTCGTTTTCTTTAATACTTTTGTTGGAATGACATATATGAGACTATTTAGAATAAATATTAATGTCTTGAAGTTATATTTTGTTAAACTTTTTGATGCACAACACACACACACACACACACACACACACACACACACACACACACACACACACACACACACACACACACATATATATATATATATATATATATATATATATATATATATACTTTATTGAGTAAACATGAAAAATAGGAAATCAATTAAGTAAATTTGAAAAATAATTAGCTATAATTTATTTGTAGCCGATTCAAGGAAGATAAGTGAGAGTAGATATAGAGAATTAACATAAAAGAACATTTAATATAAAAGAACATTTTAAAAAATATCAATAATTATTTTTCTCAAACTCCCAAATTAAAATTTGTCAAGAAATCTCTTGAGTTTTCCTCCCTAATAAGTAATGGGCACCCTAAACTAGCTCACTTAAATGAAGATTATCTTTTGTCCACTATTAAATAAGTAAAAAAGACACTTGACATAAGAAAAAATAAATAAAGTATGACAAAAACCAAATTATCCAATCAAATCCAAACCGCATTTGATTGGATTGGGTTGGATCGGATTTTTTTAAGGAAGTAAACCGATCCAATCCAAGCCGCATGTTGTTTTTATCATTGGGTCGGATGACTTTTTAGCTCAAAACCTATCCAATCCAATCCGCGAACACCCTTATCGATATTCCACTTTATCAAACCTCAAAGCAGAACCATTTATTGAATTTTTTTAATCCTTATTATTTTATATTATTATCTATTTATTTATTTATTTATTTATTTATTTTATTATTATTATTTCTTATTTTTTATAAGGATGTCATAGTTTATTTCCCACCTCAAATGCACAAAGGCTGAAATAGTAAGAGAAAAAATAAAGGTAGAAACATAGCCCTGGAAGAGAGCAAAGACTAAACATAGTTGGTAACTTGTATCAGTTTCTGTGTATGAACTGTAACACCCTGTTTTTCGAAATGTATTTAATTATGTTGGATTTATCGTTCAAGGGCTTAGTGGGATTTTTAGTTAAAAATCCCTTTCTGGTACATGAGCACGCCCGTGCTTAAAGTCAGAAGCGTGTTTCTGATTTTAAGTTGAGCACGACCGTGCTCAACAGTGAGCACGCCCGTGCTCAATGCGTGGACTGCATCTCGCTGACGTTAAGTGGAGCACGACCGTGCTCAAGGGTAAGCACGACCGTGCTCAAGTCCGAGCTTTATAAGTTTGGCACAGAACCCGAGGGTTAACGTGAAACCCTACTTTTGTGTTGGCAGCCGTCACCAGTTTCGGCCAGAGTGATCCCTTTCCTTACTTCCACTAAACTCAACCCGTTTCTGGAGTTTTGGAAGCCTTTGGGAACCCCCTTGTGAGTCTTGTTGGTTTAGAGGTAATGGTCCCCTTTCTCCTTTTAGTTTCTTTATTGTTTTGATTAGAGAAACTGACTAAGGTTATTTTGGTTATATAAGGCTTGACTTCGGAGCGAGCCGTTTGAGGATTCGAGACCGGATTACCGTTGGGAACCGTCAGTAGAGCAACCTTCAATCCAGGTATGAGGAGAAGGGTATTGTATTCATTAGGCAGGGGGTAGTGTAAGGTAACGGGGTTCCCCATGACCCTGGTGTTGTTGTATGCATGTTGTTGTAATATGGTGTTTAATCTTCTGATAATATGTTTCTGGTTGTTTTAGTGTTATATGCCTATGAACATGATGGTTGCGTATGAATATGATGCTATGTTATTATTGACATAATGATGTTGGATGGTTGATCATTGCTGTTGCTGTTATGATGAGTATAATGTTGATAAAACTGTTTAATTGGATAATTAGGTTTAATAAACGTGTTAAGTTTAGGAGTTTAATCCCTAAATCAATTGGTTAGACTTCGGTTACTGTTCCTTCCCAGAACAGCACTGTCGCGCGATGAGCACGACCGTGCTGAACAGAGAGCACGACCGTGCTCCTATTTGAATTCTGGAAAATGGCCGCGCTCTTCAGCACGGCCGTGCAGGTCAAACAGCACGACCGTGCTGAGTGTGAAGCACGACCGTGCTTCACTTAAAAGAGCAGCACGCCCTCACGTGTCTAAGCACGACCGTGCTGGGGTCTAAGCACGACCGTGCTGGGGTCTAAGCACGACCGTGCTGACCTCTCCTGGACAGTAATACATTAAAGAACTTAAGGGGTTTTAAACCCCATTCCCCAATGATGATAAGTTGGGATAGCTAATCAATGAGAAAGATTAGACAACCTGGTTAATAATTATCTAAGATGATTCAGATAATAGAGTGATAAGTCGGTATCCGTTGGGTTACCGCATGTTGATAAGTTGAAGTCTTGGGTGCTTATTGACCCAAGCGAGTTGAGTTGAACCTTGGTGCTTATTGGCCAAGGGAGCCTTGACCCCATGGTTTGGGTCTAAGGTTACGTTGACGTTGATGTTGAAAGTCTTGGGAGCTTCATGGCCCAAGCAAGGAGGTGGTTGAGATTGTTTGTTGTTGTGCCATTTGCATAGAGCATTGGAGTTGTTGATGGGGGAAATTTGACAAAGGGGAGATCGCCCGAGAGTACGGTGATCTGGCCATCCACGGTAGGTCACCCATGGTTTGGTGACCGAGGCCCCCCGTGATGAGGCATCCACGGTTTGATGCGTTGGCTATCCTTGAGGTTCACCCAAGGTTTGGTGAACTGCCGGTGTTGGTGCTTTTATGGCCAATACGGATATGTAACTCCAAAGTCGTTCATCCTGAGTTAGTTTGGATCCACATGCATAGTTGGAGTAGCGGAGTAGTTGATGCATTGCATAGCATAGCATACTTGGTTGATATAGTACTGTTGGATGTTGATGTATGCCTATGTTGTATGTTTACCTTGCGTACTATTTCCATGCTGTATATGATTACATGAATCTTACTCCCTGTTATTGTTTGTGTTTGGCCTGATCAGCATTTGTAGAGGATGACGAGCGGCCCGGAGAGGAGTGACTCTGAGGAGCCGCCACTCATTGTAGGGTTGTTTTTGGGTTTAGATAGTTTGTTTCCAGTTGTATTCCGTGGATTTGTTTCCGGAACGGTTATACCAGCTCTGAATTGTGACATCGGGGTTGAGTTGTTTATTTGGTTATGTTTTTATTTGTTTAAACTTATTTTCTTTTCCGCGTTGTAAACGAGTTCATGTAGGACTTTTCTACCCATGGATAACTGTTTTATTTAATTCAGTAAAATGCATGTTTTTCTTTTTAAATTGTTTTATATTTAAATGCCTTATAACATGCGGGGTAGAAGGGTGTCACATCTAGTGGTATCAGAGCAGTTCGACCTTGTTCGGACGTGGTATGAGTCTGTTGTGAGTCTGTTGTGTGACTCTTGTGTGAATTGTCTATACTTGTATAGATAATGATGCTTTAAGTTAGTTGCCTGTAGCTTTACTCGCTTAAGTTTCTGTACTAAGAGTTGTGTTGGTCATGTACAGGAACTAATGGCCGGTAGAGGACTCAACGATCAGGCAATTGCTGACGCACTGGCACTTCTAGCCAATGCTATTGGTCAGGTCAACCCTAATAAAAACGGTGGGCCAGTTGAGTTCCAGGGACTAGATAAGTTCCAGAGGAACAACCCTCCGTCGTTCAAGGGAGCGTACGACCCGGAAGGAGCACTGTTGTGGCTGAGGGAGATAGAGAAGATCTTCCGAGCCATGGATTGCAACGATCAGCAGAAGCTCATCTTTGCTACCTTCATGCTGACTGAGGAGGCGGAGCACTGGTGGGATAACTGCAGGCAGAGGATGCAGGCTAACGGCACAGCGGTTAAATGGGCTGTGTTCAGGCAGAGATTTCTGGAGAAATACTTCCTGGCAGATATCAGAGATAAGAAGGAGATGGAATTCTTGTCTTTGAGGAAGGGGTCGCTGTCAGTCGGTGACTATGCGGCCAAGTTTGAGGAGCTGGCTAGGTACTACACTCCTTATCAGCATGAGACAGATGACTGTTCCAAGTGTGTCAAGTTCGAGGCTGGACTCCGACCTGAGATCAAGCAGGCCATCAACTATCAGGAGATCAGGATCTTTTCAATCCTGGTCAACAAGTGCAGGATCTATGAGGATGCCAGCCAGTTCAGAGTTGCTAGTTCCAGAGGGTCAGACAGCCAGAGTGACAAGAGGACTGATCAGAGGGACAAGGGTAAGCAGCCGTATGCTCCGACCGGCAGAGATTTCAAGCAGAGTGGCAAGAAGCCACAGTTTCAGCAGGATGGGTTTAGGGGCGGGTTCTCTAATGCCTCTAGACCCATGAGGTGCGGCAAGTGTAGCGCTACGGATCACTACTCGTCTCAGTGCAAGGAGACACAAGTTATCTGCTTCAGATGTGGCAAGCCAGGACACATCAACCGAGAGTGTGAAGGAGCCAAGGCTGATCCTCCCAGTGCCAACAAGAATCAGAAGTCCCAGGCCAACCGACTGAAGACCACTGGAAGAGTCTTTACTCTTAGTGGAGCTGAAGCCTCCGAGTCTGATGACTTGATTCAAGGTACATGTTTTATTGATGGAACTCAATTGACTGTATTGTATGATTCGGGTGCTACTCACTATTTTATATCACATGATAGGGTCAAGAGTCTTGAATTGCCTGTTGCTTTCCTTGAGTATGATTTGTTGGTTTCTACACCTACAAATAAACTTGTTTCTAGTTCGTATGCATGCAAGAATTGTCATATTGTCATAAATGATAAAACATTCATTGCTGATCTTGTATGCTTGCCTTTGAAAGACCTAGATATTATTCTGAGTATGGACTGGTTATCTTCCAACCATGTCCTCCTGAATTGTTTTGACAAAACCTTGATTTTTGGAACTCCAAAGGAGTCTAAGAATCCGGACCTTCTCTCTGCCAGTCAAGTTCAAGCTTCGATGAGAGGCGAAGTCCAAGTATACATGATGTTAGCTTCCCTGGATGTAGAGAGCAGCATTCCTGATGTCGCTAGCTTGCCTGTTGTGCGAGAATTTCCTGAAGTATTCATGAGGGATGTTTATAACTTACCCCCAGAGAGAGATGTTGAGTTTACCATAGATTTAGTGCCTGGCACCGGGCCAATCTCCATAGCACCCTATAGAATGTCTCTTCTAGAGCTAGCTAAGTTAAAGGAACAGTTGGAGTACCTGATGAAGAAGCAGTTCATTAGGCCGAGTGTGTCTCCGTAGGGAGCACCTGTGTTGTTGGTGAAGAAGAAGGATGGTAGTATGAGGTTGTGTGTCGACTTTCGGCAGCTCAACAAGGTGACCATAAAGAATCGGTATCCTCTCCCTAGGATTGATGACCTTATGGACCAGTTGATGGGCGCTTGCATCTTTTCAAAGATAGATTTGAGGTCCGGGTACCATCAGATTCGGGTTAAGTCCGAGGACATCCCGAAGACAGCGTTTAGGACGCGATATGGTCACTATGAGTACTTGGTTATGCCCTTTGGTGTGACCAATGCTCCTGCGGGCTTCATGGACTACATGAATAAAACCTTTCACCCTTACTTGGATAAGTTTGTGGTGGTGTTTATAGATGACATCTTAGTGTACTCCAAGAGTAAGGAGGAACATGAGGAACACTTGAGGGTTGTCTTGCAGACCCTTAAGGAAAAGCATTTGTATGCTAAGTTGTCTAAGTGTGAGTTCTAGTTAGAGGAAGTGAGCTTCTTAGGACATGTCATCTCTAAGGGTGACCTAGCAGTGGACCCAGCTAAGGTAGAGACGGTGCTCCAGTGGGAAGCGCCAAAGTCTGTAACCGAGATTAGGAGTTTCTTGGGGTTAGCCGGGTACTATAGGCGGTTTATAGAAGGTTTCTCTAAGATGACTTTACCCTTAACCCGTCTCACCAAGAAGGGACAGTTGTTTGTGTGGGACACTAAGTGTGAAGAGAGTTTCCAAACCCTTAAGGATAGGTTGACGTCAGCATCAGTGTTAGTTTTGCTAGATCCTAGTGAACCCTTCGTAGTTTACTGCGATGCTTCTAAGCAAGGGTTAGGTGGTGTGCTGATGTAGAATGGTAAGGTAGTTGCTTACGCTTCTAGGCAGTTGAAAACCCATGAGAAGAACTACCCTACCCATGATCTAGAGCTAGGAGCTGTGGTATTTGCCTTAAAGATTTGGAGGCATAACATGTACAGAGCGACGTTTGAGGTTTTTAGTGATCATAAGAGTTTGAAGTACCTCTTTGATCAAAAGGAGTTGAACATGAGGCAGCGTAGGTAGATGGAATTTTTAAAGGATTATGACTTCGAGCTGACCTATCACCCAGGAAAGGCCAATGTAGTGGCCGATGCCTTAAGTAGGAAAACCTTGTATGTCTCCGTTTTGATGGTTAGGGAGATGGATCTGATTGAGGAATTTAGAGACCTTAGTCTAGCTTGTGAGTTTACCCCTAAGAGTATTAGGCTTGGTACCTTGAAGGTTACCAACAGTCTGATGGATCAGATTAGAGAGGGTCAGAAGTTAGACAAGTTTCTCTTAGACCAGCGAGAGTTGCTCGCTCAGGGTAGAGACCTAAGTTTTAAGGATGGCAGTGATGGTATCTTGAGGTTCAAGGATAGAGTTTGTGTGCCTGATGTTTCTGAGCTTAGAAAGTTGATCCTTGAAGAAGGACATAGGAGTGGATTGAGTGTGCACCCAGGTGCCACTAAGATGTATCAGGACCTTAAGAGAATGTTTTGGTGGCCTAGGATGAAAAAAGATGTAGCTGAGTTTGTGTATGCGTGCTTAGTTTGTCAGAAGGCTAAGATCGAGCATCAAAGGCCTTCGGGTAAGTTGCAACCTTTGAGTATTCCAGAATGGAAATGGGATAGCATCTCCATGGATTTTGTGTCTGGACTCCCTAGGACTCCAGTTGGTTTTGAGGCTATATGGGTTGTTGTGGATAGACTGACTAAGTCTGCCCATTTCATTCCGATGAACATGGAGTATCCATTGGAGAAGTTAGCTAAGCTGTACATCAAAGAGATAGTTAGGCTTCATGGTGTACCCTCTAGCATAGTTTCAGATAGAGACCCGAGGTTTACCTCTAGGTTTTGGAATAGTTTGCAAGAGGCTTTAGGGACAAAGCTTAGGCTTAGTTCAGCTTACCACCCACAGACTGATGGGTAGTCTGAGCGGACCATCCAGTCCTTAGAGGACTTGTTGAGGGCTTATGTGTTAGAACAGTCAAGAAGTTGGGACAAGTTTTTGCCCTTGATAGAGTTCACCTATAACAACAGCTTCCATTCCAGCATTGGGATGGCACTGTATGAGGCTCTGTATGGGAGAAGTTGTAGGACACCCTTGTGTTGGAGTACCTAGTGATAGTGTGGTGCTAGGACCTGAGATAGTCCAGGAAACAACAGAAAAGATTAAGTTGGTTCAGGAAAAGATGAGAGTTGCACAGAGTAGGCAGAATAGCTACCATGATAAAAGGAGGATGACGCTCGAATTCCAGGAAGGCGACCATGTATTCTTGAGAGTTACCCCGACGACTGGGGTTGGTAGAGTGATGAAGGCGAGGAAACTTACTCCGAGGTTCATTGGTCCTTACCAAATCCTTAAAAGAGTCGGCGAAGTCGCCTAGCAAATAGCCTTACCCCCGTTCTTGTCAAATCTCCACAATGTTTTTCATGTGTCTCAACTCAGGAAGTACATTCATGACCCTAGTCACGTGATAGTTCCTGACGCAATACAGTTGAAAGAGAACCTGACATTTGAGGTGTTACCCCTTCGAGTCTAGGATAGGAGGGTGTAGCAGCTAAGAGGCAAGGAGATTCCCTTAGTTAAAGTAGTTTGGAGCAGGGAAACTGAGGAAAGCGCTACCTGGGAGCTCGAGAGCCAAATGATGGAGGCGTACCCGCATCTTTTCGTTTGAGGTACGTAGAAATTTCGAGGATGAAATTTTTATAAGGGGGGTGGAATTGTCACACCCTGTTTTTCGAAATGTATTTAATTATGTTGGATTTATCGTTCAAGGGCTTAGTGGGATTTTTAGTTAAAAATCCCTTTTTGGTACATGAGCACGCCCGTGCTCATTAGCCAGCACGCACGTGCTTAAAGTCAGAAGCGTGTTTCTGATTTTAAGTTGAGCACGACCGTGCTCAACAGTGAGCACGCCCGTGCTCAATGCGTGGACTGCATCTTGCTGACGTTAAGTGAAGCACGACCGTGCTCAAGGGTAAGCACGACCGTGCTCAAGTCCGAGCTTTATAAGTTTGGCACAGAACCCGAGGGTTAACGTGAAACCCTATTTTTGTGTTGGCAGCCGTCACCAGTTTCGACCAAAGTGATCCCTTTCCTTACTTCCACTAAACTCAACCTGTTTCTGGAGTTTTGGAAGCCTTTGGGAGCCCCCTTGTGAGTCTTGTTGGTTTAGAGGTAATGGTCCCCTTTCTCCTTTTAGTTTCTTTATTGTTTTGATTAGAGAAATTGACTAAGGTTATTTTGGTTATATAAGGCTTGACTTCGGAGCGAGCCGTTTGAGGATTCGGGACCAGATTACCGTTGGGAACCATTAGTAGAGCAACCTTCAATCCAGGTATGGGGAGAAGGGTATTGTATTCATTAGGCAGGGGGTAGTGTAAGGTAACGGGGTTCCCCATGACCTCGGTGTTGTTGTATGCATGTTGTTGTAATATGGTGTTTAATCTTCTGATAATATGTTTCTGGTTGTTTTAGTGTTATATGCCTATAAACATGATGATTGCGTATGAATATGATGCTATATTATTATTGACATAATGATGTTGGATGGTTGATCGTTGTTGTTGCTGTTATGATGAGTATAATGTTGATAAAACTGTTTAATTGGATAATTAGGTTTAATAAACGTGTTAAGTTTAGGAGTTTAATCCCTAAATCAATTGGTTAGACTTCGGTTACTGTTCCTGCCCAGAACAGCACTGTCGCGCGAAGAGCACGACCGTGCTGAACAGGGAGCACGACCGTGCTCCCATTTGAATTCTGGAAAATGGCAGCGCTGTTCAGCAAGGCCGTACAGGTCAAATAGCACGACCGTGCTGAGTGTGAAGCACGACCGTGCTTCACTTAAAAGGGCAGCACGCCCTCACGTGTTCAAGCACGACCGTGCTGGGGTCTAAGCACGACCGTGCTAACCTCTCCTAGACAGTAATACATTAAAGAACTTAAGGGGTTTTAAACCCCATCCCCAATGATGATAAGTTGCGGTAGCTAATCAACGAGAAAGATTATACAACCTGGTTAATAATTATCTAAGATGATTCAGATAATAGAGTGATAAGTCGGTATCCGTTGGGTTACCGCATGTTGATAAGTTGAAGTCTTGGGTGCTTATTGACCCAAGCGCGTTGAGTTGAACCTTGGTGCTTATTGGCCAAGGGAGCCTTGACCCCATGGTTTGGGTCTAAGGTTACGTTGACGTTGATGTTGAAAGTCTTGGGAGCTTCATGGCCTAAGCAAGGAGGTGGTTGTGATTGTTTGTTGTTGTGCCATTTGCATAGAGCATTGGAGTTGTTGATGGGGGACGTTCGACAAAGGGGAGATCGCCCGAGAGTACGGTGATCTGGCCATCCACGGTAGGTCACCCATGGTCTGGTGACCGAGGCCCCCCGTGATGAGGCATCCACGGTTTAATGCGTTGGCTATCCATGGGGTTCACCCAAGGTTTGGTGAACTGCCGGTGTTGGTGCTTTTATGGCCAATACGGATATGTAACTCCAAAGTCGTTCATCCTGAGTTAGTTTGGATCCACATGCATAGTTGGAGTAGCGGAGTAGTTGATGCATTGCATAGCATAGCATACTTGGTTGATATAGTACTGTTGGATGTTGACGTATGCCTATGTTGTATGTTTACCTTGCGTACTATTCTCATGCTGTATATGATTACATGAATCTTACTCCCTATTATTGTTTGTGTTTGGCCTGATCGGCATTTGTAGGGGATGACGAGCAGCCCGGAGAGGAGTGACTCTGAGGAGCCGCCACTCATTGTAGGGTTGTTTTTGGGTTTAGATAGTTTGTTTCCAGTTGTATTCCGTGGATTTGTTTCCGGAACGGTTATACCAGCTTTGAATTGTGACATCGGGGTTGGGTTGTGTATTTGGTTATGTTTTTATTTGTTTAAACTTATTTTCTTTTCCGCGTTGTAAACGAGTTCATGTGGGGATTTTCTACCCATGGACAACTGTTTTATTTAATTCAGTAAAATGCATGTTTTTCTTTTTAAATTGTTTTATATTTAAATGCCTTATAACATGCGGGGTAGAAGGGTGTCACATGAACATTGAAAAAAAGGGTAGATGAGTAATTTACTTTATAAATCTCTCTTTTCCATTTTCTTCTCATCTTTGGAGGTAATAAAATTTTGTATGGGTCCCTCCCAATTTCTTCTCTCTTCTTTATTTTTCTGGCTTGCCAAACAAGAGAAAAACATCTTTTTTTTCTTCTCCTTTTCTCTTCTATCCTTTTCTTCTCATTTCTCTTATTCCAAACAAAGCATAATAGTGTTAACTTTTGCTCCCTTGTGAAATGCCCATGTGATGTGGCATCCACATAAAAAGTTTGACCGTCGAATTCGTCAACGATGGAGGACTCGCATGGTGGCTGTCATCACACACTCCAGCAGCAGCTTGTGCAAGAACCTACACTTAGGCACCATGCTGACGAGCTTCTTGTTCTCAGGGTTGGGAACTCCATAAACAGCAATGTTTACATTTTCAGCACCTACCTGATCTTCCCAGTTAGGTCTGAAGGCAGTTCCAAGCCTTGGATATCTTGTGGCTAACTCCAAAGATCCAATAGGGAAAAGGAGGGTTTTGTCAGACATTTGAGCTTTAAAGCTCTTGGTTCCATCAAGCACACTGGTGATGACCACAGCATTCCTCTAGAAATCTCTGACAAGCTTGGGATGAACAAGCTCCTTGATGTCAAAGAAAGCAGTCCACTTAGAGTATTCCAACTCTTCAGTGATATCCATACCCCATTTCTTCATCTGTTGAAGATCAACAGTCTTTCCAGGAAGAATTTTCTCAACGTCAGCCACTCTCATTTCGTATTGCTCAGCAATTTCCTTTGAGGACAGACGCTTTGAAGATGCCATTTTAGAGAAGAGGTCACGAGGGTTTTGGAAGAGTGAAGGGTTTGAGAGAGGAGAAGACGAAGATAGAAAGACTTTAGGGATTTTGAAAAAGATAAAGTTTGAACCTTTCTGAAAAAATTGCCTTTTATACAAATAAAGGCAGGAGAGAGAAATAAGACATTTTTAATTCAAAACAGCACGATTTTTGTGGGGAACTGTAGAGCCCACTTAAGACATAATGAAAACATGGTTTCGAGATAAAAACTGCCGTGCCCATGATTAGCTTCAGATTAGTGAACGGTATTAAATAAATAATAACCATTTTAATAAAACTGTTGAGTTTCAGCAAAGTCACTTAGCAGATTCAGACAGGTAATCACGGACAGGTGATATAAAGCTATAAGACAGGTAGCATAGATAGTTTAAAAACCTCAAACATTTCATTCAACAATGCAATGCATGTTTAAATTATCTCTAATAAATAAAAATCTTTCTTCTGCTAAAGGTTTAGTGAAAATATCAGCCCATTGATTTTCAGTTTTAACAAACTTAATATCAAAGATGCCTTTCTAAACATAATCTCTTATAAAATGATGTTTGATTTCTATATGCTTAGCCTTAGAATGCTGAATTGGATTTTTAGTTAAGCAAATAGCACTGGAATTATCACACCATACAGATATATTATGCTAAAAAATAGAGTAATCTTCAAGTTGATGTTTTACCCATAAAAGTTGAGAGCAACAACTAGCAGCTGAGATGTATTCTGCTTCAGCAGTAGATAGAGCAATAGTTGTCTGCCTTTTGCTTGACCAAGAGACTAAATTTGCTCCAATGAAGTGGCATCCTCCACTGGTGCTTTTCCTTTCTATTCTGTCTCCAGCAAAGTCAGCATCACAGAATCCCAGTAATCTGTATTCTTTAGTTCTTAAATATAGCAAACCAAGATTAGTAGTCCCAAGCAAATATCTAAATATTCTTTTAACAGCTTTAATATGAGATTCTCTTGGGTCAGATTGAAATCTAGCACACATACAGACACTAAATTGAATATCAGGTCTGCTTGAAGTTAAGTATAGTAGAGATCCAATCATACCTTTGTAGACAGTTTGGTCTACCTTTTTACCTTCATCATCTTTACTTTGTTTTGCATTGGTTTCCATGGGAGTTTTCATTTGTTTGGCACTTTCCATTTTGTACTTCTTAAGCATTTCCTTGATATACTTTTGTTGATGGATGTAAATTCCATCACTTGTCTGTTTGATTTGTAGACCAAGGAAGATCTTTAACTCTCCCATCATGCTCATCTCAAATTCTGCTTGCATCAGCTTTGAAAAGTCCTTACACAGCTTTTCATTAGTTGCTCCAATAATAATATCATCAACATATATTTGGACTATAATGAAATTTTCCTTAGAACTTTTCTTAAACAAAGTAGTATCTACTTGTCCTCTAGTAAAACCATTATGCATGAGAAAAGAACTTAATCTATCATACCATGCCCTAGGTGCTTGTTTTAAACCATATAATGCCTTTTTAAGTTTAAAAACATGATCTGGTTTATCAGTATCCTCAAAACCAGGGGGTTGTTTAACATATACTTCTTCTTCAATTATTCCATTGAGAAAAGCACTTTTCACATCCATTTGAAAAAGAGTGATTTGGTGTTGTGCAGCATATGACATTAGAATGCGAATAGCTTTTATTCTAGCTACAGGTGCAAAGGTTTCAGTATAGTCAATACCTTCTTGTTGGTTATAGCCTTGAGCTACTAACCTTGCCTTATTTCTGAAAACTTTGCCATCCTCATCCAATTTGTTTCTAAAGACCCATCTTGTTCCAATGACAGACTTGTTTTTTGGGCTTGGAGACAAGTGTCCAGACATCATTTCTGGTGAACTGGTTGAGTTCCTCTTGCATAGCAAGAATCCATCCTTCATCGTCAAGAGCTTCTTCAATGTGCTTTGGCTCTATTTCTGACATGAAGGCTACATTGCTTGATTCTCTTAAAGTAGATCTGGTTCTCACTCCTTCTGAGGGATTTCCAATAATGAGATCCTTAGGGTGATGAGTTTTGAACTTCCAGTCCTTTTTAAGATCATCAAGAAGATCTTGACTTGTCTGTTGACTTGTCTGCTCCACTTGTCTGTCTGGTTCAGCTTCAGGTTCTGACTTGGTCAAGTCAGGTTGTTATTTTTCTGACTTGTTTATATCAAGACTTGCAAGATTATCTTCTAGATCTGATAATTCCTTATCAGTCTTTGAGCTATCATTGAATTTGACATGAACAGATTCTTCAATAACAGATGTTCTAGAATTATAAATTCTAAAAGCTTTAGACATTTCAGAATATCCTAAGAAGATACCTTTGTCTGTTTTGGAGTCAAACTTTCCTAGTTGATCCTTAGTATTTAGAATGAAGCATTCACAACCAAATGCATGAAAGTAAGAAATGTTGGGGCTTTTTCCTTTCCACAGTTCATAGGGTGTCTTCTTTAGAAAAGGCCTAATGAGTATTCTGTTTTGTACATAACAGGCTGTGTTTACTGCTTCTACCCAGAAGTACTTAGGGAGATTATTCTCATTGAGCATAGATCTAGCCATCTCTTGTAGAGATCTGTTCTTTCTCTCAACCACTCCATTCTGTTGAGAAGTTCTAGGTGCAGAGAAATTGTGAGAGATTCCATTCTCCTCACAGAACTGTCTAAACTGCTCATTTTCAAATTCTCCCTCATGGTCACTTCTAAGAGTAGAGATACAGAAACCCTGCTCATTTTGTACTCTTTTACAGAATATTGAGAAAGCCTTAAAAGACTCATCCTTGTGGGTTAAGAAGAGTACCCATGTATATCTAGAATAGTCATCAAGTATGACAAATCCCTATTTTCTTCCAGCCAAGCTAGCAATACTAACTGGTCCAAACAGATCCATGTGTAACAGCTAAAGCGGTCTAGAGGTTGATACTTGGTTTTTAGATTTGAAACTTGATTTTACTTGTTTACCTCTCTGACATGCATCACACAAAACATCTTTCTTAAAACTAATATCAGGCAATCCTCTCACAAGATTATCCCTTTTTAATTTTGAAATTAGTTTCATACTAGCATGTCCTAGTTTCTTATGCCATAACCATCTTTCATCCTCTTTAGACATCAGACAGGTTACACTTTGATATGAGAGATCAGTCAGTTCAATCTTATACAGATTTTGTTGCCTTTTAGCTGAAAAAAGGATTTTGCCACTGAGATCTTTAACTATACATAAATCCTTGGTAAAGGAGACATCAAATCCACTATCACATAATTGACTTTTGCTAAGCAAATTGTGTTTTAATCCTTTAACCATAAGAACATTAGATATAGAGGGAAGAGGAGGTTTACCACCAATAGTACCAATGCCTATAACCTTCCCTTTCTGATTTCCACCAAATGCCACATGTCCTCCTTTCTTAAGTTGGAGGTCTAGGAACATAGACCTTTCTCTTGTCATATGTTCCGAGCAACCACTGTCCAGGTACCAGCAGTGATGTTTTCTTTGTGCTGTTGAGGACATTTGCAATAGAGAATATTTGATCTTTAGGTACCCATAGTTTTCTGGGTCCTTTTCTGTTAGTTCTAGGAGTCTGTGAAGACTTCCTTCTTTTCTTATGAAGACACTTAGACATAACATGTCCAGTCTTTCCACAGAAATTACAGACAGGTATGGATTTAATGAAAGTAGATTTAACAGACACTTTAGAGTTTTTAACCGATGCTTTATGGTGTGTCTGATGGACATATCCAATACCATCTTTGTTAAGGGAGTGCCTTTGACAACCAAGCAACTTGGTCAGATTATCTCTACCATTAACAAATTTGGCAAGATCAGAAGTGAGCTCTTCCACTTTCTGTTGAAGTTTTTCAACTTCTTTAGACTGTGATGTATCACTAGAGATCTTAGCTTCATTAGACTTTTCAGTCTTTAGCTCACTGTTCTCTTTGGCAAATTTCTCACACTCTAGAGATTTCTGTTTATGCTCACTGAGGAGCTTAACATGATCTCTCTTGAGGGATTTGAAAGCCTTAGATAAGCAGTTGGATTCCTCCAGTAATTCCTCATAGGAATCAAGTAATTCCTCATAGTCAGGATGTACCTCATTATCTGAATCTGAGTCAGTGTTGGCCATCAGACAGAGATTAGCTTCTTCCTCTGTCTCTTCACCAAAAGATGTTGACTTCAGATCTTCCCAAGTAGCCATCATCCCTTTCTTCTTCTTTTTGAAGAACTTCTTAAAAGGGGCTTTCTTGAGTTGAGGACATTCTGCTTTGATGTGACCTGGCTTCTTGCACTCATAGCAGACAATTGAGTTCTTGTCTGTTGAAGTGGATTCTTTAAAATTCTTGTCCTTGTTGAACCTTCTGAATGGCTTATCCTTTCTGAACTTCTTTTTCTGTAAGAGAAGCTTTATCTTTCTAGTTAGGAGAGATAATTCTTCATCATTTTCAGAATCCTCGGGTTCGGACAGGTCAACATCACTGGATGACTCGTCTGCCTTCAAAGCTTTAGAAGCTTTTGAAGACTTTTGATCAGCCTTCAGAGTAATTGACTTGCCCTTCTTTGTTGTGATTTCATCTCCAAGTTCTTGCTCATGAACAGTGAATGTACCAAGAAGCTCATCCATAGTTAAGGAAGTAAGATCCTTGGCTTGGGAGATAGCATTTTCCAAAGGTCTCCATTGCTTAGGTAGATTTCTTAGTATTTTTCCAACCTTCTCAGCATTAGAGTAAACTTTACCAAGAGACTTTAGGCCATTGATGATAGTTTGGAATCTTCCTATCATCTGAGCAACAGATTCTCCTTCCTCCATGAGAAACAGTTCATACTTTCTAACAAGTATGGCAATTCTTGATTCTTTGACTTTGGTTGTTCCTTCATGTGTGATAGCTAAGGTGTCCCATATTTCTTTAGCAGAATCACAAGCATAGACCTTTTCAAATTCATCAGGACTGAGAGCACAAATGATGTTGTATCTGGCTTTGTGATTCAGCTCCCACTTTGTCTTTTCTGCAGGGGTCCACTAAGCTTTTGGCTTGTCAGTGTTGTCATCATTTTTAGGAATGAATGGACCATCTGTGATGACATCCCAGAGATCAGAATTTGTAGATAGAATGAACCATTGAAATCTATCTTTCCAATAGTTGTAGTTTTCTCCATTGAAGAATGGAGGTCTGGTTAAGGAAGCTCCTTCAGTCTGGTGACTTCCACTAGCTCCAGTAGTAATGTCTATTCTTCAGGATTTTTTACCTCTACACTGTTAGATGCTCAACCCAGAGGCTGAGCTCTGATACCAACTGAAATAGACAACTATAAACACGAGAAGGGGGGTTGAATTGTGTTTATCAGAAATTAAAATAAAGTTGAAAACTTTTTGCACACAGAAGCTAGGTTCGGACAAGTGTAAAGTAAGTTACACAGACAGGTCACCTGTCTGTTGTATTTTCACAGAAAACCACACAAGCGCACAGATGAAAACAAGCTTGATAAAAACACTTTTAACCCCTCTGTTAGAATGCAGATGATATATAATCAAAACAACTAAAGAGATTAAGGGAAGAGAGATTAACACAGTGATTTATCCTGGTTCACTCTTTAACACAAAGAGCTACGTCCAGTCCTTGGCAGCACCAAGTTTTATCTACTATAACTGATCAAGTTACAGACTCCAAGTATTGTTTGCACACCTAGCCTCTTCAGGCTCCAAGACAAGTATTCTTTGCACACCTAGCCTCTTCAGGCTCACTCAGATTTGTTTGAGAAATTTGGTTTGTAATAAATGCAATTTCAGACAGACAGGTCTTTCACTAACACTCAGAGAGTGGTTTAAATGTAAAGCTTAGGAAAGACTGCGTAATAACTTCAAATGATTGAAGAATACAGATAGAAAGAATGAACAGAGTAATGGCTCTTTAATGCTTTTTAATCTCTGATATGTTCATCTTCAATGCCTTCTGTATTTATAGCTTTCAAACATTTAATATCCGTTAGAGACATTCCTTGCAATGATGGCTTCAAGCAGAGCTTCATTAAATGCAATAGAGTCGTTCTGGGCAGCCGTTAATGCAATGGAAACGTTGGTTGTACTCTAACATGAAGGATCATGGCTTTATGCATCGTGCAGTAGCCAAATCAGAGTTGTGCAGAATGCTTTTGTACTTTGCAGAGTACATTTCCCTTCTTGTGTAATAACCGAGAGTACTAGGGAATAAAGCATGTTGGAAACATTCTTTAACTAGAAGTTTGTCACTGACTTTCTAGGTTGCTTGAGAGAGAGATCTTATGAATTTCTTGATAAGTGTGAGAGAAAGATTCAGAGTCTTCTGCATGAGGGGACAGTTTCCAAAAGCTTCGTGTACTTCGAGTTCTTAACAAAGAACCTTAGACGAGTATGAGAGCAGAGACAGGTTGAAACCAATTTGTACAAAGTCCACAATCCTAGTCAGTAAACAGGTTGACTTTTTGCTTATCCAAACAGGTTGTTACTTAAGTAGACAGACAGGTGAGTTTTGCTATTTTATGATCTGTATACTAAGTAGACAGGTTAGCAACCACAAAGTAGGTTAATTAAATCATTAACTAATGTTTAGTTTTCATCAAAACTTAGGGAAATGCACACAGACATTTTAGAGACTTAACATCAATGAGGAACTACAATCATTTATTAAAATAGTAGTACAACCAGCAGGAGGAACTCCGGAAAATCCCCTCAAGCTAACATCAAAACTATGTACTTGAAAACATACAATTCATCATAAAATACTTGTACGCTTTTACATCAAACTTCATCTTAAAATACTTTTTATGCTTTCACATCAAACCTTATAATAAAACATCATATCATATGAAATATCATAAATGTCATTATAACTTCACAATCTTAAATAAAACCTCATATATCATGAATAACATTTTAACCTTATAACCTAGGGAATGAATCCTCAACCTCTATGGTACGTGAGCTCACTACCTAGCAAGGCGTCCCACTGCCTTACCTTAATGCACATGTTATGAACTTGACCCTCAACATCATAATACTCTCATTCCCTTACCTCCTAATCTTAAATAATCTCATAAAGACATCAATTCAAGCATGATCATCAAACATCTCATGAAATAACATTCTCTTTATAAATCATATAGCATCAAAGATGCTTAATAACTTATTATTTTGAACATCTAAATCTTTCTATATCTTTCATCAAATCATAAACCTTTAATATATCAAATAATTATATAACACTTGACCAATATCTAGAAAAATAGCTCGACAACAACAAGATATTGGTTCAAGCATTTTATCAAACACCTTAGAGGCTATTTCTTCTTCCCTCAAAATAGAAAAGCTTTTAGGGGCATAAGTACCCAAAACTCACATCAATAAATCAACAAAATGATGAAGAAATCTATTATCCAAAACTCCTTAGATCATTCTTCAAAATATATATTTTGAAATAAGCTACTTGAAAGTATAAATCACCATAACATAACACCTTCAAACATAAAACCCCTTAAATCTTCCATACAAATCATAAACATATATTTTCTAACATAAACATGTTGTTAAAGCAAGAGGGGTTTAAAGATTGTGATTCCTCACCTTTTATGAAGATCTTGAACACTTGTACCTCTTCCTTCTCTTCTTCTTCTTCCTCCTTATCCTTCTTAATCTTTAACCTCCAAGTAGCTTAATCTTCACCCATGTCTTGTAATATCCTTGGTTTCCTTGGATTTCTATCATTTCCCATCATTTTTGCCCCCTTTCTCTCTCTTTTCTCTCTCTAGAACATGTTTTCTGGACCCTAGAACTATTCCTACCGACTTTGGGTCGAAACAGGGGTATTTATAGAAAATTTGCTGTCATAATCGATTATGGCTTGAAACATAATCGATTATGACTGAACCTGGTCATTGTTTTTCACTTCCAGACACTCATAATCGATTATGAGGAATGCATAATCGATTATTACTGACATAATCGATTATGGCTACATATATAATCGATTATCTGCTTTTTGTTGGTCAGTTTATTGTTCCAAAGAACCTATAATCGATTATGCCTAGAACATAATCGATTATAACACTCAAAAACCAACTTTTTACTTGTTTTAACCATCTCTAATCAATTCTAATCCTCCAAATCATCCTTAAAACTTAAACTCCAACTTAGATAAAGGTCTTTAAAACATCGGGATGTTGCACTAGTGCGGCTACACCCCTGTTTTCCACTATTTTCTCTAAACTCATTGCATTCTTGGAGTTTTGGAGACATTCGAGAAGGTCTAGTTAGTATGTGCCATTCCTAGAAAGGTAATGGTTCTTCCCTTTTTGGTTTCCTTTCTTGTTCTTGAATTGGGAGCTAATTGATTAACTCGTTTGTTTGACCAAGGCTTGGAAAGCTGACTGAGCCGCTTGAGGGAACACTTTGGGTTTGTTGCTTTTAGCTTTCGTTGTTGGAATCTTCATACCAGGTATGGGGAGAAGGATAGTATGAACATTAGGCAAGGGGGTAGCGTAAGATGAGGGGTTCCCATAGCCCCATTATTGTTAACTGTTTTAATGCCTATTCTATGTTTGAATAAATTATTGTTTGATTATGGTATGCTAGCCTGTTTGTTATACTGTTTTATGGTTCAAATGATATATGCCAATTTCTGTGTGTTTGGTTAATATGTTTGATGTCATGATTTTATTGGTTAAATTGGTATATTATTTATGCCATGGATGTTACTGGTTAATGTTGTTCGTTTATGCTTGGTTGGTTGAAAATATGTTGTTTAAGATGAATACGTTATTAAGACCCTAATTGGTTAAAATAGGACTCTTAATTAACATAACGATTAAAGGAATAATTTCCCTAATGTTCATAAAATATGGATTAATAGTGAGAGGTGAGGTTTTATGCCAAATGGTTTAGTGTCAAAGACTTTAGGAATGATTTAAGAGTGTTTTAGGAAGTTTTGGCTAAATATAACATGTTGAATTGCCCAGACAGTACGGTCAGCTCCAGGAGCACGGACGTGCTTAATAGGGAGCACGCACGTGCTCCCAGATTAAATTCTGGAAGATGGCCGAGCATTAAGCACAGTCGTGCATAAGAGGATGCACGACCGTGCTCCACTTAAGTGGAAGCACACCCGTGCATAGGGTGAGCATGCCCGTGCCCCCCCCAGGACAGAATCTGAGATGAAGGGCTTTTTGGGGGTGTTTTACCCCAAATGCCCCAATTTATGAAATAATACACCAATCGAATGATGACAAGTTAGATAACTTAATTAAAGATTAATTAAGATAATTAAGAATAATAAGTTGGTTAAGCCGGTACCCAATGGGTTATCGCACGTTGATATGCTTTGGTGTTTTTTGGCCAAAGTGGCCTCGATGCTTTTTGGTCGAGGTGTTGATAAGTTGAACCTTGGAGCTTTTTGGCCAAGGGGGCCTTGACTCATATGGGTTAAGGTGTTGATGTTGAGGATGATAAACTTGGGTGCTTATTGGCCCAAGTGGAGGTGGCGGTTGCCCGTTTGTTTGTTGTTGTGCTCATGCATCCACGCATTGGAGTTGTTAGTGGAGGAAGATCAACATAGGGGAGGTCGTCCTAGAGTACGACGATCTGGCCATCTGTGAGTGATTCACCCAAGGTTTTGGTGAATCGTGCGCCCCTGTGGTGGTGCATCCGAGAGTATGGTGCGTTAGGTTTGGTGAACTGTCGGTGTTGGTGCTTTTTGGCTAATGTAGATATGTAACTCCGAATCTGCCTTCCTGAGATAGTTTGTATCCATATGCATAATGGAGTTGCGGAGTAGAGTTGCACCACATAGAATATGTTGGTTGACTTAACATGTTGATGTGATTATACATACTTGATGATGTTATATATTGTATGTTGCTTTGTTATGCTATGATGTATGTTCATCTTGCTTCATATCTCCATACCGATGTGTTTATATGTTTTCTTACTCCCCTTTTCTCTATTTCTGTTGTTGGCACGTATCTTTTATACAGAGGATTGCGAGCAGTCAGTAGAGGAGTGACTCTGAGGAGTCGCGACTCTTTAGTTATGATTTCCCAGTTGTTTTGTTTTCAGTTTGGTTTGTATTCCGAGGATTTTTCCGGATCGGTTATACCAGCTCTGTATGTGACATCGGGATTGGGTTATGTTTATGTTTATGTTTATGTTTACGTTTTATTTCTTTTAAAACCTTGTTTCTTTTTCCACGTTTGTTGAACTAGTTCATGTGGGACCTTTCTACCCATGGACCCTTTTCAAATTAAATAAATGACGTATGCATGTTTTATAATTATTATCTTTAACTTTTATGCTTGATATAACATGCGGGGTAGAGGGTGTCACAAGTAGCTGATAATCAGTAGCTGAGTCAAGTTTAGTTGAGAAAATTTAGCTGATGCAGAATCAGCTGATGTAGAACAGCTAATGCAGAATTAGCTGATGCTGAATCAGCTGAATGTGGCTGCTAAATCTAGATGGGCTTGGTGGCTGTTATTGGGTCTTAATGGTCTCATGTGGATGTTGATTAAGTGAGTCCAAGGATTTAATAATATTCAGGAAAAATAAGAAGTCAAAAATAACCACTTTCCTAAATTTTTGGGATGGAGTTGAAGGTGGTTTTGGAGAGAAAAAATGATGATAGAGCTTGATCAGCTGTAATCAAGGCAGTTTATGAGTTGACCAAGTCAAAAAAGTGCTTGAACACCCACTTCCTTAAAAAGAAGGATATGGAGAACATGGTCAGCTGATGGGCAGTTAGTTGTTTGGCCTATAAATTAGTTGATTGAGCAGATATGTGAATTCTATGAGTTGGCCAAGTCAAGAACGTTCATGAAGGCTTATTTCCTCAAAGATAGGGATATGGAGATCATGGTCAGCTGATGGGCAGTTAGCCATTTGGCCAATAACTTAGCTGATTAAGCAGATATGTGAATTATATTAGCTGACCAGGTTAAGGACGTGCATGAAGGCCTATTTCCTTAAAAATAAGGTTATGGAGGATGTGGTCAGCTGATATGGTAGTCAATAAGTTAGCTAATCAAGTATTGTTTGGCTGTAACTCAGCTGAGTTGGTAGTTACCTATATTTTTGTTGTTAGCCATGATCTTATATGATGTAATAAGTGAGGTACTGGGTTAAGAACATGGCAAATAGTGTTAGTATAGGTTTAGCCATGATGTGCATAATGTTGCTAGAAAATAGGAGATAGTGGCTAGTGGGAATGACTTCAGATTAGCTTAGCTTTGTGCCTATAAATACCAATTGTACACATGGTTTTTACACACAACACCCATCAATCAAACAAGTTATTCATATTGTTCTTTACTTTACTTTCATTCCCCTTTATCGCTTTCCTTTCCTTTATCATTTTCCTTTATTGCTTTCCTTTATTACTTTCATGCAACTTTAGCTAGTTTCCTCTTTCACCTTCTACACTAGACACTTTCTTTAGTAGTCTAGGAACCCATGCTGAGGGTTGGATTTTGCACTTGGTACCAAATCACTTGATCACTTCAAATCCATACGTGTTTCTCGGCTGAGTTCTTATTCGGCTGATTTACAATTTTCCAAGTAAACAAATTTGGCACACCCGGTGAGACCTAGCTAGAAGGTGAGTTCATTAGGAAGTTTACCTCTTTAGGTCACAATTACATTGTTTTAGCTTGACCGTCTCAAGCAACTACTAAGAAGATTGGCAGCCGTATAGCTGTTTTAATTGCCTTAGGGATGCCATCTTCTCAACCATCAGTAACAACTACGTCTACTCAGTTAGTCCATGCATTGATGTCTACTGCATTGGTGTTGACTGTCGGTGGACATTCAACAATAGTCGCTTATACTGCTGATCAAAATCATCCAAGTGTGATGACCACTTCGTCTATCAGCTGGCAAATAGATATGGGGGTACATGACATTATGTACCATATTTCTAAGCAGCTAGCAGACATTGTTAAACCAATGATGCGTAACGATATGCTTGAGGTGAGGGAGTAAAAACAACAAGAATTGAATTTTGGAGGAAACTTGGCGACTTCTTCTATTTTTGGGCAATCAAAACGACTGAATCCTACGCAACAAATCTCAGCTGGTGATGCACAACAAATGCAGTCGAGTCCAAATCAATATGTTCAGGCAGGACCATCTCAGCTGGGCCAACTAAACATCATTCAGTAGACCCCTCAACCAAGTCCCATCTCACAAGCACTTACTCGTCTTAATGCTGCTAATCTTGGGGGGCAAGTGGTTGTAAATGATGTTGTATCTCAACCGGTATTACAGTACAAACAGGTTCACTCTGCTAAAAGTCCATCAAATACGTCAAGCCGGCTTGGTATTTCGTGTTTTGTATCAAATGCTACGGCTATTGGTGCAAACTCACAGGTGACCATGCCTGGGATTATGACATATCCTACCACGGGCTATGGAGCAATTCAAACAAAGTTGCCTGGAAATTATGCTGGGGGGCAGCCATGGAACATGATTCCACCTACCTCGGCTAATATGCCAGACTATCAGCTAGCCCCAGAATAGCTGCCTTATGTTCAGATGGGTTCAATTCCTCCTAGAGGAATTTTGTATCAGGCACCTGATGATTATGTTGGGGAGCAACATTGGAATCCAGTTCCACCTACCTCAGCTAATCAATCAGATGTCAATAGGGCTCAATATATGAATCTTGGTGATTATGCAAGAGAGCAGCAATGGATCTCAATTCCACTTACTGCGGCTAATCAAACAATGATTCCAAGCATGCCAGAGCCGATGTACCAAATGACATTCAGACAAACATGTCTTGCTCCGACTCCAGTACTAAGCTTTGCCAAGCCGACAACGGCTGAGAGTGGACCGATTGTCCCTCAGCTAATCGATCCCAACATGATAGCTAACACTATAAGAAGGTGCTTTGGCATGAAACTAAGGTCTTTAGATAGGCCTGATTATCGAAAGCCATATCCTGAATGGGTGGACAGAATGATACCATTACCAGAAGGGTTTAAGACCCTAGAATTATCCGTTTTCTTTGGAAAGATGACAAGTCTACCATTGAGCATATTGACAAATTTACTGCCCAGTGTGGAGAGGCAAGCCAGAGTGAGTACTATAAGCTGCAGCTATTCCCTTTATCATTGAGAGGGATAGCATTCACTTGGTATTCCTCTCTGCCTTCTAATTCTATGCAAAATTGGGCAGACATGGAAAGGTGCTACCATGATAGGTTCCATAGACCTCGGCCTGAAGTTATAGCAGCTGACTTGATAAATTCGAAACAAGAAGATGATGAGACGGCTGCTGACTTCAAAGAAAGATTCAGAAAGCTAAGTAGAAGGAGTACAAGATAGCTTCCAGAAGGAGAATATGTTGCAATAGCTGTAGGTAATATGCACCCTCAACTGAGAGAAAAGTTGCTAGCCCAGGAATTTTCAAACTTGAGTCAGCTGGCAACCAAATCTTCCACGGTTGAACGATTCATTCTAGAGATACAGCACTTAATATCCGTTGAGGACTATGATAATGTGAAGAAATGGTCGACTAACATAGTGATTAGGCAGCTAATGTCATGGCAGTCAAGAACCTAAGGGAATGCCGTCCAAAAGACTTTGAAAGGTGTAAACTCCAAATTAGCTGACCAGGGTGTACCTAAGATGACAGCTGATAAATATTTATTCTCAATTGCATTCACTAACATGGTTTCAATGTACGACTTACCATTTCCTACATTAAAGGGTAAATGGAAATAGCCGACGCATAATGTATGACTTACCATTTCCTACATCAAAGGGTAAATGAAAATAGCTGAGGCATAAGCAAGCAGTGGAAACAGAAGTGCATACCAACTGAACAAGACAAAGTGAAAGGACATTTAGCTATGTGTCAAAACAGCAACATAAGTCTACAAACTGCCAACATAATGTCTTCAAGAGGTTGGAGAGCCCAAGGTCAACTGAATAAGATAGGATGGGGGGACATTTAGCCTGGTCAACTAGGCAAGAGGAAGCTACTGTTTGTAAGCCCAGTCTCTTTGGAAGGTTGGAGTTTCTTAGATCAGCTGAATCAGTTAAAGCTGTGGGCCATTTAGACATCATGTCTACTATATGCAAACCTAGTTTCCAGGAGATTCAAGTTTCTACATACAACAGAGTCATGCTAGTCGAGAGCAAGGGAAGTAGAAAGAAGATCCTACAAGTCAATGAATCATGTCAGCTGAGAACTAGAGCAGCCGATAGGGTGAAGGTTCGGTATCAAAATCGGCAATTTGATTCGGCTAACATAATACATCTTTCGCCTTCCTCTTATCGTCGTCAGCTAAAAGATGTAGGGGGAATTTTCTATCACCAAAAAATAATTTAGCTGATAGCCGATTACGATAATTAGCTGATTTATTTATTTAGCTAAGAAGAACGACTGAACCAAGATCAGCTGGATTAGCATGAGCTGAACGCAGTTGCTGAGTTGGGATAGGTAGCTGATAACCAGTAGCTGAGTCAAGTTTAGCTGAGAAAATTTAGCTGATGCAGAACAACTGATGAAAATTAGCTGATGCAGAATCAGCTGAATGTGGTTACTAAGTCTAGATGGGCTTGGAGGTTGTTATTGGGTCTTAATTGGCTCGTGTGGATGTTGATTAAGTGAGTCCAAGGCTTTAATAATATTCATTAAAAAGAAGAAGTAAAAAATAACCACTTTCCTAGATTTTTGGGATGGAGTTGAAGGTGGTTTTGGAGAGAGAAAATAATGATAGAGCCTGATCAGCTGTAATCAAGGTAGTTTATAAGTTGACCAAGTCAAAAAACGTGCTTGAACACCCACTCCCTTAAAAATAGGGATATGGAGAACATGGTTAGCAGATGGGCAGTTAGTTGTTTGGCCTATAACTTAGCTGATTAAGCAGATATGTGAATACTATGAGTTGGACAAATCAAGGACGTGCATGAAGGCTTATTTCCTTAAAGATAGGGATATGTAGATCATGGTCAGCTAATGGGCAATTAGTCGTTTGGCCAATAACTTAGCTGATTAAGCAGATATGTGAATTATATTAGCTGACCAGGTCAAGGACGTGCATGAAGGCCCATTTCCTTAAAAATAGGGTTGTGGAGGATGTGGTCAGCTGATATGGTAGTCAATAAGTTAGTTGATCAAACATTTTTTGGCTGTAACTCAGCTGAGTTGGTAGTTACCTATATTTTTTGTTGTTAGCCATGATCTTAAATGATGTAATATGTGAGGTAGTGGGTTAAGAATGTGGCAAATAGTGTTAGTATAGGTTTAGCCATGATGTGCATAATGTTGCTAGAAAATAGGAGATAGTGGCTAGTGGGAATGACTTCATATTAGCTTAGTTTTGTGCTTATAAATACCAATTGTACACATGGTTTTTACACACAACACCCATCAATCAAACAATTTATTCATATTGTTCTTCACTTTACTTTCATTCCTCTTTATCGCTTTCCTTTCCTTTATCATTTTCCTTTATTGCTTTCATGCAACTTTAGCTAGCTTCCTCTTTCACCTTCTACACTAGACACTTTCTTTAGTCTAGGAACCCATGTTGAGGGTTGGATCTTGCCCTTGGTACCAAATCGATTGATCACTTCAAAATCCATACGTGTTTCTCAACTGGGTTCTTATTCAGCTGATTTACAATTTTCCATGTAAATAGTTGTTTTTTGTGGTTTTTGTTTAACTGATACAATTTCTTCTGTTCCCATTGACAGCAACATCAGGATGGAGTTGAGTGGTACTCAGATGAAGGATCTGATGAAAGAGATCTCCTTATTATGAGGCAAAGGAGGAAGATTGTTGTGCTTAAGAGTTCCTTAACCGGTAAAGAAAATGGGTTCAGGGCCGACCCAACACCAATTTAGGCCTAAAGCGGACTTTCAAGTGAGGCCTTTTTAAAAACTATTAATGTTTTATAATTAAGTAATCTTTGTAAAAATTAAAATGATGAGTTTTAAAATTATAAATAATCACAAATTAACTTTTGATTTAAATAAAAAATTTATAATATTTTTATACAATGTAAATGTTACTTTAAATCTTAAACAAACAATATTCCTTTCAATTATTTTTATCTTTGTTTTTTTTTTAATAGTTTCATATTATTTAAATAAAATAAAAGACACAAAGAAATACCCTAAGAATAAATCAAAAAATGAAAAAAAAAAGACATAATAAAAAAAAAAAGAAGGAAAAAAAAAAAGGAAATGTGGTTGGCAGGACTCAATGCAAGCATAGGTGATAGGTATTAAGAGTTCAATCAAAAGTTTCAGAATTGCAATATGTTGAAAAAACAACATCAAAAAGGACAATTGTTAGATTCGAACACAGACTCATGGAATGGTGAACCTAAAACTTAACCAGACGTTCCAAGAAACCCTTTTATCTACTTATTCATGCATACAATAATAAATAAAGTTTAAGGGTGAGGCCTATTAGTGGCCTCACCATTGGGTCGGGCCTGGATGGATTAAGTTCTTCATGATTAGATTGGGTGAAGGCACGCCCTTTTGCAAAGTCAGGGAATACCACCAACCTCAGCGAGGATTTAAAGCGGAATTTACATGTTGCCTACCAATAAAGGAGATCTACGAATCGAACCCAAGTCATGAATGTAATTGTTGTGACAATGTTATAAGTGGCAAAGATGAACTAATGTTAGAGCAATGTAATTTAGCATCATTTTAATTTCATCTTAGTTCAATATAACTTTTGTTCAACTTTATTTTGAAATGGAACTGAGTTTGTGTTCTCATTTACTGTTATTGATTTGATTGTAATGTTCATAAACTGAAATGAAATCCATTGCTCAACAAAGTAAAAAGCATCACAGTAAACCAACTTTAATTTTCATTGACAACTTACTGAAGTAAACTTGTTCAACAAAATAGCATTACATACCGGCAACTACAACTGAGATTAAAGATCAACTTAAAACATTAAAAAGAGTTCAACAACATGATAATAAACATCCAAAAACTAGACACTAAGCCCATCAAACCAGACACTTCAAACACCAACTTCATGGCCTCCACAGGGTTGCTCTTTTTGTGGGCAGCTTTCTGGCTCATAGTAGTTAGTCCCAGTTGGAGCCTAAAGAGGTCTGCTGTGTGCTTGCAGTAGGAGGAGCTGCATATGTTGCAGCTGTTGCAGATATTGCAACTTGAATAGGTTGCCTTGAATATGGTTAAACAGCTGTAGTAAGACCACTTGCAGGTGTCGAAGTTGTCCTTGTCTTGATTTTTTTTTTGATCCAGTAGGCTTTGATGGTTTCTTGTTTCTAGAAGTAGGCTGGGACGGACCCAGAAATTTTGGTTAGTGGGGACAAGATTATATACTATAAATATTTGTCGTTATAAAAAATATATAAATGGATAAATAATAAAATAATGACATTGTTATCATTAAACCAAAAAATTGGAGAGATTACAAAAACTATATCATTGTATATCCAAAAAATGAAAGTCACGTCAACTTTCACAAACTATAACTGCTCTCTATATGTCTTCATATTCTGAAATAGTTGTATGATTTTTTCTTTTTCAATACTATACTGGCCGAGGTGGTAAACTCGGCCACCGAGCTTGGAGACTTGATCTGCCAAAGATATAGGAAAGATAAGCTTAGAAGATAACACTCACCTAAGCTTGTCTAAAAAACCTATCTTCAAATATAAGAGATAAATCTCGCCTATCAGATATCAAGAGGTTACCTTAAAAGATAAGAGATAGGAAAAGATAAACATAATCTCAAAGAGATAAGTGATGAGAAAAGATAAACCAGATCCTTGAAAATAGGATCAGATGACTCCTCTATAAAATGAGGAAGATCCCAAGAGAAGACTCACTTTTACTTAACCTTGGTGTTCTCTCTTAAGCGTATTAGAAGTCCCGGTTGCGATCAAGAGACTACCAAAGAGTCCTTGCCCGCCGGTGTACATCGGATATAAGATTAAGAGATTGCAGCACCATATGATCAAGGGTTGAACTCAGAACTACGTCTGGCTTTGATTCCCATTGGGATACGTAGTGTAACACCCTAGTTTTCGGAATTTTTTTTAATTAAACTGGTTTTGGTTAAGTTGGATTTATCGTCCAAGGGCTTAGAGAGATTTTTGGTTAAAAGTCCCTTTCTGGTACATGAGCACGCCCGTGCTCATTAACCAGCACGCCCGTGCTTAAAGTCAGAAGTGTGTTTCTGATTTTAAGTTGAGCACGACCGTGCTTAATAGGGAGCACGCCCGTGCTCAATGCGTGGATCGCGTCTCGGTGACATTAAGTGGAGCACAACCATGCTCAAGGAGGAGCACGACCGTGCTCAGGTCCAAATGTTATATACGTGAACAGAACTCGAGGGATTAATGTTTAACCCTAATTGTGAGTGCAACAGCTACATTGAGTGCGACCAGAACGAGTCTCCTTCCTTTTCCTCCTTCTTGAGCAGTTTAAGTGAGTATTGGAGACCTTGGGAGACCGCTAGCATATCTGTGTTGATTATATAGGTAACGTTTCTTTCCTGTCTAAGTTTCCTTTTCATTATTGTGATTAGGGAACTAATTATTCGTGTTTTTATTTGTTTAAGGATCGTTTGAGGTCGAGCAGTCTTAGGGGAGGAACCGTTTGTCGTTAAGATCACCGTTAGAGCTACCTTCAATCCAGGTATGGGGAGAAGGGCAGTGTGATCATAGGCTCGGGGTTAAAGTAGAGTAAAGGGGTCCCCATTACCCCGGTTTTGTTGTATGATCGACTGTTTATATATGCATGGTTGGTTGGTTGTTCTGATAACATGCTAGTGTTGTTAACATGTATACCTATGTTCATAATGTTGGTTGAGTTTATGTTGTTGTGATGATTATGAACATGTGATATAATTGGGCTGATACTTATGTTGGATTGATGCTGAGAATGTGATGTGTTTAATTCTTAAAACATGTTGATAATTGACTTAGGGTGATTAACGGATTAAATGCTAAATTTTGGTTAAGTTTTAGTCCCTGTTCCTGCCTAGAACAGCACTGTCACGCGATGAGCACGACCGTGCTGAACAGGGAGCACGACCGTGCTCCTAGTTGAATTCTGGGTAAATGGCCGCGCTGTTCAGCACGGCCGTGCAGGACAAAGAGCACGACCGTGCTGCCGAGCACGACCGTGCTCAATAAGAAGCACGACCGTGCCTCACTTAAAGGGGAGCACGCCCCTCACGTGCTTAAGCACGACCGTGCTGGGTTACGAGCACGACCGTTGGTGAGGTGTTAAGTCGATACCCTATCGGGTGCCGCAAGCTGATGAGTTGTGCCTTGGTGCCTTTGGTGCCAAGGAGGCCTTGACCCCGCGGTTTGGGTCTAAGGTGTTGATGTTATGTAACTTGGTGGCCGAGAGTTTGCATAAGTATTGCATCAGAGATGTTGTTTAGGGATGTTCGACATAGGGGAGGTCGTCCTAGAGTACGGCGATCCGGCCATCCACGGTTGGAGTAGATTCTCCTAGCGCCCTCGTGATAAGGCATTCGTTGGTTTGATGCGTTGGCTATCCAAGGAGTAGATTCTCCGGCGTTGAGTAGATTCTCAATGTGGATATGTAACTCCAAAGTCGTTCATCCCGAGTTTAGTGGATCCACATGCATTGTTGGTTTAGCGGAGTAGGACTGCATTGCACTGCATAGCATAATGATGATGTTTGGTGTAATGTTGCTGTGTTTACTATTTACTGTACTTCCTACTTCTTGCTGTATATGATTACATGAACTTACTCCCCATGTTTGTTTGTGTTTGGCCTGATTGGCACCTTGCAGAGGATGACGAGCAGCCCGGAGAGGAGTGACTCTAAGGAGCCGCCACTCATAGTAGGGCTAGTTGTGTTATGTTAGTTTTCAGTTGTAATTCCGTGGATGTTTATCCCGAAACGGTTATACCAACTCTATAGGTGACATCAGGGTTCGGATATTTTATTGGTTGTTATGTTTTTATTATTTAAAAACTCATTTCATTTTCCGCGTTGTAAACGGTTCATGTGGGACTTTTCTACCCATGGACAATTGTTTTAATTATTTCAATAATAATTGCATGTTTTCCTTTAATTGTTTTTATATTAAATGGCTTATAATATGCGGGGTAGAAGGGTGTCACATTTAGTGGTATCAGAGTAGTTCGGCCTTGTTCGGACGTGGTATGAGTCTGTTGTGAGTCTGTTGTGTGACTCTTGTTGAATTGTCTATACTTGGTATAGATAATGATGCTTAAGTTAGCTGCCTGTAGCTTTTACATGCTAAGTTTCTGTATTAAAGGTTGCTTTGGGTATGTACAGGAACTAATGGCCGGTAGAGGACGCAACGATCAGGCAATTTCTGACGCATTGGCACTTCTGGCCAATGCTATCGGACAGGTCAACCCTAACAACGGTGGGCCAGCTGAGTTCCAGGGACTGGATAAGTTCCAGAGGAACAACCCTCCGTCGTTCAAGGGGGCGTACGTCCCAGAGGGAGCTTTGTTGTGGCTGAGGGAGACAGAGAAGATCTTCCGTGCGATGGACTACAATGATCAGCAGAAGCTCATCTTTGCCACCTTCATGTTGACTGAAGAGGCGGAGCACTGGTGGGATAACTGCAGGCAGAGGGCACAGCGGTGACTTGGACTGTGTTCAGGCAGAGGTTTCTGGAGAAGTACTTTCCAGCAGATATCAGGGACAAGAAAGAGATGGAATTCTTGTCCTTGAGGCAGGGGTCGCTGTCAGTCGGTGACTATGCGGCTAAGTTTGAGGAGCTGGCGAGGTACTATACTCTTTACCAGCATGAGATAGATGACCGCTCCAAGTGCGTGAAGTTTGAACTAGGGCTCCGGCCCGAGATCAAACAAGCCATCAGCTACCAGGAGATCAGAGTCTTCCCTATTCTGGTCAACAAGTGCAGGATCTATGAGGATGCCAGCCAGTTCAGGGCTGCCAGTTCCAGAGGATCGGACAATCAGAGTAGCAAGAGGACTAATCAGAGGGATAAGGGCAAGCAGCGGTATGCCCCTTCGGGCAAGGACTTCAAGCAGAGTAGCAGGAAGCCCCAGTTTCAGCAGAGTAGCTTCAGGGGTGGGTTTTCTGATGCCCTTAGAGCTATGAGATGTGCGAAGTGTGGTGCACAAGACCACCATTTGTCCCAGTGCAAGGAAACACAGGTCATCTGTTTCAAGTGTGGCAAGCCAGGACACATCAACCGCGAGTGTGATGGAGCTAAGGTCGAGCCTCCCAGCACTAGCAAGAATCAGAAGTCCCAGGCCAACAGACTGAAGACCACTGGGAGAGTCTTTACTCTTAGTGGAGCCGAAGCCTCCGAGTCTGATGACTTGATCCAAGGTACGTGTTTAATTGATGGAACTCAATTAACTGTATTGTATGATTCGGGTGCTACTCACTCGTTTATATCGAATGATAGGGTCAAGAGTCTTAAATTGCCTGTTACCTTCCTTGAGTTTGATTTGTTGGTTTCTACACCTACAAATAAACCGGTTTCCACTTCTTATGCATGCGAGAACTGTCATATTGTTATAAATGATAAAACATTTGTTGCCGATCTTGTATGCTTACCTTTGAAAGACCTGGACATTATTCTGGGTATGGACTGGTATCATCCAACCATGTCCTTCTGAATTGTTTTGATAAAACCCTGGTTTTTGGAACTCCAAAGGAGTCTAAGAATCCAGACCTTCTCTCTGCCAGCCAAGTACGAGCTTCGATGAGAGACGAAGCCCAAGTGTACATGATGTTAGCTTCCCTGGATGTAGAGAGCAGCCCTCCTGATGTCGCCAGCATGCCTGTTGTGCGAGAGTTTTCTGAAGTGTTTCCGGGGGATGTTTATAACTTACCCCCAGAAAGAGATGTTAAGTTTACCATAGATTTAGTGCCTGGCACCGGGCCAATCTCCATAGCACCATATAAAATGTCTCCTCTAGAGCTAGCTAAGTTGAAGGAACAGTTGGAGGACTTGATGAAAAAGAAGTTCATTAGGCCGAGTGTGTCTCCGTGGGGAGCACCTATGTTGTTGGTGAAGAAGAAGGATGGTAGTATGAGGTTGTGTGTCGACTTTCGACAACTCAACAAGGTGACCATAAAGAATCGGTATCCCCTCCCTAGGATTGATGATCTTATGGACCAGTTGATGGGCGCTTGCATTTTTTCAAAGATAGATTTGAGGTCAGGGTACCATCAGATTCGGGTTAAGTCTGTGGACATCCCGAAGACAACGTTTAGGACGCGATATGGTCACTATGAGTACTTGGTTATGCCCTTCGGTGTGACCAATGCTCCTGCGGTCTTCATGGACAACATGAACAAGACCTTTCACCCTTACTTGGATAAGTTTGTGGTGGTGTTTATAGACGACATCTTAGTGTATTCCAAGAGTAAGGAGGAACATGAGGAACATCTGAGGGTTGTCTTGCAGACCCTTAAGGAAAAGCAGTTGTATGCTAAGTTGTCTAAGTGTGAGTTCTGGTTAGAGGAAGTGAGCTTCTTAGGACATGTCATCTCTAAGGGTGGCATAGCAGTGGACCCAGCTAAAGTAGAGATGGTGCTCCAGTGGGAAGCGCCAAAGTCTGTCACCGAGATTAGGATTTTCTTGGGGTTAGCCGGGTACTATAGGCGGTTTATAGAAGGTTTCTCTAAGATAGCATTACCCTTAACCAGTCTCACTAAGAAGGGACAGTTGTTTGTGTGGGACTCTAAGTGTGAAGAGAGTTTCCAAACCCTTAAGAATAGGTTGACATCAGCACCAGTGTTAGTTTTGCCAGATCCTAGTGAACCCTTCGTAGTTTACTGCGATGCTTCTAAGCAAGGGTTAGGTGGTGTGTTGATGCAGAATGGTAAGGTAGTCGCTTATGCTTCTAGGCAGTTGAAAACCCATGAGAAGAACTACCCTACCCATGACCTAGAGTTAGGAGCTGTGGTATTTGCCTTAAAGATCTGGAGGCATTACCTGTATGGAGCGAGGTTTGAGGTCTTTAGTGATCATAAGAGTTTGAAGTACCTCTTTGATCAGAAAGAGTTGAATATGAGGCAGCATAGGTGGATGGAGTTTTTAAAGGACTATGACTTCGAGCTGACCTATCACCCAGGAAAGGCCAATGTAGTGGCCGATGCCTTGAGTAGGAAAACCCTGCATGTCTCCGCTTTGATGGTTAGGGAGATGGATCTGATTGAGGAATTTAGGGACCTTAGTCTAGCTTGTGAGTTTACCCCTAAGAGTATTAGACTTGGTACCTTGAAGGTTACCAACAGTCTGATGGATCAGATTAGAGAGGGTCAGAAGTTAGATAAGTATCTCTTAGACCAGCGAGAGTTGCTCGTTCAGGGTAGAGACCTAAGTTTTAAGGATGGCAGTGATGGTATCTTGAGGTTCAAGGATAGAGTTTGTGTGCCAGATGTTCCTGAGCTTAGGAAGTTGATATTAGAAGAAGGTCATAGGAGTGGATTGAGTGTGCACCCAGGTGCCACTAAGATGTATCAGGACCTTAAGAGAATGTTTTGGTGGCCTAGGATGAAAAAGGAGGTAGCTGAGTTTGTGTATGCATGCTTAGTTTGTCAGAAGGCTAAGATCGAGCATCAAAGGCCTTCGGGTAAGTTGCAACCTTTGAGTATCCCAGAATGGAAATGGGATAGCATCTCCATGGATTTTGTGTCTGGACTCCCTAGGACTCCAGCTGGTTTTGCGGCGATTTGGGTTGTTGTGGATAGACTGACTAAGTCCGCCCATTTCATTCCGATGAACATGGAGTATCCGTTAGAGAAGTTGGCTAAGCTGTACATCAAAGAGATAGTTAGGCTTCATGGTGTACCCTCTAGCATAGTTTCGGATAGAGACCCGAGGTTTACCTATAGGTTTTGGAATAGTGTGCGAGAGGCGTTAGGGACAAAGCTTAGGCTTAGTTCAGCTTACCACCCACAGACTGAAGGGCAGTCTGAGCGGACCATCCAGTCCTTAGAGGACTTGTTGAGGGCTTGTGTGTTAGAACAGTCAGGAAGTTGGGACAAGTTTTTGCCCCTGATAGAGTTCACCTACAACAACAGTTTCTATTCCAGCATCGGGATGGCACCATATTAGGCTCTGTATGGGAGGAGATGTAGGACACCCTTGTGTTGGAGTGGACCTAGTGATAGTGTGGTGCTAGGGCCAGAGATAGTTCAGGAAATAACAGAAAAGATTAAGTTGGTTCTGGAAAAGATGAGAGTTGCACAGAGTTGGCAGAAAAGCTATCATGATAAAAGGAGGAAGGCGCTCAAATTCCAGGAAGGCGATCATGTATTCTTGAGAGTTATCCCGACGACTGGGGTTGGTAGAGTGATGAAGGCGAGGAAACTTACTCCGAAATTCATTGGTCCTTACCAAATCCTTAAAAGAGTCGGCGAAGTCGCCTACCAGATAGCCTTACCCCCGTTCTTGTTAAACCTCCACAATGTTTTTCATGTGTCACAACTCAGGAAGTATATTCATGACCCTAGTCACGTGATAGTACCCGACTTTATACAGTTAAAAGTGAACCTGACGTTTGAGGTGTTACCTCTTTGAGTCGAGTATAGGAGGGTGAAGCAGCTAAGAGGCAAGGAAATTCCTTTGGTCAAAGTGGTTTGGAGTGGGGTGACTGAGGAAAGTGCTACCTGGGAGCTGGAGAGCAAGATGATGGAAGCGTACCCTCATCTTTTCCCTTGAGGTACGTGTAAATTTCGAGGACGAAATTTTTATAAGGGGGGTGGAATTGTAACACCCTATTTTTCGGAATTTTTTTTTAATTAAACTGGTTTTGGTTAAGTTGGATTTATCGTCCAAGGGCTTAGTGGGATTTTTGGTTAAAAGTCCCTTTCTGGTACATGAGCACGCCCGTGCTCATTAACCAGCACGCCCGTGCTTAAAGTCAGAAGCGTGTTTCTGATTTTAAGTTGAGCACGACCGTGCTCAATAATGAGCACACCCGTGCTCAATGCGTGGACCGCGTCTCGGTGACGTTAAGTGGAGCATGACCGTGCTCAGGTCCAAACGTTATATACGTGAACAGAACTCGAGGGTTTAACGTTTAACCCTAATTGTGAGTGCAGCAGCTACATTGAGTGCGGCCAGAACGAGTCTCCTTCCTTTTCCTCCTTCTTAAGCAGTTTAAGTGAGTATTGGAGACCTTGGGAGACCGCTAGCATATCTGTGTTGATTATATAGGTAACGTTTCTTCCCTGTCTTAGTTTCCTTTTCATTATTGTGATTAGGGAACTAATTATTAGTGTTTTTATTTGTTTAAGGATCGTTTGAGGTCGAGCAGTCTTAGGGAAGGAACCGTTTGTCGTTAAGATCACTGTTAGAGCTACCTTCAATCCAGGTAAGGGGAGAAGGGTAGTGTGATCGTAGGCTCGGGGTTAAAGTAGAGTAAAGGGGTCCCCATGACCCCGGTTTTGTTGTATGATCGATTGTTTATGTATGCATGGTTGGTTGGTTGCTCTGATAACATGCTAGTGTTGTTAACATGTATACCTATGTTCATAATGTTGGTTGAGTTTATGTTGTTGTGATGATTATGAACATGTGATATAATTGGGCTGATACTTATGTTGGATTGATGCTGAGAATGTGATGTGTTTAATCCTTAAAACATGTTGATAATTGACTTAGGGTGATTAACGGATTAAATGCTAAATTTTGGTTAAGTTTTAGTCCCTGTTCCTGCCCAGAACAGCACTGTCGCGCGATGAGCACGACCGTGCTGAACTGGGAGCACGACCGTGCTCCTAGTTGAATTCTGGGTAAATGGCCGCGCTGTTCAGCACGACCGTGCAGGACAAAGAGCACGACCGTGCTCAATAAGAAGCACGACCGTGCCTCACTTAAAGGGGAGCACGCCCCTCACGTGCTTAAGCACGACCGTGTTGGGTTACGAGCACGACCGTGCTCAACCCACTTGGACAAAACCGAATTAAAGGACTTAAGGGGTTTTAAACCCCATTTCCAAATGATGATTAATTGATTAGACAATCTGGTTGATAATACTAAAGATAATTAAAGATAATGAGATGGTGAGGTGTTAAGTCGATACCCTATCGGGTGCCGCAAGCTGATGAGCTTTGCCTTGGTGCCTTTGGGGCCAAGGAGGCCTTGACCCTGCGGTTTGGGTCTAAGGTGTTGATGTTATGTAACTTGGTGGCCGAGAGTTTGCCCCAAGTACTGCGGTTGATTCCGCTTAAGTCCTCAGGTAGATTCCGCAAGGCAAGTTGTTGCGGTTGATTCTGCTGTTACCTTCGGTCGATTCCGTTGGAGTTATGGAGGTGGTGATGTCGTTGTTGTTATGTTGCATACGCATTGCATCGGAGATGTTTTTTAGGAATGTTCGACATAGGGGAGGTCGTCCTAGAGTACGGCGATCCGGCCATCCACGGTTGGAGTAGATTCTCCTAGCGCCCCCGTGATGAGGCATTCGTTGGTTTGATGCGTTGGCTATCCAAGGAGTAGATTCTCCGGCGTTGAGTAGATTCTCAATGTGGATATGTAACTCCGAAGTCGTTCATCCCGAGTTTAGTGGATTCACATGCATTGTTGGTTTAGCGGAGTAGGACTGCATTGCACTGTATAGCATAATGATGATGTTGATGTTTGGTGTAATGTTTGTGTTTACTGTTTACTGTACTTCCTACTTCTTGCTGTATATGATTACATGAACTTACTCCCCATGTTTGTTTGTGTTTGGCTTGATTGGCACCTTGCAGAGGATGACGAGCAGCCCGGAGAGGAGTGACTCTGAGGAGCCGCCACTCATAGTAGGGCTAGTTGTGTTATGTTAGTTTTCAGTTGTAATTCCGTGGATGTTTATCCTGGAACGGTTATACCAGCTCTGTAGGTGACATCGGGGTTCGAATATTTTATTGGTTGTTATGTTTTTATTGTTTAAAAACTCTTTTCATTTTCCGCGTTGTAAACGGTTCATGTGGGACTTTTCTACCCATGGACAATTGTTTTAATTATTTCAATAATAATTGCATGTTTTCCTTTAAATATTTTATATTAAATGGCTTATAATATGCGGGGTAGAAGGGTGTCACACGTAAGACCGGAACACAAGTATTCTGTGAAGCCATAATCTAAAACAACCCCATCGTTCACTCTTGGTCTGACGTTTACGGCGAGATTCCGGCAAGTCGGATCTCGGCAGGAACATTTGGTGCCCACTGTGGGGCCAAGGAAAACTTTCCCCGGTCGCACATCAATATTGCCGAATGGATGGAGAGACTTCAATTCGGTTGATATTAATAAAGGAAAAACCAGGAAGAAGCCTCTTCAAGTTCGGTATTCTCATCATGAACAGGGAAGAGCCATTTTATCCTTCTATATTTTCAGTTATTATCAAAGTCATTCTATGCATATATGACGTTACCTGTTGAGTCAATATTGGCATGCATTGAAATAGAATATTTCTATGCCATTGATTACAAGTCATAAAATATGCTTCATATTGTCATTTATTGATGATGAGTTGAAAATCAGGTCCACGGCGATTTCTGCCCAGTATTGTATGGCGAAATTCCCTATAATTGGTTTTGAAAAGGAAGGATATTGGTCAAAAGTGACTTATGGCCCCCTTGAAAACTGAAAGCGGAGCAACAATGTCGCAACTTCATAAGAGAAAGGGGAAGGAGACAGTTACGTTGTTACCGAAAAATCAGGAAAGAACTAACTCACCCTCCTTTCTATTCATTAATCTTAAACAAAATATTAGCATGTTTATTGCACATACCTTAGTAGATTTACTGATTTAAAAATCAAATATTGTTGATATATCATGGTTTATCTTGATTTCCAATGAGCATGATATGAAGAAATATATTTAATATTCCCTTTAAAAAAAAGGGGGGGGGGGGGGGGGGGGGGGGGCAGAGCTTATAGAAATATATTTAATGTTTTGTGATCATTCAATCCCTTCTTTACTGCAAAGAGCTCGCACCAAAAGACGAGCGTAGTTTGCGAGAGGGTTCGTTGCGCATCACATCCTCCGCAACGAATTCAGATAAACTGAGAAGATCCATTTCAGTACATGCCTCGACGAGGGCGGCGCGGTGCTACGACCACAAGATTGCCACCACAGCTTGGTCTCTGAAAATAGAAGATGGCAGCTCGGCCACCATAGCTTGGCCTCGAAGAACAGAAGAAGATATCTTAGAGAGCTCGGCAATAGCAGTTCGACCTCGGTGAACTCGGCCATGACAGGTCGGTCAACCCGATGAACTCGGCCTTTGCTTCTCGATCATCGAAGTTCCGGCTCCCTCAAAACTTACAAGTCGAGCCCCGGCTCCATTTGAGACATAGGTCAAGCCCCGACTTCCTTGAAAGCACAAAGTCAAGCTCTGGCTCCCTCGAAGGTCAAAGGTCGAGCTCCGGCTCCCTTAAAGACCACAGATCTAACTCTGGCCCCTCTCTAGCTAACTAAAAGGAGGTCGAGCTCGGACTCCCTTTATTAAAATCTCAGAAGTAGAGTTCGGACTCCCTCTATAACTAAAAAGAGGTCTAGTCAAACTCCTTTTATAAAAAAAAAAAGAGGTCGAGCTCAGACTCCTTCTATAAAACCTAAAGAGGTCGACCGAGCTAAAGTCGAAGAGCCGGACCTAAAGAGGAAAACAAATAACCTAAAGAGGTCGACCGAGCTAAAGTCGAAGAGCGAGCTAAAGTCGAAGAGCCGGACCTAAAGGGGAAAACAAATAACCTAAAGAGGTCGACCGAGCTAAAGTGGAAGAGCCGAACCTAAAAAGGAAAACAAATAACCTAAAGAGGTCGACCGAGCTAAAGTCGAAGAGCCGGAACTAAAAAGGTAAATGAATAACATAGAGAGGTTTACCTAGCTAAAATCGAAATGCCGGGCCTAAATGGCGACTGAGCTAAAATCGAAACGTCGGACCTAAAAAGGTAAACGAATAACCTAAGAAGGTTTACCGAGCTAAAATCGAAATGCCGGGCCTAAATGGCGATTGAGTTAAAATCGAAACGCCGGACCTAAAAGGTACAAAATAGCCCAAGAATGGTTGACTGAGCTAAAATCGAAACGTCGGACCTAAAAAGGTAAACGAATAACCTAAGAAGGTTTACCGAGCTAAAATCGAAATGCCGGGCCTAAATGGCGACTGAGCTAAAATCGAAACGCCAGACCTAAAAGGTACAAAATAGCCCAAGAATGGTTGATCGAGCTAAAATCGAAAAGTCAGGCCGAAATGGCGCTGACCGAGCTAAAATCGAAAAGTCGGACCTAAAAAGGTTGATCGAGCAAAAATCGAAATGCCAGGCCGAAATGGATGACCGAGCTGAAATCGAAATGCCAGGCCGAAGTGGCCAACCGAGCTAAAATCGAAAGGCCGAACCTAGAAAGGTAAGCAAGAAAAACCTGAAAGGGTTAACTACAATAGGTTTAAAGGGTCGAGCTCAAAAAGCTCACCAAGCCAAATTAACACGCCAAGCATAAAAGGCGAGTAAAAACTTAGGAAAGTTAACCGAGTAAATCCAAATGCTAGGTTAAATACCGTAAGTTAAAAAATAAAGCTGCAAGGGCCGACCAAGTCAAAAGCTTACTTAATTAGAAAACTTTGAAATTTTCCAAGTGTCACAAATAAATGACTTAGTATCGGCTGAAGTGGCTAAGTCCAAAAAAAAAAAAAAAAAAGAAAAAAAAGGCAGAGCTTGGGATAGTATTCTCGAAGCATAAAGTCTTTAGCATTCATAAACAAAAGTGCTAAAAGGCATTGCCCAAAGTACAAAATATATTAAAGCATAGAAAATGTTTCCTAATTATATAGGGCCTTGATTGCCCATGTGACGGAATACGCGCTGCACCGGCTAGGGCCTTGATTAGCCCTAATTACACAGCAGTAGAGCAGGCCTCGAAATTGATGCAATAAGGGATAATGCAGCATGTGCTCGGTCATACTTTGTTGAGATTCCCACGCCTTTCCTGAGCTTGGAGTCTGAGAAACGGGTACATCGGCCTGAAGGGAAGAATATACCTTCTCCAGATTGGCATGTTGGGTTTTCAGTTGCCCAATCAACCGAGCTTACTCTTCGCACTTGGATAGTCTTCTCAAGGTCATCCCTAGTGCACAAAGCTCGGACAGCTTCAGCATTCATGCTTTTCATCTTCTTCACATTATTAGAAAGCTCGTGTCTTCAAAAACGGGTAATGGAGGAGACTCGGAGAGCATAATCAGCCGCGGCTTCCATGCTCGCGTTAGGGCCCTATTCCAGTAAAAGTCGAGCATATGCTGGCTTAAGAACATGAGAATCCATTAAAGGCCCCGGGTTAAAATCGTCTCACCAAGAGCAAAGGGCAGAAGCCTAAAAAGCCAAGGTCGAGCATCCCTCCCTCGCACTAAAAAGCCGAGGTCGAGCTATGCTCCCTCGCACTAAAAAACTGAGGTCGAGCTATGCTCCCTCGCACTAAAAAGTCGAGCAATTATAATTTTATTAATATTCCCTTTTTTTTTTTAAAAAAAAAAAAAGAGGGTGGGGGGAGGGGGGCAGAGCTTATAGAAATATATTTAATGTTTTGTGATCATTCAATCCCTTCAATTATAATTTTATTTTTGTCCCCACTAAAATGTAAATGTTGCACATACTAAAAGATAGATGTTGGCCTCATTGCCTTACAAGTTACAACCTTGCCTTAATTTTATTTAGAATCTTTTTTAATTAATAAAATAACCATATATCAATTAGCAGTTATGGGTTAATATTTAGTGCTAAAACTATAGTAACTAATGATCAAACAATTCAAAGTTGAATAGGTTAAAGTAAGACGCACACACAGTATGAAAATTCTAAATTGAAATAATGGTAATGAAGTTGGACTGAGATTAATGATATTTACAATGGGAGAAAATTTTCCTGAATACACAAATCAACTGATTAAGGATAGAAGCAGAACCAAGAAATTTCAAAAGGAAGAAATCATGGGGTATCTATTTCTCTAGCATAACACTGTAGGTTCAAGTTCAACCACAACTTGATGATGGGTTAACACCAAGAACTAAGCTACACCTTAGACATTCTCTAGCAGTGGTTGATCCAAAGACTTGGCATTGTTAGGTTCAATAGATGTCTCAGATGTTGTATTTTTTGCTGGATATAGCAGATAATGTTGGCACATGAAGATAATGTCAAAGAAAACAGATACCTGCTCAATGGTTTATTCCATGAAAAGAAACATTATAAGAACATTAACAACACATCCAAACCCAAGAGCCTATTCTATTTGAGTATTTAGTTATTTGACTTATTTCAATAAAGTTATTTCCTCCATGAAAAGGAAGGCAAAATTCTTGGATCAAAATAACAAGCAGTAACATTTAAGAAGGTATCAGCTACTTTAGCTAGTAAAATCCTTTGTGACAGTCAAAGTTTTAAATTGTGGTCCGTAACCACAAGTTTTTTTGTAATATTATGGTTTTGGTAGTTTTTGCAATCACATCATAATCGTAATTACAATTGCATTGACCACAATTTTTTACAATTATATGCAATTACGATAAATGTAATGTAATCACAGCTGCGACAGTAGCCACAATTTAAAACTACAAATGGAAGGGAAAATGCACCATAATTAAGAAATAAACAAAAAAAAATATCTCATATAAGAGAATATTTCTTAGTCCATACCAGAGATACCAGTAGTTTTCCTATATTTCCATAGAGGTTCTTCGAAGAATCTGGAAATTAAAGATGTAATGTGGAAAATGTCAGTTAAAAGTTCAAACTATAAAGTGAGACAGCAAGATCCTTGTTAAAGAAGATTACAGACGTTGATCTATTGATTGCATAACCATTTGTGCATAGTTTGCTATCCCTCCAGCAAAATCCAGTAGACTGAACCCAACGCTCCAGCCATCTGTACTTTTTCTCTGGAAGTTTAATACTGCCTAAATTCATAAGACAATTTATATATTAGTTGAATATGGATGGCTAAGAGATGTTAATAAAAATCATTTCTCACTTAATGAGAAAAGAAAAAGAAAAATCTTCAAACACATGATTCCAAATTAGTAGTTAGCCATTCTTTGTCCGCTCAATGGTTAAACTGCGGGACATGACTTATGAGTGCGCTAGTTCAAACCTCCGCAATGTGTTCCTTCCCTTTCCCATTCCCTTCTTCCGTCTCCCCATCCCTCATGCATGTAAGGCCTCCTATGAGCCTCCCATTGGAACCAAAAAAAAAACACCATTCTTTTTTCTTTTTTCTTTTTTCTTTTTTTTTTTGGTGGTCAAAACAGCCATTCTTTAAATTATGTATTTTCATTCCAAAATATGGTACCTTATCTTTGATGGTAATTGTGATAAGACTAACTAATTCTTATAGGTTACCTAGTTAAAACAGCTTATTCATATATTTTCAATCAACCTGTATAATATATTAAAAGCACCAATAGAACATGGGCAGAAAGAAAGTTAAAAAGACAATAATGCAAATTGGAGTAAATGGCTCACCTGGGGAATATATTTTATAATCGTCAAACAAACTTGGATACCACTGCATTATGATCAATCTTAACAAAAGTTAGAATCAAAGCAACATTGGCATGGTGAAAACAACATTGATTATGGATTCTCATAATCAAGGTTGGTGAGGATCGAAATTAATGAACAAGAGCAACCAGCAATATTACATTAAAGAGATTAATTGTTGTTGCTGTTAGTAAGATAAAAGAAAGATTATACCATAATTGTACAATATATGTTATATATGGGTCTGTTGCTCTATTTTCCAGTTTCTTATTTTCAGAAATAATTATAAAAAACATTATCCTTATTTTCATTCTGTTTCTCATTTTCAAAAATTTGTACAAGAAACACTCAATTTTTTTTATATATATTTTCATAGTTTCCTGTAGAAATCTTTGAAAACATGAAATTGAATAAAAACAAAGTGGTATTTTTGTAATTACTAACGAAAACAGAAAATTGAAAACAAAGCAAATATGATATATTTTCCATAACATACTATGGAGAGCAGTTCAAGGTTTAGAATCACCATATAGAAGGTACCTCCTTAATTCAAATAGGTTAAGAATGCATAATAAGTAATTAACTAATGCCATTGACCACACAACATAAGAGCAAAGACAACATACTTGAAGATGTCGACTAGCCAGAGCCAATGATGTTTAGGCAAAGATATGAAGAAACAGACTGCTGAAGTTAACAACACAACAATGATGATTCCAGATGCTATTTTAGAGACTCTCTGACTTCCACGCTACATGGGAAACTTACAACTTTTAGGTTAATCATGAAAACATGAATTCTACACAAGGACAATGAATAAGCCCAGAGAATAAAGAAAGAGTACTTCATATATAGCAATCTGGAATAAGGTAATTGCTGTCAGTAGAACAGCATGTGCTGAGAATGCAACATCATTTTCTGCCACTGGTATCATCTGAAACAAATCAAGTTAAGAAGTTTAGCACTTTACAACTTTACATTAAAATATTCTGTAGTGAAGAATGGATATTAGCAAATAAAATGTATGTGTTAAAAAAGTTTATTCTCATAAGTATTGGTTTCCATTGATTTATAATATATTGGTTGAATGGTATCTTGATGTGTCTTGGAATATCCATTTTTGTGATCAATGGATATTGGACATCACATGGTGAGTGTACTTGAGTAGTGTAGCCTATAGTTGAATGGAACCATGATGGGTGGAACTATTACAACTCTTCATAAAAAGGGTACATCCTTCTTTGCTTTCTCTATAAATATGTCTTGGCACATATGGAAAACACCATGTTATTACATGCTTTCCCAACAAAGCTTGAGAAAGAAGGGGAGGAAGATCCTTTCCAACAATCAAAGACATTCAAAGTTTTCCAAAAGGCATTCAAGATCATCAAATTAACTTGTCAAAAGAATTGCTTCAAGAGGTAAGTATGACTCTATCCATTCTTATTAAATTTGGTGTTCTAGATTCAGGCAACTATGATCCATATTTAATTGTTAATGAGATGAGACTATGATTCATGGGCTAATTCATGTATATTATTAATGGTATGTGGAAGTTTGATTAAATAAAAATAATAATAAAAGTAATATAAAATTTTAAAAATTAATGCATTATTATCTAATGACTTGTTCATCAAAATTGTAACCTTCAACATCTTTGTCATTTGTTTTTAAGTCTAAAACAGAGGAAAAGTACAATGCCTTTTAAAAAGCTTCTGGGGATGAGCATCTGACACCTCCAGCGGAATAGAACATGTAACAGGCCCATTTTTTGAAGAAAGATAGATACAAATTAAGTTTATTTTAAAGGGATCCACCATGGTTGGTTATGGAGCACTAGTTACATTAAACATGGTTGTGTAAGCAACAGAAGACAATCCAAATCCATTTCTACCAAATAAGCAAGTTATCAACCAATACCATAAAGCATTTAGATTTCCAAATTTAACAGTGACAAAGATAACTTCCCCTCTTGCAATAGCAAAAACTAATTGCATTTACATTTACCCTTCATATGTAGTAACAGAACAAACCTCTTTCTGACCGTATTTGTCTTCATACTGCTTCTGAACAGCAGAGCTGAAGTACATAGCCGCATTGTAGATCAAATATGTAGCTTGCTTTATCAGGTTTATCACAGCAAAATCAAAGTTCAACCCCACCACACTAAACCAGAAAACAAAACTCAAATTAAATATATATATATATATATATATACAAAAGATATAATTAGTACACACCACCACTCTATAAACATTGGCATGTAACAATAATTATAAGTTGTCACATAATTTCATTGTCAATGAATTATAAATTATCACATCATTAAAAATAGTTGACTTTTATCCTAACTACAAAGTCATACATAGGATCTGTGATTAATTGACAGTATTTTTTTTGTCTGAAACACTCGATGTCTGGAAATTACATTAGACTCCAACTAATCCAAATCGAGTCGGGGATTACGGTGCCATTATCTCAAAATTAAACTGATGAAAAAAAAAAAAAAAACTAAAGAAAATGCTAATGATAATCTGGTAGTGTTACCTTTTCCTGCGAAAGTTCAAGATGACTTGTGGGTAGAAAGAGATAGACCAGCAAACGAAGGCAAACCAACCCACAACTTCGTATGACACATGAAGTGGATTTGAATGCCAAGAAGCCATTGTTAATTTCTTCAACAAGAAACAGTCCAAAAATCCTAAAGTTTAGTAATGTGTGAAGTGTGAACAAAATATTGATGTGTACTGTGTGGTGGTGTCCCCTACGTGTTATGATGATTGTCACTGTATTTACACTGTTACACAACACCAGGAATTCAGCCATGAATTGTGTATCGTATTTGCTATTATATGCATGGCTGAATTCCTAGTACACCTACAGTCCTAGTCATCAGTGTCGTGTTCTAATGATAGCATGTTACGGCCTATATTTCATGAGGTGTACTATCAATTAATTTTTTTTTAATAAATAATATAAGTAATATATAAAAATACTTTCAGTTTTAAAAGAAAAGAAAAGATTTAATTATTATGCATGGAGAGTTTAAAGATTTTTTACACTGCCAACCAATTAGAAATTAATAAATCATTAAAATTCTTTGACTTTTATCTTAACCACCTTAAAAGTCATAGTGTGAAAAACTTTACACCAACAGTGTATAATAATTAAACTCTTATAGAAATATAATTACATTTGATTAAATTACTTTTTTTCCTCCATTAATTATTCCATTTCTTTTTCACACAAAAATATACATTATTTAGAAACTCAGCTATCTAAAGTTCACTAAAGTCCGCAATAGCATCTTGAATCTGCAGATTTGAAAAATGCATATTGAATCTGAGCATGATAGCTTTATAAATTAATTTTACGATTTCACTTTATTTTACTTGCCCTTTTCTATTTGGTCAAAGAATTTCTGGCCTTCGTAGATTAAGATAAATTTATTTTTATTTTTTTTGAAAAGCCAAATGAAATTAGATTGAGAGTACTAGAGATACTCCAACCCGTGTACACAAAGGAAGAGAGTGCTAACCTATATATAAAAGATACTGCTCCTAAAATTGAGAAGCAGGATCACAAGTACAAAGGCACCCCACTCAATGGAAAGTAAAACAAGAGCAACAAATGCAACACCTACTGAATGAAAAACTACAAGCAGCAGAAAAGAAACCATCTGTAGCCATAATATATATGTATATCGTTTTGAAGAGATTTTTTAAATTTTTATCACTCTAAAAAACCACGACATTTTAATTACATGTTCAATTTTAACCTTATTTTTCTGGAATCTCCACTAAATAGAATGAAAAAAAAAATTAACAAGGCCCAGTACAGTCATTATACTTTATGTGCTAGAAATGGGGCTTTGTTTTTCCCACCTCCTTAATTGTTATTCCCACCTTCTCTCCCCCCAATTTTTTTATTTGATTCACCAAAATACCCCTTCCTTCTCACAGTCTCACCCTTCCTCCCCACCCCTACCTCTAACTTCTTATTCTTATTATTCTATCCCACTTCCTACCCCAAATTATAGGTCACCCCATTTTCATCTCTGACTAGACATAGCGGCGGAGTGATTGCCGGAGAAGACGGAGCACTCTAAGTGTGATTGCCGGAGAAGATGACTGGAGTAGCGTGCTGGGGTGGGACAACAGAACTTGATGACGCGCTGTGGCAGGGGAGAACAGAGAAGAGAACGTTCTTCCTTTGTCCTCCCACGTGACAGGGCGTCGTCAGCAAGGGAAATGCAGTGATGGGCATTACGAAATAACCTAGAGGCAAGTGGATGTGGAGACGGTGCGGCTGCGACTTCCGGCGGAGGAGGCGAGGATGGACTTGACGATGGACTCGGTGGTGATGAGTTTAGCGGAGAAGAGGGCCGTGACGGTGATTCGTATTGCTGGGAGAAGCTGGTAGACTTGCAGGCTTGTTGGATTTTCGACGTAGCATTAGAAGCCAGGGAGGAAGGATGATTGGGATTCACTAGGTATCACAGAAATTAAGAAGGAAGTAGAAATTTTTCCTCTGAATAATTCTCTGTCATTTCCTTTTCATTCATTCTTCTTATATAGAGCTCATACAGTCAGGTAAATTTGAAAAAGGAATCTACAAAAGGTAAAAAACTTGTCGTAGGCAAATACGGAAATGCAATACAGCAAAAAAGCAAATGCAATGCAACAAAAGCAAATAACAAACCCAATGACTAATAGACAGCTCATCCTAGTACTCCTAAAGTTATGGAACCAACTTTCTTATCCTCTGCTCAATGGGTGTAATCATCCCATCCTGGTGGTCTCCTTATGTTCCTTTTGGGCCTCTCATGTGGGGGAGATTTAGCTTCAGTATTGTTGCAGTTTGCCCATTAAGTCCATCAGAAACAGACCCAATAGTATGATTGCTATCATTCCCATTGCCTTCGAAAATCACCTTGTCCTCAAAGTGGTAGGATTGTTGCAGAGCTTGCCAATCTTCCCATGAAGTCTCTTCTGGTGGTAAACATGTCCACTAAACAAGCACCAATTTTCATGGGGGGTCGGTTGAGTGATCCTATTTTGAGTCCATGATGGAGAGTGGTGTGACCACAGGCATGTCATCCATTAGTGTAGGTAGGATGTCCTCCTGAGAGTTGATGGGACCGTGGTGTAGTTTCAGCAATGAGCAATGAAAGACGGGATGAAATTTTGAGGATAAAGGCAAGGCCAAACGGTAAGCAACAGAACCAATAGTTTCGGTAATTTGATAAGGACCATTGTAGTGTTTACCGAGCTTGCTATAGGGAGAGCCTGAAATGGATGTTTGGCGATGAGGGGGTAGCTTTACATATACCCAATCACCCACTTGGTACTACACTACTCTGTGGTGTGAATCAGTCGAAGCCTTCATTTGTTGCTGGGCCTTAAGTAGCTTTCTTCTGAGTTTGTTGAGAAGATCCTCCCTGGTTGTCAATAATGAGTCCACAGCTTCGATGGAGGAAGTTCCCGCAAGGTAGTTATGGATGGTGGGGGTGGTTTGTCGAATGTCACATGGAAAGAAGTTAATCCTATAGCTAAGTGACTTGCAGTGTTGTAGGACCATTCCACGAGACTGAGATACGTTCCCCATTGAGAAGGTTGATTGTGGACGAATGCTCTAAGATATTTTTTTAGGACACGATTAAGGACCTCCGTTTGTCCATCGGTTTGTGGATGATAGGAGGTGCTCATCCTAAGCTTGGTGCCATTTAGCCTAAATAGTTCCTTCCGAAAATTTCTCATGAAGATTGGGTCCCTATCGAAGTTCAGACTTTTGGGGAAACTGTGGAGTTTACAAACCTTATCCAAAAAGAGTTTAGCTACTTTGAATTTTGTAAAGCTGGTTCGAAGCATGCCGAAATGGACTCCTTTGGAGAATCGATCCACAACAACCAAAATGACAGTAAATCCGTGATATGGTGGCAGCCCGGTGATAAAGTCCAAAGACAAATCTTCCGATGGGTTGGAGGGGATTGGAATTGGTTGAAGGAGGCTTGCAGGTTTTTTTTGTGATGTACTTGGTGCTTTGGCAATCTAAACACTCTAACACAAATTTGTAAACGTCATTCTTCATGGCGGGCCAGAAGAATTTCTCCATTAGGCGGCTCAAAGTTTTAGCTACTCCTATATGTCCCCCAAGTGGAGATTTGTGAAATTCAGCTAGTAACAGTGGAATGAAGGAGTTACCTTTGTTAATCCAAATACGGTTCTTGTATAATAACAAACCAGAAGCGAGCTTATAATGAGGAAGGGTGTCAGGGCACTGTTGCACTTCTTGTCTGAGGGTTGTACAGTCATCACAATGCTCCAATTCCTGCTTCAGGTCATCTAAGAATTTGAAGTGCGGGATAGACAGTATCCAACAAGCTTCAGTGCTAGAATCATGGACCCGAGATAGCATGTCTGCTACTGCATTGTTCTTCCCTGCTTTGTATTGAATATTGTAGTCATACCCCAATAGTTTGGCGAGGTAGATTTGTTGCTCAGGGGTTTGAATGCTCTGTCCCATTAGCTCCTTGAGACTCTTGTGGTCGATTAAGATAGTGAAAGAATGACCAACCAGGTATTGTCTCCAACGTTTAATAGCTGCTGTGATGGCATGTAATTCCCTAACATAAGTAGATGAACGCAACAGTTTGGGGCAGAATTGTTTGCTAAAATAGGAGATCGGATGGCCATCTTGTAAAAGAACTACACCAAATCCCGAGCCTGAGGCATCGTTTCTATGATGAAAGACTTAGAAAAATTAGGAAGGGCAAGTACCGGGGCTGTGGTCATAGCTGCTTTGAGGGCACTGAAAGTAGTTTGAGCTGTTGGGTTCCAATTGAATTGACCCTTGCGCAACAGAAAAGTTAGAGGAGCTACAATTTTAGCATAGCCTTGTATAAACCGGGGGTAGAATCCGATGAGCCCCAAAAATCCGCGCAAGGAACGATGTGAAGTCGGGACTGGCCAATCCAGCATAGCCTGGATCTTCATAGGCTCGGGTTCGACACCATTGGCAGAGACAATATGCCCAAGGTATTCTATCTTGCGCTGATCGAACTTATACTTGGAGTGCTTGAGGTAGAATTGGCCTTCCTTCAATTTTTGGAACACAAATTCTAAGTGTTGGATATGTTGCTCGAGTCGATTACTGAAGACCAGTATGTCGTCGAAGAAGACCAGAACAAAACGGTGGAGGAATGGCTTGGAAAGGTCATTCATTGTTGCCCGGAAAGTTGAGGTAGCATTGCAAAGGCCGAATGGCATGACCCGGTACTCCTAATGACCCTGGTGAGTTCGGAATGCCGTCTTCGGTATGTCTTCGGGTCGCATCTGAATATGGTGGAAACCTTGGGCGAGATCCAGTTTAGAGAACCAGCTTGCTCCCCCCAACTCGTCGAGCAGCTCATCAATTGTTGGGATGGGGAAGTGGTCTTTCTGTAACACCCTTCGTTACATTAGTAACCCAAATTAATTTCAATAAAATCATTTTAAACATTTAATTAAAATATACAATTTATAAAATTTTCTCAAATAATTAAGTTTTAAAAAAATGCCTTGTATTAAAATAATAATAATATTTCAAAGTAATGAAAAATATTAATAAATCCATACATTCGAATGGAGATCAAAAGCCTCAAAATCGGGCGCCTAATAAACCAAAATAAATAATAAATGATAAACTAGAACTAATATTTTGAAGACTTTCTCAAGTCGCTGCACCCTCTATGTCATCACCTGTAAACTCTGAATGACAACATCACTAATGAGATTTATAATCCCAGTAAGTAAACACGATAAAAAAAGGTTTTCGAAAAGATGTTGCTTTCAGCTGGCACGGTAACCGAAAAAAAAACCATGGTAGTCCGTCATTTTTCAAAATAATATAATCTCAAAGTATTTCAAATAATAACATAAATAAACTGCAACACATATAATAATACGAACAAACAAACATATGACTGCAATGACATCTCATTGTCTTCTCTTTGTAGGAGGCCTTTTGCCATTGCCTCGCATTAGGCCAATCTGTCATCGCTACGAGTTAAGCCCTTTGCCATCTCTATGAAGGAAGTATCCAAAACCTTACAATATCCAATATTGCCTTCTCCATGTATGAGGCATTTTTACATTGCCTCACATTAGGCCAATCTGTCATCGCTACGAGTTAAGCCCTTTGCCATTTCTACGAAGGAGGTACTCATACCCTTGCAATAATCATCATTGCCTTCTCCTTGAGGGAGGCCCTTTGTCATTGCCTCGCATTAGGCCAATCTGCCATCGCTACGAGTTAGGCCATTTGCCATCTCCTCGAAGGAGATATCTCAAACGATTATCTCTCCCCAAGTGAGATAACCAAACACACGCATATTACCATACCGTCATTCCAAAATAACCTCAATATATAACATCATATTACATGTATTAATATTCATCATGTTCATATCAAAACAACATTAAGGCATCACATATCATAAAAATATATACCAAATAATAATAATCATATCACCAATTATGAAATATTTTGTCACATAATAATTAATCACCAATAAAACATCAATTTCATCTTAAAGAAAAAAACCCCAAATAATTACTGTAACACCCTGTTTTTCCTATGCTTTCTGTAGCGGTATAAACATATTTAAATGTGTTTATCTTAGATTAAACTCAGAGGATGATTTTAATTAAACTAAAATCATTTTCTTGTGTTGTTATATCATATGAAGTCACGGTAAAATTTTCGGGTGAAAATTCAGACTGAAGCCGGTCTGCGTTTTCACTGTCGGTACCAGTTTACTGAGCAGAAAACCTAATTTTGACCCGTGAACGAGACGGTTAGTGTTTTTATCATGTTTCCTTCAACTTTGGTTATTTTGAAAATTTTCGTTCAAAAATAAAATATTTTATTTTATTCGGGCGAAAACGTCGGAAATATACGATCAGAAATGCAACCGGGTACGAAATGGAACACAAAGAGGAATGAAGTGACTTGAGGTGACATGATGGAAGAGGCTCTTACACACTCCAAAAGTATAATCATTATACTTTTCAAATTATAATATTAATCTAATCCAAAAGTTATTTCTCTCTCCTCTTTCCATCCCATCAAGCCTTAACTCCTAAACTTACTCCACAAGCCACTCCAAACCCCTCTTTTCTCCCTCAATTTCGTGCCACTCTCCCCCTTCCCCTATATATACCCCTTTCATTTACACTTCCTCACTTTCTCTTCTTCTTCATCACTTCTTCACTCTTATACTTCATCTCCTTCCTTAAGTTTCAACTACTTAAAGCTTGCATTTTTATTTATCTTTTGCACTTGTGTTCTTCATTAAAGTTCTTCCTCTTGTTAAGGGTAATGCTCCCATAAAAATTTCTTTAAAAGTTTGTCATTTTATTTCATTATTTGCTTTATGTGTTCTTATTAAGCTTTAAACTTCAAAAATCTCTTAAAAATGGTAGAAAACTCCTTTTGAGTTGAAACCACTTTCTATAGTCTTGTATTTACTTGTATTTTCACATACTAGAAGATTGTGTAAAATAAAGCTCCCTAGCTGTTTCTTTCTAAGGAGGCCGAAACCATGTAGTATGGTTTAGGTGAGTTTTGTTTCAACTTTTGAGAAAATGATCATGTGTTTGAGTTTCTAACTATCCCTTGATCTTAAATATATAAATCTTGGAAGGTTTTGATAGCTTGTTCCTATGATGGCCGAAAATATGAATAAGTAGGCCTAGGGTACTATGTTTCAACTTTCCAAGTATGATCATGGATTTAGAACTCTTAATACCTTGTGATTCTAAACCTAAGAGTGGTTATCAAACAAAGATTTCTAACCTATTCTTCCAAGGATAGTCGAAACTATACCTTAGTGGCCTAGGAAGGTTTGGTTTTCATTTTTCCAAAATGATCATGGACTAAAGCTCCTTAATATAAAAGGATGCTAAGTCTAAGTGATTGGAAAGTTTAAAGATTGTATAGTCTATTCATCCTATGATGGTTGTGAACCTAGGATATGTTGTTTTCATTTCTCCAAAATGATCATGGACTAAGGCTCCTTAATATAGAAGGATGCTAAGTCTAGGAGATTGGAAAGTTTAAGACTTCTAACTTGTTTAGTTTATGTTGTAAAACCTAGAATGTAACTCCTTTCATTTTCCAAGATGATCATGGACATGAGCTCCATAAGATATTTGGATGCTAAGTCTAAGAGATTGGAAAGTTTAAATCTTTCTAACTTGATTTCCTATGATGGCCGAAACTAGTGTTTTTGGACCTAGGATGTGTTATTGTTATTCTTCCAAAATGATTATGGACTAAAGCTCCTTAATGTGGAAGGATGCTATGCCCAAAAGATTGGATGATTTAAAGATCCCTAGCTTAGGAATCCCATCAAGGCCGAACCTTAAGGGTTGTGAGCCTAAGATGTTTGGTTTTCATTCTTCCAAAATGATCATGGTTTTGAGCTCCTTAATACATATGGATGCTAGACCTAAGAGATTGGAAAGTTTAGTGAATGCTAGCCTATTTTTCTAGCTTTGGCCGAATACCCTATGACTTAGTGGGATTTTCATTCAACTTTGTTAAATGATCATTGTTTATGAACTCCTAGCACTTGAGGATCATAAATCCATAAGTTGCATAATTTTCGGGAATCCTTAACCCTACTTTTTGGTCTTGGCCGAACCTAATACCTTGTGGTTTAGTGTTCTTAGATAATTTTTAACTTATGATCTTGTGTTTGTAACCCTATACCTCTATCGCTAAGAAAGCGAGGACGTTCGTGACTTACCTTCCCAAGCACCCAATCCCTTAACTTTCACGGAAGGTAAGAGGGGATTGCCTAGAAATATTCAATGACTATATGCATGTGTGTAGGTGTCTACTTGAATGATTTGAATGTTATTATATGGAGCCAATACTTGAGTGACTTGTTTGCTTAAACTATTGTGATTATTACTTGAAGTTGAATCTTAGTTGCTTTAAAGTATTGTACATATATGTGATGAGCTGTCATTAACTGTGATATTATTGTTGAGAATATATTACTGTTGATTGAAGTTTGAGAAGCCGGACTTGAGTCTGTGCCCAATGACTATAAGGATTAAAATCCTTAATAAGCCTTGACTAGAACTTTGAAAGTTTGGTGTTCATTTATAAGAGTTCCTTGTTTAAGTGCTAACTCAGAAGAATAAGTCTTTGTTTTTAGAAAAATGTTAAAGTGATTTCAAGTCAATATAAATTACCTTTTTATGATCAAACGTTTTGTACGAGAGAAAACCTTTTCGAACTATGTGTTTTATGAAGGAAAAAACCCTTTGAAAATATTTGACTTTATTCCATCAAGGATTTCAAAGAGCAAACGAATTTCCTAAATGTTTTATAAAAGAGTTTGCAAAGGAAAATGATTTAGAAACATTCCGGTTACTTGGATAAGTGACCGAGCTTTGTTTTGGATTTGATTTTCACTAAGCGAAAAGTAAGTACATGTGAAAGAGAATCTAGTTCGCGAGACGTCGCCTCTAGTATTCAGTTATATGCAAGTGATCTAGGATCCGTGTCAAGTACTATGGACCAAGGGTCCCTTTCATGATGTTATGGGCCGAGAGTCCAAATCTCGGAATCGAGAACGGTGTGTTCTGATTTCGTTGCTACGGACTAGGTGTCCTTATCATGTTAGAATAAAACATGGATAAAATCATAAGTGATTTCTATGATCACAAACCTTGACTGTGGCCTCGGTCTAAGGCGTTGTGATTGAGCACTCGGACTGTATGTCCTGTGTTTCTTTAAGTTCAAGTGATGGGGAATTGTGAATAGTCGTTACCTTTGAGCTTCGACAGCGAAAAAGAGTATGCACAAAGAAAAACCTTGATAACGGAAAGTTTTTATTCATATGCATTTCCCCTTAGCAGACGTGCTTAAGTAAACCAGATAAGGTGGTATCTGAGGGTCAGTCCGATTGGCCCAGTTGGAGGCACTCGAGACGTTATGCATCCGGAGAGCTTGGTGCACGAGGTTATGATGGCAACTTGCCAGTGGGCATCAGAGCTTGACCAACTCTTTATTACTTCTACAATGAAACGGTGTTGTTATCTCATGAGATTAAGTTAGAGCCTAATTATTGAAGTGTCATGCATCAATTTTATAAAAATGTTTGTTCGGGCATGAGACCCACTGATATAACACCTGCTGTATCTCATTTGCTAAATACATGTTATTATGCTGCGATGTTGTATGTATCATGCTTATGGTTGTTGTGGGATATATCTTTTGTTTGGTATCTCACTCTTGCGTTTCTAATTGTTACTTTCTCTTCCTTTTTGGTATCGTCGCATGCGTACGTGCTTAGATGGATCCGAGTATTCCGTTGGTGCCGTCCGCATCGAAGACTGAGGTCTTCGATAACGCCGGGAGTGCGGGGACATGGCAGATCCACGAGGGGACTACATCTGCCACATATCAAGGACTCATTACGACCACGGATTTTGACGCTAACGGGAACCCGATACAGAGGATGCAGACCGTGGAGACCAGGACGGTTGCGCTCCCTCCGACTTGGTTATAACTGCACACGTTACAGGTGGCTGGGCTTCTACACGAGCACTTTAATCCAGCTCCACCAGTAGAGGATGACCCAGAGGAGGAACCTGAGGAAGATCCTGCAGTGGGACTTGAGGAGGACCCTGAAGAAGACCCTGAAGAGGACCCCGAAGAGGAGCCCTTGGAGGTTATGGAGGAGGACGAGCCGGATTACTATGTCTTAGACTATGATGACGATTTTGACTCCTTGGATGAGGGCAGTGAAGTCATAGATCCATCACCGGAGTTTTCGTCTCACGGCAGTGTTTGTGGAGACCCTACCTGTAGCCAGTGCCAGTAGCTAGTTTGGAGCTTTGTGGATGTTTCTCGTTAGACTTTTGGCTTGGAGAGCTATCTTTTGAGATGTGGTTCCGGAACCCCCCTTTCTCGTGTTTTGCTTACCCTCTTTAGTTGTATCTATAGACCTTTTATAATTCTGTTTCAATAGCCATTAATAAGGCCCTATTTTGTACCAAAATTGAGTTCCAACTGGAACAGTTATATATGTATGTGTGTTGTTTCATTTCTTGTTCTGAGTGTTCGTCACTTCTTCTTTCGTTTAAAAAAAAAGGGGGAGATTTTTAAGTACCATTTTCAGTAATACTATTTATAGAGAAGGCTTATTTTCCAAAAGCGATCAACATTTAAACAAATTTTAATTCCGCAACGGGTAACCATGTGATACCAAGTTAGGGTGTCACATTAGTGGTATCAGAGCTAGTCGAGTCTTTCGGGAATGTTTGGGTTTAGGTCTGGTGTGTCGATGTTGTGTATTCTCTGATCGAGTCTTGTTTGAGTTACTTCTTAGGAGTAATGTGTAATGGCCGTCGAGTTAGATCTTTCCTTTTCTGGTTACCATCTCACTGATTGTGTCTTACAGGTCAGTATGGAACCAGGAAGTGCGCGCGGACGTGGGGGTCGTCGGCCGAGGCAATGGTGGGATGGACTTCGCTGCTCAAGCTTTAGCTGACGTTGCTGCTGCCATAGCTCTCCAAACTGCCAATGCGGCTGCTCAGAATCAGCAGGAGCAGCAAAGAGCTGAACAGGCTGCAGAAGGAAAGAATCTGAGTGCCTTCCGACGTCAGAATCCGTCGCAGTTTGACGGGGACGCAGACCTGACTAAAGCTGATCTTTGGATCCAAGAGCTGGAGAAGATCTTTGAGCTGGTGCACACCCCAGAGGGAGCAAAGGTACCTTATGCAACATTCCAACTGATTGGAGATGCTGAATACTGGTGGAAGGGCACTAGACAACTGTTAGAGGCTGAGCATCACGAGATCACCTGGGACGTATTTCGCAACAGGTTTTTGGACAAATACTTTCCCCAGAGTGCTCGGGTGGAGAAGGAGCAGGAATTTCTGAGGCTGAGTTAGCGGGACATGACGGTGGGGGAATATGCGGCAAGGTTTGAGTCCCTTGCCAAATATTTCCGCTTTTTCCAAAACAACCCCAGCGAGGAGTGGAAGTGCAAAAAGTTCGAAGCCGGCCTGCGCTTCGAGATCAAGGAATTTGTGTTGCCCTTGGAAATCAGGAATTTCCAAGCACTGGTAGAGAAATGCCGGAAGGTAGAGCTAATGTGCAAGGGGCGAGATAGCAAAGGGAATACTGGAGAACCCATTCGTCCCAAGAGTCAGTATCAGGGACAGAACCAAAAGTGGAAGCAGAACCAGAGGAGACTGTACCACCAATCACCAAGCAACAGTCAGAAGCAACAACAACGTTCCAATGCACCAGGAGCAGGGAGTGGAGGCCAAAGAAACAACAATCAAGGCCAAGAGAGGAAATGTTATCGGTGTGGAGATCCCAACCATCTAGCTGATACCTGTCCAAAGAAGGATACAAGGTGCTTCAACTGTGATCGTGTGGGGCACTTGGCCAAGGAGTGCCGGGCACCAAAAAGAGAGTCATCTGTCAATCATGCCAAGGCAAGCAAGCCGACTACTAGATGGAGAGTTTACACGATGAGTGGAGCTGAGGCATCGAATTCCGTAGACCTAGTGCAGGGTAAGTGCGATTTAGCCGATAATCTTTTAACTGTACTTTTCGATTCAGGTGGAACTCATTCTTTTATCTCGATGGATCGTGTGAAACTTCTAGATTTGCCTATTTCTTCCTTACCATATAACTTGATTGTCTCTACCCCAACTGCTGAACCAGTAACTGTTAATTCTGTTTGCTTAAATTGTCCTATCATTATTCAGGATAGACACTTTCTTGTAGACTTAATCTGTTTGCCTTTAATACAACTAGATGTAATTTTAGGCATGGATTGGTTATCTTCCAACCACATCCTGATAGACTGTGCTCAAAGAACCTTAGTCTTTAGGGATGAGATTTCTGGATTTTTATCTGCTAGTCAGATAAGAGCTTCTTTGAAAGAGGGAGCTCAAGGTTACATGCTGTTGTTTTCCTCAGATGTTAAGAGCGAGTTAGACCTAGAGTCCGTACCTGTCGTCAATGAGTTTCCGGATGTTTTTCCTGAAGATGTACCTGGTCTACTGCCCGTTCGAGATATCGAGTTTGCAATTGATCTAGTTCCAGGCACTGGACCGATATCCATGGCACCATATCGCATGTCACCATCGGAGTTAGAAAACCTGAAGGAACAACTCAAGGAGCTGATGAGAAAGGAATTCATTCGACCCAGTGTATCGTCGTGGGGAGCTCCAGTTCTGTTAGTGAAGAAGAAGGATGGAACTTCTCTACTCTGTGTGGATTTTCGCCAGTTGAACAAAGTTAGGATCAAGAACAGATATCCGCTCCCAAGGATAGATGATCTCATGGATCAACTACGTGGCGCTGCCGTATTCTCGAAGATAGATTTACGGTCAGGCTACCATCAGATTCGTGTGAAGGCTGAAGATGTCCAAGACAGCGTTTCGAACACGCTATGGGCATTATGAGTATCTGGTGATGCCGTTTGGAGTGACGAATGCTCCTGCCATATTCATGGATTACATGAATAGGATTTTTCGTCCTTACTTAGATCAGTTCGTTGTCGTCTTCATTGATGATATTCTGATCTATTCTCCAAACAAGGAGAAGCATGCTGAGCATCTCAGCATTGTTCTTCAGACCTTGAAATAGAAGCAGCTCTATGCGAAGCCGGAGAAGTGCGAGTTCTGGTTGGACCAAGTGCAATTCTTAGGTCATGTGATATCATGCGAAGGAATCGCGGTGGATCCGTCAAAGGTCGAGGCTGTTTTGGAATGGGAAAGGCCAACAACGGCAACGAAAATCCGTAGCTGTGTGGGTTTAGCGGGCTACTATAGGAGATTCATTGAAGGATTTTCCAAGATAGTGGGACCCCTTACCTAGTTAACTCAGAAAGACCAAGCGTTTGTCTGGACGGAGGCTTGCGAAGGAAGTTTCCAAGAGCTAAAGAGAAGGTTGACAACCTCACCCATGTTGATCCTACCTGAACCGAAGGAACCTTTTGAGGTTTATTGTGACGCTTCACACCAGGGTTGGGTTGTGTGTTGATGCAGAACCGAAAAGTTGTTCCGTATGCTTCAAGGCAATTGAAGATTCACGAAAGGAATTACCCGACGCACGACTTGGAGTTGGCGGCAGTGGTCTTTGCTTTAAAAATCTGGAGGCATTATTTGTATGGAGCTACTTTTAATGTTTTCAGTGACCACAAGAGTTTGAAGTACCTCTTCGACCAAAAGGAGTTGAACATGCGTCTGGAGTTTTTAAAGGACTACGACTTTCAACTACAGTACCACCCTGGGAAGGCGAATGTAGTGGTGGATGCGCTGAGCAGAAAGTCAATACACGTGTCAGTAATGATGGTTAAAGAGCAGGGACTGTTGGAACAGTTCCGGGATCTAAGTTTATCAGTTGAGACGTTTCCGGGAAGGATGTGTTTGAATAGGATCACTGTTTCAAACGGATTGATGGAGCAAATCAAAGAAAAAAAAGGGAGTGATCAGTATCTGCAGGAAGAAAGAGACCTAGTGCGACAAGGAGCACTGTCAGAATTCAGAGAAGGAACGGATGGAATTTTGAGGTTTGGTGAAAGAATCTGTATACCAGATGACTCCGAGCTTAGGAAGTTGATTTTGGAGGAGGCTCACAAGAGAAAGCTGAGTTTACACCTAGGAGCCACGAAGATGTATCAAGATCCCAAAAAGTTATACTGGTGGTATGGGATTAAAAGGGACGTAATGGAATACGTCGCTTCTTGTCTGATATGTCAGAAGGCTAAGATTGAACACCAGAGGCCAGCAGAAATGTTAAAACCATTGGACATCCTAGAATGGAAGTGGGACGGAATTTCGATGGACTTTGTGACCAGTTTACCAAGGACTCGGAAAGGACATGAGGCTATATGGGTAATATTAGATCGACTGACCAAGTCCGCTCACTTTTTACCTATCAACATGAAGTACCCGATGAAAAGGTTGACTCAGTTGTACATTGACGAGATTGTCAGGTTGCACGGTATCCCCTCGAGTATCATTTCGGATCGTGATCCAAGGTTTACGTCAGAATTTTGGAAGGGACTACAAAACTCTTTGGGAACAAAACTCAAATTGAGTTCTGCGTATCATCCACAAACTGACGGACAGTCAGAGAGGACAATCCAATCACTCAAAGATTTACTAAGAGCATGCATGATGGAAGACACTGGGAGCTGGGACGAGTTTCTACCGTTGATAGAATTCACCTACAACAACAGTTTTCATTCAAGTATAGGAATGGCACCTTATGAGGCTTTATATGGTCGACGATGTCGAACGCCTTTGTGTTGGTATCAGGATAGTGAGAGTCTGCTGTTAGGGCCAGAGATTGTGCAACAAACGACAGAGAAGGTAAAGATGATCCAAGAGAAAATGAGGACCGCTCAAAGTAGACAGAAAAGTTACGCTGACAAGAGGTGACGACCTCTTGAGTTTGAGGAGGGCGAGCATGTGTTCTTGAGAGTCACGCCAACGACTGGGATTGGCAGAGCGATAAAATCCAGAAAGCTTACTCCCAAATTCATTGGACCCTACCAAATTCTTCGTCGTGTAGGTCCAGTAGCTTACAAGATATCTTTACCTCCTTTTCTTTCCAACATCCATGATGTTTTCCATGTCTCTTAGTTGAGAAAGTATATCCCTGATCCATCACATGTTATTAAACCTGATAAAGTACAATTAAAAGAAAACCTGTCTTTTGAGACTTCGCCGGTAAGAATTGCGGATAAGATGATGAAGCAACTCAGAGGTAAACAAATTCCTTTAGTCAAAGTCATCTGGAACGAGACAACCGGAGAGGCTACATGGGAAATGGAGGACAAGATGAAATTGCAATACCCTGAATTATTTCAAGGTACGTAATTTCGAGGACGAAATTCTTTTTAGAGGGATAGTATTGTAACACCCTGTTTTTCCTATGTTTTCTGTAGCGGTATAAACATATTTAAATGTGTTTATTTTAGATTAAACTCAGAGGATGATTTTAATTAAAATAAAATCATTTTCTTGTGTTGTTATATCATATGAAGTCACGGTAAAATTTTCGTGTGAAAATTCAGACGGAAGCCGGTCTGCATTTTCACTGCCGGTACCAGTTTACTGAGCATAAAACCTAATTTTGACCTGTGAACGAGACGGTTAGTGTTTTTATCATGTTTCCTTCAACTTTGGTTATTTTGAAAATTTTCGTTCAAAAATAAAATAAAATATTTTATTCGAGCGAAAACGTCGGAAATATACGATCGAAAATGCAACCGGGTACGAAATGGAACACAAAGAGGAATGAAGTGACTTGAGGTGACATGATGGAAGAGGCTCTTACACACTCCAAAAGTATAATCATTATACTTTTCAAATTATAATACTAATCTAATCCAAAAGTTATTTCTCTCTCCTCTTTCCATCTCATCAAGCCTTAACTCCTAAACTTACTCCACAAGCCACTCCAAACCCCTCTCTTCTCCCTCAATTTCGTGCCACTCTCCCCCTTCCCCTATATATACCCCTTTCATTTACACTTCCTCACTTTTTCTTCTTCTTCATCACTTCTTCACTCTTATACTTCATCTCCTTCCTTAAGTTTCAACTACTTAAAGCTTGCATTTATATTTATCTTTTGCACTTGTGTTCTTCATTAAAGTTCTTCCTCTTGTTAAGGGTAATGCTCTCATAAAAATTTCTTTACAAGTTTGTCATTTTATTTCATTATTTGCGTTATGTGTTCTTATTAAGCTTTAAACTTCAAAAATCTCTTAAAAATGGTAGAAAACTCCTTTTGAGTTGAAACCACTTTCTATAGTCTTGTATTTACTTGTATTTTCACATACTAGAAGGTTGTGTAAAACAAAGCTCCCTAGCCCTTTCTTTCTAAGGAGGCCGAAACCATGTAGTATGGTTTAGGTGAGTTTTGTTTCAACTTTTGAGAAAATGATCATATGTTTGAGTTTCTAACTATCCCTTGATCTTAAATATATAAATCTTGGAAGGTTTTGATAGCTTGTTCCTATGATGGCCAAAAATATGAATAAGTAGGCCTAGGGTACTATTTTCAACTTTCCAAGTATGATCGTGGATTTAGAAATCTTAATACCTTGTCATTCTAAACCTAAGAGTTGCTATCAAACAAAGATTTCTAACCTATTCTTCCAAGGATGGCCGAAACTATACCTTAGTGGCCTAGGAAGGTTTGGTTTTCATTTTTCCAAAATGATTATGGACTAAAGCTCCTTAATATAGAAGGATACTAAGTCTAAGTGATTGGAAAGTTTAAAGATTGTATAGTCTATTCATCCTATGATGGTTGTGAACCTAGGATATGTTGTTTTTATTTCTCCAAAATGATCATGGACTAAGGCTCCTTAATATAGAAGGATGCTAAGTCTAGGAGATTGGAAAGTTTAAAGACTTCTAACTTGTTTAGTTTATGTTGTAAAACCTAGAATGTAACTCCTTTCATTTTCCAAGATGATCATGGACATGAGCTCCATAATATATTTGGATGCTAAGTCTAAGAGATTGGAAAGTTTAAATCTTTCTAACTTGATTTCCTATGATGGCCGAAACTAGTGTTTTTGGACCTAGGATGTGTTATTGTTATTCTTACAAAATGATTATGGACTAAAGCTCATTAATGTGGAAGGATGCTATGCCCAAAATATTGGATGATTTAAAGATCCCTAGCTTAGGAATCCCATCAAGGCCGAACCTTAAGGGTTGTGAGCCTAAGATGTTTGGTTTTCATTCTTCCAAAATGATCATGGTTTTGAGCTCCTTAATACATATGGATGCTAGACCTAAGAGATTGGAAAGTTTAGTGAATGCTAGCCTATTTTACTAGCTTTCGCCGAATACCCTAAGTCTATGACTTAGTGGGATTTTGATTCAACTTTGTTAAATGATCATTGTTTATGAACTCCTAGCACTTGAGGATCATAAATCCATAAGTTGCATAATTTTCGGGAATCCTTAACCCTACTTTATGGTCTTGGCCGAACCTAATACCTTGTGGTTTAGTATTCTTAGTTGATTTTTAACTTATGATCTTGTGTTTGTAACCCTAGACCTCTATCGCTAAGAAAGCGAGGACGTTCGGGATTTACCTTCCCAAGCACCCAATCCCTTAACTTTCACGGAAGGTAAGAGGGGATTGCCTAGAGATATTCAATGACTATATGCATGTGTGTAGGTGTCTACTTGAATGATTTGAATGTTATTATATGGAGCCAATACTTGAATGACTTGTTTGCTTAAACTATTGTGATTATTACTTGAAGTTGAATCTTACTTGCTTTAAAGTATTGTGCATATATGTGATGAGCTGCCATTAACTGTGATATTATTGTTGAGAATATATTACTGTTGATTGAAGTTTGAGAAGCCGGACTTGAGTCTGTGCCCAATGACTATAAGGATTAAAAGCCTTAATAAGCCTTGAATAGAACTTTGAAAGTTTGGGGTTCATTTATAACAGTTCCTTGTTTAAGTGCTAACTTCAGAAGAATAAGATCTTTGTTTTTAGAAAAATGTTAAAGTGATTTCAAGTCAATATAAATTACCTTTTTATGATCAAATGTTTTGTACGAGAGAAAACCTTTTCAAACTATGTGTTTTATGAAGGAAAAAACCCTTTGAAAATATTTGACTTTATTCCATCAAGGATTTCAAAGAGCAAACGAATTTCCTAAATGTTTTATAAAAGAGTTTGCAAAGGAAAATGATTTTCTCCTAAATGATTTAGAAACATTCCGGTTACTTGGATAAGTGACCGAGGTTTTGTTTTGGATTTGATTTTCACTGAGCGAAAAGTAAGTACATGTGAAAGAGAATCTAATTCGCGAGACGTCGCCTCTAGTATTCAGTTATATGCACGTGATCTAGAATCCGTGTCAAGTACTATGGACCAAGGGTCCCATTCATGATGTTATGGGCTGAGAGTCCAAATCTCGGAATCGAGAACGGTGTGTTCTGATTTCGTTGATGCGGACTAGGTGTCCTTATCATGTTAGAATAAAACATGGATAAAATCATAAGTGATTTCTACGATCACAAACCTTGACTGCGGCCTCAGTCTAAGGCGTTGTGATTGAGCACTCGGACTGCGTGTCCTGTGTGTCTTTAAGTTCAAGTGATGGGGAATTGTGAATAGTCGTTAGCTTTGAGCTTCGACCGCGAAAAAGAGTATGCACAAAGAAAAACCTTGATAACGGAAAGTTTTATTCATAGGTATTTCCCCTTAGTAGACGTGCTTAAGTAAACCAGATACAAGGTGGTATCTGAGGGTCAGTCTGATTGGCCCAGTTGGAGGCATTCGAGATGTTGTGCATCCGGAGACCTTGGTGCATGAGGTTATGGTGGCAACTTGCCAGTGGGCATCAAAGCTTGACCAACTCTTTATTACTTCTACAATGAAACGGTGTTGTTATCTCATGAGATTAAGTTAGAGCCTGATTATTGAAGTGTCATGCATCAATTTTATAAAAATGTTTGTTCGGGCATGAGACCCACTGATATAACACCTGCTCTATCTCATTTGCTAAATACATGTTATTATGCTGCGATGTTGTATGTATCATGCTTATGGTTATTGTGGGATATATCTTTTGTTTGGTATCTCACTCTTGCGTTTCTAATTGTTACTTTCTCTTCCTTTTTGGTATCGTCGCATGCGTACGTGCTTAGATGGATCCGAGTATTCCGCTGGTGCCGTCCGCATCGAAGACTGAGGTCTTCGATAACGTCGGGAGTGCGGGGGCGTGGCAGATCCACGAGGGGGCTACATCTGCCACATATCAAGGACCCATTACGACCACGGATTTTGACGCTAACGGGAACCCGATACGAAGGACGCAGACCGTGGCAGGACGGTTGCGCTCCCTCCGACTTGATTATATCTGAACACGTTACAGGTGACTGGGCTTCTACACGAGCACTTTGATCCAGCTCCACCGGTAGAGGATGACCCAGAGGAGGAACCTAAGGAAGATCCTGCAGTGGGACTTGAGGAGGACCCTGAAGAAGACCCTGAAGAGGACCTCGAAGAGGAGCCCTTGGAGGTTATAGAGGAGGACGAGCCGGATTACTATGTCTTAGACTATGACGACGATTTTGACTCCTTGGATGAGGGCAGTGAAGTCATAGATCCATCACCGGAGTTTTCGTCTCGCGGCAGTGTTTGTGGAGACCCTACCTGTAGCCAGTGCCAGTAGCCAGTTTGGAGCTTTGTGGATGTTTCCCGTTAGACTTTTGGCTTGGAGAGCTATCTTTTGAGACGTGGTTCCGGAACCCCCCTTTCCCGTGTTTTGCTTACCCTCTTTAGTTGTATCTGTAGACCTTTTATAATTCTGTTTCAATGGCCATTAATAAGGCCCTATTTTGTACCAAACTTGAGTTCCAACTGGAACAGTTATATATGTATGTGTGTTGTTTCATTTCATGTTCTGAGTGTTCGTCACTTCTTCTTTCGTTTAAAAAAAAAAAAAAGGGAGATTTTTAAGTACCATTTTCAGTAATACTATTTATAGAGAAGGTTTATTTTCCGAAAGCGACCAGCATTTAAACAAATTTTAATTCCGCAACGGGTAACCATGTGATACCAAGTTAGGGTGTCACAATTACTCTTTAATTTCATACTCAAACCCTTTAAAATCTATACCATGGAAGTTTATGAAAATGGTGTTTACCTACCTCTTGAAGACCTCCAAAAAACTCTAAAAATTATCTATGACAAAAGTCAATGCATCACTAAAAATCTTTCTTCTTTTTGCCAAAGTTGGATATGTGCGGCTTAAAACGCTACTCTTCTCTCTTTTTCTTTTTTCTTTTTCTTTTTCTTTTTATTTTTTCTTTTTGCTTTTTCTTTTTCTTTTTCTTTTTTGTGTTCAGCGGTGCTAGGGACTTCACGTTCCCATTCTTTCCCTTGAAAAGGTTTTCATTCTTTCAGTTAAAAGGAGTCCTATTTCAATCTATACAGTGGGCGTAGTTTTTTTAATTAATAAAAGAAATCAACTAAATTAAGTATTTTATGGTTCTCCCTTCCTAATCTAAGAATTCAAAAGGAATTCTTGCTATAAGCTTGCAACTCACCGTGGGTTGCATTTTGCAAAAAGGCAAATTCTTTTTAGGGTTAAATATGTTTTTAGTCCCTCATTTTGACAAAAGTTCGGTTTTAGTGCCCCGTTTGAAAAATGTACCTTTTTAGTCTCTTATTTTTTAAAATGTGTCATAATTGATCCCTATACCACACATTTTAAGTCCCTCATTTTTTACAACCACACATTTTTAATCCCTCATTTTTGACAAAAGTTCGGTTTTGGTCCTCCGTTTTTCAAAACGAAGTGTGGTGTAGGGATCATTTCTAACACATTTTAAAAAATGAAGGACTAAAAAAGTATATTTTTCAAATGGGGGACTAAATCCGAACTTTTATAAAAAAAATGAGGGACTAAAAACATATTTAACCATTCTTTTTAATTTCAACGTGAACCCTCACTTTGGTTCTTACTATTTTTTTTTTAATTATTCTAAAAGATCAATATGTGATTAGTCTAAAAAATTAACCACTTTCTTGTTTTATTTTATATTTATTTCCCATTCTTCCTATTTCTTCACCTTTTAATTATATTTTATTAGCACTATGCTTTTTATTATCTTAATCTTTTTTTATCAAATTAATTATATTAAAATTTTGGGATGTTACACTTTCACCGTAATGGTGTTGAGGGCTCCGTAGTCGACACAGAAGTGCCAAAACTCGTCTTTTTTCTTGACGAGCAGTACCGGAGAAGAGAATGGGCTACGGCATGGTTGAATCATGCCCGCGGCCAACATCTCCTCTACTTGGCGTTCAATTTCCTGCTTCTGGAAGTAGGGGGTAACGATACAGCCTAACATTCTCAGGGGAGGTATTTGGGTGGAGATGGATGGTGTGGCAGGTGGGTCTTTATGGAGGAAGGGAGGCAGGTTTCTGGAACAGGGAGAAGAATTTGGTGAGGAGAGGCTCGATGGGGTTAGGGATAGGGAATTTGGGTCTATTAGTGGCGTGGGCTTCTGATAAGGGATCCGAAGCAGGGCCCAATTGTATGTGAAAAAATGTTGTTCCCCTTCGTGTGTGTAGCAAACGTTTTACCTGGTGGTGGGAGATTTCAGTTGGGCTGAGCCTTGACTGGCCTTTAAGTGTAATACGTTTACCATTTTGGGTAAAGGACATGGTTAGGGAGGAGTAGTCAGTTAAAATTGGGCCTAGCTTTTTGAGCCATCCCACCGCAAAGACCAGATCCGCCCCACCTATTGGCATAACTAAAAGGTCCAGCAAAAATAAATTGCCTTGGATGGAGACAGGGACATTAGGGCATATTTGGCTACTGGTAAGCTCACTGCCATTGCCAACCATCACATGGAGTGGCTTTGTGGGTTGGGCCGAGAGCTTGAGGAAACAGACCATCTTGTCCTGCACAAAATTGTGGGTGCTTCCCCCGTCAATCAAAATGACCACATCAAGACCTCCAACTTTTCCAGTGACACGCAAGGTTTCGGGTACAAGGTGGCCGCTCAAGGCATTGAAGCTAAACTGGGCAGGGGAGTTGCTATTGTCATATTCAGGTAAGTTGGGTGGTTCAATAGATGGAGAATATGTATTTTCTGGGTCTGGGTGTTCGTCTTCCTCAGCTATAATCAGGAAGCAAGGAGACTTACATTTATGGGTTGGGGTGTATTTCTCATCACAGTTGTAACACAAGCCCTTCTCGCGGCAGGCCGCCATCTCCGCCAAGGTCAGACGCTTGAAGGTAGTTTTGGGGAGGGTAAGAGAGGTGGGGTGGCTATTTAGGCAGAGGAAGAGGGGTAAGTGTAGGTGGGTAGGTTGAAGGTGTTAGGGTGTGGGGGTTGTTTGGAATCACTAAGCTTGTCCTCTTGGAATTTGGCAAGGGCGACAACTTGGATTAAGGTGAGGGGTTGGAGAGCTTGCACCTCGCGGTGGATGTCGACAGTGAGGCCCGAGACGAAGCAAGTGAGCAGGAAAGCAGGTGGGAGACCCACAATGTGATTAGCCAGGTGTCAAATTAGGAGAGGTAGTCGTTAATAGAGCCGCACTGTGTGAGTTTGAAGAGGGCACCCTTCAGATCATCATAAAAGGAGGGTACAAAACGCATTTCAAGGGCTTGAAGCAGTCCAGCCCAGGAAGTTATCTGTCCATTGCGGTGCATCCATTGGTACCAGCTCAGGGCAGGGCCATTAAGGTAAAAGAAGCAACTTGGATGTGTTCTTCCTCTGGGGTATTGTGGTAGTCGAAAAATTGGGAGATCTTGAAGATCCAACCCATAGCATCAGAGCCATCAAAACGAGGTGAGTCTAGTTTCATGTAGTATTTGTTGAATGTGGTGTCATGGTGGGTGGGGCTGCTGCCATCCTTGGAAGAGGTTTGGTGAGCTTCAAGGGTGGCAAGTGTTTCAAGGATGGTGTCAAGCTTGGCGTTTAGTGCAGTTTGGTTGGTGGTGAGGGATTGCTGGTTATGGGAGAAGGTGGCCACGGTTTCTTCTAGTCGTTCTAGGGTATGTTACGAGCTGCCATGGTAGGGTCAATGAAAGCACCAAAATGATAGGGACTCACTAGGTATCACAGAATTTACGAGGGAAGTAGAAAGTTTTTCTTTGAATAATTCTCTGACATTTCCTTTTCATTCTTCTTATGTAGAGCTCATACAGTCAGGTAAATTTGAAAAAGGAATCTACAAAAGATAATAAACATGTCCTAGGCAAATACAGAAATGCAATATAGCAAAAAAGCAAATGCAATACAGCAAAAGCAAATAACAAACCAAATGAATAATAGATAACTCATCCTAGTACTCCTAAAGTTATGGAACCAACATTCTTATCCTCTGCTCAATGGGTGTAATTGTCCCATCTTGTTGGCCTCCTTATATTCCTTTTGGGCCTCTCATGTGGGGGAGTTTCAGCTTCATTATTGTTGCTGTTTGGCCCATTAAGTCCATCAGAAACAGGCCCAATAGTATGATTGCTATCAAAGGAGGATTGGGGAAATGGTGGTGGTGAGCGACAGAGCATTGATGGAAATTGGTTCTCACATTTTTTATTTTGTGATGTATGAAGGAGATGTGTTTAAGGAAATTAATACAAATGTTATTTACAAAGACACTTAATACAAAACGGTAGAGTAATAATATTAGGAAAAGGAGAGAAAATGGAGAATGGTAAATGGCATTTTGCAGAAGATAAGGGATTGTAAAAGGTGGTGGGCAGGAGAAGGGTGTGGTGGAGAGAAGTGGAAGAGGAAGGGGTATTTTTGTAAATATAAAAAATTGGTGGAGGAGAGGTGGGAATTTCAATTAAAGAGGTGGGGAAAATACGGAGAGCGACAATCAATCACGAACCAAAGGTTGAATCACGAACCAGGAGTTGATTGTCTTCAAATGCATAATACCTTGACAATCAAAACATAGATGATGATGATGACAAAGATGGTTAGCGGTGGCTTTATGGTTCTTCCTCAACCTGGACCATAGCCTATATATAGGGTGATGACCAATTAGGGTTCCCATTATTCCAAAATTGGTTATCAATGACATCCACTCATATTTCGCTCATATCAGATGATTAATGATAATTAATTAACACTCATCGACATCGACTCCTCACTCTCAAGTCTCAAAGACACGAACAGTAACACAAATCCTCAGCCCCACCCACGACGGCGTCGACACTAGCGAGGAGGAGACCCACCCACACGGCTACACATGGCATCGACTTGCGAGGAGGAGACCCACCGCACCGTTGTTGCATGCTGCGCCACCGCCTGCAACTCAAGGAGACCTACCACGTCCCTACAACTCCGTTCGACGTTCGTGCTTCCGCGAAGAGGACCACCACTCACGACGGTTCGTCCTTGCAACTTTGCTTTGGTATGTTCTTTTCTCTCTGCTACTCTATTCTCTCTCTCAAATCTCTGAAAAATTTTGAATCCCTACAACTATTTTGAAACCCTAAAACAATTTCTCAGCTCTGGTAGTCTTTTGCACTTTTGTACTTGGTTGTGCTTACTATTTTGAAACCCTAAAACAATTTCTTAGCTCTGTTGGCTATGGTGTAGTGGCTACTTGACACTCGGTTTTTTCAGTTTTTGGCTAATCATAATGTGAAAGCGGGGACCTTTTCTTGTAGATACTTAGAATACTTAGTTTCTTGATGTACATTTGGTGGCTTTAGTCACTGTATGCAACTAGTTTACGACTAGTAGGGTGGTGTGTGTGCAGATACATGCTTAATCTTTGAGCAGATACATGCTTAATCTTTGTCAGTTAATATTTGCTACTGATTTTTGCTTTTTTTGATCACAATTGTTTAAGTAAAAAGAAATGGCAGATAGAGAGCCTAGTCCATCTATGCCAATTGCGACTGAAATTTGCAACCCAACACCTCCTGCAGATGGTTCTACTGTACCAGTAATATCTCAGCAGATAGGGGGTGAAAAAATTGAGGCTGTTGGGCAAGGAAGTAAGAGTAAGAAATCCTCCATGGTTTGGGATCATTTCACCAAGCTCCCTTAGAGGAGACTAAGGACCAACATAAGGCCAAATGTAACCATTGTCGTACCGTGTATGTCTGTGACCCAAACAGGCATGGCATGAATACTTTGAACAAACACCTGCATAGGTCTCATCAGTGGATATTTTCTAAAGCGGGGAAGATGGGGACACTTCATGGTTATATGCCAAAGATCAATTAGGGAGAAGACGACCTAGATGCAAAAAAAATATGTTGGCTATAACTTAGAGGATTGCAGGAGGGCCGTGGCTGAATTTGTCATATGCGATGAAATGCCATTCAAGGTTGTTGAAGGACGTGGGTTCCGTAAAATGATGAACTGGTTAGAGCCTAGATTTACTGTGCCATCTAGGTACACAATTTCAAGGGACTGCTACCAACTGTTCTTGGATGAAAAGAAGAAGCTAAAGGCTTGGTTTATGAAGTCATGCAATCGTGTTTGTATGACTATAGACTACTGGACTTCAAACCAGAATTTAGGCTACATGTGTTTGACTGGACATTTCATTGAACTTTTGTCTAGTTGAAAATAACAAGTGTAAGACCATTGGAAGAGAGGTTGAGAGGTGTTTAAGAGAATGGGGAATTGAGAAAGTTTTCACAATCACAGTTGATAATGCAAGCTCAAACGATGCAGCCATTTTGTACCTTCAAAGGAAATTAGATGCTAGGGGTGGGCTAGTATGTGGTGGCAAATATTTGCACATGAGATGTGCTGCTCATATTCTGAATTTAATTGTAAGTGAAGGCATAAAGGAGCAACAACCTTCCATTGATAGCATTAGGAATGTTGTGCGATATGTTAGGTCTTCTCCCCAAAGACTTAAAAGATTTAAGGAATACATCGAGGCCGAAATGATGAAGTCTCAAAGCCTTGTGTGCTTGGATGTTCCAACTAGGTGGAATTCGACTTACATTATGTTGGAATATGCCGAGAAGTATGAGAAGGCGTTTGATAGGCTTTATGATCAAGAATCAGATTTTCGTAAATGGTTTCGTGAAGATGAGAAAGGGAAAAAGAAAGTTTGGCCGCCAACAAGTTTGGATTGGTCCAATGCTAGGGTATTTATTCAATTTTTGCAAATCTTTTATGAAATGACTTTGTGTTTCTCTGGTTCTTTGCATGTGACTTCAAACCGTTGCTATCATGAAATTGCATCAATACAAGCTGCTTTGATATCATGGAATGATAACCAATCTGAACTTTTGGGGTCTATGGCTTGTTCAATGAAAGCAAAGTATGAAAATATTGGGGAAATGTGGACAAGTTTAACCGATTGTTATTTGTTGCTGTTGTCTTGGATCCTCGCTACAAACTAGATTATATCACTTGGAGTTTAGAGGATACATATGATAAAGAGTTGGCATGTACTATGTCTACTTTGGTTAAAGAGACCTTGGATGACTTGTACCAATTTTATGCAAAAGGAATCTGTGATATAAAGGAAAGTGAAGATGGTGGAGATTCTTCCAAGAGTGCAACCTTGGATGACAATCTTAAAGGGTCACATGCTATCAAAGGTGTTTCGGGGAGCAGGATGCAAGTTTGGAAAAAACAGAAGGTGGCTAGAAAAAATTCTGAAAAGTCTGATCTTGAGAGGTATTTGGGAGAAGAGACCTTGGATGACATTGATGATGCTAACTTCAACATCTTGAATTGGTGGAAGGCAAATTCTACAAAATACAGAGTCCTTTCTTGCATGGCTCGTGATATACTTGCTGTTCCGGTTTCTACTGTGGCATCGGAGTCGTGCTTTAGCACTAGCGGACGTGTGCTTGATGTCTTTCGCAGTTCTTTGTCTCCTAGAATGGCTGAAGCTCTTATCTGCACTCAAAATTGGTTAAACCCCAATGGCCTCAAGTTTGATGAGAAGGAATTTGATCAATTTGATAGCACTGAGAAGATTGTTGATGGTGAGTTTATTACTACTTTGTTTTTTTATCAGTTAGTTAATTTCAAAATATGCATTTCATATAGATCAAACTTATGTGTTTTCGCAGATGTTGCTGCTAAGATTCCTGAGCCCCAAGGAGCAAATCATGGGCATCAAGTTCCCATGAAAATTGACTGATAAATGATACTATGATAGGCAGTTGCAGCTTATTTTGTGAATGACAGGCAGCTGCAGCTTTTTTTGTGAATGACAGACACCTGCAGCTTTTTTGTGAATGATAGGCAGCTGCAGTTTTTTTTGTGAATGACAGACACCTGCAGCTTTTTTGTGAATGACAGGCAGCTGCAGCTTTTTTTTATTTTGTGAATGATAGGCAGCTTAGTTGATAGTTAACTAGTAGACATTTACAAATACTTTGACTTATGTTCTGCACTGATGTTGCTATGTTGGTACAGTTTATGGAACTGTTATTGCCACTTTATATTGCTGATTATGGTTTTCATTTTTCTATTATCTGCACTTTATATTGCTGATTATGGTACAGTTTATGGTACTGTTATAGTGTTATTGCCACTTTTAAATTATCTCTGCTTGCTTTTTGCATTTTTGTGGTTACGTATTGTTATTTGATACACTTTTGCTCTCTGGCTACTATGTACAATTTTACATGAGGAGTTCTAAATGCCAAATGGGATAGCTGTTTTAATTAGTCTGAAAAGGAATCAAGTAGTACCATAGCTAGTAGCTAAGAAATATCAGTGTTTATGCACAAAATCTGCAGCATTAAACTGTTTATTGACAAATTTTATTGTTTCATTTTGTGGCATGAACTCCATGCATTTGAGATGAAATATTATACAGGTTGATGATGAAATGACAGATTTATTGTACGGGATTTATTGTACAGGATGAGGATGAAATGATAGATTTACTAGTAAATATATTTGTTTTTATCTATGACAGCATAGTAAAGATTAGATAATGGAAGTTGTGAATGGGAAACATGAAAACTTGACAATGTACTATCTAGTCTCTAAGGATTATACATAAAAGGATTGCCTAAAGAATTCAAGCATTGATGCAGGTTAATTTATACTTTACGAAATGCCTAAAGAATTCAAGCATTGATGCAGGTTATTCTTCTTGTTTTTATAAGAAAAAGTAGTTAAATTGTCGTGACATTGCTCATACTACTTTGCTGGATTTTCTCCTCACACCCCTAATCATAGTATATGTTGTCCTTGGGGTCAACCCGGTCTCGTCCTATCTAAGCCCTGTCTTTATTCAACCCGCATATGTTCGGGTTCCTTTGGGTTTAGGGACGGGTTAGGATTCAAAGAATTGACTCGGTCAAGGTTTAGGGCCGGGTGAGGGACAAGCCAAACCCGTCCTAACCCGTCCTATGCACACCCCTACTTTGAAGAACGCTTAAGATCAGGAACCCCTATGGATCCAGTATATTCATAATCATAGAATCCTAGTAATCTGGCATGATGTAAATCCTAAGCTATGTGGTAAATATGCTATAGAATGTGTGCCTATAGATTCAACGCTTCTACATAAAGAATAAAGAAATTTAAGAACTACAGAAATATCTAACATTTTTTTCCTTTCTTTTTTGCTATGAGGCATGAATTTATACTTGGTACTATGCTTATTACACCAAGAGAAATCATTTTTTCATTCCCTCACTTTTTCTCATATAAAAACGATAAAAGTGAGTCTTACAAGGGACTTTACCTGTACATACTAAAATCTTACAATGGACTTACAACAATCATTAAGACTGTTTCTCTAGATTGTATATGTAGTGTGACCAAGTTTATACTTCAAACATTTTCAGCCACTGGCATATTTGCTGCTGCAGGCTGATCAGGAGACTTGATGAGGGGCTCAGTGAGTTTCTTGTTGAGCTTAGAAGGAGTGATTGATGCTGCCCTCTTTGAAGGATACAGCACATAATGTTGACACATGAAAAGAAGATCAAAGAATATACAGACCTGAAAATGTTTACATAAGAACAAAAGTAACTGTTTCAGTTTAAGAAAATTAAGTTCCAAAGGAATTTGATTGCTGCAAGTTTGCAAATTAACTTTCTAGGACAAAATCTCAATGCTCAAGGAAGTATGGAAGTAAAGTAGAATTTCTATGCCACATATGTATCGTCTTAACTTACATTCTACTAAGAGGGATTAAAGAGAGGTAGTTAGACTAGTTAGCCATGTCAGCAGTTTACTTAAGTCAGTTATAACAGAATTTTATTGCATCAGTAATATGTGATTGGTTGAGTAGCTGCCATATATAGCTGCACCTGAGTGTAACAGACCAACAATGAATTCATTCACTATTTCTCATCATTCACTTCTCAATACTCAGCTTCTAGTTTCTCTGCAATTCTATCATTCTTTCTACATTTCTAATCTGAGTTCAGATACCTTTATGGTACTAGAGCTACATGCAGCTTGGAACTAAAGGTACTGGACCATTGAGCAGAATTATAAAATGAGTGAGGCGCAAATGGTGAGGAAGCAATCTGAATATAGTCAAATGCATACAATCCATTCCTAAGCTTCCCCTCCAAGAGTAACTACCTGGTTGCCTGAGATTAACATAACACCTATCAACATAACACTCAAAGATCGTTGACCACTTCCACATACTTGACTAGTACAGACACTGAGCCTAAATTAGTCAAGGATGCTTAATCTAGTCCTCAGTGGACAGGCCATTGGCTGCAAGTGGGTGTTCAAAATCAAGATAATCCGTGATGGCAGTATCCTTAAGTATACGGCAGGGTTAGTGCAAGGAGATTTCATTAACAGGAGGTCTTTGACTTGTTTGAAACCTTCAGCCCTGTGGCTAAGCCTATCAATGTTAGACTAGTTCTCACTATGACACTGTCTAGATCATGGACTATTATGCAGATTGGTATAAACAATGCCTTTCTTAATGGAGACCTTGCAGAAGTTTATGTCTCAACACAGGGTTATTCATGGTGATGCTCCTTTGTTTGAAAACTTCGCAAGTTTCTATGGTCTCAAACAGGCCCCTCATGCCCGGTTTGAGAAGCTTCACTCAACTCTTACTGATCTTGGATTTGCCTTGGCCAAGCATGACACATCCTTGTTTATCAAATCAGTTGCCACTCTTACCATTCTAATTTTGGTCTATGTGGATGATATAAGCATCACCGGCAGCTCTTTCCATGCTATTGCTTACCATATTTCCACACTTGATTAACGGTTTCCTCTCAAGGATCTAGGCAATCTCAATTACTTCCTAGTTCCTAGGAATTCAAGCCACTACTGCTAATGGAAGTATTCATTTGTCTCAATCTAAGTATATCAAGAATTTGTTGCAGAAGGCAAATAGGAAAGATGCTAAGCCAATGAAAAGATGCCAGGCCTGAGGTGGCTGTGTTGGTGGCTAAGCCTGTTGAAGATCCAACTCTATACGGGTCCATAGTTGGGACCTGGGGGCTTTTTAAAATTATTTTTGTTGTAATTATTTTTAAAATCAGGAAATGAAAACAGGAAACTGGAAATAAACCAAAAAGACCCTAACTTTCTAGGACAAATCTCAAGGCTCCAGGAACTATGGAAGTAAAGTAGAATTTCTATGCCAAATATGTGTATGCTTCTTAACTTACATTCTACGTAGAGGGATTAAAGAGAGTGAGTTAGATTAGTTAGCCATGTGAGCAGTTTAGTTAAGTCTGTTATAACAGAATTGTATTGTATTAGTTAAAGCATAATGTGAACAATGAATTCATTCACTAATTCTCATCATTCACTTCCCAATACTCGGCTTCTAGTTTCTCTGCAATTCCATTCTTCTTTCTACATTTCTCATCTGAGTTCAGATATCTTTATGGTATTACAGCTACATGCAGCTTGGAACTAGAGATACTGGACTGTTGAACAGAATTATAAAATGAGTGTGGTGCAAATGGTGAGGAAGCAATCTGAATATAGTCAAATGCATACAATCCATTCCTAAACTTCCCATCCAAGAGTAACTACCTGGATGCCTGAGATTAACATAACACTCAAAGATCGTTGACCCCTTCTGCATACTTGACTAGCACAGACACTGAGATTATATCAGTCAAGGATGCTTTATCTAATCCTCAGTGGACAGAGGCCTTGCTTCAAGAATACCATGCTCTTCAACACAATCACATTTGGAACTTAGTTCCCTTGCCTCAAGGAAGACAGGCCATTGGCTGCAAGGAGGTGTTCAAAATAGGACATGATTAAGTATCCTTTAGTATAAGGCAGGGCTACTGCAAAGGGATTTCATCAACAGGAGGGCTTTGACTTGTTTGAAACCTTCATCCCAGTGTTAGCCAACAAATGTACAAGTTCTCACTATGGCACTTTCTAGACCATGGACTTTCAGGCAGATTTGTATAAACAATGCCTTTCTTAATGGAGACCTTGTAGAAGTAGTTTATGTCTCAACACCAGGGTTATTCATGGTGATTGTTCCTTGGTTTGAAAACTTCACAAATCTTTCTATGGTCTCAAACAGGCCCCTCATGCCTGGTTTGAGAAGCTTCACTCAACTCTTACTGATCTTGGATTTGTCTCTGCCAAGTGTGACAAATCCTTGTTTATCAAATCAACTGCCCCTCTTACCATGCTAATTCCGGTCAATGTGGATGATATGGTCATCACCGGCATCTCTTCCTCAGCTATTGTTTTTAACATATTTCCACACTTAATTAAAGGTTTCCTCTCAAGGATCTAGGCGATCTCAATTACTTCCTAGATATTCAGGCCACTTCTGCTAATGGAAGTATTCATTTGTCTGAATCTAAGTATATCAAGGTTGTTGCAGAAGGCAAATATGCAACATGCTAAGCCAATGAAAACATGCTAGGCCTGAGGTGGCTGTGTTGGGGGCTAAGCCTGTTGAAGATCCAACTCTATACAGGTCTATAGTTTGGACTTGGGGCTTGCAAATATGTAACTATCCCTAGGGCTGAGGTGGTGTAGTGTTGTTAACAACTAACAAGGTTTGTCAGTTTATGCATGCTCCTAAGGCTTCTCATTGGTAGCAGTGAAAAGAATACTGAGGTAAATCACCAAGTCTGCATCCTACTGCCTTCTGTAACTGAGATTGGGGTTCTGACATTGATGACAGAAAGTCCACTTCTGATACTGGGTTTATCTAGGTCATAACTTGGTCCTCTAAAAAGTAACATGTAGTGTCCAGGTCAACCAAAGAGGCTGAATACTGCAGTTTAGCATCTGTTGTTGCAGCACTGGCTTTGATCTAGTCTCTTATGCATGAGTTGGACTTGCATCTGCCAGTCAATCAGGATTCAGACTCTACTCATTTTCTGTGATAATCTCAGTGCTATCTTGCTGGCTGCAAATCCTATTCTTCATTCATACACCTAGCATTTTGAGTTGGATTTTCATTTGGTTAGGGAGAAGGTGCAGCAAAAGTTAATTGAGATCCATCATCACATTCCTTCAGGAGAACAACCAAACTGCTGACATTCTGACCAAACTAAATTACACACTCGATGTTTGAGCAGTGAGTTGAGGATCTCCAATCTGTGAGTTTGCAGGGGGTGTAAAGAGAGCTAGTTAGATTAGTTAGTGATGTCATCAGTTTAGTTAAGTTATAACAGAATTGTATCCTATCATTTAAAGCATAATGTGATTGGTTGAGTAGCTGCTAAGTATAGCAGCAGACAAGTGTAACACATCATCAATGTTCATTCACAAATGCTCATCATTCACTTCTCAATGCTCAGCTTCAAGTTTCTCTGTAATTCTATCCTTCTTTCCACATTCCTCAGCAGTTCAGATAACTTTACTACTAAAATAATAAATTTCCCAATAGATCATACTTGAATTCTACTCATTATTAAAGTGGTCAGAATGGATTAGAGTTTGTTCTCAACTCTTAGATCAAATGTAATGATTTACATCTAGGGATACAATCTCAATACAAAAGTTCTAATCTCATGGAAGATAAGGAGAAAGACATCAAATCATCAATGTTGAAGTGCAGAAGGTAATTGGATGAAAAGAGCAAGGTTAACACATACCAGGGATAGCAATACTTTGCCAATGTTCCCAGAGAAATTCACCCAAGAATCTAAAAAGAAAGGAAGTTAAAAGCTGTCACTTTATGCATTGATTATGAAATCAATTTGCATGTTACTATTGTGAATTTGAGAACAAAGACAAACTTTGATCAATTGACTGCATAACCATCTGAGCATAATTTGTCACTCCTCCAGAGAAATCCAGCAATATATTTCCAATGCTAAAACCACAGGTGCTCTTTCTCTTGAGGTTCATAACTACCTGTATTTAACAGCACAATGATTAGTCTGATGTAAAGATAGAAAAACTAGCTGTAAAAGAGTTTTTTGAATGATGACAAAGTACCAATTACTAGTATAAATATCTATAACTCATTCAAAATATTAACGTTTTTTAATCATATAAAAGGAGCAAATAAATCTTTGGTTCATAGAGCACCAAAATAATCCTTCTTACCCAGTTGGTCAATTTTAAATTTACTAAATACCTATCAAGGGTGAACTATTGTCCAACAGCCTCAGAAAAGGGACAACAGGAAAGGAAATCCTCTTATGATCAGCAAAAAATCAATATATTTTATTTTATTTTACTTTTGTCTTTTCCATCCTATCACCAACTTATGAAGAGCAGTTTCTTCTTTTGTTTTTTGTTTTGGATCATCAGCATGGATTGAACTCAAGACCCTTTAGCCATTGATGCAGTTCGATCTTACTAGTTGAGCAACCCTCATTGGCTAATGCATTCGTTTCAGTGATTAGAGCGAAAACATATCCATTATGTGAGTTGTCTCAATATATTTAAATGACAATTGATACTATAGTAAAATAACTCACAGATAGTGAACATAATTAACTGCTAATGGAATTTGCATTGGTTAACACTACACACCTGTAATCTGTTAGATTTTGTGAACCATTTTGGAATCAGTAATGACATTAAAGTATTTTAAAGGGTTTAAAGAAGAGGCCTAAAAGGATCTGTTGTAGATTTCAATTAGATATGCCTTTTAGCTTCAGACCTCTCACTCAATAGTAAAAAATCAGCATAAAAGAAAGGGATTCTGACCTGTGGAATATATTTGATAACTGCCACAATTACCTGCATTATGCTGCAAAGAATAATTTGAAAAGAATGTTAGAAATGGAATATAGCCAAATACTGGTTTTCAATGGCATATGATGAACATTAAGTATTTAAGTCTGAGCCTTAAGGCAGGTTATACAAACTGAGATTTCATATGATGCCTTTGGGTTTGATTTAATTACACTCGACATTACTCTTGTTTCAAAAGTTGCACTCATTTCCTTTTGGGGGAGGTCAGTGTAATACTAAATATCTCTCTTCAGGGAGTGTAAATGTAATGATAATATAAACACAATCATTAAGGGAGGCTGATATAATTTTTGAAACAAGATGGATGCAGATAATAATAACGGAGAAGGAACGGAAGTAACCAAGTAGGCAAACATCAAGGCCAAAGAAAGAGAGAACAACTATTCTATTCATCATACTTTCTCAATTTGATCTTAACTAATTTTAACTTGTTCAATTGACTATTACAACATTTTATTGATCTCCAGAAAATATGATGAAGGAGCATCTCACTTAAAGATAGAGATTAGCCAAAGCCAAGACTTGGAAGGGAATGCTATGAAGGAACAAACTGCAACAGTAATCCACACCGTAGTGATGATTCCTATGGTGACTTTGGAGACTGATTGATCCCCACGCTGCACAAAAGCATTAACAATATGTTAACACAGTAGCTCTATACATGTAATATTTTCAGATGGGGATAAATCTCAAGTTAATACAACTCAGCAAATAGGGGAAGGATTTAATTGGTATGCGTTGTCACTATTAACCAATCATAAATTATCACATCATTAAAAATGCTCGACTCTTATCATAACTATCTTAAAAGTCACATCTAAGATGACTTGTGATCGATTGATGGTATAAATTGTTTTTACACTAACACCACATATCAAAACTAAACTTATAATGAGATGAAATACCTCATATATTGCAACTTGAAACAATAACACTGCAGTAAGTAGAACACAATGTGTTGAGAAGGCAACATCATTTGCAGCTACAGGTATCATCTGCAATAAAGAACCCAAAATATTAGCTATTTGCTTAAACAAGATTTAATCATACACAATTAACTATACTTATGATGTCCCCAATGATATTTGACAACCAATATCAGGGTTACTAGAGGCCTGCTTAGTTTGATTCTAATTTCCTATTTTCATTTTCTACTTTTATAAATAATTACAACATAAATAATTACAAATCTATCACATTGTGCCAACATGTGGTTGGTCCAAGTGGTAAGTGGCTTGAGCCCCTTAAGCAAGTAGTCAGGAGTTCGATCCCTGGCTCTTGCGTATGAAGAAAACCTGGTTGGGAGAGGTCAACCCTTCAATACAGTCCAGTACCTACAGGTTTATAATTATTTTGGTTGTAATTATACTTGAAATCAGGAAATGAAAACAGGAATTTAGAATTAAACCACATAAAGAGAAAATTTAGCGTGTTTGGTTGTATTTTTATTTTAAGTTAATATATTTTTATAAATATTTATAAAAGTATCACATAACTTTTATCTTGTTTCTTTTAATTTTTTATAAGAAAATAGTAAAAATAAAAAAATCCACCTTTTCCTTAACAAAATTTGAAAACAAGGAACAAAGTAAAAACATATTTTTTAATAAATATTAACATAAAAGTATTTTAAATAAAAAAAATCAAACAGTTCCTTATTTTATCTTGATTTTCTTTCTTTCAACTTATTTTTCTTTCATTTTTTTTCTGTTTATCCAAACAATGAGGAAATTTCGAGAGAGGAAGAGGGCCACTGGGCCAGGAACTGCCGTACAAGACATAAAAGGCAGTGACGGTGTTCGGTGGTAATTTTCTTTCTCTTTTTCATGTTTCTTTTGGAATTTTGAGTAGATGGCAAAAGATAAGTAGTCCTACGTAGGAGCATTACATTGAAGTATTCGGCGGAGATATTTTAGTGTGCAACATTTACTATATAATATATATCCTTATTCAACCGTTAATATATTCAAAGATACTTTTCAGATATTGTATAAAAAAAAACTTTTAAGATGAATATATTTCTAACATAAATCACATTATTATGCACCGTTTTTGAATAATTTTGTACACATTTAATATTGAAGGTGAGTATACGTTTTGTAGTGAGAAATGTATTAATTAAGCAGTATATTGTTAGCATTGGTCTTAATTTATTACCATGCATAAAAATGACGAGTGAAAAAATGTTTACTCTTAGAGTGTCAATTCTTGTTCTATGGAAATTTAACTTAAAGATGAAAAGATGATGAATAAAATAAGTGTGTGTTTGGATTAGTTTATTTTATATTTAAAATAATTTCTAGTAAAAAATAAATATTTTTTGGAAAACTATAAATTTAAGCACTTCTAAAATTAGTAAACAGAGAGAAGAGAACACAGGAAGCATATGAAATAAAGAGGAAAAAAGTGAGGGAAAAAAAGTAATGATTGAAATAATTACCTTATCAAAGCCATATTTTATATGATACTGAAACCGCACAGCAGGACTGAAATACAAGGCGGTGTTGTAGATGAGGTACAAGGTGTGCTTGGTGTTGTTCAACAACAGATAGTTGAAATTCAAGCCAATCACACTACAAATTAATTTGTATTGTGCAAATCAAAATTTGGATTTCAAGACAAAACCAGATCACAGAACATAACAGAACAGAAAAAGGGAAGTGTACAGAGCAAGAAATGATGAGAAAAATGAATACCTTTTCCTGAAGAAGTTCATGAAAACCTGAGGGTAAAAACTACATGACCAAAGAATGAAAGCAATCCATCCTAACACAGTGTATGCCACTTCTAGGACATAAGAGTTCCATGCCGCCTCCATTTTCTTATAATATCTCCTCACTCTTTGTGCTTCAAAAATTTACACACAAAGAAAGATAGAACAAGGTTAAGGAAAAAAAAAAAAAAGAATTGGTTATATATGAAACAGAAAAGATATTTGAGAACATCCTAATCCGTTATATATAATGGGGATGCAATCCTCATTCTGCTTCATTTGTTATTTTTTTATTGTTATTATATTACTGTTGTATTCTTAATTTTATCACATTTCAATATTTTTGTCCTAAAAAATAAAGAAGGATAATGTAAGAAAATGATAAAAGATCATAGGTGGACTTGTAGTCTATAGATAGATGACGCATGTCCATTTTCAATATAATAATAAAGGTCCTTCCATACATCCATACATACATTTTAAAACAGAAAAATATTGTTTATTATGGAAACTCGAAATCATGTGATGATATTTTTTTTTTTTTTTGCTTAATTATTGTTCCTGCCGAGATCCGAGTTGCTGGAATCTCGCCATAAACGTCAGACCAAGGGTGAACGTTGAGGTTGTTTTTAGACCGTGGCCTGACAGAATACTTATGTTCCGGTCCTACGTATCCCAATGGGAATCAAAGCCAAACGTAGTTCTGTGTTCAATCCTTGATCGCGTGGTGCATCAATCTCTTAATCTTGTATCTGAAGTACTCCGGTGGGCAAGGACCTATGGACAGTCTCTTGATTACAACCGGGACCTCTAATACGCTTAAGAGAGAACACCAAGCTCTAGTGAAAAGTTAAAGTGTCTTCTCTCTTCGACTCTTCCTCCTTTTATAGAGGAGGAGAGGAGTAGACCGATCCTATTTTCTAGGATCTAGTTTATCTCTTATCACTTATCACTTATCTCTTTTAGCTCAACTCTCATCTCTTTCACTGATAAGAGTTATCTCTTATCTAAAGTAAGGTTGTTAGCTGAGTTTTAGATAAGTGTATCGTTAAAGTAGTTAAGCTTCCGAGTTCGGCGGCCGAGCTTACCACCTCGGCCAGTACACAAGCCCCCCAAGCTTCGAGCTCAAAAGAGCGAAGAAGTTTTCATGACAGAAGCCGAGCTTGCCTTTTGAAAAATATCTGAGTTCATGGCTTAGGTTTTGTTTTCCTTTTTACCATACTTTTAGTGACCAATACTGCACCTCGGCCAACTTATGAGCTCGCTGGCCTCAGTTGGCCTAGCTTAACACATTGCTACTTTTTGTCACTCACATCTCGGTTCGCAACTATCCCAGGTCGGTGGGTTTGTTGGTCGAGTTTTATACCTCGGCTCATGCACCACCTCGGCTCATACACAAGCCCCCCATGCTTTAAGCTTCATAAAGCGTGAAAGCTTTATCGAAGGAGCCGAGCCGAACTGAGACAGGAACGGTCATGTCAATCTTGTCTTGTGACGTCAGTTTCTCAGTACTCGAGATGAAAAGAGACGTTGTGTTACTTTAAAGACCGGTCTTGCTTGTGACACGTGGCCTTTATGGTCCTATTTCCGAGGTCTACTCTGCGATTGCGCATTTAAAACCTTCCTTAGTGGCATCGTGCATTCCAATGTCTTTGCCACGTGCTACTCCACGATAGGTGTGCCGAACTTACGCCGATTTGAAGAGACGTTTCCCTTCTCTCACACGGTGTGTGTCATCATTACCTTCAACAGTAACGTTCTAGTTTTTGAAACGTTGTCCTCTTCTTATAAATTGTAGAGTTTTCGGAGGCAGGTGTTTGCTTGCCCTCATACTCATACATTTTTCTCTTGGAGTTTCTCCATCTCTGATCCTTTCTTCTCCAAATCCTTCTGCACTTCCTTTTCCTTTCCAGGTGCGCCCCTGCTTCAATCACTCCCCTTTTTGTTTCTTTCAATTATAAGCTGTCTGTGTACCATGGAACCTTCGTTTGAGGTATCCCAGAGTGTTTCATCGGAGGTTCAAATCGTAGAATCTGAGATTAATCCTGTTGGGGGTTCTCCCCTTCCTTCCCCTCCTTCTTCGAAGGGTAATGAGGGTAACCCAGATGATGCATCATCTTCCTCTACTGGAGGAAGTAGCTCTACTGCTCCTCAGGCCACTACGCCGTAGGCGTGCTTCAAGGGTTCCCAAGGAACCCATCCCAGACATTACCATCCCTGGGTATTTTTGGGTCAGGCCTGAAGTTGGAGCTTTTTTTTCAAATTAGGAATTACGGTTCCCTTCGTTCTGTCAAGAATAAAGTGTCCCTTACTCCCCAAATTGTCCGTTGTCTCCCATGTTCAGATAATGAACACGTCTTCTTGAAACCCTTTCCCGTTGAAACACACTTTACCTATGTGTATAAAACCTTATTCCAACAAATTGGCATCACTGTTCCCTTCACCCAGTTTGAATGTGATGTGCTAAGGGTTATGAATGTTGCCCCTACTCAGCTTCATCCCAACAGCTGGGCCTTCATGAAAGCTTTCCAGATTTTGTGTAGGCAAGTCGGAATGGAGGCCACTGCACCCAAGTTCTTATACTTTTATAAAGTTCGGTTTGGAGACCGAATCGGATGGATCTCCCTTAGCGGACTTGAGAAAAAAGGCATTATTGGCCTTTACAAGAGCTCTTACAAGTTCTTCAAGTCGGATTTCTTCAAAATCCGACCTACTGACGGGAATGAATCTGCCTTCTTTGACACTGATGGGAAACCTAAATTTCCCTTTTACTGGCAACCACACCCGTCGAAATTTCGCGGGTTTGACATCGGTTGTATGACTGTTCAAGAGCAAGCCGATGTTGAGGCTCTTAAACTTCACCCTCGGCCACTGCCTTGTGGTAAACTTTTAAAACTGCTGACCTCTTCCACTCGGCGGGCCGACTTCGATTGTAAGTAGCCATTCTGTATTTATAAAACTTTACCACATACTTGTTATAATCTGACTGATTTCTTTCTTGTAGTGATAATGGGCAAATTCAATTACAAGGCACTGATTAAAAAGTCGGCTCACCTAGCCGGTGGTTCGGCTCCTGCTGCCGATGTAAAGGGGAAGAAAAAGAAAGTTGTTGAGGCTTCGGATCGCAGCCCACGCCTTCTCAAAAGGGCTCGACCAGATGGCCAGACCGAGGTTCGAAGAAGTACTTCCCCCTTCCCGGTGGCTGAAGAGGGTCCTGCTGTTGAGAGGAGAATTGGCAAAGGTCCAATAGTGGCCGATTCTTCCTTGGATACAAAGTGGTACAACGGCAACTGTAACCCGGGTTACGGCTCGCTTTGGAGTAATGATTGTAACCTTGGTCCCCTCATTGATGGCCAAGTACTCAAGCCCGCCGATGCTCGGCTTTTGCTGGAGCAAGGACCTGATGAGAGTATGGAGGCCGCTGCTGCTTATGCTCTGCGTATTGCTTCCATTACTCGTTTTTGGAGTCGGCGACTCTCCGAGAATACAAAAAAGATGGAAGTGATGAGGGCCGATGCTGCTCGTGCTCTGCGGGTTCGCGACGAATTATCTCAGGCCATTTCCAAGTGCAAAGAACAAGGCCGAGTTATCGGCCAGCTGAAGGCCCGGCAAGCCGAGCTCGAGAAAGTTCAGGCTGCTCTTCAGTCCAAGCTTGACAAGGAGAAGACAGAGAAAACCAACGTTCAAAAAACCGCAGAAGACTCCCGTGTCGCCTTGACACAGGATCAAGAGTCTTTGGAGGCTGAAAAGGAGGTCAACTGCAAGCTTCAAGCCGACTTAGACGAAGCTCTGGACAGCATCATGCGGGAGCATGTCAAAGGGTTTTCTCGTGCTGTGAAGCAGCTTGAGCGCTTCAACCCTGATGCTGACTTCTCCCAAGCTGATGTGGACAAGGACTTCAACAAAGACGGAGTCTGGGTTCCGTTGTCCGAGCTTGAGGATGAAGAAGAGGAAGAGCAAGAGGGAGAAGCTGAGGAGCAAGTTGCCGAGGAGGGAGGATTTAACGGAGGTGGCAGGGTTACACCTGATCCAACCTTGGGTGCTTCTTCACCTAATGACGATGTCTCCACTTCGGCTCCTACTGAAACAGTTGCTCATGGGAATGCCCATGAGTAACTTAGAAAATTTGTTGTATTCTGCTTCTTGGGCTGTGCCCTTTTTTGTACTGGGCTTCTGTCCCTTAAGTAGTGAAATTTTGCAGCTCTTGCCTTCATATTGCAACTTCTTGTTTTTTTTTGCTTACTTGGAAAAATCTCCAAGTTTTTCTTTCTCAGCTCGGATATTTACCCTTAGCTTTTTACTGCGTTTCAAAGTTTTTTACCGGGTGAAGCTCGGTTTTTCCAACTTCGTTAGTTTTGCGGGTGGCCTTTTTTGAGCCTATAAGCTCGGCCTTCTTTTTTTTTTTTTTTTTTTTTGCGTTGCTTTTTTAGGCTCGGCATTTCGACCTTATTCGGTCGAGTTTAGCTCTGTTAACCTTTTTAAGCTTATGCTTGTACCTTTTTTGGCCTGGCATTTCGACCTCAACTCGGTCGATTTCAGCTCGGTCGACCCCTTTAGGTTGTCTTTACCTTTGGGTCCGGCATTTCGACCTCAACTCAGTCGATTTCAGCTCGGTCAACCCTTTTAGGCTTTTGACTATACCTTTGGGTCCTGCATTTCGACCTCAACCCGATTTCAGCTCGGTCAACCCTTTTAGGCTTTTGATTGTACCTTTGGGTCCGGCATTTCGACCTCAACTCGGTTAATTTCAGCTCGGTCAACCCTTTTAGGTTTTTTATTTTAAAATGTAAAACAAGTGAATTTTTAGTCCTGTAACAAATACATGTAACTGAAACGGACTTTATTCATTCATTTTCTCAGGCAAGCCTCATTAAAACCTTCCCGGCCAAAACCTCATGGGAAAAAGACCAGGGTAGGAAAAAGAGTACATTACCTAGATTTACATTAGTCAACTAAAATAAAACTTAAGATGAGAAGTGTTCCAAGTTCTTGGAACAGCCTTCCCAGACAACTCTTCTAGCCTATAAGCACCATTTCCAAGACTTTCAACTATTCTGAATGGGCCAGACCAGTTTGCTGTGAGCTTGCCCTCTTTGGAGTCCTTTCTTGCATCATTTTACAATCTTAGTACCAGATCTCCTTGAACAAACTCTCTTGGTCGCAACTTTGAGTTGTACTTCTGAGTTGCTTTCTGCTTGCACAGTTCTTCCCTGATCTTTGCTTCATCTCGGACTTCTTCAACCATGTCAAGCTCAACTCGGATCTCTTCTTCATTTTTGCTCTGGTCATGATGCTGCCTTCTGAACGAAAGTTCGCCGAGCTCAACCGGAATCATTGCATCAGTTCCATAGGTTAGCTTGAATGGCGTTTCTCCAGTTGATGACTGTGGTGAGCAATGATAAGACCAGAGGATGCTCGATAATTCTTCAGCCCATGCTCCTTTTGATTGGCCCAACCTTTTCTTGAGCTCGTTCAAAATGACTTTGTTAGCTGCCTCTGCCTGACCATTTGTTTGTGGATGCTCAACCGAGGTCACCTTATGTTTGATTCCGAGGTTGGAGTAGAATTCTTTAAGTCCTTTATCAGTGAATTGCTTTCCATTGTCAGTGACAATTGCATAAGGTAGGCCATGTCTACATATGATGTTTTTCCACACAAAACTCTGAACCTTTTTAGCTGTTATAGTAGCTAATGGCTCGGCTTCAATCCATTTAGTAAAGTAATCCACTGCTACTAGCAAGAACTTCACTTGGCCTTTAGCAATAGGGAAAGGACCCACAATGTCCATCCCCCACATAGTGAAGGGCCAAGGTGACACCATGGAATGGAGCTCTTCTCTTGGGACTCATGCTACATTAGCAAATTTCTGACAAGGGTCACATTTATTAGTCCAGGCAGCACAATCTGATCTCATGGTTGGCCAATAGAAGCCTGCTCGCAGAACCTGAACTGCTAAGGATCGGCCACCGTAATGCATTCCACATATCCCTCTATGCATCTCGTCCATTACATACTCGGATTGTTCCTTTGTTATGCATTTCAATAAAGGCATGGAAAATCCTCTTCTGTACAGCTCTCCATCTCGGATAGTGTAATGACAAGACTTCAGACGAATTTTCTTTGCTTCTTTGGGATCAGCAGGTAACTTGTCCGAGGTCAGGAATTCCCATAATGGCATCATCCAGTCTCGATCATAGTGCTCGGTTATCAATACCTCGGCACTTTTTATGCTCGGTTCAGGGAGATTTTCCTGAATGAAAGTTCTTAGCTGGCCAGTTTTCTTGGTGCTAGCCAACTTGGACAACAGGTAGGCCCTAGCATTTTCCTCCCGAGGTATATGCTCAATAGTGAAGTTGTCAAACTCTGAAATTAAACTATTGACTTTGCACAAATACCTGGTTAATTCCTTTGTTTGGTACTCCCCCGAGACTTGTCCTGTTACAAGCTGTGAGTCACTTCGGCACTTCAATCCTTTGACTCCAACTTCTCTAGCTAATATCAGCCCGGCAATAAGAGCTTCATATTCTGCTTGGTTGTTGGATGCATTGAACCCAAACTTCAAGGACTGCTCCAGGATAAGGTTATCTGGACCCTCGAGAATTATCCCGGTCCCGCTTCCTTTTAAATTTGATGAGCCATCAACATACAGAAGCCAATTAATGGGTTCAGGACTCGGCTTTGAAGAGAGCTCGGCAATGAAGTCAAAAAGGTATTGGGCCTTCATTGGTCCCCTCGGTTCATACTGTAGGCCAAACTCTGACAGTTCTACCGACCAGGCTATCATTCGTCCTGCCAGATCGGGCTTTCGAAGCACTTGCTTAATTGGATGATCTGTTTTGACTATGACTTGGTGCGACTGGAAATAAGGTCTTAGCCTCCGAGCTGCCATTACCAAAGCGAGGGCAAGCTTTTCAATTACTTGATACCGTGTCTCTGCATCTTTCAAGATTCTACTAATGTAATACACTGGCATTTGCTGCTTCTTCTCTTCTTGGATGATTACTGCGCTGATTGCGTAATCATTGACAGATAAGTACAAATATAGATCTTTACCGAGCTCTGGCCGAGTTAGAATCGGAGGCGAGGCTAGAAACAATTTCAATTCTTCAAAAGCCTTTTCACACTCCTCGATCCAAACAAACTCCTTGGGTTTCTTCAAGAGTTGGAAAAAGGGTCTAGCCTTTTCGGCTGATTTGGGGAGGAACCGAGATAAGGAAGCTAAACGGCCTGACAGCCTCTGTATTTCTTTCAGAGTTTGCGGACTCCGCATTTCATTGACAGCCTTACATTTATCTGGATTGGCCTCAATCCCTCCGTGTGTTAGCATGTACCCCAAGAACTTTCCTCCTTGTGCTCCGAAAGAACATTTTTCTGGGTTTAACCTCATGTTGTACTTTTTGAGTTGGCCAAAGATTTCCTCCAAGTCAGCAGGGTGTTGCTTTGGGTCATCAGACTTTACTACCATATCATCAACATAAACCTCTAAGTTTTTTCCGATCTGATTGAGAAATACTTTGTCCATGAGCCTCTGGTATGTTGCACCAGCATTTTTTAAACCGAAGGGCATTACCCGGTAGCAGTAGTTTGCCCCCTCGGTCATAAACGCCGTTTTCTCTTCATCTGGTGGATGCATTCTTATCTGGTTGTAACCCGAGTACGCATCCAAGAAAGTTAAGACTCTGTAACCCGATGCTCCATCTACCAATCTGTCAATGTTTGGAAGGGGATAAGAATCTTTTGGACATCTTATTGAGATCGGTATAGTCAGTACACATTCTCCACTTGCCATTGGCCTTCTTTACCAACACAACGTTGGCTAGCCAAGTAGTATACTTCACTTCTCTGATAAAATTGGCTTTCATCAATTTTGCAGTCTCCTCGGCTACTGCCTTTCTTCTTTCCTCGCCGAGCTTCCTTTTCTTTTGGGCCACGGGCTTGGCCTCGGGACATATAGATAGCCTGTGGCACAGAAAATTGGGGTCTATGCCAGGCATATCCGATGTCTTCCAAGCAAACAGGTCGGCATTCTTTTTCAACACTGTTTGTATCTGTTGTTTCAGTGAGGGATCGAGCTGACAGCCGATGTTTGTGCACTGACCGGCCTGGGCTCCCAATTGAAATTTTTCCAAAGACTCTTTAGGTTCTGCTCTGGATTCATACATTTCTATCCTTGGATCCAATTCAAACATGTCATCTGATCTTACCGAGCTAACTGAACTGACCGAGCTTACCACTTCTGCTTTATGATCCTTAGCATTTTCTGTGATATCCGGCTCCCGAGTTACCTTCAAACTATCTGCGTAACACTGTCTGGCCATCCTCTGGTCAGCTCGTGCTGCAACTATCTCACCCGAATCAGCTGGAAATGTCATGGTGAGGTGAGGTGTGGAGACAATTGCTCCGAGCTCATTCAGAGTTGGTTTTCCAATGAGAATGTTGTATGAAGTGTTGGCACCCACAATGACATATCTGACAGATATGGTCAGGGCAAGCTTGCCCTCACCAAATGTTGTCAAGAGCTCTGTATAACCTCGAGTCTTGACCTGTTCTCCGGCGAACCCGACTAGCTTGTCCTCCTGTTCTTTTATCAATTTTCTGGAATTCCAAGCTTTTTAAAGGTTGCCAAGTACAAAATGTCAGCCGAGCTACCCTGATCAACAAGTGTGCGTTTGACTGAGTAATTGGCTACTTCAACTGTTATTACCATTGGATCATCTTGATTAGGATCTAATCCTTGGAAGTCATCATCTGAGGAAGTAATTGGTGGTCTCGGCCTTGTGGATTTTCTAGAAACCGAGTTGACAGATCGGATGGCCTTTATGTGACGTCTCCGAGCTGAACTCGTTGTGCCTCCTCCTGCGAAACCTCCCGAGATGGTATTAATGACTCCTCTGATGCCAACCTCTGCCTCATCATTAGGTGGTCTCTGGCTGTTATCCCGATCTCCGTTCTGATTATTACCTCGCTGATTCTCATCTCGGTTACGATTGTCATAACCCCGTCTTCTTTGCCGTCGGTCAGCTCTCCGCCACCATCACCCTCTCGGTTAACGAACCGGTCAAGTCGGCCTGCCTGTACCAATTCTTCAATTTTATCCTGGGCTGTTTTGCAGTCTTCAGTTGAGTGGCCATAGTTTTGATGCCACTTGCACTCCTTACTTCTGTCAGCTTGAGCAGGAGTTTTGGATGGCCTCGGCAATGTGAGCAACTCGGTATTGCACACTTCTTGGAGAATAGCGGCTTTGGATCGGTTCAGTGGAGTGTAAGACTGGTGTTGGGGTTGGGATTGCCTTTCCGAAAATCCTCTGTCGTTACTTTTGAAAGCCTTCGGTGGATTGGCTCCTTTATCTCTTTCTTTGCTTGAGCTTATGCTTTTTTCTTCAAAACTTCTTTTTTCGGATTCTACCATCTCTTCTGAGTTCATGAACCCTGTGGCCTTTTCCTGAAGTTCTTCAAAATCTCTCGGTGGCTTCCGAGATAAATATTCAAAGAACAGCCCTAGCCTCAAACCATTCATAACGGTATGAAGGCAGAGTTCCGAGCTCATATTGGGGATTAAAACCTGTTGAGCGCTAAAGCGAGCCATGTAATCCCTAAGTGATTCATTTTTCTCCTGCCTAAAATTCACAAGTGAGACCGAGTACTTTTTATGCCTTCGACTTGCTGCGAATTGTGCAGTGAACTTTGTAACCAACATTTCAAAAGAATCCACTGACCGAGGTGGAAGATTCGTGAGCCAAGTCAAGGCAGGTCCCTGCAAAGTGGTTGGAAAGATCTTGCACATGATGGCTTCTGAATCGGTCACCAAGTAAATAGATGAAACGAAAGATTCTACATGTTCTGTTGGATCAGTAGTGCCATTATACTTATCAATATTGAGAGATTTAAAATGCCGAGGTATGATCACCTCGTCAATGGCATCCGTGAAAAGTAATCTCGATCGTCTGTCTCTTGCCCTCTCTCTCTGAGTGATCTCCTCAGTACGAGATCTGACCCCTGAGGCCTCGGGCCCGAGCCTGGTTCTGGAAGGTCGGCTTGTGTCATCACGATAAGGTACATAAGTGGGGTCTCTTTGTCTGTCCTCCGAGTTCTCACCAGCCTTTGGTACTCCGTACGAATCTCCTCGTTCTCCTGACGCAACTGTCTCAATTGTGCCATGATCTCTCCCAGTTGCGGATTACCTTCATCGAAGGGAGGAGGTGGGGGGTTGTTATGATTAGAGTTTGATTCCTCAACATGATTTGCACTGTGGGTCCCTCCTTTCGATCCGTTCCGTGTAGTCACGATTAGATCTTCTTATGGAACCGGGGAAAGTTTTTCCTCGGCCCCACGGTGGGCGCCAAATGTTCCTGCCGAGATCCGAGTTGCCGGAATCTCGCCGTAAACGTCAAACCAAGGGTGAACGTTGAGGTTGTTTTTAGACCGTGGCTTGACAGAATATTTATGTTCCGGTCCTACGTATCCCAATGGGAATCAAAGCCAAACGTAGTTCTGTGTTCAACCCTTGATCGCGTGGTGCATCAATCTCTTAATCTTGTATCTGAAGTACTCCGGTGGGCAAGGACCTATGGACAGTCTCTTGATTACAACCGGGACCTCTAATACGCTTAAGAGAGAACACCAAGCGCTAGTGAAAAGTTAAAGTGTCTTCCCTCTTCGACTCTTCCTCCTTTTATAGAGGAGGAGAGGAGTAGACCGATCCTATTTTCTAGGATCTAGTTTATCTCTTATCACTTATCACTTATCTCTTTTAGCTCAACTCCCATCTCTTTCACTGATAAGAGTTATCTCTTATCTAAAGTAAGGTTGTTAGCTGAGTTTTAGATAAGTGTATCGTTAAAATAGTTATGCTTCCGAGCTCGGCGGCCGAGCTTACCACCTCGGCCAGTACAATTATGGAGGTGGTTTATTCAACAAATGTTTAAAGTCTAAGGCATCTTCGAAGGAAGAAAATTTTAGATCTCAAAATTTAATCTTTAATCTTAAAAGTATAATTTTAGATGCCTACATTCTTGAACGGAATACCAAAGGTTTGAAGTTGACACAGGCAAACACAAGAAGGGGGGGTTGAATTGTGTTTGTTAATATTTTTCGAAAACAACCTTTTCAAAAAGATTTTCTCACACAAAAATAAGGAGGCAGAATAAAGCACACAGAAAGGAGTCTTTTGAAGGATTAACAAATTCAAGTTCAAATCCCCACAGTTAGTATAAACACGTAAAACCAAAGAGATCAGGGATTAGAAGATTTACACAAGGTATTTTATCCTGGTTCACTCTCTTCCAACCAAGAGCTACGTCCAGTCCCTTCTACCTGAAGGATTTTTCCACTATTTTCAAATAGATTACACCAAGTATTCAACACCTCTCCAGGCTCACAAGTATTTCTTTCTTACCAAGCCTCTTCAGGCTCTACCTCTAATAAATAGTTTTGATTTCTTTGATCTTCTAACTCACTATATGTGAGAATGTGAAAGTTTAAGATCAGATGAATATTATAGCAATATTCAAACTATAATATTACAGACTTTTGCTTTTTGAATGAATAAGAAAAATATTTGCTTCGCAAGAGATTTCTTGAGATTTCTTTGTATGCGCAAGAGAGTCCTTTCTTCAAAAGCTTTAGTCTTCTATTTATAGGGTCCTTGATCTTCTCTTCAGAATCATCAACGGTTGTATTTGAAATTCCCGTTTAGTAATAGAGTCAACCTAGTAAATATCCGTTGAGACTCAGCTGGCTCGAGGCCTTTGTACTGTGAGACAAATTCTTGCATGTAAAAGCACACCTCTGAGCAAAAGCAGCTTGAAAAACAGTTTTGCCTCCTTTGTACAAGTTCCAACTATATCAGCGTAAAAGGTGACAGGGTACACAACGTTTTGCATTGTACTATTCTGCTTTTTGCAAGTCCTTATTTGTACTATGTCTCTCTCAAAGAAACAAGGCAATAAGATAGAAAAAGAGAAGAACCATTATAAATAAAATGAATATCAATCATAAGAAATAAATTCGCTTTGGTTCAGATTGGTATAACTGCTTAAAATTCTTCGTCCAACAAACGAAAGCAAAGGCAAGGAAAGTAAGGAGAGTTTTAAGCTCCGTCCACTGACGTGGCAACCAAAACTTCGTCTACTTAAAACATCGGTCTTGCCAGAACTTGAGACATTTGAAATCTCCGTCCAGTGACGTGGCAATAGAAAACTAAGATTATTATTTGATAGAAGCTCACGTCTATACAAACAGAAATTCTCCGTCTACTGAAAACATTTAAGCGCTCGTCTACTGAAAACATTTAAGCGCTCGTCTACTGAAAACATTTAAGCGCTCGTCTACTGACGTGGCACTTGAGTTTAAAGGAGATCCTTGATAGAGTGGACTCGACCACTCTTTCAATATAAAATATTCAATATAAAGTATGTGGACGCGGATTTGCAAAGAGAATAGATTTAACATTTTAACTTATAAGAACAGATAATTCTTTAAGACTAAAGGCACTTGTTAGATTCAAAGCATTAACACTTTGCTACACAATTTAATTCTCATTGTTAACATCAAAACCTAGAGATTATTTAATCCAAATTATTTTGGTTCCAACAATCTCCCCCTTTTTGATGATGACAAAAACTAATTAAATTTATTTTGCAAAGTTTAAGAGAGCTTACAAGGCTCCCCCTAAGACAAAGCAGACATCAGATAAAAGCAGTTAAGGCAGAATAAGCTAAGTCTTATTTGCAATATAATTTTGGTTAACAGATCAAGATAGCAGCCTATAAAACATTTAGAATTCAAAGCATTATCGAGGCAAGGTCATGAAAAGAATGTCAAGGCATAGTAACAGCAAGATGAATATATATTTATGCATATGCAGACAACTATGTACTTTTAAAAAAAAATCTCTGTATAATAAAATTTAATCTTTCCTTTCTCCCCCTATTTTGTCATAAGACAAAAAGGTAAAAGGGAGTGGACCATCATCGTCAGCAAACAAAAAAAGGATAAAAGAAACAGAGAAGAAAAAGTTTTTAGTTGGAAGGAGGTGGTGGAGGAGGTGGTTGGTTAGGCTGTGGATTTTGATTCCTCTGAAACTCCAAGATCAGAGCCAGCATTTGATTCATCACTGCATTTGTAGGGGCCAGAGAGTCTTGAACTTGCTTCTGCACCCTTTCTTCAAGCTGTTGAGCCATCTGCTCAGTCTTTTCCTCAACTATCTTGCCAACCTTATCATCAACAATTTTTCCAATGATGTCTTCAAGATTGGGTGGCAAGGTAAGTTGTCTTGAGCTCTCAGCAGTGTCAGAGACAGTGTCTTGAGCCTGGGCTGCTGTTCTGACCATAGCAAGAGCTAATGGTTGAGAAGAAGTCTTAGCAGACTCAGCTCCTTGCTTAGAGACACCATCCTCAGCAGACTGCTTAGCCTGTGCAGATGGAGGTTCAACTGAAGTAGGCTGAGAAGACAGTTGCTCATCAAGTTCAGGGCCTTCTACAATCAATTCTTGGGCTGCCTGGTCTGAGGAAGATGTTGCTGGAGGTGCAGTGGCAACTATAACAGGTTTCTGAGGTAAATCCTTTGCCCAGTGGATAGGAATAATTTCCTCCACATCCCTGCTGGTAATAGGAAGTCCCCACAGATCTTTGTAGATCATGTGCCTTACTCTGGATAGGCCACATTTTCCTCTGTACTTAGGAATTTCTTTCTTCTCTTCTTGAGTCAAACCAGAAGAAGAAGCTTCCCTGGTGCAGTGGATGATGTGAGACAACCAGAAGTCTGCAGCCTTCATCTCTCCAATTTTCTGCACATCCTCCATATATAGATAGAAGTCAAGCTCGGAGGGATCAAAGAGTTCCTGAGACAAGTCCAGCATGGCAGAGTGAGCTTCAGGCATGACTCCCTTACTTCTTTTGCGCCTCATGTCTTTGTCCTTGTTGAGGTCTATCATGCCAAGCCTTGGACAGATGGGGTAGGGAGCAATGCCTACTCGAGTTTCCTTATTGTGTCTCAGCCATGTAATAGGAACCCAACGTGCAGCTCTTTCAATCTGGAAGTAGCTGAACTCCCACTTCAGAATGTTATAAATCAGTTGATTTGCGAAGGGGTCTGAAGCACTTCCATAGATGCTGGGATGCTCAAATTTCATCCATTTTGTATTTGCATCCAGAATAATTGGAATGTGCCCAGATGATCGAGCTCTCTTCTCAGGTAAAGTAGGCAGATGGTTCCTTTTGGGATCAGTTTCCCATACAGGAATGATGTGCCTTGCTACTCCGGCAGTGTGAGGGATCAAAGGTGGGGTTTTTTGTAGGTTGGGGTAAATTTTCCTTTGGGGAAAGCGATTGAGGGGTAGATGGGTTAGGAGAGGGCCATGTTGGTTGTGCATCTCGGAGGGAAAGGGGCCTTTAGGAGGCTGAGAGTTTGGGTATTTTGTGGTCCATGGATACTCCTCATAGGGTTCAAAGTCATAATCTGGATGGGAGTACCACCTTGTTAAAGGAATTTCAAGGTTAATTTCAGGGTCAGGTTGGTGAGTATGGAACAGAATTTTCCAATTCCTCTTGACCTGAGCCCAGTTCTCGGACTTATTGGCAAAAATGGTGGATGGGGGAATAATTGGTGGAAAGAGTTTTCTTAGTTGTTTAGGAAAGGGGGCACCTCTGCAAATTCCATCATCCTCTTGATGAAACCAAGGATCTGAGTCAGGAATTATGGGTGGAAAGAGGGTTTTGAGTGGTGTAGGTTGAGGTGTGGTTAATAGAGTTGGGCTATTATGTGGTGAAGATGGTTTTGAGGTTTGGTCAGGTTGTTCTCTTTGTGGTGAGGGTTGGGGTGTGGGTAAATAAGGTCTATATACATTATCAAAAAAATCTACACTCGGAGTAGGGGCATCATCACTCACAGCATTAGTAGGAACATCAGAAGATGTGTTTACCTCAGAGGCTGCAAAGGTTCTTGCTTTCCTTGCAGGTTGCCTCCTCTTGGTAGGCACAACAGCATCAGCAGCATCAACAGCAACAGCTGCTTTCCTCTTTAAGACTGTTCCCAGAGGAACATTGTCATCTTCATCATCATCTTGAGGCAGAACCAGCTTTCTAGCTCTCTTGGGAGCAGGTCGAGGAATAGGTTGAGGAGCCTCATTCCCAGGCTCATTGATAACAATGCCTCTGGTAGGCCTTCTAGGAGTAGGCTTCCTGACAGCCACAGTTTTCCTTTTAGTTCCTCTCTTGAGACCAAGAATAGCTGCATTGTTGGCCTCAACTGCTTCTTCCTTAATCTTCATTTTCTCTTCTTGCTTTGACATTTCAACAAGTTTGTATGTGTCAAGATGCATGCTACTTAGATTGCTCTTTCTAAAAATGGCAGCTTGCATCCCCTTCGAACGAAAGATCTTGTCTTGTTCTTCTTGAGGCTTTGCATCTAAGTAATCATACAAGCCTTGCTGCTTGAAGACTTTTGATAGAAGATGAGAGAAGGTGATGTGGGAGGCGGTTTCTCTGTTTACAATGGCATCCTTGAAGTGATGAAACAGGATCCATGGAAGGTTTATCTTAGTCTCATAGACCAAGTTGCAGAGACAGAACTTGTGAAGGGCAGAAAGGTTGTCCTTAGACCCTGCCTTGTGAAGCACTGCCTTGTTCAGAATCTGATGAAGAATCCTGATGTGATCCTTCATTTCAGATGACTTCCATGAGTGAGTCCTCACTGTGTCTTCTCGCATCAGTGTAACCGCAATGGTTTCTATACCACCAAGATCTTCTTCCCAGTTTTCTGTCATGATTAAACCCTCTTGGGCACAAACGATTGCATCAGAAATGGTCTTCTCAGAGACAGTTATCTTCTTACCTTGAACAAACCCTACTACCTCAGTTTTAGTAATCGTTGGTTTCCTCCAGAAATCCCTTATTAAGTCTGGATAAATCGAGACCTTTTCCAGAAACAAACCATCCCAACCAGCAGCGTTGATGTACTTGCTAACATCCAAGTTATACTCACACAGAATTTCAAAGTTGAAATGATGTTCAGCAGCGATATTAATGATGTCAGTAACATAGGCAGGCTCGGGAGTTGAGGTTGAAGCCATTGTTGAGTTCTTGAGTACAGGTTAAGGTTTGAAGAAGGAGAGTTTGAAAATTTTTAGAGAGAAGATATCAAAGATGAAGAGTAGCGAAAGGTTTTTCAGAGGGAAAGGAGTTACCTTTAAAGAGTTTTCGAATACCAACAGTTTTCAAAAAGAAAAGATTGATTAGACAAGACTTTAGTGAAAAAACGGCGTTGGTATTTTGGGACCGTAAAAAGTCACGATGGGATTGATGGAAGTCGCTGACTCAGCAAGGAAATGATAAACAAACAAACGTTTTAAGATAACTGAGTTCAGATATATAAAGATGCAAATACTTTAAAAACAAATGTATGTAAGGTTGGGTCCACAAAAGATTGAGGGTGGACGCAAAAAAAATATGTAGTGGACGCGGCACACCAACAGTAGTGGACGCGTATACTACACGCGCTCTGGACGCCAAAAACCAGTGGACGCGCAGAAAAGACATGCAATCAATACATATACCATATTAAACCACATACAACATGTTAAGATGTTTTCTAATAAAAATAAATCTGTCCTCAGCAAGAGGTTTAGTAAAGATATCTGCCCATTGATGGTCAGTATCTACAAATTGAACATCAAAAACACCTTTTTGCACATAGTCTCTGATAAAATGATGTTTGATTTCTATATGCTTAGCCCTAGAATGAAGAATTGGATTCTTAGACAGATTAATTGCAGCAGTATTATCACACATTAGTGGAATACTACTTACAAACACATTGTAGTCCTCCAATTGGTGTTTGATCCAGAGAAGTTGTGAGCAGCAGTTTGCAGCTGATATATATTCTGCTTCAGCAGTTGATAGAGCAATGGTACTCTGTCTTTTGCTTGACCACGATACTAGATTAGCTCCAATGAAATGACATCCCCCGCTGGTGCTTTTTCTTTCAATTCTATCTCCAGCATAGTCAGCATCACAAAAGCCAACTAATCTGTAATCTCCATCTTTCTTAAAGCACAGACCAAGATTAGTAGTACCTTTTAAATATCTAAAGATTCTTTTAACTGCTGATAAGTGAGATTCTCTAGGATCAGATTGAAAACGAGCACACAAGCAAACACTGAACATTATATCAGGCCTAGAAGCAGTTAGATATAAGAGAGATCCAATCATACCTCTGTATACCTTCTGATCTACCTTTTTCTCTTTATCATCTTTGTTCAGTGTGGACGTGGGATGCATAGGTGTGTTCATAGGTTTGCAATCATCCATCTTAAACTTTTTGAGTAGTTCCTTTGAGTACTTAGTTTGATGGATGAACACCCCGTCCATAGATTGTTTGACTTGAAGTCCAAGGAAGAATTTGAGTTCTCCCATCATGCTCATTTCAAACTCTTTCTGCATTAGCTTTGAGAATTCTTTGCACAAAGATTCATTAGTAGCACCAAATATAATATCATCTACATAGATCTGTACTACTATGAAGTTGGATTTAATTGATTTTCTAAACAAGGTTGTATCAACCTTTCCTCTAACAAAACCATTATCCATTAGAAAAGAACTTAGCCTATCATACCAAGCTCTTGGGGCTTGTTTTAGGCCGTATAAAGCTTTCTTAAGCTTGTATACATGTTCAGGTTGGGTTTCACTCTCAAAACCCGGAGGTTGCATAACATAAACTTCTTCATTGATAAAACCATTTAAAAAAGCACTTTTTACATCCATTTGAAAGAGCATAATATTATGATGTGAAGCAAATGAGAGTAAAATTCTGATTGCTTCCAATCTTGCAACAGGTGCAAAGGTTTCAGTATAGTCTATACCTTCTTCCTGAGAATAACCTTGTGTAACCAATCTTGCTTTATTTCTTATAACCTTACCATTTTCGTCAAGCTTGTTTCTGTAAACCCATTTTGTTCCTATAACAGATTTATTCTTAGGTAGGGTTACCAGAGTCCAAACTTCATTCCTCTCGAACTGATTTAGCTCTTCTTGCATTGCTAAAATCCAACCATTGTCCAGCAAAGCCTCGTCTACAGTCTTTGGTTCCAATTCAGAGACCAATGCAGAGTCTTCTTGCTCTCTGAAGGTTGATCTGGTTCTTAGCTTATCGCTTGGATTTCCTATGATTTGATCCGGTGGATGATAATTCTTGAAATGCCAAGTTCTCTGAGCATTGTCTTGTTGAGAGGTGGATGCTTCTGGTTGATGAGAAGGGTCTTCAACTGGATCATCAGTTTTAACTTCTTTTGTTTCTCCTGAGATGTCTAAGTTAAGATCTGCAAAACTTTCATCTAGCTCTGATAGTTTCTTATCAGGCTGTTTGTCATCAAATCTAACATGTATAGATTCTTCTACTATTAAAGTTCTTGAGTTGTACACTCTAAATCCTTTTGAGGTTTCAGAAAATCCTAGTAGAATTCCATTGTCTACCTTTGCATCAAATTTACCAAGTTGATCTTTTGTATTTAAAATATAACATTTACATCCAAAATGATGAAAATAAGATATGTTGGGTTTTCTGCCTTTCCACAATTCATAGGGAGTCTTACTCAGAATAGGTCTAATGTATATTTGTTCTGAATGTAGCAGGCAGTGTTCACAGCTTCAGCCCAGAAGTGCTTGGGGACAGAATTGTCATTGAGCATAGTCCTAGCCATCTCTTGAAGAGATCTGTTCTTTCTCTCTACCACACCATTTTGCTGTGGTGTTCTTGGTATTGAGAAGTTGTGTTGAATTCCATTTTCTTCACAAAACTCATTGAATGGCTCATTGACAAATTCTCCCCCATGGTCACTTCTAATTGAAGCTATACACATGCCTTTTTCATTCTGTACACGTTTGCAGAATACAGAAAAGACCTTGAAAGACTCATCTTTGTGAGCAAGGAACATAACCCATGTCCATCTAGTATAGTCATCTACAATGACTAGACCATATTTCTTACCACTGATAGAAGCAGTCCTTGTTGGACCAAAAAGATCAAGGTGTAGCAGTTCTAGTGGTCTCTTGGTACTTACAATATTCTTAGATTCAAAAGAACCTTTGACTTGTTTTCCCTTCTGACATGCATCACAGAGAGCATCAGATTTGTATTTAAGGTTTGGTAATCCTCTCACGAGGTTATGCTTATTTAGCTTTGAGATTAATCTCAAGCTTGCATGACCTAGCCTTTTATGCCAAATCCAACGTTCATCTTCAATGGACACTAAACACGAGACACTTTGATTTGAGAGGTCCTCCAAGTCAATTTTGTATAAATTGTTTTGCCTCTTAGCAGCGAATAAAATTGATCCATCATTTTTCTTGACATAACACATGTTCTTATTAAAAGAAACATCATATCCACTGTCACATAATTGACTTATGCTCAGTAGATTATGTTTTAAACCATTCACCAAAAGAACATTATCAATGGAGGGAAAAGGATGTTTACCGATTTTACCTATACCAGTGATCTTTCCTTTCTGATTTCCTCCAAATGTCACCCAGCCACCATCCTTATGTTTAAGGTCTTGGAACATATACTTTTCTCCCGTCATGTGACGTGAGCATCCACTGTCCAAGTACCAGGATGTTTGTTTCTTTCCTGTTGTTAAGCAGATCTGCAACAGGTATTATCTTGTTCTTAGGTACCCAAACTGACTTGGGTCCTTTCATGTTAGTTTTCTTTGGACGAGAATGTTTGGCATGCCTGTTATGTATGCATCTAGATGTAGAGTGCCCACTTTTTCCACACACTTTACAAAAGATGTTGGACGGGCCTGTTTTGGTTTTCGCATACCTAGCTGGAGCTTTTGAAGCTCTTTGCTGCATAGGTGGTTTTGACTTAATGTAAGATGCCTCATGCTTCTTATTGTCATAACCAAAGCCAGATTTATCAAAAGGTGACCTAGAGTACCTTAGGATAAGACTAAGCTTATCTGAGCCTCCTACCAATTTTGACAGAGAGTTTGTCAAGTATTTTACATCTTGTTTTAGTTTTGCAACTTCACAAGAATTGTCAGGCTCACATTCAGATTTGTCAGTTAGACTGACATTCTCTGATTTCAGCTTATCATTTTCTTGAAACAAACTTTGTTTTTCCATGCAGACTCTATCATATTCTTTGGTTAATTTTGCAAACTTCTTTTTAAGACTTTTGTATTCATGAGACAATATGGATGAGTTATGCAGTAATTCATCAAAGGCATTTTTGAGAGTTGAAGGTTCAGAATCTGTTACCTCATCATCATCAGTGTACTCATTCTCTGATGATGTGTCTGCCATGAGGCAAATGTTTGCCTCTTCCTCTGCTTCCTCTTCCTCATCTGATGAGGATAAGTCCAAGTCCTCCCATGTAGCCATTAAGCCCTTCTTTTTCTTGAAGAACTTCTTCTTTTCTTTTAGGTCAGGACAGTCAGCTTTGAAGTGGCCTGGCTTTTTGCACTCAAAGCACAAAGATGGACCTTTTTCTTTGGAGTCTGATTTCTCCTTAGAAAATTTCTTGTTGAATGGCTTTCTCTTGAAATTATTTTTTCTTCTCCACATATGTTGTATCTTTCTGGAGATGAAAGATAGTTCATCTTCATCTGATCCTTCATCACTGTCTGAAGGTTCAGTATCATCTGAAGACTCAGCAGCCTTGAGAACTTTTGAAGAACTTGCTTTCTTTGCCTTTAAAGCAATGGACTTTCCCTTTCTGGAATTATCTTCCTCATTTAGTTCAAGTTCATGAACTTTTAATGATCCTAGAAGTTCTTCCAGAGAGAGAGTATTCAGATTCTTAGCTTCTTGAATAGCAGTGACCTTCGGTCTCCATTGCTTGGAGAGACTTCTCAGAATCTTTCTGATATGATCTCTATTCTCATATACTTTTCCCAGAGATCTGAGACTGTTTGTTATTGTTTGAAATCTTCCAAACATCTGATCTATAGACTCATGATCAGTCATCTTGAAGAGTTCATACTGGTGAACCAGCATGCTTATCTTTGACTCCTTCACTTGTGATGAGCCTTCATGAGCGAGAGCCAGTGTATCCCAGATTTCTTTTGCTGTGTTGCAGCTGTGAACTTTATCATGTTCTGATCTGGTAATAGCACACATCAAGTAATGTTTGGCTTTGAGATTTAGTTGATGTTTAGCTTTTTGATCAACACTCCAATCTGCTCTAGCCAATATTGCTTGATTTTCGCCTCTTGGCTCAGAATAGCCATTCTCTATCAGTTCCCAGATGTCTAGGTTCTGTGCATCTAGGAAGGCCATCATTCTCTTCTTCCAATAGTCGTAATCTGTTCCATCAAAGAGTGGAGGTCTGTTGATAGCTTGTCCTTCTGCATCCATGGTGTTAGGATCGTACTTCCTCAGCACTTGTTAGATGCTCAACCCTTTCGAGGCTGAGCTCTGATACCAACTGAAGTTGACACAGGCAAACACAAGAAGGGGGGTTGAATTGTGTTTGTTAATATTTTTCGAAAACAGCCTTTTCAAAAAGATTTTCTCACACAAAAATAAGGAGGCAGAATAAAGCACACAGAAAGGAGTCTTTTGAAGGATTAACAAATTCAAGTTCAAATCCCCACAGTTAGTATAAACACGTAAAACCAAAGAGATCAGGGATTAGAAGATTTACACAAGGTGTTTTATCCTGGTTCACTCTCTTCCAACCAAGAGCTACGTCCAGTCCCTTCTACCTGAAGGATTTTTCCACTATTTTCAAATAGATTACACCAAGTATTCAACACCTCTCCAGGCTCACAAGTATTTCTTTCTTACCAAGCCTCTTCAGGCTCTACCTCTAATAAAGAGTTTTGATTTCTTTGATCTTCTAACTCACTATATGTGAGAATGTGAAAGTTTAAGATCAGATGAATATTATAGCAATATTCAAACTATAATATTACAGACTTTTGCTTTTTGAATGAATAAGAAAAATATTTGCTTCGCAAGAGATTTCTTGAGATTTCTTTGTATGCGCAAGAGAGTCCTTTCTTCAAAAGCTTTAGTCTTCTATTTATAGGGTCCTTGATCTTCTCTTCAGAATCATCAACGGTTGTATTTGAAATTCCCGTTTAGTAATAGAGTCAACCTAGTAAATATCCGTTGAGACTCAGCTGGCTCGAGGCCTTTGTACTGTGAGACAAATTCTTGCATGTAAAAGCACACCTCTGAGCAAAAGCAGCTTGAAAAACAGTTTTGCCTCCTTTGTACAAGTTCCAACTATATCAGCGTAAAAGGTGACAGGGTACACAACGTTTTGCATTGTACTATTCTGCTTTTTGCAAGTCCTTATTTGTACTATGTCTCTCTCAAAGAAACAAGGCAATAAGATAGAAAAAGAGAAGAACCATTATAAATAAAATGAATATCAATCATAAGAAATAAATTCGCTTTGGTTCAGATTGGTATAACTGCTTAAAATTCTTCGTCCAACAAACGAAAGCAAAGGCAAGGAAAGTAAGGAGAGTTTTAAGCTCCGTCCACTGACGTGGCAACCAAAACTTCGTCTACTTAAAACATCGGTCTTGCCAGAACTTGAGACATTTGAAATCTCCGTCCAGTGACGTGGCAATAGAAAACTAAGATTATTATTTGATAGAAGCTCACGTCTATACAAACAGAAATTCTCCGTCTACTGAAAACATTTAAGCGCTCGTCTACTGAAAACATTTAAGCGCTCGTCTACTGACGTGGCACTTGAGTTTAAAGGAGATCCTTGATAGAGTGGACTCGACCACTCTTTCAATATAAAATATTCAATATAAAGTATGTGGACGCGGATTTGCAAAGAGAATAGATTTAACATTTTAACTTATAAGAACAGATAATTCTTTAAGACTAAAGGCACTTGTTAGATTCAAAGCATTAACACTTTGCTACACAATTTAATTCTCATTGTTAACATCAAAACCTAGAGATTATTTAATCCAAATTATTTTGGTTCCAACAAGGTTGGGATCTATATCATCTCATATTATCAAGGATTCATACATAGATTTGAAAAATACTTGGATCCATTGTCGTTGATCACCAACTGATGAAGAATCTATGCGGCAATCAAACATGTACAAAGTGTAACATCATTGTTTTAGAACCTTAGATTATATGCTTGTTATGTATATTTAAGGGTTTGAAAGCTTGCTTTAGAGTTACGGGATCAGTTGGCTTCGGATCGAACGAACGCGTGAAATCGGCATTTCTGACCAGGCAGCACGCTCAAACTTGTAGAGACTCCACACTTAGCGTGGGAACACTTTGACGTGGAAGTCTTGGATGCTAGAGCGTTAGCTCTTGTCCTTGACGTGGCCAATGAAATAGACAACTATAAACACGAGAAAGGGGGTTGAAAACTTTTCGCACACAGAAGCTAAGTTCAGACATGTGACTTGTAACACCCCGTTTTTCGTAAGTGTTTTTACCAAGCTGGTTTATGAAGTTAGAAATGTTGGCTAAGGGCTTGGTGGGATTTTTGGCTTTAAAGTTCCTTTCTGGTAGATGAGCACGCCCGTGCTCATGATCCAGCACGCCCGTGCTTAATGTCAGAACCGTGTTTCTGATTTTAATTTGAGCACGCCCGTGCTCAACAATGAGCATGCCCGTGCTCACTGTGCGGATCGCATCTCGCTGAAGAGCACGACCGTGCTCAGGTCCGAGTTTTATATACGTGCACAGAACCGAGGGTTAACGTAATAACCCTATTTGTGACGGCTGCTGCTGCCTTGTTGTGGCCAGAACTCACCCTTTCCCTGTTTCCTCTTCTCCCAGTGCTATAATGGAGTTTTGGAGGCCGATTGGGAAGCCCTATGCATCTGTTTTGGTTTAGAGGCTTGTTTTGGGTGTGAGCTGCTTAAAGGGAAGGAACCGATTTGCTATTTAGGACGCTGATAGAGCTATCTTCAATCCAGGTATGGGGAGAAGGGTAGTGTTTACATGGGCTTGGGGCTAGTGTAAAGTAAAGGGGTTCCCATAACCCCGTTGTTATTTGGTATAATGATTGTATGATTTAAGGCTATGTTGATGATATATGTTTGGTTGGTTTATGATGATATGTTATATGCTTCATATTGCTGATAATTGACCTTAGGATTCATGGATTAAAAACCCTAGAAATTGGTTAAAATGCATGTTTCGGTTTCTGCCCAGAACAGTGCAGCCGTGCATTGAGCACGACCTTGCTGAACAGGGAGCACGACCGTGCTCCCAGTTTGAATTCTAGAAATTGGCCGCACGATTAGCACGGTCGTGCTGGACAAAGAGCACGACAGTGCTGCTGAGCATGACCATGCCCAATAGGAAGCACAACCGTGCTTCACTTAAATGGTAGCACGCCCTTGACGTGTTAAGCACGACCGTGTTGGGGTTTAAGCACGACTATGCTCACCCCTCCTGAACAGAATCATAATTAACGAACTTTAAGGGGTTTCAAACCCCATTTCCCCAATGATGATAAGATGATTTAGCTAATTAAAGATAAAGATTAGACAACTTGGCTAATGTTTACCAAAGATAATTAAGTTGATGAGATGGTGAGGTGTCGAGTTGATAAGTTGGTACCCATTGGGTACCGCAAGCTGATGAGTTATGCCTTGATGCTTTTTGGTCGAGGGAGCCTTGACCTCGCGGTTTGGGTCTAAGGTGTTGTTGTTGTACCTTGGTGGCCGAGAGTTTACCCCAAGTGTTATGGTAGATTCCGCTAAAGTCCTCAGGTAGATTCCGCGAGGCAAGTTGTTGTGGTAGATTCCGCTGTGGTCGATTTCGCTATTGTCTTCGATCGATTCCGTTGGAGTTATGGAGGTGGCGTTTGCCGTTGTTGTTGTGTTGCATACGCATTGCATCGGAGTTGTTGTTGAGGGATGTTCGACATAGGGGAGGTCATCCTAGAGTACGGCGATCTGCCCATCCACGGTTGGATTAGATTCTCCTTGCGCGTGACGAGGCATTCGTTAGTTTGATGCGTTGGCTATGCAAGGAGTAGATTCTCCGGCGTTGAGTAGATTCTCAATGTGGATATTTAACTCTGAAGTCGTCCATCCCGAGTTTAGTGGATCCACATGCGCATTGGTGGTTTAGCGGAGTAGGGTTATGTTGCACTGCATAGCATATTGTTATTATGATGATGATGTTTGATAAATTGTTGTTATGCTTGTTGTTTACTTTACTTCCTACCTCCTTGCTATTATGTTTGCATGATTCTTACTCCCTATGTTTGTTTGTTGTTGGCCTGATTGGCACCTTCCAGAGGATGACGAGCAGCCCGGAGAGGAGTGACTCTGAGGAGCCACCACTCATAGTTAGGGCTTGGTTTTATTTTAGTTAGATTATTTCAGTTGTATTCCGAGGTTATGTTTTCTGGAACGATTATACCAGCTCTGAGTTGTGACATCGGGGTTGGGTTATTTATTGGTTATGTTTTTATTTGTTTTTAAACTTGTTTTAATTTCCACGTTTGTGAACTAGTTCATGTGGGACTTTTCTACCCATGGACAAATGTTTTATTTTATTCAGTAAAATGCATGTTTTTCATTTAATTGTTTTTATATTAAATGCTTCATAACATGCGGGGTAGAAGGGTGTCACATTTAGTGGTATCAGAGCAGTTCGGCCCTGTCCGGACGTGGTATGAGTCTGTTGTGTGCCCTAGTTAGAATTGTCTATACTTGTTATAGATAATGATGCTTCACATTAGATTGCCTATCGCTTTTACCCGCTTAAGTTCAGTACTAAGAGTTGTTTTTGGCCATGTACAGGAACTAATGGCCGGTAGAGGACCCAACGATCAGGCGATTGCGGATGCATTGGCACTTCTAGCCAATGCTATCGGACAGGTCAACCATAACAACAATGATGGGCCAGCTGAGTTCCAGGGACTGGATAAGTTCCAGAGTCCAGAGGAACAACCCTCCGTCCTTCAAGGGAGCGTATGATCCAGAGGGAGCACTGTTGTGGCTGAGGGAGACAGAGAAGAGTGAAGTTGCAAAACTAAAACAAGATGTAACATATTTGACAGACACTCTGTCAAAGTTTGTAGGTGGATCAGATAAGCTCAGTCTTATTCTAAGGTACTCTAGGTCACCATATGATAAATCTGGCCTTGGTTATGACAAGGAGAAGCATGAGGCATCTCATAATAAGTCAAAACCACATATACAACATAGAGCTTCAAAAGCTCAAGCTAAATATGTTAAAGCCAAGCCGAGCCCGTCCAACACCTTTTGCAAAGTGTGTGGAAAAAGTAGGCATGCTACATACAAATGCATACATAATAAGCATGCTAAACATTCGCGTCCAATGAAAACTAACAAGAAAGGACCCAAGTCAGTTTGGGTACCTAAGGATAAGATAATACCTGTTGCAGATCAGCTTAACAACAGGAAAGAAACAAACATCTTGGTACTTGGACAGTGGGTGCTCACGTCACATGACGGGAGAAAGGTGTATGTTCCAAGACCTAAGACATAAAGATGGTGGCTGCATGACATTTGGAGGAAACCAGAAAGGGAAGATCACTGGTATAGGTAAAATTGGTAAACACCCTTTTCCCTCAATTGATAATGTTCTCTTAGTAAATGGTTTAAAACATAATCTGCTAAGCATAAGTCAATTATGTGATAGTGGATATGATGTTTCATTTAATAAGAGCATGTGTAATGTCAAGAAAAATGATGGATCACTTTTATTCACTGCTAAGAGGCAAAACAATTTGTATAAAATTGACTTGGAGGACCTCTCAAATCAAAGTGTCTTATGTCTAGTGTCCATTGAAGATGGGCGATAGATTTGGCACAAAAGGCTAGGTCATGCAAGCTTAAGAATAATCTCAAAGCTAAATAAGCATAACCTCGTGAGAGGGCTACCAAACCTAAAGTACAAATCTGATGCTCTCTGTGATGTATGTCAAAAGGGAAAACAAGTCAAAGGTTCTTCTGAATCTAAGAATATTGTTAGTACCAATAGACAACTAGAATTGCTACACCTTGATCTTTTTGGTCCAACAAGGACTGCTTCTTTTAGTGGTAAGAAATATGGTCTAGTCATTGTAGATGACTACACTAGATGGACATAGGTTATATTCCTAGCTCACAAGGATGAGTCCTTCAAGATCTTTTCTATATTCTGCAAACGTGTACAGAATGAAAAAGGCATGTGTATCACTTCAATCAGAAGTGACCATGGGGGAGAGTTTGAAAATGAGCTATTTCACAAGTTCTGTGAAGAAAGTGGTATTCTTCACAATTTCTCAATACCTAGAACACCACAGCAAAATGGTGTGGTAGAGAGAAATAACAGATCTCTTCAAGAGATGGTTAGAACTATGCTCAATGACAACTCTGTCCCTAGACACTTCTTGGCTGAAGCTGTTAATACTACCTGCTACATTCAGAACAAAATATACATTAGACCAATCTTGAATAAGACTCCCTATGAATTGTGGAAAGGACAAAAACCCAACATTTCTTATTTTCATCCTTTTGGCTGTAATTGCTATATTCTAAATACTAAAGATCAACTTGGTAAATTTGATGCTAAAGTAGATAATGGAATTCTGTTACGATTTTCTGAAACTTCAAAAGGCTTTAGAGTATATAATTCTAGAACTCTAGTAGTTGAAGAATGTATTCATGTCAAGTTTGACGACAAGCAGCCTGATAAGAAATTATCAGAGCTAGATGAAGCTTTTGCAGATCTTGATCTAAATATATCAGGAGATACAATAGAAGTAAAAGCTGATGATCAAGTGGAAGACCCTCCTCAACAACCAGAAACATCCACCTCTCAACAAGACAATGTTCAGAGATCTTAGCATTTCAAGAATTATCATCCACAAGATCAAATCATTGGAAACCCCAATGATAGGCTAAGAACCAGATCAACTTTCAGAGAGCAGAAAGATACTGCACTAGTCTCTGAGTTGGAACCAAAAACAGTAGATGAGGCTCTGCTGGATAATGGCTGGATTCTACCTATGCAAGAAGAACTGAATCAATTTGAGAGAAGTGATGTTTGGACTCTGGTACCCTTGCCTAAGGACAAATCTGTTATTGGAACAAAATGGGTTTACAGAAACAAACTTGATGAAGATGGTAAAGTGGTATAAGAAACAAAACAAGACTTGTTGCACAAGGTTATTATCAAGAAGAAGGTATAGATTACACTGAAACTTTTGCACCTGTTGCTAGATTAGAAGCAATTAGGAATCTACTTTCCTTTGCTGCACATCATAATATAATGCTTTTTCAAATGGATGTAAAAAGTGCTTTTCTAAATGGTTTTATCAATGAAGAAGTTTATGTTATGCAACCTCGGGGTTTTGAAAGTGAAACCCAACCTGAACATGTATATAAGCTTAAGAAAGGTTTATACGGCCTAAAACAAGCCCCTAGAGCTTGGTATGATAGGCTAAGTTCATTTCTAATGGAAAATGGCTTTAATAGAGGAAAGGTTTATACAACCTTGTTTAGAAAGTCCATTAAATCCAATTTTATAGTAGTACAAATTTATGTTGATGATATCATATTTGGTGCTACTAATGAATCTCTATGCAAAGAGTATTTTAAGTTAATGCAGAAAGAATTTGAAATGAGCATGATGGGAGAACTCAAGTTCTTTCTTGGAACATCCATCAAACCAAGTATATAACCAAGTATACAAAGGAACTACTAAAGAAGTTCAAGATGGATGATTGCAAACCAATGAATACCCCTATGCACCCCACGTCCATACTGAACAAAGATAATAAAGAGAAAAAGGTAGACCAAAAGGTATATAGAGGTATGATATGATCTCTTCTATATCTTACCGCGTCTAGACTTGATATAATGTTCAGTGTATGCTTATGTGCTCAATTTCAATCTGATCCTAGAGAATCTCATTTATCAGCAGTTAAGAGAATTTTTAGATACTTGAAAGGTACTACTAATCTGGGTTTGTGCTTTAATAAAAATGAAGATTACAGATTAGTTGGCTTTTGTGATGCTGATTATGCTGGAGACAAAATTGAAAGAAAAAGCACTAGTGGAGGACGTCATTTCATTGGAGCTAACCTTGTTTCTTGGTCAAGCAAAAGACAAAGTACCTTTGCATTATCAACTGCTGCAGCTGAGTATATTTCAGCTGCTAGTTGCTGCTCACAACTTCTATGGTTCAAACATCAATTGGAGGACTATAATGTATTTGTAAATAGTATTCCACTTATGTATGATAATACTGCTGCAATTAACCTGTCTAAGAATCCAATATTACATTCTAGAGCTAAGCATATAGAGATTAAACATCATTTTATTAGGGATTATGTGCAAGAAGGTGTTTTTGATATACAATTTGTAGATACTGACCATCAATGGGCATATATCTTTACTAAACCTCTTGCTGAGGACAGATTTGTTTTTATTAGAAAACATCTCAACATGCTATGTGTGGATTGATTATGGTATTCAGCTTTGAGAAATTTTGTTATTGATGTATGTAAGTCTAAAGCATTTCAAGTTCATTACATGTTTTTAAGTGCGCGTCCATTGCATACCGCGTATATTATATTTGTGTGCCGCGTCCACTACATGCCGCGTCCATACTTGCTTTTTGCATGAACCCGTCTATACATACATTATTTAATAACTGCATTTATTTTGTCTTAAAGACAAATTTATCATATATTCTCTTTGCCGAGTCAGTAATTTCTATCAATCCCTTCTAAACCTTTGAATTTCAAAACCTATAAAGCAAGTCCCTTCCCTTTGAGGAAACCTTTCGTTAACTTCGTCTTTGAACTCTCACTATATCTCTCTGTTTTCTGACTTGCAAAACCCTAACCCACTTTCTTCAACAATGGCCTCCTCATCTGAGATTTTCAATGTGGAAAAATTGAAACTTGGCATTGAGCATCATTTTGATTTTGGGATATCGAAGGAATACAACCTAGATGTAAGCAAAAACATCTCTGCCACTGGTTGGGACGATATGTTCGTAGAGAGAGTTTCTATTTACCCAGACCTGATTAGGGCGTTTTGGAGGAACCCTCAGGTAAATACTGATAAAATTTCAAGCACTATTCTTGGGAGAAGGATAGTAGTTTTAGAGAAGACCATTTCTAAGACAATCAACTGTGCTCAAGAAGGAAAGGTCATTACTGAAAGCTGGGAGAAGGATCTTGGTGGCTCAGAAGTAATTTCTGCCTTACTCATGAGTCAAGATAAAGTTAGAACTCATTCTTGGAAGTCAGCAGAAATGAAGGATGATGTTCGCATTATTTATCAGATACTGAATAAGGTGATTCTTCATAAAACAGGGTCAAAGGATAACTTGTCTGCCCTACACAAGTTTTGACTTTGTCACCTAATCACCGGGGCAAAAATCAATCTTCCCAGAATTCTCTATGGGAGATTCAAGGATGCTGTGGTTTCTAGGAAGAAGATTACTGGAACTCCTTATTGTCATCTTTTACCAAAGATCCTCAAATCACAAAGTCTTTATGATTTTATTGCCTCTAAGCCGAGTGAAGAACAAGAAAGAAGTCTGCCAAAAAAAGGCATGTCAACTGCTATATTTGGTAAAATGAATATTGCCAATATGAATTTGAGTACATATACTGCTGCTTCCCAAGCCAAGCAAGAAGAAATGCTCAAGGTGAAAGAAGAACAAATTGAGCAGAATAATGCTGAGGTTCTAGGGCTGAAGAGACCTCTCAAAAGAAAAACCACTGCAGTAAGGACAAGAGTTCCTAAGAAGCCTGCTACTGGCATTGTAATAAGGGAACCCACTGCTGAGGCCCCTCAACCTGCCAAATCTCAGAAGAGGACAAGGATCCTGGTCCTATCTCATAATGAAGATGATGAAGATGATGAGGATAGAGTTCCCATCAGTGCAATTTTGAAGAAACAAAAGGCTGTTGGTGCTGCTATTCCAACAAGAAGACAGCAACCTCAAAGGAAAGCCAAGGCGGCTATGACTTCTGAGGTAACTCTTCCTGCTAATGATCCTGTTCAATTAGCAGTTGATGCCTTAGTTTCTAGCCTAGAAGATAGAATGGATATAGTCTTTGTACCTGATGTGTCTGTAAATCAACCTGATGATGTTGATGATGTATATGTCCCCACACCACCTTCACCACAAAACACTTCCCCTAACCAACCACAAATAGCCTCACCACAACAACCACAATTCCCATCTCTGATACCTGAGGATGATCCCTGGTTCAACCAACCAGATGATGGCATTATCCTTGGTGCCCCCTTCCCTAAGATGAAAAAGATACACTTTCCATACACTCCCCCCTCTGAACTTTATGATAGCAGATTTGAATTTTAGCCAAAGTAAAGAGGGATTGGAGAATTCTATATCATACTCATGAACCAGCACCTGTTTCAAACAAACCCTAGTACCCTTTGCCAGAATATGAGTATGAACCAGAAACAATTGTCAAACCCTGGTATAAACCATATCCTGACATTCCCCGTGGCCCTCCACCATCCAAAATGTACAATTGATTAAGACCTCTCATCACTCACCTACCACAAAAGAAATTTCCTCATAGAAAATTTATCCAAACCTTGTTAAATACCCTCCTTTCAAACCCTTCACCGATGGTGTAGAGAGACACATAATTTCTGACTGGTCTAAGGATCCAGCTAAGAAATACCCTCAAAATGTCATATACAAAAGGTCTAGATCCTACAGACACATTCCCATCATCATGGATAACAAAACAAAGTGGAAAACTTTTGTACATCCAAGGGAATATGGCAAAGCATCTGATATCATTGATCACATCATGTATGCGATGCTGAAGTCAAAATTTGAGCTATTCAGGGTTGTAAGGGCTGCTAATTTTGCGCCTCCAACTTGGTTGAGACATTCCTTGAAGGATACCAAGATTGGAATCAAGCCCTACATGATATGTCCAAGACTTCCAATGTTATATTTAAACAAGGACAAGGACAGGAAGAAACAAAGGAATACTGGAAAGATGTATTTTCCTGAATCTTGCATGATTAACCCTAAAGATGTCAAAGACACAGATCAGAATATCATTGATTACTGGTTGGCACAACCTGTTGAGGATATTCAAGAAGATATGGCTGTTGATATTTGGAGAGCTCACATAGTGAATGGTACAGCAGAAGCCTCTTCATCTGGTTTAACTTCAGAACAGAAAAAGTTCATTCCCAAAGTCAGAGGCAAATATGAACTTTCAAACTTCAGATACTTCATTTACAAGGACATTTTGGGTATTCCTACCATCAGTCCTATCTATGAAGAAGAACCAGTCCACTGGGCTAAAGAGCTGCCCCCCCACCTGTTCTGCAACTCACTGACTCACCTCCACCTTCTCCACCTTCTGAGCATACTGAAGAAGAAATTATTGTAGAAGATTCTGCTATGGAGATTGAATCTGCTCATCCAGTTACTGAGAATGAAGAAGTTGCTGAGTCTAATTCTAGGCCAAGCACTTCTGAGAAGAAATCATCTCAGCCATTGGCTCTGACTGTAATTCATCCATCAGAGCAACCTCAAACTTCAAGAGCTTTAGACACTCTGTCAAGTCAAGCTCCTGCTCAGGAAAGTGCTGAAAGTTCAAGACCTACACTCTCACTGCCTCCAAAATTTGAAGAAATTATTGGAAGAATTGTAGAGGAGAGAGTAAAGGTTGAGGTCAAGGAGCAAGTGAGGGAACAAGATGCAGAAGCCCTGGCTCCCACTAATGTAATGATGAACCAGATGATGAACATCATGCTGAGCTTTCAACAAAGTCAGAATTTGCCAACACAAATTCCTGTGCCTCCACCAAACTCAAATCCAAATCCAAACCCTCCTCCTCCACCTCCACCTCCACCCTCTTCTTAAAGCTTTTCTTTTGATTTATTCTTTACTGACAATGATGGTCCCCCCCCTCTTACCCTTGTGTCTGATGATACAAAAAGGGGGAGAATGGAAGAGAGAATTAAATTTATATTTGTCTTACATGTTTGGCATAGTTGTTATATCTTTTGTCTAATAAGTAGCTGAACTGATCTGATAAGTTATATATGATATATGCTTCTGTCTTATTCTATTATTCTATTCTTGTTAAGTCTGAATGCTATGTCTTAGGGGGAGCTTTGTAAGCTTTCTCAGACTTTGCTCACTCAAATTTAACTAGTTTTTGTCATCATTAAAAAGGGGGAGATTGTTGGAACCAAAGTAATTTGGAATAAATAATCTCTGAATTTTGATGTTAACAAAAAGGATTAAATTTGTATAGCAAAGTGTTAGTTAAGATCTAACATGCTCTATCTAGTCTTGCAGGGATATTCGAAATTTAATAAGTTAAGGAAACTTCGAAAGAGTTTATTAATATCCGCGTCCACCAGAGTAGACGAGCTACTCAAAATGAATGGTGTATATTTATATAAATATGTTTGAGTAGACGGAATATAGAATAGTCACAGTAGACGAGAATGTTTAACTCCTATGAGTAGATGAGCTTAAGTGCCACGTCAGTAGATGAAGATCAAAGTAACCCACTGATATATAGCAAGTCCAAAGACTTGGTAGTAGACGAGAAAATTTTTGCCACGCCAGCAGACGAGCTAAAAGAGTTTTTATCTATAATTATTATAAAAATAAAAAAATTTAATAATACGATAATTGATAATTAATTGATAATGTAAATAAATTTTACATTGATTATTCATAACAATTAAATGAATAATTTAGTCTAGTTTAGTATCATTGGACCACATAAATATATGGACAATGGATTTTGAGATGTCATAATCGCGAGGCACTTGAATATCAATAAAGCCAACTATTTTGGTAGAATATACAAATGCCATGATAGTTATATTTTGGCGGATAGCTAGATGTCTAATATTAATGCATATTTTCAGTAAAAAAAAAAAAAAATTAATGCATATTCTTTCATCCCTTGCATAATTTCTTACATATATATAATGTTTTGGAGTTGATGATTTTGATTTAACAAGCACGGGATAAAATATACTTTCCAACTGGGGAAACTGGCGTTGCATCCTCTCCTTCGGAATCCTGTTCCATCCAAATCATATAGTCATAATTCATTTTAACATACTACATATGCATCATTCAAATGGAGATCAGCCTTCCAATGCTTCTTGTATGACTCGTACTAGGAACAATGTTATAGGATAAGCTAGTCTGCAACGAAAACTGTTAAATTTGCTCGGACCATTCCAATATTTTTGTCTAAGAATCTTTCGTGGCTTGTGTCAGTGTCTCAGTTTCTGGAGAATAAAGTTTATGCAACATATTAACATATAGAATAAAGATCCAAAGTGATCCCTCAAGTTTTTCTAATAGTTCAATTTGGTCCCTAAAAAAATGATAATTTGGTCTCCCAAATTTTATAACGGGGACAATTTGGTCCTTACAGAAGAATCAGAGTGTCCCCCGTTATAAAATTTGGGAGACCAAATTGTCCCCCATTATAAAATTTGGGATCAAACTATTCTTTTTTTTCAGGGACCAAATTGGGCTACTAAAAAAATTTGAGAGATCATTTTGGGTCTTTACTCTAATATATAATACCAAAAGAAAAAAAAAATTGCAAGAGGGGAATGAAAGTTATAAAAAGAAAATAGATTGAGTCAAACCACTATGGTTTAAGTGGCACAGTCCTCCAAGCACTATGAAATCGCTTACACTATCAGAAAGGAAAACCACCACATGGATGAGTGTCAGAGTGTCAAATATCAATCTCCGCGTTCTCTATCAACGGCAAAGCTTCCATTTTAAAGCATATAAAATAATAATATCAACATCAAGCGCCACAAACACTGCATTATGAAGCCATATCTCTAAAAACGAACATTTGTAATTTTCATCTTTATAATAAAATATCTCTTCAAAAAAAAAAATTTCTTTATAATAAAATACATTCTATCTATACCAGTTATCAAAACATGTACTGTGTAAGATTACTTCAAACTTAACTATCAGTTAAAAAATAACCGCATCAACTTTTGTGCGATGCTTCTGTAAAGTAGATTATGTAATATGTATATATTTTTTGGTCATGAGAAAAAGGAATTATGTTCCTGATATTTTTAGCTGGGCAGAAAAGGATAACGCTGTAGCTAACATTAGCCCAATATGAGTCACAGATGAGTCAGTATGTTGAAGTCCATGAAATATAAGAACCTTGTTCATTGGATACGGGTCCATTTCAAGTTTCACCTCATCCTTAGTCACACTCATCCCGGTAGAAGAAGCACTTGTTCTACTTAGAGATGTGATACTATGACACACATTTTTGACACACATACGTTTGACACACATACGGTTTACACCGTATGTGTGCAGGGGACGCGCACGAGGACATCACAGTGCCGCACTGTGCGGCACTGTAGCTGCACTGTGCGGCACTGTAGCAGGTCTTTTTTTTTTTTTTTTTAATTTTAGTTTTTTTATAAAAAATAAAATTTTAATTATAAAAAAACCCATTCACCAGATAATGAACTGAAGTCACCAGATATTTGTACATGATTCACAACTTAACGAAAAATTTTATTTCTCAAAAAAAACCATTCACCAGATAATGAATTGAATTCACCAGATATTTGTACATGATTCACCAGATACTTGCACGTACTTAACGAAAAAATTTATTTCTCAAAAAAATCCATTCACCAGATAATGAACTAAATTCACCAGATATTTGTACACGATTCACCACTTTACAAAAAAATTTATTTCTAAAAAAAAACCCATTCACCAGATAATGAATTGAATTCACCAGATATTTGTACATGATTTACCAGATATTTGCACATACTTAACCAAAAAAATTATTTCTCAAAAAAATCCATTCACCAGATAATGAACTGACTTCACCAGATATTTGTACATGATTCACCACTTAATGAAAAATTTTATTTCTCAAAAAAACCCATTCACCAGATAATGAATTGAATTCACCAAATATTTGTACATGATTCACCAGATATTTGCACATACTTAACCAAAAAATTTATTTCTCAAAAAAATCCATTCACCAGATAATGAACTGAATTCACCAGATATTTGTACATGATTCACCACTTAACGAAAAATTTTATTTCTCAACAAAACCCATTCACCAGATAATGAATTGAATTCACCAGATATTTGTACATGATTCACCAGATATTTGCACATACTTAACCAAAAAATTTATTTATCAAAAAATAACATTTAAAAAAAAAAGCCAAAACTTTAAAAAAAAAAAAAAAAAAAAAAAAAAAAAAACGCTACAGTGCCGCACAGTACAGCTACAGTGCCTACTGTGCGGCACTATACGGTGTAAGGTGTAGAAATGTGTGTCAGGGAAACATTTCTCTTCTACTTAACATTGGTATCAAGACAAGAAATAGCATTCAATTAAATACATAATATTTAAGATTGATTTTCTTATTTTGTTTATTTATTTATTTTATTATTATTGTTGTTATTTTGAGACTCGTGCTTCCATGTTGTTTAGCACTAGAGACATGGGTGTCTTGTCTTAATAATGATCATGTACGGGCCGAGGTGGCATGCTCGGCCGCCGAGCTCGGAAACCTAACTAACTTAACGATAACACTTATCTAGAACTCAACTAGCAACCTTACCTTAGATAAGGGATAAGTCTTATCAGATAAGGAGGTTAGAGTTGGGCTAAAAGAGATAAGTGAAAAAGATAAACCAGATCCTAGAAAATAGGATCGGATTAATCCTCTATAAAAGGAGGAAGAGCCCAAGGGAAGACTCACTTTCACTAACCTTGGTGTTCTCCCTTAAGCGTATTATTAGAGGTCCCGACTGTGATCAAGAGACTATAAAAGAGTCCTTGCCCGCCGGTGCACATCAGATACAAGATTAAGGAATTGCAGCACCACATGATCAAGGGTTGAAATCAGAATTACGTCTGGCTTTGATTTCCATTGGGATACGTAGGACCGGAATAAGAGTATTCTGTCAAGCCACAACCTAAAACAACCCCATTGTTCACTCTTGGTCTGACGTTTACGACGAGATTCTAGCAAGTCGGATCTCGGCAGGAACATTTGGCACCCACCGTGGGGCCAAGGAAAAACTTTCCCCAGTTCCATAAGAAGATTTAATGGTGACTACACGAAACGGACCGAGGGGAGGGGCACATAGTGTGAATCATGTTGATCATGAGGCATCAAACTCTAACCAGAATCATGACAACCCTCTGCCTCCTCCCTTCGATGAAGATAATCCTCAGCTGGGAGAGATTATGGCACCGTTGAAACAACTGCATCAGGAAAATGAGGAAATCCGTGCGGAGAATCAAAGGCTACTAAGAGCTTGAAAAAGGGGAAGATCGGCAATGTTTACCGAGGAAGAGCAGTCTTCACCCGAGAATAGCCCGGAAGACCCCACATATACACCTTCTCGTAATGATACAAGCTGACCTTCCAGGACCAGACCTAGGCCTGAGGGTTCAGGCATCAAATCTCGTACTGAGGAGACTCTCCAAAGAGAAAGGATAAGAGACAGACGACCGAGATTACCTTTCACTGATGCCATTGATGAGGTGATCATACCTAGGCATTTCAAATCTCTTAATATTGATAAGTATAATGGCACCACCGATCCAACTGAACATGTAGAATCTTTTGTTTCATCTGTTTACTTGGTGACTTATTCGGAAGCCATCATGTGCAAGATTTTTCCAACTACTTTGCAAGGGCCTGCCTTGACTTGGCTCATGAATCTTCCACCTCGGTCAGTAGATTCTTTTGACATGCTAGTAACAAAATTCACTGCACAATTCGCAGCGAGCCGAAGGCATAAAAGGCACTCGGTCTCGCTCGTGGATTTCAGGCAGGAAAAAAATGAATCACTTAAAGATTATATGGCTAGCTTTGGCGCTCAGCAGGTTTTAATTCCCAATATGAGCTCGGAACTCTGCCTTCATACCGTCATGAATGGTTTAAAGCCAGGACCTTTCTTTGAATATTTATCTCGGAAACCACGAGAGATTTTGAAGAATTGTAGGAAAAAGCCACATGGTTCATGAACTCGGAAGAGATGGTAGAGTCCAAAAAGAGAAGTTTTGAAGACAAGAGCACGATCTCGAACAAGGAAAGAGACAGAGGAGCCAATCCACCTAAGGCTCTCAAAAGCAATGAAAGAGGGTTCTCAGAAAAGCAATCCAGATACCAATCTTACACACCACTGAACCAATCCAGAGCCGCTATTCTTCAAGAGGTGTGCAATGCCGAGTTGCTCACACTATCGAGGCCATCTAAAACTCCTGCTCAGGCTGACAAAAGTAAAGAGTACAAGTGGCATCAAAATTATGGCCACTCCACTGAAGACTGTAGAGCAGCCCAGGATAAAATTGAAGAATTGGTACAAGCAGGCCGACTTGACCGGTTCGTTCGCCGAGATGATAATGGAGGCGGACGAGCTGGCCGACGACGAGGAAGACTAGGTTATGACAATCGTAACCGAGATGAAAACCAGCGAGGTAATAACCAGAATGGAGATCTGGGTAACAACCAGAAACCCCCTAATGATGAGGCAGAAGTTGAAGTCAGAGGGGTCATTAATACTATCTCAGGAGGTTTCGCAGGAGGAGGCACAAAGAGTTCAGCTCGGAGGCGTCATGTGAAAGCTATCCGATCTGTTAGCTCGGTATCTGGAAAACCTGCAAGGCCGAGACCTCCCATTACTTTCTCGGATGATGACTTCCAAGGGTTGGATCCTAATCAAGATGACCCAATGGTAATAACAATAGAGTTAGCCAACTACTCGGTCAAACGAACACTTGTTGATCAGGGTAGCTTGGCTAACATTTTGTACTTGGAAACCTTTAAAAAACTTGGAATTCCAGAAAATTTGATAAAAGAACAGGAGGACAAGCTAGTGGGGTTCGTCGGAGAACAGGTAAAGACCCGAGGTTACATAGACCTCTTGACAACATTTGGTGAGGGAAAGCTTGCCCGAACCATATCAGTCAGGTATGTTATCGTGGATGCCAACACATCATACAACATCCTCATCGGAAGACCAACTCTGAATGAGCTCAGGGCAATTGTCTCAACACCCCACCTCACCATGAAATTCCCAGCTGATTCGGGAGAGGTCATCGCGGTCCGAGCTGACCAGAGGATGGCCAGACAATGTTACGCAGATAGTTTGAAGGTAACTCGAGAGCCAGATATCACAGAAGATGCTAAAGATAATAAAGCAGAAGTGGTAAGCTCGGTCAGTTCAGTTAGCTCAGAAAGATCGATTAACATGTTCGAGTTGGATCCAACGATGGCAATGTATGAGTCTAGAGCTGAACCTATAGAATCTTTGGAGAAATTTCAACTGGGAGCCCAAGCCGATCAGTGCACGAACATTGGCAGTCAGCTCAACCCCTTCCTGAAGCAGCAAATTCAAACAGTTTTATGGAAGAATGCTGACCTGTTTGCTTGGAAGACATCGGATATGCCTGGCATAGACCCCAATTTTCTGTGCCACAGGCTATCTATATGTCCTGAGGCCAAGCCCATAGCCTAGAGGAAAAGGAAACTCGACGAAGAAAGATGAAAGGCTGTAGCCGAGGAGACTGCAAAGCTGATCAAAGCCAATTTCATAAGAGAAGTGAAATACACCACTTGGTTAGCCAATGTTGTGTTAGTAAAAAAATCCAATGGCAAGTGGAGAATGTGCACGGACTACACCGATCTCAACAAGGCACGCCCGAAAGATTCTTATCCTCTTCCCAACATTGACAGATTGGTGGATGGAGCATCAGGTTACAGAATCTTAACTTTCTTGGATGCATATTCGGGTTACAACCAGATAAGGATATATCCACCAGATGAAGAAAAAATGGCATTTATGACCAATGGGGCAAACTACTGCTACCAAGTAATGCCCTTTGGTTTAAAAAATGCTGGTGCAACATACCAAAGGCTCATGGACAAAGTATTTCTCAATCAGATTGGAAAAAACCTAAAAGTTTATGTTGATGATATGGTGGTAAAGTCCGATGACCCAAAGCAACACCCTGCCGACCTGGAGGAGATTTTTGGCCAATTCAGAAAGTACAACATGAGGTTGAACCCAGAAAAATGTTCTTTTGGTGTACAAGGAGGAAAGTTCCTGGGGTACATGCTGACACACAGAGGAATTGAAGTCAATCCTGATAAATGCAAAGCTATCATAGAAATGCGGACTCCGCAAACTGTGAAGGAAATACAGAGGCTAGCTGGTCGTTTAGCTTCCCTGTCTTGATTCCTCCCAAAGTCGGGAGAAAAGGCTAGGCCCTTTTTCCAACTTTTGAAAAAACCAAAGGAGTTCGTCTGGACCGAGGAATGTGAAAAGGCTTTTGAAGAGGTGAAATTGTTTCTAGCCTCCCCTCCGAATCTAACTCGACCACAGCTCGGCAAGGATCTATATTTGTATTTATCTGTCAATGATTACGTAATCAGTGCAGTCATTATCCAGGAGGAAGAGAAGCAACAGATGCCAGTGTATTACGTCAGTAGAATCCTGAAAGATGCAGAAACATGGTATCAAGTAATTGAAAAACTTGCCCTCGCTCTGGTCTTGGCAGCTCGGAGGTTAAGACCTTATTTCCAGTCACACCAAGTTATAGTCAAAACAGATCATCCAATAAAGCAGGTGCTTAGAAAACCAGATCTGGCAGGACGAATGATAGCTTGGTCAGCGGAATTGTCAGAGTTCAGTTTACAATATGAACTGAGGGGACCAATGAAAGCCCAATGCCTCTCCGACTTCATTGCTGAGCTCTCTTCAAAACTGAACTCAGAACCCATTATGTGGCTTCTGTATGTGGATGGTTCATCAAACTTAAAAGGAAGCGGAGCCAGAATAATTCTTGAAGGTCCAGATGATCTGGTCCTGGAGCAATCCTTGAAGTTTGGGTTCAATGCTTCAAATAATCAAGCAGAATATGAAGCTCTTATTGCTGGGCTGGTATTGGCTAAAGAAGTTGGAGTCAAAGGATTGAAATGCCGAAGTGACTCACAGCTTGTAACCGGACAAGTCTCGGGGGATTACCAAACAAAGGATCCTCAATTAACCAGGTATTTGTGCAAAGTCAATAGTTTAATTTCAGAGTTTGAGAATTTTACTATTGAACATATACCTCGGGAGGAAAATGCCAGGGCCGATCTGTTGTCTAAGTTGGCTAGCACCAAAAAAGCTGGCCAGCTAAGAACTGTCATTCAGGAAAATCTCCCTGAACCGAGCATAAAAAGTGCCGAGGTACTGATGACCGAGCACTATGATCGGGGCTGGATGACATCATTTTGGGAGTTTCTATCCTCAGACAAATTGCCTGACAATCCCAAAGAGGCAAAGAAAATTCTTCTGAAGTCTTGTCATTACACCATCCGAGATGGAGAGCTGTACAGAAGAGGATTTTCCATGCCTTTATTAAAGTGCATAACAAAGGAGCAGTCCGAGTGCGTGATGGACGAGAAGCATAGAGGAATCTGTGGAATGCATTCCGGTGGCTGATCCCTTGCAGCTCGGGATCTGCGAGCAGGATTCTATTGGCCAACCATGAGATCAGACTGTGCTGCCTGGACTAATAAGTGTGACCCTTGTCAGAAATTTACTAATGTGGCGCGAGTACCAGGTGAAAAGCTCCATTCCATGTTATCACCTTGGCCTTTCACTATGTGGGGGATGGACATTGTGGGCCCTTTCCCTGTTGCCAAAGGCCAAGTGAAGGTTTTACTGGTAGGGGTAGATTATTTCACTAAGTGGATTGAAGCCGAGCCATTAGCTATCATAACAGCTAAAAAGGTTCAGAGTTTTGTATGGAAAAACATCATATGTAGACATGGCCTACCTTATGCAATTGTCACTGACAATGGAAAGCAATTCACTGACAAAGGGCTTAAAGAATTCTACTCCAATCTCGGAATCAAGCACAAGGTGACCTCGGTTGAGAATCCACAAACAAATGGCCAGGTAGAAGCAGCTAACAAAGTCATTTTGAACGAGCTCAAGAAAAGGTTGGACCAATCAAAAGGGGCATGGGTTGAAGAATTACCGAGCATCCTCTGAGCTTATCATTGCTCACCACAGTCATCGATTGGAGAAACGCCATTCAGGCTAACCTATGGAACTAATACAATGATTCCAGTTGAGCTCGGTGAACTTTCTTTCAGAAGACAACATCATGACCAGAGCAAAAATGAGGAAGAAATCCGAGTTGAGCTTGACATGGCAGAGGAAATCCGAGATGAAGCAAAAATCAGGGAAGAGCTATGCAAGCGGAAAGCAACTCGGAAGTACAACTCAAGGTTGCGGCCAAGAGAGTTTATGCAAGGCGACTTAGTGCTAAGATTGCAAAATGATGCAAGAAAGGACTCCAAAGAGGGCAAGCTCGCAGCAAACTGGTCTGGCCCATTCAAAATAGTTGAAAGTCTAGGAAATGGTGCTTATAGGCTAGAAGAGTTGTCAGGAAAGGCTGTTCCTAGAACTTGGAACACTTCCCACCTTAAGTTTTACTTTAGTTAAGTGATGTAAAGCAGGTGGTGTACTCTTTTTCCTACCCTGGTCTTTTTCCCATGAGGTTTTGGCCAGGAAGGTTTTAATGAGGCATGCTTGGGTAAATAAATGAATAAAGTCCATTTCAGTTACATATATTTGTTATAGGGCTAAAAATTCATTTATATTTGCATATGAAAGATGCCAAGCCTAAAAGGGTTGACCAAGTTGAAATCGACGGAGTTGAGGTCGAAATGTCAAACCTAAAGAGGCAAAATCAAAACCTAAAAGGGTTAACCGAGCTGAAATCGGCCGAGTTGAGGTCGAAAGGCCGGACCCAAAGAGGCAACAATAAAAACCTAAACAGGTTGATCGAGTTGAAATCGAAATGCTAAAGCCTGAGTGGCTCAAAAAGCTAAAATCGAAAAGCCGAACCCAAAAAGATAAAACCTACAAAGGTAAGTAAAAACCTAAATAGGTAAACATAAGCTGAAAAAGGTTAACTGAGCTAAAAACGACCGAGTTAAGGTTGAAATGCCGTACCCAAAAAAGCAATGCGAAACTTTAAAAGGGCCGAGCTCATATGCTCAAGTAGGCTGAGCACAAAACCAAAAAGATGCATGAAGGGTTGAAAAACCGAGCTCCATCCGATGAAAAACTTGGGCAAACTACTAGTGTTAATACATAGTTGAAAGCTAAAAGTAAACATCCAAGATGAGAAAAACTTAGAAACTTTTCCAAGTCATCAAAAGAAAAGCTTAGGAATTTTTTTAAGTTATCAAAAGAAAAACAAGTTGCAATTGAAAGCAAAAGTTATTCATTACGAAAAGGTCAAAGCCCAGTACACAAAAAAGGGCATGGCCCAAGGAGCAAAATACATTATAAAATAAAAAAGAAAAAAGAATTTCTAAGTTACTCATGGGCATTCCCATGAGCAAAAGTTTCAGTAGGAGCTAAGTTGAGGCCATCTTCATTCCGAGAAGGAACACCCAAGGATGGATCAGGTATTCCACCTTCGTTGTCTCCTCCCTCCTCGGCACTTGGTTCCTCAGCTTCCTCCTCCCCTTGCACTTCTTCTTCTTCTTCATCCTCAAGCTCGGACAAAGGAACCAAGACCCTTTCTCTGTTAAAGTCCTTGTCCACGTCAGCTTGGGAGTAATCAGCATCAGGGTAAAAATGTTGGAGCTGTTTCACAGCTCGGAAAAACCCATTAACATGCTCCTTCATTATGCTAGCTTCGGCTTCAGCAAGGTCAGATCGAAGCTTAAGCTTGGCCTCCCTTTCAGCCTCCAAAGACTTTTGAGCCTGTGTCAAGGCGGCACGAGAGTCTCCAGCGATTTTCTGAAGGTTAGCTTTTTCTGTCTTTTCCACCTCAAGATCAAATTGAAGAGAAGTCTGGACTTTTTCGAGCTCGGCTTGCTGGGCCTTCAGCTGGCCAATAACATGACCTTGTTCTTCGCACTTAGATATGGCCTGAGTCAACTCGTCTCGTACTCGCAAAGCTCGGGCAGCATCGACCCTCATTAGCTCCATCTTTTTCACGTTGTCGGAGAGTTGACGACTCCAAAAACGGGTGATGGAGGCAATCCCGAGGGCATACGCAGCAGCAACCTCCATGCTCTCATCAGGCCCTTGCTCCAGCAAAAGCCGAGCATTGGAAGGCTTGAGTACTTGGCCGTCAATAAGGGGACCAAGGTTACAATCATTGCTCCAGAGCGAGCCAAAACCTGGGTTGCAGTTGCCGTTGTACCACTTGGCATCCGAGGTAAGGTCGGTCACCATCGAAGCTTTGTCAAGCCTCCGCTCAGCAACAGGACTCTCTTCGGTCACCGGGAAGGGAGAAGTACTTCTCCGAACCTCGGTCTGGCCATCTAGCTGAACCCGTTTGAGAAGGCGAGGACTGGGATCCGAAGCTTCAACAACTTTCTTTTTCTTCCCCTTGACATTGGTAGCAGGGGCAGAACCACCAGCTAGGTGAGCCGACTTCTTTATCAATGCCTTGTAATTGAATTTGCCCATTATCACTGCAAGAAAGAGGTCGGTCAGATGGTAACAAGTATGCGGTAAAATGTAAAACATTTTAAAAGCTACTTACATTCAAAGTCAGCTCGCAGAGTGGAAGAGTTCGGCAGTTTTAAAAGTTTCCCACAAGGCAGTGGCCGAGGGTAAAGTTTAAGAGCCTTAACATCGGCTTGCTCTTGAGTAGTCATGCAACCGATGTCAAACCCGGAAAATTTTGAAGGGTGTGGCTGCCAATAAAAGGGAAATTTTGGTTTCTCATTGAAGTCAAAGAAGGCAGATTCGTTCCCTTTAGTAGGTCGGATTTTGAAGAAATCCGACTTTAAGAACTTATAGGAGCTCTTGTAAAGGCCAATAATGCCTCTTTTCTCAACTCCACTAACGAAAATCCAGCCAATTCGGTCTCCAAACCGAACTTTGTAAAAATATAGGAACTTGGGTGCAGTGGCCTCCATCCCGACTTGTCTACACAAAATCTGGAAAGCCTTCATGAAGGCCCAGCTGTTGGGATGCAGCTGAGTGGGGGCAACATTCATAATCCTTAGCACATCACATTCGAACTGGGTAAAATGAACACTGATACCTATTTGTTCGAATATGGTTCTATACACATAGGTAAAGTATGGTTCAACAGGAAGAGGTTTCAGAAAAACATGTTCATCGTCCGAACATGGAAGACAACGGACAGTATGATGAGTAAGGCACACTTTGTTCTTGACAGTACGAAGGGAGGCATGACTCCTAAAGTTCGAAAAAAAGGCCCCAACTTCAGGCCTGACCCAAAAATACCCAGGAATGGTAATGTCTGGGATAGGTTCTTTGGGAACCCTTGAAGCACGCCTGCGGCGCTGTGGCACAATGATGGCCTGAGGAGTAGTAGAGCTACTTTCTCCAGAAGATGATGATGAATCATCTGGGTTACCTTCATTACCCTTCGAAGAAGGAGGGGAAGAAGGGGGAGAACCCCCAACAGGATTAATTTCAGATTCTATTATTTGAATCTCCGAGGAAACATTCTGGGATCCTCAAACGAAGGTTCCATGATAAAGGACAACCTAGAGCGAAAGAAATAATGAAAAAGGAATAATCGGAACAAGGGCGTACCTGGAAGGGAAAAAGAAGTGCAAAAGGACTTGGAGAAGAAAGGCTTGGAGAAGAAGAAGCTTCAAGAGGAAAATGTATGAGTACGAGGGCAAGTAAGGACCTGCCCTCGAAAACTCTTCAACTTATAAAGAGGGCGACGTTTCAAAAATTGAAACGTTACTGTTGAAGGTAACGATGATAGATGCCGTGTGAAGGAGAGAAACGTCTCTTCAGAGGTATGGAAATTCGACACACAAATAGCAGAGCGACACGTGTCGAGTACATCGCAAAACGTGCTGCAACATTAAGGGGCTTGAGTATGCAGTAGCAGAGCAGGCCTCAGAAATAAGGCCATAAAGGCCACGCGTCACAAACAAGACTGGTCTTAATAACAGCAACGTCTCTTTTCATCTCGGTAACCAAGAAGTTGACGTCACAGTACATGATTGAAACGACCATTCTTGTCTCGTCTAAGCTCGACTCCTTCAATGAAGCTTTCACGCTCTTTGAAGCTCAAAGCTTGGGGAGCTTGTGTATGAGCCGAGGTGTAAAGCTCGGCCACCAAACTTATCGAGCTGAATTATATATGGATCGAGATGTGAAGCTCGGTCACCTACGTTACTAGTTTGCATGACAAAATGCACCAAGCAGGCTCAGTCAACCGAGTTGACCGAACTCATGAGTCGGCCGAGGTTCAGTGTCGGTCACTGAAATTATGGTAAAAAGGAAAACAAAAAACCTATGCCATGAACTCTAAATTCACAGAGATAGTTTTCAAAGGACAAGCTTGGTTTCAGTCATGAAAACTTCTTCGCTCTTTGGAGCTCGAGCTTGTGGGGCTTGTGTACGGGCCGAGGTGGCATGCTCGACCGCCGAGCTCGGAAACCTAACTAACTTAACGATAACACTTATCTAGAACTCAACTAGCAACCTTACCTTAGATAAGGGATAAGTCTTATCAGATAAGGAGGTTGGAGTTGGGCTAAAAGAGATAAGTGATAAAGATAAACCAGATCCTAGAAAATAGGATCGGATTAATCCTCTATAAAAGGAGGAAGAGCCCAAGAGAAGACTCACTTTCACTTTCACTAACCTTGGTGTTCTCCCTTAAGCATATTAGAGGTCCTAACTGTGATCAAGAGACTATAAAAGAGTCCTTGCCCGCCGGTGAACACCAGATACAAGATTAAGGGATTGCAGCACCACATGATCAAGGGTTGAACTCAGAACTACATCTGTCTTTGATTCCCATTGGGATACATAGAACCGGAACAAGAGTATTCTGTCAAGCCATAACCTAAAACAACCCCATTGTTCACTCTTGGTCTGACGTTTACGGCGAGATTCCGGCAAGTCGGATCTCGGCAGGAACAGATCATAACCACACTTGGCCATTGATGATGCTTTTCTCCTCAACAAGCAAATGGAGGCTGATTCATTAAAGGAAAATTAGTGAAAATGACAGGAAAAACATAAAATTAAAGGTAAAGGACTAATAACCATTTCCATAATAGTATTGATAATTTGGAATGACTAAATCACCATTTTGGGTAGTTAATTGGTTCTTTGGGGGAGAAATTATCACTCCTCTAAAATAATAACACTCTCTCTTAAGATTTATATCATGAGGTGTGTAAATATAATGGTAACAAAAATCTTAATGGTTAAATGCAATAATAACATAAATTTCAAGAAAAGTCGGTGTAATTTTTTTAAAAAGCATGTTGAATGTAATTAAATCAAACTTAAAAAGAGTAGTTTAATTTTGGCAAAATTGTACTTTTGGTCCCTTAAGTTATTTGTTTTGTTCAAATTGGTCCCTTAAGTTTATTTTGTGACAAATAGATTCCATAAGTTAGGATCGGATAACAAATTCTCCCTTTTTAGTCCATTCCTCCAATTCCTTCCCTATGTGGCACTTCCAAACCTAGCTGGTTTGCTGACTGGGCATCGTAATAAGAAAAATAAATAAATTTTTGCGACACCTCATTCCCAAGGTATCACATTTATGCAACATATTTCGAAAATCAAACATAACAAAATCATAAATTTGCTGGTTTCCTTCGGAAAACGAATTAAGTTTACTAATTAATTTCTTATTCTTGTCAAAAAGGTGATAATTTTTTTTCTTTTTCTTTACTGTACACACACCCAAAAACCAGTAACATAATATACCTCACTAGATATTATACATATGCATCGAAGTTTTACACAAGACCTTTTTCCTACCAGGTCACCATCTACTGCCACACATATATCGCATCAACTGAAATAACATAACTATATCACAGTGGGAGTCTGAAAAACACTATGCAAAAAGGTTGGCTCTCAGTAGCCAAACAGTCAGACTATCTAAAATCCCACTCTACCCAAAAAGACTATATCCTACAGCTGGTCACCACTACAGAAACCCATTGGAGAGTCCAGTATAGACTCCCCCACCTCCAAGAGGTGTATCTGGAGGGGATACATAATCTCCCACTCCAACATCCGGGACTACTCCATCCTCCAGAGGAACATAGTCCGGGTCAACCATCGGATCCTCCTCAGGATCTTCCTCCATATCCTGCTGTGCATCCTCCGGAATCCAGACTATAGGCCCTGGAGGTGACTCTGGGGCTACCTGCTGTAACGGCTGTTGGTTGATGGTCCATGTCCCCGTGGCACACCAAATGCTGTAAGATCATCCAAATGGGAGGTAGTGAAACCTCGATCGTCTCCCTGGTATGTATGAGCTGTTGTGGTCCATTTGCTACGGTTCCTCGGAGTATCCTCATCGGACCAGTGTAGGTAGCACTCCGAGCCCCTGGGTTGATCACCCAGGCGTTCCCTTGATCAGCATTGTCAAACATCGGGGCTCGGACCCCCGAGTAGTTCAGATCCACTCCGTCCGGATCCATCTGAACGTAGACATATATATATATATATATATATATATATATATATATATATATATATATATATATATATATATATATATATATATATATATATATATATATATATATAGATTCCATATAGAAGAGGAAACAACAAACAAATATGCAAGGGTGAGTTACCAATGTATGCGTTTTCATAAGACAACCCCATGCACGACACACAAACAACACATACCATATGATTACAGTATACAAAATTATCTAAACAGTAGAATAATCCAAAGGGTTTCATACCCGACAGTCATCGTCATTTTATAAAAATGCATGACACTTCAATATTCAAGCTCTAATTTTGATACCTAATCTCCGGAGATCCCACAACTTTCTGTTTCATTTTGAGCCGATCAAGCTCTGCACATGGCCCATTGTAAAAACGAAATAAAACAATGTCCAAGAGAACACATAACACACTAGTAACACTCAGTACACCAAGGTTATTGCTCAAAAATGTAACTCATTGGTCCACACAGAACACAATGGTCACTGCGATCAATGGAGTTTATTGTCCATAACCTATTGCATCACTCAGAACCTCAATAGTTATCGTATAAAATTTGAAACTTAGTCCATAAAAGACTCATTGATCCACTCAGGACTCAATAATCATATCACATGACACGTCTGCCAAAAATGCATGAGAAAAACTTTTATTCTCGTTTTGTTTTCTTTGTCGTAATAATCTTCCCTTGTCGAAGCCCAAAGCTTACGACCATGCTTAATTTTATATTAAGATTTTTTAAACAACATAGGACACACATTCCAACTGTTTTTAATCTTAACACAGGACACACAACCCGAGTGCTCAATTGCAAAGCCCTAGACTAATGCACCAGTCTTAGGCTCGCGGATATGGAATTCACATCTTTTTCCACATCAGATTTAGGACATACAGTCCACAAAACCTTTTCAGGACACTCAGTCCAATGACACAGATCCCTGATCTATGTGTCAACAGAACACTAGAACCCCGACGTCTCGGTTCCTAGGTTCGTTTATCCTCTTAAAACATTTCGATCAGTGAAAAACAAATACAAAACCAATCCTATGAAAAACTTATCCGAGTTGAACAAAATAATTTCATTAAATAAAATTCTCTTACATAAATTCTTTCTGTTAAAACGTTGATAAAAACGTGAAATCATAGATAAATTCCTTTCTAAATTTTGTTCTCAATAAACATCAACTTTTAAAAGCCTCATTTAAATAAAATTAATAATTCTAAAATATAAACTTTTTTCTCAAAGTTTTTCATAAAAATCTTTTTATAGCTTAAATGACTTTTCTGTCACACGTAATTATTCTGACGGCTATATTATGCTATTTTCGTAACTTAATCACTTTAAATAACATTTTATAATAAAATTGAATTTATTTTGGAAAAACTAGCGTCTGTAAAAAATTTCACAGTTTCGCCCTTACTGTCACTTTATTGACATATTTTCCACAAAAGTATTATTAAAATAATATTTTTTTTCACTTTTTCTCAAAATTCCATAAATTAATCATTTTTATTAGTTATTCAAGCTTATTAAGCTTTTAGCCTCAAATTAAATTGAACACTGACCAATGTCAGGTTTCTCAATCTATCACTCAACAGTAGATAATTTCATCACAGAATAGCATAACATACATCCAATTTCATGGCATGCATCACAATTATAATATACCAATTTAATTATAATCATGTAAAACAGTATATCTCAAATACTCAAGTAAGCAGATAATCAGCAGATAATCAATCTAATAATTGACAGTAGATAATTTAAAGCACAGTAAATTACTACAGACAATTTACAGACGACTCCAACAATTAGCATATGATTATCTTAAACTCCTCAGGCTTAGTCCCCTTACCTCTTGGAGAATCAAATCAAACTTTCACAAAATTTTCCGATTACGATCAGGTTTCCTCCGTTCTGCTTAGATCGATTTAACTCGACTGATTCCTTCACAACAAATTGCAACCAAAATAAATCAAAATAAAAGATACAGTCATTCATGAGGTCTAGGGTTCGGCCTTTTCTAGTTTGCTAGGTTAGGAAAATTAAAAATTTTCTAACTTATGGATTCATGATTCCTTAAGCAACTTAAACATGATTAAGCAATTAATCTAAAATCATGAACCAAGAACTTTGAATGAAACTCATCTAGTTCCAAGAACTAGGTTTCTGTCTTGACACCCAAAGTGGGATTAAAACTTCACTTGATTTCCATCTCTTGGATTTAACACATAGTACATGATTAGATTCAAGTGTTACAAAACAACTTTGAATCAGAAATCTTTCCAAAAATCAAAGCTAGGGTTTCGGCCCTCTAAAGAAATTTTGGGTTAGGGTTTGATTTTTGGTTTTCTAATCACATAGATCAACAATAAAATGGATTAGAAGTAATGAATCAACATCATTTAATCAATAGTTGAAACAAAAATCTTTCCTCCCCTATATGCATAGGTTCGGCCTCATAGGAAAGAATAGGGAGGAAATTTTTTTGAATTCATGCTCTTGGATAACAAATATAGAGATGATCCTAAGATTATAGCAATTGGTTTCAAGTCAAAATGATTTTTCTACAATTTCTTATGAATATTTGAAGAAAGCATCATGAACTTTAACCAAAAAGAAGAACATGATGATTCATGGCATAAACTTGTAAAAGTTGTGAAGAGAAATTGTTGAGGGATTAAGGAGAGAAGAAATCACCTCTTGAAGCTTGAAGAAATGGTGAGATTTGATCAAGTTCTTCACAAAATCAACAAGTTGTTCTTAAGGTGTTCTTGAAGAAATATGAACTTTGAAGACAAGAAGGCATGAAATGGAAAAATGAAAATGCCTAAGTGTACTTAATGAGAGAGGGAGCCGTTGGTTTGGGGGGGTGTTTTGGTCCAAAATCACAATGGCATAGCTTGTAGTTTCCATGTGAAACTAGGGGCAAAATGGTCCTTTCCATGAAAAAATTATCCTAAGGCATTTATGAGCCATTATGATCATTATGATTCGGATAGGATCATCATAAATGCTCGTGATCTCAGTCACATCAGTCATCTCAGCTCCGTTGCTGACCCTTTTAGTTCATCTGACGCAGATTTCCTAGAGACATTTCAACGTTTTCGCCCGCAACAAAATAATATTTTATTTTTTTGCTAAAATTTTCAAAACTTCCAATATCAGAGAAAATATGATAAAAATATTTGTCATCTCGTTCACGAATTAAAATTAGGCTTTCTGAGCAGTAAACTTTTACTGTCAGTGAAAACGCAGACCGGGTTTCGTCTGAATTTTCAACCCAAAATTTCATCGTAAGCTTATAATATTAAGCATATCATGGAAATGATGTTGGTTTATCCAAAATCATTTACTAAGTCTCGGATAAAATTATAATCATTTATATATTTATTACCGTTATTAGAAAGCAATAAAAATAGGGTGTTACAATTTTTAATTAAAAATATATAATTAATAAATAAAAAATAAATAAAAAATTATCCATCTTCTTCTTCATCTGGGTTCTTCTTCCTCACTCCCCCAAGCACACTCCCTTCTCTAAGCCTAACCGGTTTCCTCTCCCTTCCTCTCTGACAATGGCGACAGCGGCAGAATCATCGGAATCAGAGACAACCTCAGCACCTAGCAACCACTCCACACGCAGCAATGCTTGAACCCTGGATGAAAAGATGACGTTTGTTGACTCCGCTGACCAAATCCATTCAACTTCTTCTGCTCATGTCAACCAGACCTTGGTAAATCACAGATCTTTTAAACACCAACAAGAACTCAGAATCACTGATTGTTAAACACACAAGGAACCTACCTGATTGTTAAGCAACCAAAAGAAATCATTTTTTCTTTTAGATCTGTTAAGCAACCTCTCAACCAGAAGAGATGAACAATGGGACGACGGCATGATGGTGACGTGAAGGACGGTGAAACTAGGTGTTGAATTTGCAAAGAGGAAATGAAGCATCGAGAATCAGAGAGAAAAATGAAGAACAGAGAGAGAGAGAATTGGGAGAAATGAATTTCTCATTTTCTGAATTAATCAATCGAATACAATATGCTTCTTCTACAATTTATACAAGATTAACTTAGCTAACATCAACTACCTGAAGCTAAATAACTAACCAACAGAACTAACAGATTTTCAACTAATCAATCTAACTGATTTTACTAAAGAATAACTACTTTAACATCCTCCCTCAAGCTGGAATGTGGATGTCAAGCATTCCTAGCTTGGAAATGAAACTTTGAAATGGTCCTGGGGGCAATGGCTTTGTAAGGATGTCAGCTACTTGAGATGTAGTTGGGACAGGCAGAAGATGTAATGTGCCAGATTGGACTTTGTCCCTAACAACATGGCAATCTATTTCAATATGTTTCGTGCGTTCGTGAAAGACCGGATTTGCTGCGATGTGAAGGGCCGATTGATTATCACAATAGATGATGGCTGGTTGAGCATGAGGAATATGAAGGTCTTGCAGCAAATACAGAATCCATTGAGCCTCACAAGTTGCTTGAGCTAAGGCCCTGTATTCGGCTTCAGAGGATGAGCCAATATCCAGTAATGGAGCGTCTTGTGTCTTGGCATGCTCCCCAATCCGAATCGCTATACCCCTTCAAGTGTGTATCAGCATTGGCAGAGAAGAAAAGACCTTTCCCAGGGGCTCCTTTGATGTACTTTAACACTCTAAGAGCAGCTTGGTAGTGTGAATTGGTGGGTGATTGAAGGAACTGACTTAGAGTGCTCACCGCAAAAGAAATGTCTGGGCGTGTGTTAGTCAAATAAAGTAGACGCCCAACCAGTCTTCTATACAGACTTGGATCAGTCATTGGGTCACCAGAAGTCATATGGAGACTGTTTTTGTAATCCATGGGTGTGGCAGTGGGCTTAGCAGCAAGTAGGCCAGTATCTTGTAGGAGATCCAAAGCATATTTGCGCTGGTAGATGCTAAGGCCTTTTGATGAACGTGCCACCTCAAAACCAAGAAAAAATCTCAATGGACCCAAGTCCTTGATACTGAACTTGTCATCCAATGACTGTTTGATGGATGCAATTTCAGAGTCATCATTTCCTGTTAGGACTAAGTCATCCACATAGACTAGGATTAGGGATGGCAACGGGGCGGGGCGGGCACGGGTAGCACTCCCCCCGCCCCCGCCCCCGTTGGGTGAAATCCATGCCCATCCCCGCCCGTTACCCGCGCGGGTATCTCGCGGGCGGGTATCCAGCGGGTTTCGCGGATATTCGCGGGTTTGTGGATATCCGCGGATTATTATTTCCTAGAAAAAAAAATGTTCTTTTTGCTTGAAAAATTGCTGAAATATGCATAATTTCAATTAAAATAACCATGTTCATACAAATAGATGTTACGAAACTACCAAAGTATTATCCAATTACAGAAGTTACTAACAAAAGTAATCAAATACATTTGTTTTCTCCAAAAATAAAAGTTACAAAAGCTTGGATCCACATGAAACACTCTTGGATTATGTTTTCTCCTAATACCAAAGCTACAAAATCTAGGATCCACTTGAAACAAACTTGGATTTTGATTTGATTCCCGCTGAACACGAACACAACCAAGGCACATGTTGTTACAAGAAACAGAGGCATCAATATATGAACAAAAAATATATGGCTAGTAACTTAATAAAAGCTCAACTTAATATAATTAGTATTAGTAGTACATATTTTACCATTATTATTAGCTTATGGCTTTATAGGTTCTTCAACAATGTCAGCATCCATATCTTCCAATACTGTAATACATTCCAAGTCACGGGCTTCTAATTTTGAAGAACCTGAAAAAGAAAAATAAGTTAAGTAAAAAATGTATAATAATGTACCAATCCTAGATAAATTAAAAGTAATAAATTTTGTTACCTTTCACATCAGTCCATAACCAATCTTGGACACACATCAATGCTTCTAAAGTATCAGGACGCAATCTGCTACGATGGGGAGTAAGAAACCGACCACCAGTGCTAAAAGAAGACTCTGAAGCAACAGTTGAGATAGGAATTGCGAGAAAATCTCTTGCAATCATTTGCATAATTGGGTATTTTAACCCATTAGCATTCCACCAATTCAATATGTCAAACGTCTCACCTGAACAAGGCAACACCTGCTCCTCCAAATATCGGTCAAATTCTGACTTATGACTTGTTGTGGCAGATTTTTTTGCATTAATATGCTTTGAAAAATCAGACATCCACTCTTCAGTTGTTACATCACTCACATCTTCATTTTGACTTGAACTTAAAGCTGAATAAACAGTCTCCTTACCCTTGATTTTGATACTGTACTCTCTCACCATGTCTTGACAAACAGATTTCACCTTCTCAATTTCATTATCAGATTCCTCCCCAAAAATTTTAGGGAAAAAATAATCTAACAAATCAACTTTATACCTGGGATCCAACACAGTACCTACAGCCATCACCCCATTGATCACACTCCAATACTTGTCAAATTTGGCCATCATGGTTGTAGCCATTTGATGTATGACAAGATTAGTACTGTCAACCCACTTAATCAATGCCAATTTAATTGCACACACTTTTGGAAAATAAACATTTGCAGTTGGATAAGAAGTACCAGAAAATAACTTTGTAACATCATAAAACAGTTGCAACCTGAGACAAATTTCTTTGGCCATCTCCCAATCATCTTCACTAGGCAAGGATTTATACAGATTCTCCCTTTGTGCCAATCGATTAAACACATCTTTATATTGTATGGCAACTTGAAGCATTAAAAATGTAGAATTCCACCTAGTTTTGCAATCAAGAACTAATTTTCTACCATATGTAATGTCCACTTGACCACATGTCTCTATAAATTTCTCCTCTCTTTTAGGTGTAGATGTCCAAAAACTCACACTTTCTCTAATCTTTTCAATAGCATCAGAGATTATGGACAAACCGTCTCTCACAATTAAGTTCAAAATATGAGCACAACAACGCATGTGAAACAGTTGACCACCCAAAATAAGTGACCTAGGTAAAATCTTATGTAACATACGCTCAATCATAGCATCATTTGTAGAGCAATTATCAACAGTTAAGGTGGATAACTTTGTATCAAGATTCCAATCCATCAAGCATTCAAGTAAGACATCAGCAAGGTTTTTGCTAGTATGGGGAGCAGGCACATAAATGAACCTAACATAGGAACATTTGAATGAAAGACTCAATAATAATATCACCACCAACAATAATCAGAATTATCACACTATCATTAAAGTTTAGACTTATTACCTTACGAGTCGACTTTGTAGGGTCCATGAATCATCAATAAAATGAGCTGTGACAGTCATATAGCCTTTGTTTTGATGACTTGCAGTCCACATATCAGTTGTAATTGCAACTCGGCTTTGATTTCTTGACAGTAACTTCATCATATTCTCTTTTTCAACACTATAGAGCTTCATGATGTCACTCTTGATAGTGTTTCGAGAAATCCCTTTAAACAAAGGTTGCAAAGCAGCACAAAATTCTTTAAATCCTATGTGATCAACCATGGACAACGGATACTCGTGCAGAATTATCATCTTACACAATGCGAGCCTTGCTGTTTCTTGATTAAATGCATAGGAACCAACAAGAACTGTCTCACTCCCTACTTTCTCAGTTTTGAGAAATGCTTGCCTTATATCTCGAGTTGTTCGAAGTTTGCAACACTTGAAGTGATTACGCAAGTGTGATGTACCTTGCCTTCGGTCTCCCAACAATTTTGCGTCACAATACTTGCATATGGCTTTCATCTTTCCATCTATCATTTTCTGGCTGAAATGATTCCACACATCTGAAGTAAGCTTTCTCTTACTATTGTTAGCTTCACTTGCCAATGAGTTTTGAGTTTCATCTGGAGTTGTCTCTAAATTCATAGGAGACTCCATTGATGCACCCACATTTGATTCAGTCACATTAGTTGACGTGTGGTGTTGTTGCTCTTGCTCTTGTCCATCATTCATAGGTACAGATGTTTGCAATTGCTCTTGTAAATCAGACATTGATACTGTGTGCAATGTAACAAAACAATTAGTCTATATAAATCACACACACACATATATATATATCAATGTTAATTCCAAAACCAAATGATTCCCCAAGACCAAGAAAATCAGAAACAGAAAGAACAAATTAAATAAACCAATAACCATTACCAAGTTCAAATTCTTTAAACTAATAAAGACATAATTATCATAGGGTTTCTTAAACAACAACAACAGTAAGTTCAACAACACAGCAAAACAAAAAGAATTTGATAAGACCAACTGTAAAACTATCGAATGATTTCCAGATCTCAGCTTTATTTTGCTCGAAATCAACAAAACATCAATTAAAAGATAGAGATCCAAACAAAGCAAAGAGAAAGACTATGCTAAGGTGTATAAATAAATAGGGAAGAAACAGAGAAAGGGAAAAGAAGCTGACCTTGCTTGTGGGTTGTGAGGAGCGGCGGCGAGGATCTGGGTCTGGGTGGTAGAGGAGCGGTGCGCGCGAGGAGCGTCTGAGTCGGGACGATTCGCTGCACCAGGATGCTCCCTGAGTCACGGCGAGCGGTGCTTGGGGCGGCAAGGGTCACGGCGAGTGGCAAGGGTCACGGCAAGGGTTGGGCGGCAAGGGACCAAGGGTCACGGGCTCACGGCAACGGTTGGGGCGTTGGGCGTGTGGCTGAAGAAGAAGAAAATATAAGACTCTCAGCACAGCAGTCTCAGACTCTCAGCCGTGTGGTCATGTGAAATTAGGTTTAGGCTTTAGCACTCAGTACTCACTACTCAGTAGATATATATATTAAAGGGTATTATAGTAAATAAGTAACGGGTGCGGGTATCCGCGGGCACGGGTAGTGTGATACCCGCCCCCGCCCCGTTTATAAACGGGTATTAAAATTACCCGTTAATTTTCCCCACGGGCACCCGTTTAACTACCCGCCCCGTGCCCGTTGCGGATTTTATCCGCGGGTATCCGCGGGTGCGGGTAAAATTGCCATCCCTAACTAGGATGGCAGTGAACCTTCCATCTACAGCTTTCACAAACAGGGAGTAATCCGCTCGAGATTGTTCATAACCAGAATCCAGGAGGACTTGGGTGAGTTTGGCATTCCACTGCCTGCTTGCTTGTTTAAGTCCATAAAGGGACCTCTCCAATTTGCAAACCAGAGCAGGGTTGGAAAGTGGAAGACCAGGTGGAGGTTCCATGTATACTTCCTCATGGAGATCTCCATGTAAGAATGCAGTGTTCACGTCTAACTGTTGTAGGGGCCAACTGAACTGAGTTGCAAGTGCCAAAATGACTCTAACTGTGGTCATTTTAACTACTGGACTGAAGGTTTCCAGGTAGTCAATCCCACAAGTTTGAGTGTAGCCCTTTGCTACCAAACGAGCCTTGTGTCTATCAACAGAACCATCGGCCTTATGTTTTAATTTGAACACCCATTTGCAGCCTATAGTGTGCTTTCCAGGAGGTAGGGAAGTGAGAGTCCAAGTGTTGTTCTTCTCTAAAGCTAGCAATTCAGCATTAATGGCACTTTTCCAATTCTCATCAAGCACAGCTTTTGAGTAAGAAGTAGGTTCAGTAGAAGATGAAATTGAAAGTGAAAAATGTTTAAAAGAATTTGAAAGATTGTGATAGGGAATGTAAGAAGAAATAGGATACCTGACCTTGGAAGGTGATGTAGTGGCAGCTGCAGAAAGGAGCAGATTACAGTGGTAGTCCTGCAAGTATGTTGGTTGCCTTCTGAGCCTTGTTGACTGCCTCGTAAGGACTTGTGGAGGTGCTGGCTCAGTCATAGTGGTTGTGGTTGGTTGTTCAGGTAAGGCATTTGGTGAGTGTGGTTGTTGCTCAATCTGTTCTGGTGCATTTGGTGGTTGTGGTGTGGGTGATGCATCCAGAAAATCAAAGAGAGTATCATAGTTGGTAATTAGATAGGAGTTTGTGAAGGGAGTTGTTGGTGTAGGGATGATTTGAGTAGGCTCAAATGGTTTAATATAGGGGAAATGATCCTCATAGAAGTGCACATTCCTTGAGATAAAAGTCTCTCTATTCTTTAAGTCAAATAAAATGTACCCTTTTGTTCCAGTTTTAAAACCAAGGAAAATACATTTTCGTGCCCTAGGATCTAGTTTCTTTCTATGTGCTGTCAGTGTATTGGCATAACAAAGGCAACCAAAGACCTTGAAATTTGAAATATCAGGAAGTTGGTTGTGCAATGCTAAGTAAGGTGAAACATTGGACAAGTATGAGGATGGTTGTCTGTTAATTAAGTGCACTGCATGACTGAGTGCAAAATTCCAGAAAAATTTAGGCAATTGGGCTTGGAAAAGGAGTGCCCGAGTCACTGCTAAAAGGTGTTGATGTTTTCGTTCCACAATGCCATTTTGTTGTGGGGTTTCCACACATGAGGTTTGGTGTAAAATCCCTTTTGAGTTAAAGAAATCAATGAGTATGAACTCTTTTCCATTATCTGACCTAACACATTTCAGTTTACTGTCAAATTGTGTTTCAACCATTTGAGTAAAGTTCTTGATGAGTGAGGAAACTTCAGTTTTGTGTTTCATCAAGAATATCCAAGTGTATCTAGTTTTATCATCAACGATTGTTAAAAAAAATTTGTGTCCAAAAATAGATGGAGTGGAGATAGGCCCCCAAATATCCACATGTATGATCTCAAAAGCTTTATTAGAATGTGTCAAACTGTTACAGAAGGGTAAATGTTTTTGTTTAGCAATATGACATGTATCACAAGGTTCATGTGGATCATTACAAGTGATAAAGGGATAGGATTTTTGTAAAAGTACAAGTTTATCAAAAGAAATGTGACCTAGTCTCCTATGCCAGAGGCTCTTATTGCTGCCAGCAGCAACATTTATTGATCTGGATTCAACAAGCAACATACTTGAAGGCTGAACTGCATACAATCCTGCCTTCCTATCAGCTGCACCAATCATCCTCGAGGTGGTTATTTCCTGAATGTGACAGCCAATATTAGTAAAAAGTACGGAACAGTTTAAAGACAAATATAGTTTTGAAACAGAAATGAGATTAAACTCAAAAATTGGAATGTATAAGACATCACTCAAGTAAAAGGAATTGGAGAAGAAAACAGTTCCTGCAATATCAGCTGTCACATGACTACCATTTGGTAAATTTACTCGAATAGGAGTAATTTTCTTGTAACTTTGGAAATTACTAAGTGTATGACACACATGGTCAGTTGCTCCAGTGTCCAATAGCCAGCAATTTGGTTTAGGACCACTGGACAAATGACAGACAATACCTGAGGGTATGCCAGAGGTATTAGGATGAGTGGTGGTTATGTGGTTGGTGCTGTGACCTTGATGAGGAGTTTGGAGCATTGCTAAGATTGCCTTATGCTGCTCTGGAGTAAAGGACATACTTGAGCCCTCCTTTCCTTCCTTCTGAGGCTGTGAAATGATGCTTCCACAATCATCATCTGAAGCATATTCACTAGTCCCAACACAATTATTAACTGCTCTTCTTTGTGGAGGTGGATACCCATGCTTCTTGTAGCATGTATCGATGGTATGGCCAGATCTGTGACAGTAGGTACACTGTTTGGAAGATCTGCCATTGTGATTCCACTTGCCATTGTTCTGAGAGCCATTCTTGCTCCCCTTTCCTTTGTAACCATCTCTGTCATTTGAGGAATTGCCACTAAAATTGGCCAAGATTCTTGACTCATTCACATTACTAAACATCTCTCTTTCTTGTTGAATCAACAATGAAAAAGCAGTATCTATATCCGGCAAGGGTTTCATCAACATAATTTGTGATTTCACAGCAGAGTACTGCTCATTAAGACCTTTCAGAAACCTGATGACATAGTCATCCTCTCTATAGCTTTTGATAATAGGAAGTAAATCACATGTGCAGGCTACTTGGCAAGAACACGAAGGAATAGGTCTAAAATTGAGTAATTCTTGCCAAAGTCCCTGCAAGCGTGTGAAGTAAGCAGTGATATTGAGATCACCTTGTCGAAGAGTGTAAATTTCTTCTTGCAAATCAGAAATGCGAAAAACATCCACTTGATAGTATCTTCTTTGAAGATCATTCCAAATCTCATAAGCAGTATCCATCCACAAAATGCATTGTCGCACTGATGGATCGAGAGAATGAATTAACCAAGACATCACCATAGTGTTACATCTATCCCATGCTTCAAAGGTTGCATCATTCTCAGCTGGCTTCAAGATAGTACCATTCACAAAACGAAGTTTGTTCTTTGATTTCAGAGCCAAAGTCATAGCTCGTGACCACGATCGAAATTCTTCTGCATTACTGAGAGGTGGAGATACGAGCGATACTCCAGTTTGTTCATTGAGATTCAAGTAATAGACACTTGTAGGATCCATAAGAGGATTAGGATTAGGGTTTGCCATTTGTGAAAAAGAAAACAAGAACAAAGAGGAATCAAGAAGTTGAACAGAGATTCAACACCGTGAGGTGAGAAGTTGAATCAAGAATCGAGAAATTGAACAGAGATTCAATCACCGTGAGGTGAGAAATCGAACAAAAATAGCACCGTGAGGTGAGAAAACAAGAACACTGTGATCGATCACCGCGAGGTGATGATTGAGAAGCGATCAATTGCGTTCAATGATGATGCGGAAGCGAATAAGCGAATGATACCATGTTGAATTTGCAAAGAGGAAATGAAGCATCGAGAATCAGAGAGAAAAATGAAGAACAGAGAGAGAGAGAATTGGGAGAAATGAATTTCTCATTTTCTGAATTAATCAATCGAATACAATATGCTTCTTCTACAATTTATACAAGATTAACTTAGCTAACATCAACTACCTGAAGCTAAATAACTAACCAACAGAACTAACAGATTTTCAACTAATCAATCTAACTGATTTTACTAAAGAATAACTACTTTAACACTAGGCAACGATTGTAGCTAAATGTGTGGCTATATGAGAAGGTGGAACGGTGGAACAGACAATTTACAGAGTGCTGGAAGGTTTGATTCAAAGAGCTAAGTTGGAGGGCATAGAGCTCCCAAAAATCAAAGCACCATCGGACAAGTTGTTGTTCCACTGGGTTGCCGTTGCCGGAGAAGACCACTGTCGGTGGGTTCCTGGAAGAAGATGAGAGAAGATTGAAGAAAGAATTAAAATAATACTTTTATATTTATTTATTAGTTTATTTATTTTTTAAATTATTAATTTATTATTTAAATTATCACATCTGCAAGCTAACTAGGCTTGGTAAAAAAAGCCCAACTTTATCATCCAAACCTAACTTATGGCTTATTTGAAGCAAAAATATCTTAAGGAACTAATTTGAACAAAACAATTAACTTAAGGGACAAAAAATGTAATTTTACAAAAAAAAAAAAAAAAATCCTCAATTTTATATTGTTAGTATCCCTTCCTATTAGTTTTCCCATTCATTGTTGTTGCAATTTTACATTGATGATATTTAGCAATCACTATCACTTGTAAAAAAAAAAGTAAAAAAAAATAAAATAAAAAAAATAAGATTTTGGTACCTAACTAATAGCATTAGTGTCGGCTACCCAATGAAAATGTAGCGTATCACACATTCACACGTCTATTTTTGAATATCAAAAAAAAAAAAAAAATGCTTCATACACATTTTGCACATATCCAGCAGATGAGCATCAACATAATTAAAGTATATGTATGTAGAAATGAGATGGATTAATTGAAAACAAATAATAAAAATTATGCAAATAAAGGAGAGAGATCTGTTTACATTAGTGTAAATTAAAAGCGTTCTCACACCCGTGAATAACTTTTTAATAGACAATTTTTATACAAAATTGGATTAAAAACTCATATTATATAGATCATTATAGAATTTCAGATTAATTCAAAATTCTTTACTATTCTATTGATAAGCATCAAATTAACATAATATATAGTTTTTAAATACATGAAAATAAGAGCTATTTTATTACAATTTTATTGATATTAAATTTTTCTAAAATTTGAGACAAACGATCCTATTTATAGATAGTTATAATTGGGCATAAGAGTGTTATTACACATGTAAATAACTATGGGTTTATTTGCACTTTTGATACTCTTATTGTTGGTCATGTGTGATTTTGGTCTAATAACACATTTGGTCTCACTATTTTTTCAATATTGCAAATTCGGTCCTTTCGTCAAATGTTCGTCAATTTTTCAATGATCAACAGAGACCACTACCCTAAGTGCATAGTTGAGCTTCTCCATCCTCTGTCTCCCCGCTTCAACATGATTCAATGATTCCTCTATGCCATTTATAGATTTCATCTCTCCTTTTCGGGACTTTTTTGTATTCGACCACAGGGTTCATTACCAAGAAGCTCAACCAGAAATTCTATGCACTTAAATCAATGGTTCCTCTCTATTGATCATTGAAAAATTGACGAACATTGGATAGAAGGATCGAATTTACAATATTGAAAAAATAGAGGACCAAATGTCCTAAAAAAAACTATATATATGAATCAAAATCGCACATGGCTAATAATAGGAAAACCAAAAGTGTAATTACGTCATAACTATGTAAGTGCCTAATCTAATGTACATAAATAGCTATTTATTTATTATTATTTTTATTCTACCTAATATTGGGCTATGTTAGGGCGAACCTGGCATTGCCACACTACTAGGGATCCGGTTTGGTGGTTCTTTCTCCCTTGTTAGAGTCTTCTCTAGTCAAGCCAGCTAGCATGCACCTGATATAACTAGGGGGACAACGGACGAGTTCGGTCTGTTTCGGGCCCAAAAAACCCAACCCGAAGAAAATCGAATCCCTAAATATGTAACCCATTCCTGACCGTGTTCACTATCAAATTGTGCGGGTCGGCGAGACGGCGGGTTGACGGGTTCACGGTGGGGTTTGGGAGGTTATGATAAAAAAAAAAATGAATAAGAAGAGGAGACAAGATAGAACAACAAAACATGAACAAACCCAAAGAAATTGTTTCCAGATTTACAGATCTGGGGCAACCCATAACAGAAACATAAAACATTCAACAAAAATTCCAGAAAGCATCAATTAAAAAGATTTGATCCGCCGTTAAAAAAGCATCAATATTAACAGTAGGGTTCAAATGAACAAAAACAAAATACAGGAACCCAGAAAAATAAACGCATCAAACTTTTTACAAAAACATCAATATTTCAACGAAAAGCTTCAATCTTTTTCATCATTTTGTTATAGAAGAAGATAAAGGTGAGGAAACTTAAAGAGATCTGAAATGGGCAACACATCTTCTTCTTCTTCGTTGAAGCTAAGGCTGCATCTTGGTCAGATCTTGCAGATCTTAACATGCAGCAGTGTGGCTGGGCGGGGTCGGAGATCTTCGCCGGCGGGGTTGACCTTCTTTGTCACGGCATCAAGTCCATGACCCTTCCCTACCGTGACTACCGGTGGCGGAGTGAGAAGAATGAGAGAGAGGCGGAGAGGACAGTGAAAAGCGTCGACGGGTGAGGCGAGGGAGATGCGAGGCGAGGGAGCCAAAGCTTCGACAACGAGTGGAGGAGCTTTGACGACAACAGAAGAAAGATGGAGAGACGCATGACTGCCAGCTATGAGGAGGGAGAGGGAGAAGATCCGAAGAGAGGGGCGATGGTGCAGAACTTGAGATTGAGAGAGGCACAGGTGAGGGGTTTTCGTTAATGTTGGGAACTTGAGTTTCAGAGAGTCAGATAGAGAGGGAGAAGGTTGAATGAGTGAATGAAGAGTCAAAGCAAAAGATTGGAAAGTGTAAGGTGGAAACATGTGATGCAGTTTTGACAAATGAGAGATTTTGAAAAATGAGATAAGATAAGGATAAGGTTAAGTGTGAGAGCCAATGAAAATGCAAGGAAATCAGACTTAGCCAATAAGAATAAAGGGGAATCAGAGGAATATATATATAACTGGGTGGTCGGGTTCTGGCGGGGGCGAATTTTTTTACCCAAACCGAACCCGCCCATGACAATTCGTATGGAACTGAAGCTGCGACCAGTGTGACCCATGACCCACTACGGCCCGCTCGTTTGCTGCCTTTCTCCTTCAAGCCTTTCGAGTTCGGGTCAGTACAAAACTTTTGTCCAGCCCTAGATATAACTGTCTAATTCCAAGAGCAGTTACTTATTAGAGATATTGATTATTAGGGTTCATTTCAAATTAAAGTCTCAAATTTCATAATTAGGGTTCATACTAAATCATAAATCTCTTAATGGAAAAATCATGAATTATTCAATCTAATGCTCTGACATTACATATAAGTTGTAGTTTATATTACTCACCACAAGTATAAAACCAATTATTTTAGATTTTCATGACTTTTACATTAACAATTATGAGAGTTCATAAAGAAAATAGTTACTTACAAAGCCACTACTAGAGCTGAAAATGGTTTCTCGATATTATTAATTTTCTCAGAGAGTGAAAAACTAATTTCTGTTCTCTCAAACTTCCTTTAATATTCCATATGTTGGTGGACCTTCGGAACAACCCTTTTTTACCCAATTGTGATAATGTGATTTAGTCCCTTATTTTTTAATTATTTATTTATTAAATCCACTACATATCACATGCAGCTGACATAAAACATTTGAATCTTAGAATATGTTCTATCTTTTTTTGGTTTAGTTTTTGGTACACATGGCATAAATGTCCTTAGACCTAAAAGAAGTCAAAGCCCCTCTTAAGGATTGCAACACAAATATCAGTCCATCCTGTCAATAATTATTCTTCATCAATCCTTTCACGGCTCCCAGTTGTCGCGACCGTCCCGTCCGGACACCGCGAAACATCCACTTCACTCAATCTAGAGTTATAGACAAGTTATTAAATCAACCTTCATGCACGTAGTTGCCATGTCGAATTGTCCCTACTTCCTAAGAGCACCACCATCCCAGCACCCAGTATTTTTACTTTTAGAGGATCTTGAGTATCTCCCACTCTTACATATCACTTATTTTTTCTTTTTTATAACTTAGCATCTCATCTCCAACACGACATTTTTAAAAACTTTACTAAATAGGGCCCTTCAGTGACGTCACATCTTACATTTCATCAACAATTTATTTATTAAGTCATAATTTGGTGATTTATGAAACAATCAAATTATAAAATTAAGAAATTCATTTGTACTAATTTTTTATGAAAGTAAAATGTGAACAAGCTTATCTCATTAGCTTATAGTTTTTCTTCATAAGCTATTTTGTTTAGCTTATGGCTTATAGCTTATAGCTTATTGACTTTTTCTCGTTTTTAACCCCATTTTGTGATCATTTTGTATGTGGAGAATATGACACCCTTCTACCCCGATAAGGCATTTAATATAAAAACAATTAAAAGGAAAACTTGCATTTACTGAATAATATAAAATATTTGTCCATGGGTAGAAAAGTCCCACATGAACCAGTTCACAACGCGGAAATTAAATAAGTTTAAAACCATTAAAACATAACAAGAAAAACATATCCCAACCCCGATGTCACATACAGAGATGGTATAACCGTTTCGGAATAAAACCCACGGAATTACAACAGAAACAAACAAAGTAACTGAATAAGAAACTAGCACTAACTATGAGTGGCGGCTCCTCAGAGTCACTCCTCTCCGGGCTGCTCGTCATCCTCTGCAAGGTGCCAATCAGGCCAAACACAAACAACAAATATAGGGAGTAAGAATCAAGTAAACATATTAGCAAGGAAGTAGGAAGTAAAGTAAACGCAAACAGACATGGCACCCACATACACCAACAACATCAACATTCAACACGTTATGTAGTGCAATGCAATTCTACTCCGCTAAACCAACAATGCATGTGGATCCACTAAACTCGGGATGAACGACTTCGGAATTAAATATCCACATTGAGAATCTACTCAACGTCGGAGAATCTACTTCTTGGATAGCCAACGCATCAAACCAACGAATGCCTCGTCACGGGGGCGCTAGGAGAATCTACTCCAACCGTGGAAGGCCAGATCGCCGTACTCTAGGACGATCTCCCTTATGTCGAACATCCCTAAACAACATCTCCGATGCAATGCGTATGCAACATAATAACAAAAGCAACACCACCTCCATAACTCCAACGGAATCGATCGAAGATAACAGCGGAATCAACCACAACAACTTGCCTCGCGGAATCTACCGGAGGACTTTAGCAGAATCGACCGCAACACTTGGGGCAAACTCTCGGCCACCAAGGTACAACAATAACACCTTAGACCCAAACCGCGGGGTCAAAGCTTCCTTGGCCAAAAAGCACCAAGGCACAGCTCATCAGCTTGCGGTTCCCAATGGGTATCGACTCATCAACTCAACACCTCACCATCTCATCATCTTAATTATCTTTAGTGAACATTAAACACGTGAGGGGTGTGCTGCCCTTTAAGAGAAGCATGGTCGTGCTTCTTATTGAGCACGGTCGTGCTTCTTATTGAGCATAGTCGTGCTCAGCAGCACGGTCGTGCTCTTTGTCCTGCACGGCCATGCTAAACAGCACGGCCATCTTCCCAGAATGCAACTGGGAGCACGGTTGGCTCCCTGTTCAGCACGGTCGTGCTCATCGCGCGACAGTGCTGTTCTGGGAGGGAACAGAGACTGAAACTTAACCAATTTCAAGTATTTAATCCGTTAATCACCTTAAACCAATTATCAACATGTTTTAAGGATTAAACACATCAACACTCTCAGCATCAATCCAACATTGGTATCAACCAATAATATCATCATGTTCATAGTCATCACAACAACATAAACATAAACAAATGCCATGAACATAGGCATATAAGTAACATGTTAACCATCACAGACATACTATCGTAATAATTAACAAATCAATCATACAAACAATTATTCATATAAACAAGCCGGGGTTATGGAAACCTTTTTACTTTACTCTAACCCCGAGCCTATGAGTACACTACCCTTCTCCCCATACCTGGATTGAAGGTAGCTCTAACGGCGGTCCTAACGGCAAACAGTCCTCCCCTTAGGCGGCTCAACCTCAAAGATTACCTTAAACAACCAGAACATAAACGATATTAGTTTCCCAATCATTAAAAGGAAAGGAAACCAACAAAAAGGAAGAAAATGTTACCTATATAACTGACACGTATATGCTAACGATCTCTCAAGGTCTCCAACGCTAACGAAACTGCTCAAGAAGGAGGAAAAAGGTAGAGAACTTGTTCTGGCCGCAATAGGGTGGTTGCTGCAACCAAAAATTAGGGTTAAACCTAAACCCTTGAGTTCTGCTCACGTATATAAAACTCGGACCTAAGCACGGTCGTGCTCCCCCTTGAGCACGGTCGTGCTCCACTTAGCATCACCGAGACGCGGTCAGTGCATTGAGCACGGGCATGCTCACTGTTGAGCACGGTCGTGCTCAACTTAAAATCAGAAACACACTCCTGACTTTAAGCACAAGCGTGATGGTTAATGAGCACGGGCGTGCTCATGTACCAGAAAGGGACTTTTAGTCAAAAATCCCACTAAGCCCTCAACCGATAAATCCAACTTAACAAAACCAGCTTAAATGAAAAAGCAGGTTGTTACAATTCCACCCCCTTATAAAAATTTCGTCCTCGAAATTTACACGTACCTCAGGGGAAAAGATGCGGGTACGCCTCCATCATCTTGCTCTCTAGCTCCTAGATCGCACTTTCCTCAGTTGCCCTACTCCAAACCACTTTGACCGAGGGAATCTCCTTGCCTCTTAGCTGCTTCACCCTCCTATCCTCGACTCGAAGTGGTAACACCTCAAACGTCAAGTTCTCTTTCAACTATATAGCGTCGGGTACTATCACGTGACTAAGGTCATGAATGTACTTCCTGAGTTGAGACACATGAAAAAAATTGTGGAGATTTGACAAGAACGGGGGTAAGGCTATTTGATAGGCGACTTCGCCGACTCTTTTGAGGATCTGGTAAGGACCAATGAGCCTCGGAGTAAGTTTCCTCGCCTTCATCACTCTACCAAACCCAGTCGTCGGGGTAACTCTCAAGAATACATGATCGCCTTCCTGGAATTCGAGCGCCTTCCTCCTTTTATCATGATGGCTCTTCTGCCTACTTTGTGCAACTCTCATCTTTTCCTGAACTAACCTGATCTTTTCAGTTGTTTCCTGGACTATCTCTGGTCCTAGCACCACGCTATCACTAGGTTCATTCCAACACAAGGGTGTCCTACATCTCCTCCCATACATAGCTTCATAACGTGCCATCCCAATGCTGGAATGGAAACTGTTGTTGTAGGTGAACTCTATCAGGGGCAAAAACTTGTCCCAACTACCAGACTGTTCTAACAAATAAGCCCTCAACAAGTCCTCTAAGGACTGGATGGTCCGCTCAAACTGCCCATCAGTCTGTTGGTGGTAAGCTAAACTAAGCCTAAGCTTTGTCCCTAAAGCCTCTTGCAAACTATTCCAAAACCTAGAGGTAAACCTCGGGTCTCTATCTGAAACTATGCTAGAGGGTACACCATGAAGCCTAACTATCTCTTTGATGTACAACTTAGCTAACTTCTCCAATGAATACTCCATGTTCATCGGAATGAAATGGCCAGACTTAGTCAGTCTATCCACAACAACCCCAAATCGCCTCAAAACCAGCTGGAGTCCTAGGGAGTCCAGACACAAAATCTATGGAGATGCTATTCCATTTCCATTCTGGGATACTCAAAGGTTGCAAGTTACCCGAAGGCCTTTGATGCTCCATCTTAGCCTTCTGACAGACTAGGCACGCATAAACAAGCTCAGCTACATCCTTTTTCATCCTAGGCCACCAAAACATCCTCTTAAGATCCTGATACATCTTTGTGGCACCTGGGTGCACACTCAATCCACTCCTATGACCTTCTTCTAAGATCAACTTCCTAAGCTCAGGAACATCTAGCACACAAACTTTATCCTTGAACCTCAAGATACCATCACTGCTATCCTTAAAACTTAGGTCTCTACCCTGAGCGAGCAACTCTCGTTGGTCTAAGAGATACTTATCTAACTTCTGACCCTCTCTAATCTGATCCATCAGACTGTTGGTAACCTTCAAGATTCTAAGCCTAATACTCTTAGGGGTAAACTCACAAGCTAGACTAAGGTCTCTAAACTCTTCAAACAGGTCCATCTCCCTAACCATTAAAGCGGAGACATGTAGGGTTTTCCTACTCAAGGCATCGGCCACCACATTAGCCTTTCCTGGGTGATAGGTCAGCTCGAAGTCATAGTCCTTTTTGAACTCCATCCACTTACATTGCCTCATGTTCAACTCCTTTTGATCAAAGAGGTACTTCAAACTCTTATGATCACTAAAAACCTCAAATCTCGCTCCATACAGGTAATGCCTCCAGATCTTTAAGGCGAATACCACAGCTCCTAGTTCTAGGTCATGGGTAGGGTAGTTCTTCTCATGGGTTTTTAACTGCCTAGAAGTGTAAGCAACTACCTTACCATTCTGCATCAACACACCACCTAACCCTTGCTTAGAAGCATCGCAGTAAACTACGAAGGGTTCACTAGGATCTGGCAAAACTAACATTGGTGCTGATGTCAACCTATTCTTAAGGGTTTGGAAACTCTCTTCACACTTAGAGTCCCACACAAACAACTGTCCCTTCTTAGTGAGACGGGTTAAGGGTAAAGCTATCTTAGAGAAACCTTCTATAAACTGTCTAAAGTACCCGGCTAACCCCAAGAAACTCCTAATCTCGGTCACTGACTTTGGCGCTTCCCACTGAAGCATCTTCTCTACCTTAGCTGGGTCCACTGCTATGCCACCCTGAGAATGACATGTCCTAAGAAGCTCACTTCCTCTAACCAGAACTCACACTTAGACAACTTAGCGTACAACTGCTTTTCCTTAAGGGTCCGCAAGACAACCCTCAGGTGTTCCTCATGTTCCTCCTTACTCTTGGAGTACACTAAGATGTCATCTATAAACACCACCACAAACTTATCCAAGTAAGCGTGAAAGGTCGTGTTCATGTAGTCCATGAAGACCGCAGGAGCATTGGTCACACCGAAGGGCATAACCAAGTACTCATAGTGACCATATCACGTCCTAAACGCTGTCTTCGGGATGTCCTCAGACTTAACCCGAATCTGATGGTACCCTGACCTCAAATCTATCTTTGAAAAGACGCAAGCGCCCATCAACTGGTCCATAAGATCATAAATCATAAATCATAGGGAGGGGATATCGATTCTTTATTGTCACCTTGTTGAGTTGCCGAAAGTCGACACACAAACTCATACTACCATCTTTCTTTTTCACCAACAACACAGGTGCTCCCCACGGAGACACACTCGGCCTAATGAACTGCTTCTTCATCAGGTCCTCCAACTATTCTTTCAACTTAGCTAGCTCTAGAGGAGTCATTCTATAGGGTGCTATGGAGATTGGACTGGTGCCTGGCACTAAGTCTATGGTAAACTCAACATCTCTCTGGGGGTAAGTTGTAAACATCCCCCGGAAACACTTCAGGAAATTCCCGCACAACAGGCACGCTGGCGACATCAGGAGGGCTGCTCTCTAGTTCCAGGGAAGCTAACATCATGTACACTTGGGCTTCGTCTCCCATCGAAGCTTGAACTTGGCTGGCAGAGAGAAGGTCCGGATTCTTAGACTCCCTTGGAGTTCCAAAAATTAAGGTTTTATCAAAACAATTCAGGAGGACATGGTTGGAAGATAACCAGTCCATACCCAGAATAATATCCAGGTCTTTCAAAGGTAAGCATACAAGATCGGCAACAAAAGTTTTATCATTTATGACTATATGACAGTTCTTGAATGCATAAGAAGTGGAAACAGGTTTATTTGTGGGTGTAGAAACCAACAAATCAAACTCAAGGAAAGTAACAGGAAATTTAAGACTCATGACCCTATCATGCGAGATAAACGAGTGAGTAGCACCCGAATCATATAATACAGTTAATTGAGTTCCATCAATGAAACATGTACCTTGAATCAAGTCATCAGACTCGAAGGCTTCAGCTCCACTAAGAGTAAAGACTCTCCCAGTGGTCTTCAGTCTATTGGCCTGGGGCTTCTGATTGTTGCTAGCGCTGGGAGGCCCGGCCTTAGCTCCATCACACTCGCGGCTGATGTGCCCTGGCTTACCACATTTGAAGCAGATGATTTGTGTTTCCTTGCACTGGGACGAATAATGGTCTGGTGCTCCACACTTACCACACCTCATAGCTCTAAGGGCGTCAGAGAACCCACCCTTGAAGCTATTCTGCTGAAACTGTGGCTTCCTGCCACTCTGCTTGAAGTCCTTGCCCGTCGGGGCATACCGCTACTTGCCCTTGCCTCTCTGATCAGTCCTCTTGCCACTCTGACTATCCGATCCTTTGGAACTGCATGCTCTGAACTGACTAGCATCCTCGTAGATTCAACACTTGTTGACCAGAATCGGGAAGACTCTGATCTCCTGATAACTGATGGCCTGTTTGATCTCAGGCCGGAGTCCCGCTTCAAACTTCACACACTTGGAGCGATCGTCCATCTCATGCTGATAAGGAGTGTAGAACCTAGCCTGCTCCTCAAACTTGGCCGCATAGTCACCGACTGATAGTGACCCCTGCCTCAGAGACAAGAACTCCATCTCTTTCTTGTCTCTGATATCCGCTGGAAAATACTTCTCCAGAAACCTCTGTCGGAACACAGCCCATGTAACTGTTGTGCCCTCAGCCTGCATCCTATGCCTGTAGTTATCCCACCAATGCTCTGCCTCCTCGGTCAACATGAAGGTGGCGAAGATGAGCTTCTGCTGATCATTACAGTCCATCCCTCTAGGTCATACGCTCGCTTGAACGATGGAGGGTTGTTCCTCTGGAACTTTTCCAGTCCCTGAAACCCAACCGGCCCACCGTTGTTGTTAGGGTTGACCTGCCCGATAGCATTGGCCAGAAGTGCCAATGCATCCGCGATCGCCTGATCGTTGCGTCATCTACCGGCCATTAGTTCCTGTACATGTCCAACACAACTCTTAATATATAAACTTAAGCAAGTAAAAGCTACAGGCAACTAACTCAAAACCTTATTATCTATAACAAGTATAGACAATCCAAACAAGAGTCACACAACAGACTCACAACAGACTCATACCACGTCCGAACAAGGTCGAACTGCTCTGATACCACTAAATGTGACACCCTTCTACCCTGCATGTTATAAAGCATTTAATATAAAAACAATTAAATGGAAAACATGTATTTACTGAATAATATAAAATGTTTGTCCATGGGTAGAAAAGTCCCACATGTTCCAGTTCACAACGCGGAAATTAAATAAGTTTAAAACCATTAAAACATAAAAAGAAAAACATATCCCAACCCCGATGTCACATACAGAGATGGTATAACCGTTCCGGAATAAAACCCACGGAATTACAACTGAAACAAACAAACTAACTGAATAAGAAACTAGCCCTAACTATGAGTGGCGGCTCCTCAGAGTCACTCCTCTCCGGGCTGCTCGTCATCCTCTGCAAGGTGCCAATCAGGCCAAACACAAACAAACAACAGATATAGGGAGTAAGAATCATGTAAACATAGGCGAGTTCTCCGGTGAGAGACCTCAGCATATCTCTCACCGTGAGAGACCACTCCAAACCGTTGGATCGTGGAAAAAAAGAGATCGATGGCTGTGGTGCGCGACCGGTGACCTGATGTTCCAGTTTTCTAATTTTTTGCAAATTGGTCCCTACACACTATTCAACCACCATCCACCCGCCGCCATCCAATCACCAACTTGGATCACCATGCCACTATCACCATCAAAATCTTCATCATCTTAGGGTGCGAATCGTTATCGGGAGCGGAGATGGTGCCGTTGGTGTTTGGAGAATTGGAAGGTAGGGTTTCCGATGGAGGTTGAGAATCCATGGATTCTTTCGAACCCATCACTGCACTAGACACAGCTTCGCCGCGTCGCCTGCCACCACTTCGCCGTTCGACGACCACCAGATCCACCGAGTCAGCCACTGATTTTGTCCCCTGTGACTCGCTTGATCCCTGCCTCGCTTTCTTCCAATGTTTTATAAAGCGATTGGAGCTGTTACTAAGATATAGAAATCATGTTCTCAGACATCATTGAGATGGCCAAGGTTCTGTTGGAGGGTGGTGGTGGCGCAGATCCAGATCCAAATCCAGATCCACTAACTCTCACCTCTTCCCTAATTTCTTGTTCGATAAAGTCAGTCAAACAATATTCAATTGTGTTCCTTCGATTTCAGAGTTAAATTTGATGTTCTTGGTCTCGGTTGATTCTGGGTCTCGGTTGTTCTTTGTTTCTGAGTTTCATTTATCAAAATTGTCAGTTGATCATGGGTCTCGGTTGGATCTTTCATTTTTTGTTCTTGGTTGATTTTGCTTTAGGTTTTTGATTTTTAATGTTCTTTGTTTTGGGGTTTCATTCATCAATATGTTGGTTGATTCTGGGGTGGGAACTAGAAAATGAGAGTATTCTTCCATTGAGGTAGTGTGGTGCAGGACAGGAGTCAAGGAATCCTACCACAACATCAAAGGTAAGAGACCCAATGTTCAAATCCTTCCACGCGCCCAGGTTCAATTTGGTCGCCGGCGGATTTGCAGAAACTGATACCGGTAGCTCTGAACCGGAATTCGGGGAGGGAGACTCAGGTGGGTATATGAGCTTAGAGGAAGCTGGAGAAATTGCTATTGGAGAAAGAGAGTGAGAGAGGCTTTTCTGGTGGTGTTGTCGGTGGCAGGGCGGCGGGGAGGGCTCGCCCTCCGCCGCACGCGCTGTAGCACCTCCGCCGTCACGCCGTCCAGTCGCCGCAGCTCCTCCAAACAGTAGCACCATTAGGTTGCAGCTGGTTTGAGTGAAGAAGGTGAAGACTTTTTTGGGCTTGGGTGACTAATTGGGCCTAGTGTCTTTGTAAACAGAATATGATATTTTCTTAATGGGCTTGAAATGTCATGGAAAAAAAAAAGAGTAAACATTCCTTCTATAAAATTAAAGAAACTTTATTTTAAAAAAATTAATATTAATCTAAAATTCTGAATATCTAAAAAAATGAACAAACAAATTCTATTAAAAAAATATAAATCAATTTATTGTTCTTTGAATAAAAAAAGATTTCTAAACAAAGAATTTAACCCATGAGATATATCTAAATATATGTACCTAAAATCTTATCACACCTAAAGTTATATCATATGTACTATTATTCTAAATTCATTCAAAAATAATAAAATTAAAAATCAAGCAATGTTTAAAATTCGGATCGATCATTGAATCGGTGAAGGCATTAGTTCAAGATTTAGTGGTCAAACCATAATTGAATCATCATTGAACATGTAATAATTAAATATCTATTTTTGTTATCTTTATATATATAAATTAGTATTCGTTAGGGGCATTTTTCCCTCTAAAAAGCAGCTCATTTTGATCATTTAATTTAAGAATTTAATTTAATATATTTTTTAATAAATAAGTTAATGCCTAAGTAGCATCTTTCGACTTCCCAATAATTTTTCAAATTTAAAATTGCATGTATTAATTGGAAATCATTAAAGTAAAGAAACAATTTATTTGCCTTTTGTTGTTTTGATGGGTTAATACATGTAAAAAAAAATGACAATTAAAATATGAAAATGAATATTTTATATAAAAAAATTTATAGATGAATTGCTAAAAAAAAAATAGATCTTAAAATAATTTAAAAACTTATTTGTAATTCATTATTTTAATAATCTTTAGATTTTAAGATTAATAAAACTTTATGTTTATAATTTTCTCAAGAAATTAAATTATATAATATTTTCATTTATCTAAATAAATATAAATTTTCATTAACCTAGTGCATCAACCTTCTATCGTGGGGAACGACTAAGTAGCATATTTTACAATAATGATGTAGAGCGGTGCATCGAACGGGTCCGTCGTCTAGTTATAGGCAACATACTTTGTAGTGCAACTTAGTGCTTAGCTGATTTTTCAGCCAATTCGCTTGCAATGATTCTCCTAGATCAATTTTCAAAGATTGGAATGAGAATAGAAGTTATATATAATATATTAATTATATAATAAATTATATTACTTATTTTAATTAATTATATAGACAATAAAAATTAGACATATGCACAAAACTTTTGAATAAAAATATATACATATATTTATACACACATATATGACCGGGTTAGGTCAGGGTTTATCTCTATCATTGACTACAAATAATATAATGAACACGATTATGATAACAATACTAAACTAAAAACACTAAACAAAATATTATTAAACAAATATATGTAAGTAAAAAATTATAATTAGACATATGTACCAATATTTAAAAAAAATTACTTAAAGTGTTTAATGAATTTATAATAAGATTATATATTAAATACTTAGTATTTAATAGGTTAAGGTTACAGTATATGTTCATGCTCATCATTTAAGACTTAAAGTAAAATAGTTTACCCAATATTGAATACTGTACGTTTAGTGAAAATATGCAAGACATATATAAATATGTATTTACATATGTATATATAAATGACAGATTCAAATCAGTTCTTACTATCGACTTTTGACTAGTTTTCGTCAGTTTTGGATTGATTAATCGATTCTCACTGACTCTAAAATCAACTGATTTTTGTGTTGAATGGACTGGACAACGATCCAACTGGTCAAACCAGCTTATTTAGTTTGATTTTCATAGAAACTCAATTTTCTTAATTGTTTTTTATAATATATGTTAATATTTAGGGGGGTTAAAATGTATTTTATTATTTTAACATTTAAATTAATTATTCTAAGATTTAGATGAATTTTAATTAGGTGTCACATTATTCACTTAAGAACATTTCTCATATAAAGTTTTTAAATTAAAGTAGAATAAAATATAAGTTTAATTGGTTTAGTGGAGCATGTCAGGGTCTCATATCTGATAGTTACAAGTTCGAGCCCCACTAGTCTCCTTGGGGTGAGGTAAATGTAAATCCTTTTGTAAGTGCTCATAAAGCCCGGAGGTTTCTCCTGCCTTGGACTAAGGCACCATCCCATCGCCCTAATTTTTTTTGAAGTAAAAAAATAAAATTATTTTAATTAATTATATAGACTAAAAATTAATTGGACATCTAAAATAATCGATATAATTTTTTTATATAATTAATATATTACAAGTGAAGTAGCTGATAAACCGGGTAAGTATTAGGGATGACAATTTGTACCCTACCCATTTGGTACCCAAAAAAATTACCCACGATGGATAGGGTATTTACCCGCACCATGAGTAAGGATCCGGGTACGGGTAATTTTTCGCAAATTTGAATGAGTGTTGGTGCGGGTACGGGTACTATGGTACGCATCCTATCCCACACCCACACGTATGTGTATGTGTGCGTGTGTGCGTACACACACACACACACACACACACACACACACATATATATATAATTTTAAAAATAATATAAATTTTAAAACCAAAATTAATCTAAAGATTCTTAACTTTCTAAACCTAGTTGTATCTATAATTCATTTTTAGATGTTTTTATTTATTTAAATATTTTGATTCGTATTTTATAATGTTTTATAAGAGGATTTAAAAAACCTTTGAATTATTTTTAAAATGTTATAAGGTTTCTTTTGTTATTTATTGCTTTTTCACAGTTAAAGTACGGGTACGGATACTTATGTACCCAGAGGGTACGTGTAAGGGTACTAAAGTTGCTACCCACGCAGGTATGGGTCCAGGTAATTCTTTCAAACGCGAGTATGAGGACGGGAATGGTTCCGGGTCTGGGTTATTTTTTAAAACGCTGGTGTGGGCTTTTTTTGGAGATAAAAAATGCCCCAGCAAATACTACTTTATATATATAAAGATACAAATTTTTCTAGTAATTCATCTATAATTTTTTTTTATATAAAATATTCATTATCATATTTTAGTTGTTTTTTTTTTTTTACATATATTAAACCCATCAAAACAACAAAAGGCAAATAATAAATTGTTTCTTTACTTCAATGATTTCCAATTAATCCATGTAATTTTAAATTTGAAAAATTATTGAGAAGTCGAAAGATGCTACTTAGGCATTAACTTATTTATTAAAAAGTATATTAAATTAAATTCTTAAATGAAAGGATCAAAATTGATTGCTTTTTGGAGGGAAAATACCCCCAACGAATACGAATATATATATATATATATATATATATATATATATATATATATATATATATATATATATATATATATATATATATATATATATATATAAAGATATAAAGATAATAAAAATAGATATTTAATTATTACATGTTCAATTATGATTCAATAATGGTTTGACCACTAAATATTGAACTAGTGCATTCACCGATTCAATAATCGATCCGGATTTTAAACATTGTTTGATTTTTAATTTTATTATTTTTGAATAAATTTAGGATAATAGTACATATGATATAACTTTAGGTATGAAAAGATTTTAGGCACATATATTTAGATATATCTCACAGGTTAAATTCTTTGTTTAAAAGTCTTTTTTTATTCAACGAACAATAAATTGATTTATATTTTTTTAACAGAATTTGTTTTTTCATTTTTGTAGATATTCAGATTTTTAGAATAATATTAATTTTTTAAAATCAAATTTCTTTAATTTTAGAGAAGGGATGTTTACTCTTTTTTTTTTCCCCATGATTTTATTTCAAGCCCATTAAGAAAATATCATGTGCATTCTGTTTACAAAGACACTAGGCCCAATAAGTCACCCAGGCCCAAAAAAGCCTTCATCTTCTTCACTCAAACCTGCTGGAACCTAATGGTGCTACTGTTTGGAGGAGCTGTGGCGGCTGGACGACATGACGGTGCGACGGAGGCCTAACAATACCACATATAGATAAGTTTAATTCCAAATTTAGACCAAATCATTATAATCAATATTTTTACCAAATGACAACTTAATGTGCTTACATTGGATAATTCAACTTCACTATAATCAATTCCATTTCCATCGTCTGACATTATATCCATTGCTTCTAGAGCAGCCTCGACATCATTACTGCTTTAGTTCTTTAACCTCATTAGTTCTACAAGATCTAATTCAATTTTTTTACCTGCAATACCACATTGTTGCGTTTATATCATCATGAGCTCACACATAAGCTTCATAGTCAAACATAATAATGCATCAATACCATACACACTCAACCCATAAACACCTTGCCTAAAGCTCTTCACTAGAGGAAATCAAAATTCTAAACTCAATATCATTCATTCACATGCCAAAGCATAAGCTTGCAATCATGGTGCCAAAAAGAATATTAAGGAGTTTGAATACCCTACCCTCCCATAGATCATTCTCTTGTCCGCATTAAAATACAAAGACAACTAAAAAAATACTCACTAGCCCTGCAATTATGGTTTTTGCCCCCCACCAATTCATCCACTTTTAGGGTTGAATCGACAAACTTTAACTCTTTGAACTCTTTGCTATCCTGACAGCACAGCAGAAGGTAATTTGTGCATCTCTCGGGTTAGGGACCTCGTATCGGTATGAGATTGATGCCATTTGAAAGATAAGACTCAGAACTACATTCTGTGACAATACACGAATTATGGACCACTGTATTACCCTCATAAATTCTTCAAATACAGTTCATGTTCTGTAGAATCTTGCAGAAATAAAATTCTGCACAGCCTTTGGTTATTAACATAACTCTCTATATATAAATCCAAACTGTGTGCCGTCAATTTATTTTGAATCCTAAGACACATATATTCATTGTATAAAAACTTCATAATTTTTAGACTTGTGTATAAATACAGTTTACACTTCAAATTTGACCAATGTGCTGCATAATTCGTTTTTGACAGCTTCACTTCCGAGTTGCATATCTATGTCTACCGGAGTCCTTTTATCCTGATTCCAGTGGCTATTTAAAGTTAACACATAGATGTATATGCTGGAAAAAATTCACTGTTTTTGGTCAACACACGAAATCATAGTAGGACATTATGCAGAAAAGTTTTCTGCTGCAACTTATTCTGGACAGCCTAGGTGTCAACACGCACAACTCGGGTTATAGGAATCCAATTGGCTTGATTACAGTGACATTCAAAAACTAACAAGTAATAATGTTTATGTCTAAAACTTTAGAATTTTCTAGCATGTAGATTGCTACAGTCCTCTACCCAAAGTTGGACTACGGTTTATGGCAAAGATCAGATTCTTTTTGCTTAACAAAGTTAATCTAAGATTTAAGGTTTGCTATCAGTTTCAAACGGAATTTCCACCACCTTCAGGCATAATAATTATATAACCACCTTATGTATATGTGCAGTCCAAGAACGTGAAATATATGTATCAGGTTATTTGAGATGCTTCAAGTCATGCACCCAATCTTTCATGAATCTTTGGGTGTCAGATGGTCATTAGAAAGAAACACAGGAATGCCAACTGTGTAAAATGATATTGAATATTATTGATTAATTCAAAGAGTACAAACACTAATAAGATTATATAGGCAACGCTAAACCTAATGGGCCAGACTAATGGGCCTAATACAAGATTTACAATATTTACAACACTCCCCCTCAAGCTGGTGAATGGATATCTATCATTCCCAGCTTGCAAGTAAGTTGACTGAATCGTTCTGTTGGTAAGCCCTTTGTTAACACATCTGCCAGTTGATGCCCAGAAGGAATGTAAGTCGTAGTTATCAGCCCGCTATCCAGCTTCTCCTTGATAAAGTGTCGATCTATCTCAATGTGTTTTGTCCTGTCATGCTGAACAGGATTATGAGCAATACTAATAGCCGATTTGTTGTCACAAAGTAACCTCATAGGGCCTTCACACTTTATCTTCAAGTCATCAAGCACAATCTTCATCCACAGTAGCTCACAGATTCCCTGTGCCATAGCTCTAAATTCTGCCTCAGCACTTGATCGAGCCACTACACTTTGCTTCTTACTTCTCCAAGCGACAAGGTTCCCACACAAAAATGCACAATAGCCTGAAGTGGACCTTCTATCACTCACCGAACCTGCATAATCAGCATCGGTATAGGCTTCCATAGTTAGGCTTCCACCTCTTTTGAACAAGAGTCCTCTCCCTGGAGTGGCTTTGAGATATTGCAGAACACGCTCTACAGCTTGCAAATGTCTCACCCTCGGATCATGCATGAATTGGCTTACAACACTAACCGCATATGCTAAATCTGGTCTAGTGTGTGCCAAGTAAATCAACTTCCCCACTAATCTCTGATATTGGACCTTGTCAACTTTAGCACTCTTCTCTTCAATGCTCAATTTGTGATTTTGCTCTATGGGAACACCTGCAGGTTTACATCCAAGTTTGCCTGTTTCCTTCAAAAGGTCAAGCACATACTTTCTTTGAGAAATGAAAATGCCTTGTTTTGAGTAGGCCACCTCAATTCCAAGGAAATACTTAAGTTTCCCAAGGTCCTTCATCTCAAACTCTGCAGATAATTTCTCCTTGAGTAGTTGTCTTTCAACCAAATCATCTCCTGTAATAATGATATCATCAACATACACAAGAAGTACAGTTAGTTTTCCTCCTTGTGAATGTTTGAAGAAAAGTGTATGATCTCCTTGACTCTGCTTGTAACCCAGGCAAACCATTGCTTTTGTGAATCTCCCGAACCACGCCCGAGGAGACTGTTTAAGCCCATATAAGGCCTTCCTCAATCTACACACTCTGTCAGTTCCACTAGTAGGTCCAAATCCCGGAGGAATCTCCATATACACCTCTTCCTCTAAGTCTCCATGCAAAAACGCATTTTTAACATCAAACTGGTGAAGATCCCACCCCGAGTGAGCAGCAAGAGAGAGTAAAATACGAATAGTATTCATCTTTGCCACTGGAGCAAATGTCTCCTCATAATCAATGCCATAGGTCTGAGTATATCCCTTTGCCACTAGTCTTGCTTTGTATCGATCAAGAGTGCCATCTGATTTATGCTTGACTGTATAAATCCACCTGCAACCAACTGGTTTCTTGCCCCCTGGCCTCTCAACAATTTCCCAAGTTCCATTCCTTTCAAGTGCTTTCATCTCCTCATCCATAGCTTGGACCCAATTTGCATCCTTTAGTGCCTCTTGAACAGATGCTAGGATTCTCACAGAGTCAACCGCTGCAATAAAACTCTGATGCTGCAGGGAAAGATGTTTAGAGGAGACAAATTGAGAAATAGGATATTTGGCACAAGACCTTTTCCCTTTTCTCAAAGCAATCGGTAAGTCATCTGGATCAGGGTCAATAATATCAACACACTGAGAATCAAAAATGGGTGGATTATTTTCAGTACTTACCTCCGGTTCGGACAATTGAGGTTGTTTCTGGACCAGGTTGGGTTTTACTCTCCTCTGATACACCACAGGTAACTCATTAGCTTTGTTCTTCGCTGGTGCTGAAGGTGCAGATTCCTGTAAAACAGAAGACACAGGAAAAACAGGAGCAGAAACAGGTGACTCAAAAACGGGAGGCTCGTAAACAGGTGACTCAGAAACGGGAGGCTCATAAACAGGTGACTCAGGAGAGGGTGACTCAGGAGCAGGTGACTGAGGGACAGGAGACTGAGGAACAGGTAACTCAGGCAGGCGAGGACCAAGAAGGAGAAACTCGGACTCAGATTCCAAATTATTGCTCTCCCCCTGAAGTTGAGGACGAGTGAAGAATGACACATGTTCATGGAAGGTAACATCCATAGAGACAAAGTACTTACGACTGGAAGGATGATAGCATTTGTACCCCCTTTTGTTAGGTGCATAACCCACAAAAACACACCTGACTGCACGAGAATCCAACTTAGTTCGATGTTGTTTATGAACATGAACAAAGGCAACACATCCAAATACCCGAGACTCAAGACTCTGCATGATAGGGACAGATGGAAAGTGTGAGATCATAAACTGAACAGGACTAACATTACCTAGAACACGAGATGGTATCCGGTTAATCAGATAGGCAGCAGTCAGTACTGCTTCTCCCCAGTATGAGTTTGGGACTAACATTTGGAATAGAAGGGCTCGAGCAACTTCAAGTAAGTGGCGATTTTTCCTTTCTGCAACCCCATTTTGTTGCAGGGTGTCAACACATGTAAACTCATGGATGATGCCCTGTTTACTAGTAAAGCTTGAAAGGCTATGATTGACATATTCTTTTCCATTGTCCGAACGTAATCTTTTAATGCCTTTCCCAAATTGTGTTTGCACCATATGATAAAATTGAATAAAAATTTGGGGTACTTCTGATTTTTCCTTCATCAAGAAAAGCCAAGTTACTCGAGTACAATCATCAATAAAGGAAACAAACCATCTCGCACCAGAAATATTAGAAACAGGGGCTGGCCCCCAAACATCAGAATGTATAAGATCAAATGGTTCAGCACTTTTCTTAAAACTAGAAGGGAAAGTAGCACGATGGTGTTTAGCAAATTGACAAACGTCACACTTAAAAGACTCGACAGACTGTTGTAAAAACAAAGAAGGAAACATAGACTTAATTAGAGAAAATGGAGGATGTCCAAGACGCTTGTGCTGAAGCCAGACCTGTGATGCAAGAAAGTGAGACTTAGACTCAGACTGTAAGCAGGAAGACTGCACCCCCTGACCATATCTTTCATCAGACAGATAGTACAACCCTCCCTGTTCCTTAGCAACTCCAATCGTCCTCCCCGTGGCAAGATCCTGAAAAACACAATGAGAAGGGAAAAATGTTACTGCACAGTTCTGGTCCTGAGTAAGCTTATGAATAGAAATTAAGTTGTTGGAAAGTTCAGGAACATAAAGCACATTTTTCAATTTAAATGATGGTTGGAGATCAATGTTCCCAGAACCGACAACACGGGTACGAGAACCATCAGCAACAGTAATATATTGATTACTGGAAGGTGAAGTGAAAGAGGAAAACAACTTGGAATGGAAGGTCATATGATCAGTGGCACCAGAGTCAACAATCCAAGCATTCTTGGGAATATTACCAGAGGCACTAAAGGTGCGGGAGCAAAAACTCTTACCAGTCATTTTCACTGAACAAGAATCAAAAAGCTTACTAAAAGAGTCGAGCAAAGTCCTCAACTGGTTCTGAAAAGTCCTCAATTGATTCTGAACTGTATAAGAACGGCGGAAAAACAGCAAACGCAGGAAAAGCACCGAGGCTTCAAAAATACCCACGGAAAAAGGTTCTCCGATCGCGATTTGGACCACTCAAATGGACTGAGGAAGGGCCGGCGAGGCTACTGTGAAAGTCGCGCGGCGATACGGCGGCCGGAGGGCGGCGCGTGGGTTACACGCGCCTGGAAGTGAGACGCGCTGTGGTGGCGCGTGAGGGCGCGTGCGGCGGCCGTTGGCCACGATCTTCTGGGTTCCGGCCGATCTGGAGGAGCCGAACCTCTGGGTGTGGTCGCCGGAGTGATATCGGTGGTGTACGGCGGTCAACGGTGGTGGACAGTGGTCAACGGCAGTGGACAGTGACGGATGGTGGGCGACGGCCAAAAACTGGACACGATAAAGGTGTCAAACGCTGCTATGAAGACAGCCAAGAGAGCCGCAATGGAGGCGGCAAAGAAAACCGCAATGAAGGCGGCTAGGGTTTTTATGCGGAAGCGAGACCCCCAAGACCGGGAGCTCTTGATACCATGTGTAAAATGATATTGAATATTATTGATTAATTCAAAGAGTACAAACACTAATAAGATTATATAGGCAACGCTAAACCTAATGGGCCAGACTAATGGGCCTAATACAAGATTTACAATATTTACAACACCAACAATCATATAGCACTTAAACTTTTGAAGCACCTAGTGTCAGTCATGCTTTTCACGATTCAATCCTCCAGCTTTAGTTTGCAACACCGAATTTTTATAAAGCTATAAATATGAAAAAAATAAAGCATCACGCAAGAGCAAATCCACGCTCAACATTTATAGGACAACATACTACAAACGTTATTTATCATAAACAAATTGAACAAGCATTAATGATATATTAATCACCAATGACATTGCTAGATTAATCCATTCATGCAACCATTGACATACAAATCATTAATTCCCCAGCACAAGCTTCCTTATCTTAGGCCATCAAACTTGATACCAGAATAAGGCAAAGTCAATCGACCTTCACCATTTTGAAATAGACAAGTAGCATGCATAAAATCTGAGACATTCACAGATACACAGTAGAAGCATACATGCTAAACTTTGAATACAGATCTGATCCAAACAACTTATTCTACATCACAAGTACTGTATATTTGACATTGTATTTATCCTAAGACAACGAATGCAATATACCCGGGTCATTTGTTGATTCCGGCTACGATCCAATGCTACCCGAACGAAACCGCAACATACCTGGGATCAATCACACCATTAAAATCGTATGATAGCACATATGATGACGGCTGGGCCTGGGTCGGAAGGAATTTCAACAAACAACATATACCTCTGCACCTAAGCCATCACGGACTGAACCAGAGGTTGATGAGGGATATCTCCTTCGTATACCAACCAGAACCGACGAACCGGAGTGACCCAGAAGATGTTTCCAACCACAACCGATAAATGGGAGTGACCCACACGATGATGAACAACAAGAGGCAAGATCGCTTTCGTATACCACCAAAGAGAGGCGGGGGGTGGAACCAGCGTAGCAGGATTTAGGGTGAAAGATCAAATGAAAAAGGAAGGGGCATAAGTGCAAAAGAGGGGGGGCTGCTGTGCAAATACAAAACTAGCAGTAACTGACACGTTGGCATCAAATTAGAACTTAACCTGCAATAACAGGTGACCGCGACATCTCTCACGGTGAGAGAGTAAAAGGTCTCGCTCACGCTAGTCCCCGCCGTAAACATATTAGCAAGGAAGTAGGAAGTAAAGTAAACACAAACAGACATGGCACTAACATACACCAACAACATCAACATTCAACATGTTATGTAGTGCAATGCAATCCTACTCCGCTAAACCAACAATGCATGTGGATCCACTAAACTTGGGATGAACGACTTCGGAGTTAAATATCCACATTGAGAATCTACTCAACACCGGAGAATCTACTCCTTGGATAGCCAACGCATCAAACCAATGAATGCCTCATCACTGGGGCGCTAGGAGAATCTACTCTAACCGTGGATGGCCAGATCGTCGTACTCTAGGACGATCTCCCCTATGTCGAACATCCCTAAACAACATCTCTGATGCAATGCGTATGCAACACAACAACAACAGCAACACCACCTCCATAACTCCAACGGAATCGATCGAAGATAACAGCGGAATCAACCGCAACAACTTGCCTCGCGGAATCTACCTGAAGACTTTAGCGGAATCGACCACAACACTTGGGGCAAACTCTCGGCCACCAAGCTACAACAATAACACCTTAGACCCAAACCGCGGGGTCAAGGCTTCCTTGGCCAAAAAGCACCAAGGCACAGCTCATCAGCTTGAGATACCCAATGGGTATCGACTCATCAACTCAACACCTCACCATCTCATCATCTTAATTATCTTTAGTGAACATTAGCCACTTTGTCTAATCAACTCATCATTATTGGGGAAATGGGGTTTGAAACCCCTTAAGTTCTTTAATTCTGTTCTGTCCAGTAGGGTGGAGCACGGTCGTGCTTAAACACGTGAGGGGCGTGCTGCCCTTTAAGTGAAGCACGGTCGTGCTTCTTATTGAGCACGGTCATGCTCAACAGCACGGTCGTTCTCTTTGTCCTGCATGGCTGTGCTAAACAGCGCGGCCATCTTCCCAGAATGCAATTGGAAGCACGGTCGTGCTCCCTGTTCAGCACGGTCGTGCTCATCGCGGGACAGTGCTGTTCTGGGCAGGAACAGAGACTGAAACTTAACCAATTTCAAGTATTTAATCCGTTAATCACCCTAAACAAATTATCAACATGTTTTAAGGATTAAACACATCAACATTCTCAGCATCAATCCAACATTGGTATCAACCCAATAATATCATCATGTTCATAGTCATCACAACAACATAAACATAAACAAATACCATGAACATAGGCATATAAGTAACATGTTAACCATCACAGACATACTATCGTAATAATTAACAAATCAATCATACAAACAATTATTCATATAAACAAGCCGGGGTTATGGGAACCCCTTTACTTTACTCTAACCCCGAGCCTATGAGTACACTACCCTTCTCCCCATACCTGGATTGAAGGTAGCTCTAACGGCGGTCCTAACGGCAAACGGTTCCTTCCCTTAGGCGGCTCAACCTCAAATATTACCTTAAACAACCAGAACATAAACGATATTAGTTTCCCAATCATTAAAAGGAAAGGAAACCAACAAAAAGGAAGAAAACGTTACCTATATAACTGACACATATATGCTAACGATCTCTCAAGGTCTCCAACGCTCACGAAACTGCTCAAGAAGGAGGAAAAAGGCAGAGAACTCGTTCTGGCAGCAATAGGGTGGTTGCTGCAACCAAAAATTAGGGTTAAACCTAAACCCTCGAGTTCTGCTCACGTATATAAAACTCGGACCTAAGCACGGTCGTGCTCCCCCTTGAGCACGGTCGTGCTCCACTTAGCGTCACCGAGATGCGGTCAGCGCATTGAGCACGGGCGTGCTCACTGTTGAGCACAGTCGTGCTCAACTTAAAATCAGAAACACGCTCCTGACTTTAAGCACGAGCGTGCTGGTTAATGAGCACGGGCGTGCTCATGTACCAGAAAGGGACTTTTAGTCAAAAATCCCACTAAGCCCTCAACCGATAAACCCAACTTAACAAAACCAGCTTAAATGAAAAAGCAGGGTGTTACAGAGAAACATTCAATTCAATAAAAGGGCAAATGTGATCACTTGCACCAAAATCCAATATCCAAATAGAAGAAGGGGAAAAAGAGGTATCTGATTTGGTAACATTTGAAACCACATGGTGATTGGAGTCAGATGTTGAGGTTTTTTTTCACTGAATTTATAGCTAAGCCATTGTCATTCTTTGAAGAATGAAGAAGAGTGACGAGATACTGATAGTCTTCACGAGATAGAGGCAAGGAGTGATCAGATTGCAGCAGTTTTGTGGACTTGGAAGAGGAATCATTTCTAGTACTTGTGTTAGTGGCTACAGTAGCTATAATAGGAGCAGTGTTTGAATTCTTAGATCTATATATGAAATCCATTCTTAAAATAGAATATGTCAATAGTATGATTGTTATGATTACAATGGGTGCACAACATTTATTTCCTTGTTTTGGATCTGCCTCTGCCTACTCCTTGAGAAGAACCACCTCTGCCTTGGGAAAAAGTATTTGTTGTAAAGGCAATAGTTTCAACTGAAGCAATGGATGAAGGTTGCCTTTCTTGATGGATAAAAAAAGAATAAGCTTAGGTAATTGAAGGCAAAGGATTTGGGTGTGCACATCATGAAAGGAATCATTGAGTCCTTTGAGGAAGTATATGACAAGTTCTCTATCTTTGTATGACTTAACCGATTGGTGGCTTCTAGGGTGTGGGCTTTAAAAAACCCCTCACCCATGAGGGCCCTTGATAACCTGGTATTAGAGGTAAATTGCCTTGTGTCTTCATTCTTCAACATGCTATTAACTTTAAATCACATAATATTAATGGTTATTTTATTCTAAATCACCTAATATTTTATTCTATTATCGGCTCTCGAATTTCACACACCATTTGCCACACCCATTTGCCATTACTCCTATGTCTCACTCCACAGTACCTTGGCTGATGACCTGTTACTGCTTCAGTAGCAGAAGCTTTGTTGTTGCTTGTTGCTATACAGCTGGTTAAGCAGATAGAGTACTGGAACACATGGTGTGTATGTGTTTTTGTTTGTGTGTATGTCTAGAGTGAAATTCAATGATAGCTGGAAATTGAGGGATGCCATTTATGGGTGTGTGAGATTGAGGGGGAGGGGGGAATGAAATCCAGAGAAGGAGTTCTAAGATGAAGGTGCAAACCGGATACTACATAATTGCGGCGTGTGAAGGGTTTGGGGTGTAAGCCAGCATGTCATTGGATACCTGGGTTGGAGGCCGTGTTTTCATATATAAAATAAAAAACGAAAGTTGCTTCCCTTAAACAAACTCAAAATTGTCAATAGTTGTACTTAAATTTTCAGTTAATTTCATTATTTATACAATTAGCATGTAACCCACCCTAATACTTACATTTATATATGAATATGAAAGAGACAAGTCACATTGTACATTGATTAAGTCTGAGAAAGGGGATGAAAGAGAGAAGTCAGGTACATTCATTGGACACCGAGAATTGGAAAAATCGAGGTGAGGGGCTTTTGTTTCGGAAACCGAGAATAGCGGGTTTAAGTGTCAAATTCAAGCCATCCATTTATTTTAGTAATATATCCAATGGTAAATTTTGGACCTTCACAGGTGAGGGATTTTTTTAGGACCTCACCCTAGAAGCCACCTAACTGATTTACTAAGAGTGCTAGAACAAGGAGTTGTAGAAGAACAAGTCGGTGTAGGTCTAAGGAATTCCAATTGATCCTAAACAATTTTCATACTAGTCAAGAAAGTGGTAAGAGATCGATCACCTTGACACATAGAGTGAATTTCTTGGAGAAGATCAGAAATGTGAAAATGATTTCCCTTTGTGAAGCGATCTTGTAAGTGCAACCAAAGATCCCGAGCATTATCAAAGCAAATAATGCTTTGAGAAATTTGTGGAGACAGTGTGCAAGTGAGCCAAGAAACAACCAGATTATTTCAATGTTCTCAAGAATCATATAATAGATCAGATGCAGCTGGTTGAGGGAGAGTACCATTGATGAACTTGAGTTTATTTTTGGAAGATAACACACATTTCATGGGCCTGCTTCAGTGGTAGTAATTGTCGCCATTGAGGGGTGGGGAGAAAAGAACTGAACCTAAGTTTTCTTCAGGATGAAAGTAATAAGGACTATTTGGGTTGAGGGATTGATTAGCAGGTTGGGTTGTACCATTGTCGTTGCTGCCATTGTTGCTATTATCGTCAGGACTTGATGTAGTGGAGAGTTTAGCCAAGGCTGAGAAACGAATGTGGTTGTGGAAGCCAGGTTTTCATAAATAAATCTGATACCATATTAAAATTGTAAGAGAGAATATTGAACTGAATAATTCTTCATTGTATTGAAAAATGTGAAGTATATAGTATATATACAAGAGATGAGAGCAAGAGAAGAGTAAAGAGAGAGCTAACAAAAAATAACTATAATAACTAACTCTCTATCTCTTAAACTAACTAACTCTGTATCTCTTAAACTAACTAAATATATTTGCTTATGTTCAATATAAATGTTAAAAAAAGACCAAATAGTCAAATTTTTAACCGTTGCTCAATGGCTCTTGTACGGAATCAGTATATGCTAGCCATTTTCATCCTTTAAGCATTGGTACTTGTATAAGCACCTCCCAAAATTCAGTACTTACAAAGAATCTCACTCCAACGGCGAACTCATGTCAAACACATGTTCTTATTAAGATAAGTACTCCAAGATGTAGGGGCGAACCCACATGGACATATACACCCTATCAATTTTTTTTTAAAAAAAATCGCCTCCTATAGTTGACAAACTTGCACGGATGCCACTAGTCCTTCACCCATCTTACTCAGCAGCTAGTCCCACACTCATCTCCTTTCCTCACACGACAGCTGCTCTCTAGTCTCTAAGGTCCCTCCCCATCTTGCTCCACTGTCACGCCACTGTCTCCAACCACCGCCCCTGGCCGCAAATCCGTCAGCATTGCCGTCAGTACGTCTGTCAAGCGTCGTCGTCCATCCAGGCAGTCCTGTAGAGCACTCCTACAAGTCCTCCCCCTCTCTCATCTCTCAGTACCGCATAGCACTGTCACTAGACTAGTGACCTCCGCCGCTCGACTAGACGACAACCGTCGCTTGACCAGACGATCGCTGTCACCGCTAGCCATTGTTCCTCCTCCTTTGTCCCTGTTTATCAAGAGTTAGGTATGGTTTGAATAGTATACAACACAACAACAATATATGATTTTTTTTACCTTTCTAACAATGGACACATATCTGATTTAAATTAATTCCTCCACCTAGTGCAAAATTGGTTGATTGATTATGCAGTTAGCATGATGAGTAACATGTTTGCAAAGTCAAATTCATAAAATTTTCTCTGGATGATGGTTAATTGAAAATATTGATCGGTTAGGGTTTTGATATGCTCAAAATTGGGGATTTTGTGATAATTGTATTATTTCATCAAATTGATTCATTAGACAAAAAATTAAATGTATTAACTTTGTTTTTTTAATTATAGAAATTAATGAGAAAATTGATGAGAAAATTATCATCAAATGAATAAAAATCTTCATTGAAATCTTGTGAAAGAAGTCTCCAACATCAACAGGTTGAAATTAATTTAGAAGAGTTGCCATCAGAGCTAGGAAAGCGAATTAAAATATCAGCATATCATCCTAATGATCGAGATAACATATGAAGAGCATATTGTTTACCCATTAGTTACTCATTAGTTTATCTTCTTTTGAAGTTAACAATGATTTTGCCCGTTGCTACAACAACCGTAGAAGGAGCCTTTTCTGCTATGAAGATTGTGAAAAATATGCTGTGTAATCGACTGGGAGATGCATGAGTGAATGACTGTCTAGTGACTTATATTGAGAGAGATGTGTAATAACATTGACAATGAGCTTATCATTTAACGATTTCAAAACATGAAATCACGTAGAGAACAATTATGATGTATGTAATTTACTTGATTAGATATATTATATATTATGATTTTAATATTCATGTATGTGATGGTAATTATTAATAATTATTTTAGAAATATATTGTCCCCACTGATTCAAGTTCTGGATCCACCACGGCCAAGAGGTGTCCCTTGGAGTTGCTCTAACCAATTGAAAACGTACACACAATGTCGTGATATCATTTTTCTCATGTAGGAACTCTTCTTAATTAGTCACTTTCAAAGCCTAGACTAAATCAAAGGCAATATCTTATTACTGACCTTTTTGGTAACGATCATGCAAAACTGAACAAGTGTCTCAGCATATAGATGAAGTGATGACCCACTAATATATTCTTTAACAAACATTAAGGCGATCCCTTGCTTTTTATTTGCTCCTCTTCTTTTTAGCCAAAAGGTAACCCTTTACTTATCTTATAGGCTTAGTGATACCCTACCACATATTTGGGTAATACTCATCACCATCATATTACTATCGAGTAAAATGAAAAATAAAAGGCATAATTACATTTTTGTCCCTCGGCTTTTTTAATTGTGCGATTTTGGTCCCTCAAAAACTTTAATTGCACATTTAGTCCTCTAATTTGACAAATTGTGCAAAATCAGTCATTCCGTCCATGAACAGTCAACGTGTAATGAGGATTGATTTTACACAAATTAACAAATTAGAGAATTAAATGTGCAATTAAAGTTTTTGAGGGACCAAAATCCCACAATTGAAAAAAATTGAGAGACAAGAAATGCAATTAAGTCAAAAAAAAAAATTGATTCTTTTAATAAAAAGGAGACAAATTGACCTTATTTCGTATTGTAAGGATGTCATCCTTGTTGTCTTATGTTTTCAAGTAGTAGTTGGCTAATTGCATATAAACAGCATGCATGATTGACATGCAGTCCTTTATGCTGCAAGTTGCTCCAATTCATGTAGGGGATTTTGCCAAATCATTTTAAGAAGAAAACATTAGATTTGATGTCGTGCCAGCACGGGATAAATTATTGATGATTTTTAATTTTTTTTAAAATAATTTTAGTATTATAAGATAACTTTTGAATTTGGACATATTAATTATATAAAGTTTTTAACATGATTTATACAAATTATATAAAATATACAATGCATGTAAATACATATAATTAGTCAATTTTAATGACCAGTTTAATAATTTGAGAAATGAAATATAGATTACAGAGTTTGATACGTTGAATGTATCAAAAAAAAAAGAAAAGAGTTTGATACATTGATTTTTTATGTTGTAAGACGATGAAAAAGTATTGTATATTTTATTTTGAAGTAATTTTTATAAGCATAAAACCTTTTAATGAAGTTCTATTTTAGTATTACTCAACAATGTAAAAACTCTTTATACTAATAATAATAGGTACAAATTAAATCTTAGAATCATATAAGTCAAAATAATTCAAACATTATTGTTAACAATAAAATTTTAAATTTAAATATATTATTTATTTTCTTAAATAAAAGTTTTGCTTTGAAATAACTGTCAGAGAGTTTGTTGAATATGTTAACACCTAAACAGATAGTTCATTAAATATCTTCAGGTAAAAAATAAATTATAATTAAAAAAACTTTCCTTTAAAAAAAAAAAAAGTTTGCTTCTTACATAGACAACCCACTACAACCACACGTCTCATAAAAATGAAAGTGTAAAAATAAAATAAGGCATGTGGGTTTATGCATGGTTCAATCGGTTCTACCAACGGTTGAATCAGATGATTAATAAATAAATAAAAAACTTATATAATAAATATATATGTATAAAAATCTTTTTATATATATATATATATATATAATTAAAACATAAAAAAAGTATTTAAATACTTTTTAATATATGCAACACTCATGAACAATTTTATAAAATTGATACAAATTTTAAACAAATAAGATGTCTTTTTAGAACTTTTAAGAAGACATTTTTCAGTATATACTTTCAATAGAGTTTAATTGTTATATACTTAGGTTGTAAATTTTTTGGACTATCAATCAATCATAGATCTCAAGAATAGAGCAAAGTTTTTTAAGACGACCTTTTTAAATATATATTCTCAATAGAGTTTAATTGTTATGCACTTGATTGTATGTTTTTACAATATCAACCAATCATGTTTTACGATGTGGATGATCATTAAGATAGTTAGGATAATACTAATTTTTTTTTAATGATGTAACAATTTGTAAGTTGTTAACAATGAAAAAAAAATATTGACAATGCATATTATTTAAATCTTTATCAATATTATTAAAATTAATGTAATGAGTTTTAATTTTAAATTGTTAAATGATAATGTTAAAGATATTATATAGTATATAAAAGTTAAATTTATAATGTTAAATTTATTATCTTATATACATACACACAAATATAGCTATATTACGATATACATGTTAATAATTTAAAATAGTTTTAATTTTTAAAAAGAAATTAATAGCATGGTTGCATATATTTTTTATGTTACAATATAATGTTACATATATCCTTATTGTAATGAAATTTAATTTGTTTTAATAATCGCAAAGACACTGGTCATGATGCAACATTGTTACCAATTAATAGTGCCATTATATGTCAAATGTAAATCATATCGAGCGACATTAGTTACACCTGCAATTTTTATTGTGTTATCATCTCCTTTTTATATGAAAATAAATTTCAGAATTCATAAGAACAAAATAATTGAAAAAAAAATGGAGAGAGAGTTATTAAAGTCACATACCTCGACTCTGATATCTTCCAGTGTCTTTCTCTGATTTGCATTGAGCAAATCTTCTTCAATAGAAATCCTTGGAGAACAACTTATTTGACTTAGAACTCTTTGTCCAAGATCATTATTTTCGAGAACCCTTTCATGACATTGTTAGGGAATACATATCAGTTACATAATCTGTTAGTTTAGATAATTGGTTTGTTAGTTCCAAACGACTATATCTGTTACAGTTCATTTAGATAATTGGTTTGTTAGTTTGTTTGTTTTTGCTTTTGAAAATAATAAAAAGCAAGAAAAAATATCATTTTTAGGGTCAAAATGAAAAGGAACTTTCATTAGGTTTTAGAAGGAAAAAAAAACATTTTTTATAATTAACTACTATTAAAAAAAATGATTTTTATAATTGCAAACAAACATAAATCTGCTTCTTCTTTTTTTAAATCTCTAAAAATATTCACTAAATTATTTTGTAATAAAATCATTTATTTTTTAATCGTAAACAAACGGGCTCTAAAAGTCTTGCTATCATTAAAAAAATGATTTAAACCAAAGTCTTGCTATATTTGGAATTTTTTGTTGGATATCTTTCGATATAGGTGAGTAACACTAAAATTATTATATTTATTGTTTGCGTAGGTATAATTACTCTTATAAGTTTACTTTCACTCCCGAGGGACTTCGCCAAACTATGTTAAATGTAAAATTGTAATTGTCCAAGGGTTTTCCTTTTTAACCAATATGACTTACTTAATTAATTTACGTCACGATAATAAATTCAATCATTCAACTTCAAATATAACTCATTCTGAATTTCTATGATACTTTTTTCTTCCACAATTATTTTTCTTTGAAATCATTACAAAAAAACAATACATAAGTCCTTATTCATTTTCTTAAACAAATATATTCACAAAAACAATATAAAATCAAAATTAAATTTATTCATAAGACTATAATACTCCGTGCATCACACCGGCCTAAGTTCTAGTTGAAACATAATATATGATTGATTATTAATTTCAGAATATATTTAATCAATTCTTCTAATAATGATCTCATTAACTGTTTTTAAGCAAACAATTAGTGATTGATGATTGATTTCAGAATATATTTAATCAGTTATTTTAATCTTTGATCTCAATGTCAAACATTTTCATTTCAAAATATTTTTAAGCAAGGATTTTAGTATTTGATTATTTTGGTTCAATTTTAATGCACTATGCATCGGGTATTCCCCATTTTTTGCTTTCAATTGATTTAGATCAAACGACATCTAAGACATTTTTTCCCCAAATCTTAATATGAAGTACCAAAATGAATATGTAATTATAACATATTAAAATGAATAATAATGACTAATCAACATATCAAGCAATGCTATATAAGATAATCCAAGTCATTAAAAGTCTTTCTATAATTAAAAATTTGATTTAAATCTGAGCCTATGCTGCTGACTAAGGCTCGTAATATATTTCAAAATACTGTATAAGATAATCTAGTGATAATTAATCGCAATCATTTATTTTTGAAAGGAAATCACAATCATAAGTTATTGATTTTAAAAAATATTAGCATGTGCGGTACTTATATTTGGGTGCTTGAAAATAGGGGAAGAATATGAGTTTCTGTTGAATTCTTTTGTTGGTTGCAACCAAAGACTGACTTAACTATTTGATTACTCACATAGTTCCACAGAACTTCTAATACATCCATCTTACGTATACGCTGTTGCACTATGAGCACATGTATTCAACCTGATTTAATTATGGATGAAGAGAAAGAGAATATAATTATTTCCTTATTTAATTCGATTTTATATACTATTTGTAAACGATTTGACTCAATCTTACAATTCTTGGAGATGTTGTAGAATCACAAAACATAAACACATATTACAATCATCATGGAGAAATATTTTTTAACCCAAAAAAATATATTTAAGAAATGAAAGTGAAACTCAAAACACTTAAATATTGACTCAGAGCTTAGACCAAATGTTCACAATGATTCTTAATAGTGTACAATTGTCTCGCAGCTTTCATGGATTTTCATGTTCTAGAACCCTTTTTAAGTTCACTCATAGTTTCTTGGGTTTCTTCCCAACTTGAAAAATTAGGCAACACAACCTGGGATGAAAAGATGTCAAAGCAAAATGTCATAAAGCCTTGTGGCCGATTACTGCAAAAAAAAAAAAAAAAGTTCATAAACCATACCATTTAATAAAAGGTTAATCATAAAGTAGAAAAAACTTGCCTTTAATCGAAAGTCTCAAGTAATAGCTGCAATAGATGAGAAAAATGAAGAAAAGTGTATATTATGAGAAAAAAAGATGAATGAAAAATGAATGTAAAAAAAGATAAGAGAGAGGAGTCATAAAAGTCATACCAGAGAAAGAAAGAAGAGTTGAGGGGTCGCGGGAGAAAGAGAAGAAGAGTCAGGAGAACAAATAAAGTGAGAGCAAATGATGGAAAAATATACCTAATATTGGAAATTTGATCTTTAATTTGTAGGGGGAATGGACAAATATGGATCATTATAAATTTTTAAACTGAGTTGATTTGATAATTGATATGAATGTGATAATTTGCGTTGAAGGTACCAATCAAAGTAAGACTAGGAATTTAACGTCCATTAATATGCATTCCTTGAATCCCTCTCGTATTGGCACATAAGGCTTGACGATGTGTCATCGTCCATAGAAGAGAATTCCTTTTGGGCACATTTAACTTTGTATGTATAATAGATTTTCATATTTTCTTATTCAAATATAAATACAATGTCAGATCATTTTTTCAGTTAATTGGTGTAGCAAGCAATGAAAATCAAATGGTGACAGAGCAATTAATTGTTATCAATTTTAGTTAATCTCATTTAATTTCAATAAATTTCCATTTTATCTAATTTTAATAAATACAGTAGAAAATCAAATTCTCAATTAATTTGTGCAGAAAGGAAATAAAATTTAATTGGTGAAAGTGCAATTGATTGTAATCAATTTCAACTAATTTCACTTAATATTAATTATTTTTAATTTTTATTATTTTTATAAATACCATAGAAAATCAAAAATTCTGGTAACGACACATGACAGGTGACACATGGCAAATTTTCTTTACATAGGGGATTGTTTTGTTTTATTTATAGATTTATAGATAAGTTGTATCAATACATGAAGCCTTTACTTGCATTCTTGGTCCGTATGGTAACTGTTTATAAACAATTTCATATTGACCAGGGTTCAAATGCTGGTGGCCAGAATACCTAGAAGCCTTTTAGTATGGTGCCCTTTAGTAAGAGGTCCAACAATGGTCCTTGACCAAACTTGCTGTAGTAGGTAAAAGTGGATTTTTAAAGAAAAGTAACCAGTCATTGATACTACTAAGTAAATACCAATATTTGTTAGGTTTGAATACAAAATTTCCCTCACTAACCAGTTCCTCATGAGGAACTATTTTTTTTCCCCTGCCCACCCAGTAATTTCATTTAAAGTTAGTATATTAAAAAGAGTTTTGCGTTAAATTCAGCTTACAAAACCAAATATACACCTTGAAAGTTCGTATTCGCGGGTATTAATTATCTGAAGTTAATTTCTTTGGCAAAGAAAGAAGGAGAAACAAATAATCAATCTAACAATTTTGTGAAAATTGTGATATATATATATATATATATATATATATATATATACACAGGGGTGGCCCGAGGGGGAAGCTGCTAAAGCAGTGGCTTTAGGCCCCCAACAAAAATTTCAAACTTTACAAGGGTTTTTAGGCCTTCAAAAAATACTCAAACTTAAAATATATTTTGTTTGTGTTTATTTTGTTATTTATAATATATTTTGTGTTCATCTCTTAAGTGTGATTGCATGTACACACACAACAAATATTTATATCAATCATAATTTTTTTTTTTTGATTGGCAAATGTTAGTAGTTAGTTGTTATGTTAATTTTTTCTCCTGTGCCAAAGATTAAACCTTGGACCTCCTACTCCTCCAACTCTTTATACATTTAGCTCAAACCACTTGAGCTACCCAACCCCTCTATTTACATCAACATTAATAATTTCTCTTTAAGAATATAAAAAATTATAATAAAATAAATTTGTAAATATAATATTATTTTTATAAAAATATTTTTATTAATTTTAAAAAGGCCTCACTAAAAACATTCGCTTTAGGCCTGAACATATGTTGGGTCGGCCCTGTATATATATATATAGTGGATACAGAGGGAGAGGGTTGTTGAATTTGTGATCTCTTCTCTGTTATGTTTCTCCCTTCCTTGGCCAAACTAGACTCTATAGTTTGGATTGTTATTATGTTGCTATTTCAGATTAAATGAAAGATCTTCTTATACTATGTTTCATAGTTTCTCTTTTATATGTGAATATCTTCTAGTTGTGGAACCAAATAAAAAAGCTCACATTGGTTTTCGTTACATTACTTCACAAAAAAATTTAAAACGATTCGTACGAGATAGTTACAAAAGGTGATGACGTGACTGATGTAAGGTCTTTTGTGGTGGAATAAGAAGAAGTCAAGGAAGTGATAGAATTTGAGAAGATGTGAAACACTGGAAAGGCTTCCGACTATTGGGTTTTGGAGCTTTTAGCACTACTAATAGTGACTTGCAAAAAAAAAAAAATCTTATTAATAATTTGGTACTCTTCAATCAAACCCATTTACGATGTTGCAGGTAGCAATCTTACAACCATTGATGAACTTTTAAGACAAAAGCAATGGTTAGGATTTTGGGTTCCAAATATGCACCTTTTTTTTCCGGGACCATACTAAAATTTGCCCAACGCCTGCACAATATCTCCTCAGTTGCAATGGTGAGGCACCCGACAAAGTGCTAGTGAATACAATAGTAACAATTGGAAACAAAAGTACAAATGTACCATATCACATCATTTCATAACTTCTGACAGAACAAGAAAGAACAGACTGTAGAAATATTTGTGCATCTTGTCTTAGTCTTACTCTTAAGATTTTAATTGCCACTCTAACCAAAACTTAATATTCCCCTCCTTAAAACGGCTCACCTCCTCCTCTCCCTCTGATGAAAGAGTTGGAAATGATTCTGAGAGGGTCTTCAAATCATCAGCAACATTATGATTCCTGAAAGAACTTGAGACTTTAACATCCATCAAGAAGTGCCACCAACACTTGATTTGACTAGAACTACAATAGCAGACATCATCTTTTCGGCGTATTAGCTTCTCACAAAAGATTTGTTGTTTTGGACAATTGACAAATATAGTCAGAAACTCCACCAACCACCTATTTAAGAAAAGACACTACACCTATATCACACAAAACTTTAAAACATTCCTCCTTTTTGAAAGCACTATTATAAATTACTTAAACTACAAAAAGATCTGAAAAGGCAGTGACAAACCTTCACTAATGTCTTGTTGGCATCCCAATTAAAGGAAACGATAGAAGGACGACAACTCCAGAATAAGCTAGTGACAAGAAGCAAGCCCCACTCTTCTGTGTCTGAATGTGAAACTAGGGCCACATATTTGATGCTCGGTGGACCCATTGAGTAGTCTTGCAATTCAGATGGGTTGAACTCAACCTACCGAATCAAAAAAATTAATTACCAACACATGTATTGTAAAAGATTAAGAATACAATCCAAATAAAACACAACTTGCTAAGGTGAACTTACAATTGAATCTTCACAGAAGCCAAGGAATAAGGAAATTGGAATGTGCTCGGGTCTTATGTCTTCGAGAAAATTCCTTAAATCTTCTATGTCTAGAAGAAAATCAACAACGAAAACAACATCTAAAACCAACTGACTTGAGCTCTTCAGAATGGATATGGAAGGGAGTATGGAACCATCACCAATATATTTACACTCATACAAATTTGGAGCATCAATCTCAATCTCCTCTAAGTCGAAGCAATTACATAAATCTAAGACTTTTAGCTGAGTACTTGAAATATTTATCATTTCAGACATATTGAAACCTTCCAATACCAACTTCTCAAGGAGAGGGAATTTTTTAAAAAGTTCTAGAAACCATTGGTCATTAATAATAATGGAAGTCACATATACCAAACACAACTTCTGTAAATTTGAGCACTTATCCATGTTGATCTTACGAGGACTAACAGTATCGAAACCTGAAGCATCGTAGGAAAGATCCTCAAGACATGGGGCAACAACATCAAGCTCCTCTATTCCTACAATGAAGACTACCTTGAGCTTAGGTAGGCCATGTATGCTTATAGATTTCAAACCATAACAATGAACCAATTTCAATTTTTTAATCAAAGGACAAGTAGAAATGATATTTTGGATTAGTTCTCCATCTCCCAAATAGACATGGGTCAAGGATAACACTTCCAAAGAGGAAAACTTAATAGGATGATTCAAGAATGCTTGGTCAACTCCGAAATACCAAGACAACTCTAGCTTGATCAGTGATTTGGCCTCGAGGACATATAGAGGCAAGCAAGCGAATTCATCATATGAGTCAGAGGATCTTGGATTCTCATGTTGCAGCACATCAACACCATTGTCAAGTTGTAACACTTCAACACCAAAATCACATGCCAACTTCATCATATGATTAACAAGAGACAACAGATGTGGAGGAGGCAAGGACTTAAAAACAAGCTTAAATTTTCTTATAGCCAACCCTTTGCATTGGAAACTTAACAATATGCGAAACACCCAAAGACAGAATTTGTATTTATCATGAAATAACGCTGTCGTTTTCGGTTGAATGTCTGCACCGTTAGGTATATTGGTAATTTCATATCTTGGTTCAAAAAAAAACCAAGAAGGGAAAAGTAGACCATGTATCATGCCAAGCCTTTGACAAAACACTGGTCCTAGCAACATCTTTATTAGGCAGTCTTGACAAAATGTCATGAAGGATGAATTGTGGCAGATAAGATATCTGGTCCATATTATGTGTTCCCTGAAAATTGTAACTACTAGCCATACAAATGTTAAAATTTCAATGGCAAAATATTTCTTAACACTATGCACGAAACAAACATGAATATTTTCCATTCCAAGAATATTATGCCAGAGAACGAATAAGAAGTGATAATTAAAGAGCAAACCCCTTTTTCTTTCTGCACTCTCTCTGACCCCATCTCCCACATATCCAATTTCTTAATTCTATTTTATTAAAACATAATAAAACCATTTCTTATCTCTCTGCAAATATAATTAATGTTAAGATTTGTTTCACGATCCTCTATGTTATTTTGCTAAATTTACTGAAAACTTGTTGCAAGAAATTTTTCAAAGACATTGAGAGGGTATGAATGAAGTTAGGGTTAAGTGAATTGTGATTACCGGTGGATTGATGCGGAGGTGGACGAGCTTGCTTGCTGGTGAAAGGAGAGAGCGTTCTTTTTGTAAGAAGGAAACGATTCTATTCATAAAAAAAGCTCCTTCTTCTCTGTTTGTGACATTTTTCCTTAATTCGTAAAAATACCTCACTCACTCTTCCATTCCAGTGTGGTTATCGGGAGTGGATGAGAGTAAATAAAGAAAAAAAACTAGAACGGAAGGGACACTCCGTGTGCTTTTTAGGGTTTCAGAATCAATCTAATGTAAGAAGGATTTTTTTACTAGTCTATAACTATATAATCTCTAAATCTTTCTGTGAACAGTGTTCCCGCCTTATATTTTTTTATTAACTCTTCATTTCACCTGTTTCTCCTTCTCGTTGTGCACAGTTTCTTCTTTTACATTTTTGAAATTGCCAATTTGCCATCATGATATGGTCAATGTGTAGGCTGTAGCTATAGGTTTCGAGCCCTCACTCTCTTATTTTATTTTATTACATATATATATTGTATATTATATCTATCTTAATATATCTAATCATGTTAAGCTTTTTATTATTTACATATATCTGAATATATCTAATGACATTTTAGATTTTTGAAGCATCTTTAGTTTCCTAATTTTAACTTCACTTTTTAACACTTCACTTTTTTAACACTTCCCCTTCAAATTAAGAGTGTTCACGAATCAGTTTGGTTCGAATTTGCATGAAAAAATCAGAATCAATGAAACTCAGTTGATTTGGTTTTGCAATTTTTTGTCGGGAAATCCGAAACAAACCAAAAGATTTAAGAACGAGTTGATTCGATTTGGTTCGGCCTAAAAAATATATTAAAATCTATACTTAAAAAATAACTCACTATTTATAGTAATAATAATAAAATAATAAAGATAAACTGATTCAAAAAGGTCTTTATTTAAAATAATTATAAAATAATGAAAGAAAAAATTGAAGAGAAAAACATTATCCATAATGATAATAAAAAAATAAAATAAAGCTGAGCATAGTTGGGGCTGCTTGTAGGCTATTAAGGTAGAAGCTTAGCACATCAGTTCTGCTATTTGGTGTACAAGTAAGCCTTATATTCAGACTGTGGAAGATAACGTCTCTTGGCTGCTTGGTGATGGCAAAATTATCAATTTTTGGTTAGACAGTTGGCTTCCAAATTCTGTTGTGGACATGTTGCAAGTCCCTGTGGCATTGCATCATCTTTCCAAGTCTACTTTCAGCAATTTCATCAGAGGTAATTCATGGTTTATCCCTCCTGAACTGTTTGCACAATGTTCTGCACTAATCCATGCTATTAAGCAAGTGACTGTCCCTAATAATCTTGGTGAAGATACTTTGATGTGGTCAAAAAAAGATATTGGAGTCCTATCATTCAAGGATGCTTATCTGTTTTTGAGGCCTAAATCTCAAGGGCAGAATTGGTGTACGCTGACTTGGCAGCCTGGTATTCCACCTTCGAAATCCTTCCTACTTTGGAGATTTCTACACAAGAAACTCGTTACCGATGATTTGTTACAAGCCCGAGGTTGGATAGGTGTGTCTATGTGCAACTTGTGTAGCTGTAGTATAGAAACAGCAGAGCATCTATTTCTTGCTTGCCTTTTTGCTTGTGAAATCTAGAATTGGCTAAGAGGTGCAATCGGTTGTGATTGATCCGTCTTCTGTTAAAGCAATTATTTCTGTTTGTGACAAAGACTGGAGCAGTCAAGTGAGAGATGTTATCCTTGCTGCTATTACAAACTGTCTTTGTATGATATGGTGCTGCAGGAACAAAATAAGATATGAAAACAAGTTCATCAATTTTAGAACTTGCATTAATAATATTGTTGCTACTGTTCATCTCACAGGGTCCACATCTAAAGGTCACATGTCATCTTCAATTAAGGAGTTTTCTATCCTGAAGGCATTCAACATAATAGGTCATGCTTGCAAAGCCCCAAGAATAACAGAAATTTTATGGATCTTTCCTCCTTGCAATTGGATAAAATGTAACTCGGATGGCGCTTCTAAAGGCAATCCGGGTTGGTTTGCTTGTGGTGGCATTTTCAGAGGTTAAAGAGGTGCAGCTCTTGGTTCTTTTGCTTCTAATCTTGGTGTTAATTCTTCCCTTTATGCTGAGTTAATGGGAGTTATCATAGCTGTTGAGCAAGCCAGTTTAAAGGGTTGGAGAAATTTATGGCTTGAAAGTGATTCGCAATTGGTTGTGAGGGCTTTTAGAAGGAAGATTGATGTTCCTTGGAAGCTTAGAAATAGATGGTCTAATTGCCTAGTCTTAATTAGTAACGTGAACTTTTAGTTACACACATTTTTAGGGAAGGCAATTCTTGTGCGGATCATGGAACCTTAATCCAGGGGTGCTGAGATTGTTTTCGTAGAGTCCTGATTTCAACCCTGCAAGGTGCGACAAACAAATACTCAATGTTGGGTTAGAATTTATGGTCTTCCACAAGAGTATTGGAGGCCTAAGATTCTTTTTACCATTGCTAGGGGAATTGGAATCCCTTTATCCCTGGATGATGCAATAATAAGTAAAACATTTGGTCATTATGCAAGAGTGTTGGTAGACATTGATTTGGCTAGTACTTTGAGGGAGAGACTTATGGTAGAAAGACAAGGTTTTGCTTTCTTTGTTGATGTCCAGTATGAAAGGCTGCCCCTCTTTTGTTCATCTTGCAAAATCATTGGTCACTCAATTGACAAATGCAAGAAGAATGTCAATCAACAATCTGATCAGGATAATTCCAAAAAATCTACTTCGCAGTACGTTCCTAAAAATAGACCTAATCCAGTAACTACTGATAAGGATTTGAATGATCAAGTTAATGATGATAAAGTGGTGTCACAAGATCCTAGAGTTCCTTTGAGAGAGAATGGTAAAGAAGTTTCACAAGATCCTCATGTTCCTTCGAGGGAGGATGGTGCTAATTACGATGATGTTGACACTGTCTATGAGGAATAAATTCAGCATATCCCTTTAAAGGAAAATAGCTTCAATTCATCCAATAATGATCACGTGTCAGATTATTTGGGATCATCCTCCTTAAATCAGCCTCAGTCAGAAGATTATTCCATCAGTCCAACTATTTGTAACACCCCGTTTTTCGTAAAATGTTTTTATAAAGCTAGTTTTATTTATTTAAAAATGTTGGTTAAGGGCTAAGTGGGATTTTAGCCTAAAAGTCCCTTTCTGGTACATGAGCACGCTCGTGCTCATCAGCCAGCAAGCCCGTGCTTAAAGTCAGAAGCGTGTTTCTGATTTTAAGTTGAGCACGACCGTGCTCAATAGTGAGCACGCCCGTGCTCAATGCGTGGACCGCGTCTCGCTGACGTTAAGTGGAGCACGACCGTGCTCAATGGTAAGCACGACTGTGCTCAGGTCCGAACGTTAAATACGTAAACAGAGTCGAGGGTTGACAGATAACCCTACTTTTGGTGTAGTGCAGCAGTCGTAGTGCGGCCAGAGTACGTTCCCACTCTGCTCCCTCTTCGTTCTTCATTGTTGAGAGTTATTGGAAGCCGTTTGGGAAGCCGGTTTGGTCTGTGGTAGTCTAGAGGTAACGTTCTCTCCCTTAGTGTTTTCCTTTCATAATGGTGTGAATAGGAAACTAATGTTTGTGTTCGGTTTGGCTAAGGTTGGGTTGAATCGAGCCGCGTTGGGGAACCGTGACCGTTTGCGTTAGGAGCTAACGTTGGAGCGACCTTCAATCCAGGTATGGAGAGAAGTGGATTGTTTTCATTAGGCAGTGGGTTGGTGTAAGGTAACGGGGTTATCCATAACCCCGGTGTCGTTGTATGTATATGATTATAATGTTTGATCGATATATGGTTGTTTCTGGTTTATATGTTCATAAATATGCATTTTATGTTCATGATGGTTGTGCCATGTTTATGATGCTATGAAAATAATTGTTATTGGCATATGCTGGTTGAATGATTGATGACTGAATTATGGCTGTTGTGATGATGAGTTTTGACCCCTAAAACACGTTGTTAACTAACTAGGAATGACCAGTTAGGAACTTAGGTTTTTGGCTAATAATCTGGTTTCTGTTCCTGCCCAGAACAGTGCAGTCGTGCATTGAGCACGACCGTGCTGAACAGGGAGCACGACCGTGCTCCCACTTAAATTCTGGAAATGGCCGCGCTGCTCAGCACGGCCAAGCAGGTCAAACAGCACGATCGTGCTGCTGAGCACGACCGTGCTGAGTGTGAAGCACGACCGTGCTTCACTTAAAAGGGCAGCACGCCCTCACGTGTCCAAGCACGACCGTGCTAAGGTCTAAGCATGACCGTGCTGACCTCCTGGACAGTGATACAATTAAAGGACTTAAGGGGTTTTTAACCCCATTCCCCTATGATGATAAGTTGAGATAAATAATCAAAGATAAAGATTAGACAACCTGGTTATTAATTATATAAGATAATTAGATAATCAAATATTAAGTCGGTATCCGTTGGGTTACCGCACGTTGATAAGTTGAAGTCTTGGGTGCTTATAGACCCAAGCACGATGAGTTGAACCTTGGTGCTTATTGGCCAAGGGAGCCTTGACCCCACGGTTTGGGTCTAAGGTTACGTTGAGTTTGATGTTGAAAGTCTTGGGGAGCTTCATGGCCCAAGCAAGGAGGTGGTTGAGATTGTTTGTTGTTGTGCCATTTGCATAAAGCATTGGAGTAGTTGATGGGGGAAGTTCGACAAAGGGGAGATCGCCCGAGAGTACGGTGATCTGGCCATCCACGGTAGGTCACCCAAGGTCTGGTGACCGAGGCCCCCCGTGATGAGGCATCCACGGTTTGATGTGTCGGCTATCCATGGGGTTCACCCAAGGTTTGGTGAACTGCCGGTGTTGGTGCTTTTATGGCCAATACGGATATGTAACTCCAAAGTCGTTCATCCTGAGTTAGTTTGGATCCACATGCATAGTTGGAGTAGCGGAGTAGTTGATGCATTGCATAGCATAGCATACTTGATTGTTATGATGCTGTTGGATGTTGATGTATGCTTATGTGTATGTTTACCTTGCGTACTATTCCTCTGCTGTTTATATGATTACATGAATCTTACTCCCTGTATTGTTTGTGTTTGGCCTGATTGGCATTTGCAGAGGATGACGAGCAGCCCGGAGAGGAGTGACTCTGAGGAGCCGCCACTCATAGTAGGGTTGTTTTAGTTTAGATAGTTGTTTCCAGTTGTATTCCGAGGATTTAATTCCGGAACGGTTATACCAGCTCTGAATTGTGACATCGGGGTTGGGTTATTTATTTGTTTAAGTTTTTATTTGTTTAAAACTCTTTTCTTTATTTTCCGCGTTGTAAACGAGTTCATGTGGGACTTTTCTACCCCTGGACAACTGTTTTGATTTAATTCAGTTAAATGCATGTTTTTCTTATTATTTGTTTCATATTAATTGCCTTATAACATGCTGGGTAGAAGGGTGTCACATTTAGTGGTATCAGAGCAGTTCGACCTTGTTCGGACGTGGTATGAGTCTGTTGTGTGACTCTTGTGTGAATTGTCTATACTCGTATAGATAATGATGTTTTAAGTTAGTTGCCTGTAGCTTTTACTCGCTTAAGTTTCTGTATTAAGAGTTGTGTTGGACTTGTACAGGAACTAATGGCCGGTAGAGGATGCAACGATCAGGCTATCGCGGACGCATTGGCACTTCTGGCCAATGCTATCGGGCAGGTTAACCCTAACAACGGTGGGCCAGCTGAGTTCCAGGGACTGGATAAGTTCCAGAGGAACAACCCTCCGTCGTTCAAGGGCGCGTACGATCCGGAAGGAGCTTTGTCGTGGCTGAGGGAGACAGAGAAGATCTTCAGAGCCATGGATTGCAACGATCAGCAGAAGCTCATCTTTGCTACCTTCATGCTGAGGAGGCCGAGCATTGGTGGGATAACTGCAGGCAGAGGATGCAGGCTGAGGGCACAGCGGTTACATGGGCTGTGTTCAGGCAAAGATTCCTGGAAAAGTACTTTCCAGCGGATATCAGGGACAAGAAGGAGATGGAATTCTTGTCTTTGAGACAGGGGTCGCTGTCAGTCGGTGACTATGCAGCCAAGTTTGAGGAGCTGGCCAGATACTACACTCCCTACCAGCACAAGACGGATGACCGTTCGAAGTGTGTGAAGTTTGAGGCTGGACTTCGACCTGAGATCAAACAGGCCATCAGCTACCAGGAGATCAGAGTCTTCCCTATTCTGGTCAACAAGTGCAGGATCTATGAAGATGCCAGCCAGTTCAGAGTTGCCAGTTCCAGAGGGTCAGATAGCCAGAGTGGCAAGAGGACTGATCAGAGGGACAAGGGTAAGCAGAGGTATGCTCCGTCCGGCAGAGATTTCAAGCAGAGTGGTAAGAAGCCACAGTTTCAGCAGGATGGGTTCAGAGGTGGGTTCTCTAACGTCTCTAGGCCCATGAGGTGTGGCAAGTGTGGTGCTACGGATCACTACTCGTCTCAGTGCAAGGAGACGCAAGTGATCTGCTTCAGATGCGGCAAGCCAGGACACATCAACCGAGAGTGTGAAGGAGCCAAGGCCGAGCCTCCCAGCGCTGGCAAGAATCAGAAGTCTCAAGCCAACCGACTGAAGATCACTGGAAGAGTCTTTACTCTTAGTGGAGCTGAAGCCTCGGAGTCTGATGACTTGATTCAAGGTACATGTTTTATAGATGGAACTCGATTAACTGTGTTGTATGATTCGGGTGCTACTCATTCATTCATATCGCATGATAGGGTCAAGAGTCTTGAATTGCCTGTTGCTTTCCTTGAGTATGATTTGTTGGTTTCTACACCTACAAATAAGCCTGTTTCTACTTCTTATGCATGCAAGAACTGTCATATAGTTATAAATGATAGGACATTCATTGCTGATCTTGTATGCTTGCCTTTGAAAGACCTAGATATTATTCTGGGTATGGACTGGTTATCTTCCAACCATGTCCTCCTGAACTGTTTCGATAAAACCCTGATTTTTGGAACTCCAAAGGAGTCTAAGAATCCGGACCTTCTCTCTGCCAGCCAAGTTCAAGCTTCGATGAAAGACGAAGCCCAAGTATACATGATGTTAGCTTCCCTGGAAGTAGAGAGCAGCCCTCCTGATGTCGCCAGCTTGCCTGTTGTGCGAGAATTTCCTGAAGTATTCCCGAGGGATGTTTATAACTTACCCCCAGAGAGAGATGTTGAGTTTACCATAGACTTAATGCCTGGCACCGGGCCAATCTCCATAGCACCCTATAGAATGTCTCCTCTAGAGCTAGCTAAGTTGAAGGAACAGTTGGAGGACCTGATGAAGAAGCAGTTCATTAGGCCAAGTGTGTCTCCGTGGGGAGCACCTGTGTTGTTGGTGAAGAAGAAGGATGGTAGTATGAGGTTGTGTGTCGACTTTCGGCAGCTCAACAAGGTGACCATAAAGAATCGGTATCCCCTCCCTAGGATTGATGATCTTATGGACCAGTTGATGGGCGCTTGCGTCTTTTCAAAGATAGATTTGAGATCAGGATACCATCAGATTCGGGTTAAGTCTGAGGACATCCCGAAGACAGCGTTTAGGACGCGATATGGTCACTATGAGTACTTGGTTATGCCTTTCGGTGTGACCAATGCTCCTGCGGTCTTCATGGACTACATGAACAAGACCTTTCACCCTTACTTGGATAAGTTTGTGGTAGTGTTCATAGATGACATCTTAGTGTACTCCAAGAGTAAGGAGGAACATGAGGAACACCTGAGGGTTGTCTTGCAGACCCTTAAGGAGAAGCAGTTGTATGCTAAGTTGTCTAAGTGTGAGTTCTGGTTAGAGGAAGTGAGCTTCTTAGGACATGTCATCTCTAAGGGTGGCATAGCAGTGGACCCAGCTAAGGTAGAGACGGTGCTCCAGTGGGAAGCGCCGAAGTCTGTAACCGAGATTAGGAGTTTCTTGGGGTTAGCCGGGTACTATAGGCGGTTCATAGAAGGTTTCTCTAAGATAGCTTTACCCTTAACCCGTCTCACCAAGAAGGGACAGTTGTTTGTGTAGGACTCTAAGTGTGAAGAGAGTTTCCAAACCCTTAAGAATAGGTTGACGTCAGCACCAGTGTTAGTTTTGCCAGATCCTAGTGCACCCTTCGTAGTTTACTGCGATGCTTCTAAGCAAGGGTTAGGTGGTGTGCTGATGCAGAATGGTAAGGTAGTAGCTTATGCTTCTAGGCAGTTGAAAACCCATGAGAAGAACTACCCTACCCATGACCTAGAGTTAGGAGCTGTGGTATTTGCCTTGAAGATCTGGAGGCATTACCTGTATGGAGCGAGGTTTGAGGTCTTTAGTGATCATAAGAGTTTGAAGTATCTCTTTGATCAAAAGGAGTTGAATATGAGGCAGCGTAGGTGGATGGAGTTCTTAAAGGATTATGACTTCGAGCTGACCTATCACCCAGGAAAGGCCAATGTGGTGGCCGATGCCTTGAGTAGGAAAACCCTGCATGTCTCCGCCTTGATGGTTAGGGAGATGGATTTGATTGAGGAATTTAGAGACCTTAGTCTAGCTTGTGAGTTTACCCCTAAGAGTATTAGGCTTGGTACCTTGAAGGTTACCAACAGTTTGATGGATGAGATTAGAGAGGGTCAGAAGTTAGACAAGTTTGTCTTAGACCAGCGAGATTTGCTCGCTCAGGGTAGAGACCTAAGTTTTAAGGATGGCAGTGAGGGTATTTTGAGGTTCAAAGATAGAGTTTGTGTGCCAGATGTTCCTGAGCTTAGGAAGTTGATCTTAGAAGAAGGTCATAGGAGTAGATTGAGTGTGCACCCAGGTGCCACTAAGATGTATCAGGACCTTAAGAGGATGTTTTGGTGGCCTAGGATGAAAAAGGATGTAGCTGAGTTTGTATATGCGTGCCTAGTTTGTCAAAAGGCTAAGATAGAGCATCAAAGGCCTTCAGGTAAGTTGCAACCTTTGAGTATCCCAGAATGGAAATGGGATAGTATCTCCATGGATTTTGTGTCTGGACTCCCTAGGACTCCAGCTGGTTTTGAGGCTATATGGGTTGTTGTGGATAGACTGACTAAGTCTACCCATTTCATTCCGATGAACATGGAGTATCCATTGGAGAAATTGGCTAAGCTGTACATCAAAGAGATAGTTAGGCTTCATGGTGTACCCTCTAGCATAGTTTCAGATAGAGACCCGAGGTTTACCTCTAGGTTTTGGAATAGTTTGCAAGAGGCTTTAGGGACAAAGCTTAGGCTTAGTTCAGCTTACCACCCACAGACTGATGGGCAGTCTGAGCGGACCATCCAGTCCTTAGAGGACTTGTTGAGGGCTTGTGTGTTAGAACAGTCTGGAAGTTGGGACAAGTTTTTGCCCCTAATAGAGTTCACCTACAACAACAGCTTCCATTCCAGTATTGGGATGGCACCTTATGAAGCTCTGTATGGGAGGAGATGTAGGACACCCTTGTGTTGGAGTGAACCTAGTGATAGTGTGGTGCTAGGGCCAGAGATAGTCCAGGAAACAACTGAGAAGATCAGGTTTAGTTCAGGAAAAGATGAGAGTTGCACAGAGTAGGCAGAAGAGCTACCATGATAAGAGGAGGAAGGCGCTCGAATTCCAGGAAGGCGATCATGTATTCTTGAGAGTTACCCCGACGACTGGGGTTGGTAGAGTGATGAAGGCGAGGAAACTTACTCCGAGGTTCATTGGTCCTTACCAAATCCTTAAAAGAGTCGGCGAAGTCGCCTACCAAATAGCCTTACCACCGTTCTTGTCAAATCTCTACAACGTTTTTCATGTGTCTCAACTCAGGAAGTACATTCATGACCCTAGTCACGTGATAGTTCCCGATACAATACAGTTAAAAGAGAACTTGACATTTGAGGTGTTACCCCTTCGAGTCGAAGATAGGAGGGTGAAGCAGCTAAGAGGCAAAGAGATTCCCTTGGTTAAAGTAGTTTGGAGCGGGGCAACTGAGGAAAGCGCTACCTGGGAGCTCGAGAGTCAGATGATGGAGGCGTATCCGCATCTTTTCGTTTGAGGTACGTAGAAATTTCGAGGACGAAATTTTTATAAGGGGGTGGAATTGCAACACCCCGTTTTTCGTAAAATGTTTTTATAAAGCTAGTTTTATTTATTTAAAAATGTTGGTTAAGGGCTAAGTGGGATTTTAGCCTAAAAGTCCCTTTCTGGTACATGAGCACGCTCATGCTCATCAGCCAGCAAGCCCGTGCTTAAAGTCAGAAGCGTGTTTCTGATTTTAAGTTGAGCACGACTGTGCTCAATAGTGAGCACGCCCGTGCTCAATGCGTGGACCGCGTCTCGCTGACGTTAAGTGGAGCACGACCGTGCTCAATGGTAAGCACGACCGTGCTCAGGTCCGAACGTTAAATACGTAAACAGAGTCGAGGGTTGACAGATAACCCTACTTTTGGTGTAGTGCAGCAGCCGTAGTGCGGCCAGAGTACGTTCCCACTCTGCTCCCTCTTCGTTCTTCATTGTTGAGAGTTATTGGAAGCCGGTTTGGTCTGTGGTAGTCTAGAGGTAACGTTCTCTACCTTAGTGTTTTCCTTTCATAATGGTGTGAATAGGAAACTAATGTTTATGTTCGGTTTGGCTAAGGTTGGGTTGAATCGAGCCGCGTTGGGGAACCGTGACCGTTTGCGTTAGGAGCTAACGTTGGAGCGACCTTCAATCCAAGTATGGGGAGAAGTGGATTGTTTTCATTAGGCAGTGGGTTGGTGTAAGGTAACGGGGTTATCCATAACCCCGGTGTCGTTGTATGTATATGATTATAATGTTTGATCGATATATGGTTGTTTCTGGTTTATATGTTCATAAATATGCATTTTATGTTCATGATGGTTGTGCCATGTTTATGATGCTATGAAAATAATTGTTATTGGCATATGCTGGTTGAATGATTGATGACTGAATTATGGCTGTTGTGATGATGAGTTTTGACCCCTAAAACACGTTGTTAACTAACTAGGAATGACCAGTTAGGAACTTAGGTTTTTGGCTAATAATCTGGTTTCTGTTCCTGCCCAGAACAGTGCAGTCGTGCATTGAGCACGACCGTGCTGAACAGGGAGCACGACCGTGCTCCCACTTAAATTCTGGAAATGGCCGCGCTGCTCAGCACGGCCAAGCAGGTCAAACAGCACGATCGTGCTGCTGAGCACGACCGTGCTGAGTGTGAAGCACGACCGTGCTTCACTTAAAAGGGCAGCACGCCCTCACGTGTCCAAGCACGACCGTGCTAAGGTCTAAGCACGACCGTGCTGACCTCCTGGACAGTGATACAATTAAAGGACTTAAGGGGTTTTTAACCCCATTCCCCTATGATGATAAGTTGAGATAAATAATCAAAGATAAATATTAGGCAACCTGGTTATTAATTATATAAGATAATTAGATAATCAAATATTAAGTCGGTATCCGTTGGGTTACCGCACGTTGATAAGTTGAAGTCTTGGGTGCTTATAGACCCAAGCACGATGAGTTGAACCTTGGTGCTTATTGGCCAAGGGAGCCTTGACCCCACGGTTTGGGTCTAAGGTTACGTTGAGTTTGATGTTGAAAGTCTTGGGGAGCTTCATGGCCCAAGCAAGGAGGTGGTTGAGATTGTTTGTTGTTGTGTCATTTGCATAAAGCATTGGAGTAGTTGATGGGGGAAGTTCGACAAAGGGGAGATCGCCCGAGAGTACGGTGATCTGGCCATCCACGGTAGGTCACCCAAGGTTTGGTGACCGAGACCCCCCGTGATGAGGCATCCACGGTTTGATGCGTTGGCTATCCATGGGGTTCACCCAAGGTTTGGTGAACTGCCGGTGTTGGTGCTTTTATGGCCAATACGGATATGTAACTCCAAAGTCGTTCATCCTGAGTTAGTTTGGATCCACATGCATAGTTGGAGTAGCGGAGTAGTTGATGCATTGCATAGCATAGCATACTTGATTGTTATGATGCCGTTGGATGTTGATGTATGCTTATGTGTATGTTTACCTTGCGTACTATTCCTCTGCTGTTTATATGATTACATGAATCTTACTCCCTGTATTGTTTGTGTTTGGCCTGATTGGCATTTGCAGAGGATGACGAGCAGCCCGGAGAGGAGTGACTCTGAGGAGCCGCCACTCATAGTAGGGTTGTTTTAGTTTAGATAGTTGTTTCCAGTTGTATTCCGAGGATTTATTTCCGGAACGGTTATACCAGCTCTGAATTGTGACATTCTGGGTTGGGTTATTTATTTGTTTATGTTTTTATTTGTTTAAAACTCTTTTCTTTATTTTTCGCGTTGTAAACGAGTTCATGTGGGACTTTTCTACCCCTGGACAACTGTTTTGATTTAATTCAGTTAAATGCATGTTTTTCTTATTATTTGTTTCATATTAATTGCCTTATAACATGCTGGGTAGAAGGGTGTCACACTATTGGTAATAATGTCATTCCTAACTAAGTGACAAAAGATGTCAGAGTCCTTTCAAAATTTTGGGCTGATGAATCAGATGAAGATACTTCCTCTCCAAGTAATCAGCCTGCCTCAAGTAAGGATGATGATAGTTTTACAATTTTTAAAACAAAATCCCAAAAAAAGATGGAGGAAAAAAACAAGAAAATTCATAGTACCCGATCCAGGGTTGGTCAAAAAAGTTCCTCATGATGAATGTCCTCTATTGGAATATGAGAGGTATTGGAAACCTTGATTCAAGGTTAGTTTTACAGAAATTGTGTAAAATGCACAATCCTGATTTTTTGTTTCTAGTTGAGCCTTGGATCAATCTAGACCAAATTCCTGTTTCCTTTTGGCATAGAATGCATTTGAAAAACTTTTTTGTTAATGATAGAGATAACTTGCCTCCTAATATTTGGGGTTTTTGTAAAGAAGAGTTCTCTCCTTCCATTATTAGTGCTACTAGCCAGCAAGCTTCCTTTTCTGTTTCTATGGATAATAATGTGATTTACATGTCAGCTGTTTATGCTAGTACTTCACACATTATTAGAAGACAATTGTGGTATGATTTAACAGAATTGCAACAGAGATTCAATGGCCCTTGGATTTTTGTGGGAGACTTCAATTCAGTCCTTGGAGCTCACGAAAAAAGAGGGGGCTGCCTCCCAAATCCTGCTTCCTGTGCTGAATTTAAGCTTTGGACTGATAATAGTAATCTAACTCACTTGTTAACAAGGGGGTCTGATTTCACTTGGACTAACCTTAGAAGAGGAAGATCCCATACTGAGATGAGGCTTGACAGATGCATTTGTAATGATAGCTGGATTTCCTATTGGAGCACTATAGCTTACTGCACTTTGACCAGAAGCAAGTTTGATCACCGTCCAATCCTAATGATTCTTAAGAAGCAGATTGTCACTTATCCCTCTCCTTTCAAGTTCCAAAGCATGTGGATTTCTCATCCTGATCTAAAGAGAGTAGTTTCTACTGTGTGGAGCAATCCAGTTCAAGGTTGTCCTATGACAATTCTTATGCAGAAGTTGAAGGCTCTAAAGAAGGAACTTAAGTCTTGGAATAAACAGTTTTTGGAGATGTTAACCTCAGAGTTGATAATGCTCTTGAAAAAATGAATCAGTTACAATCTTTAGCAGCCTGTCAGGGTCACTCTGATCTATTGAATGATCAAGAGAAGGAGGCTCAAATTGAACTGCAGAATGCTCTTTCAGTCCAAGAGGTTTTTTGGAGGCAAAAATGCAGAATTAAATGGCATTTAGATGGAGACTGAAACACTGCTTACTTCCACAGACTTTCTAAAATCAGGAATGTGTCAAAGCAGGATAATGATATGCTCTCCAAACTGCCTTCTCTGGAAGAAGTTGAAGTTGACATAGACAAACACAAGACCGGGGGGGGTTTGAATCTGCCTTCTCTGGAAGAAGTTGAAGTTGACACAGGCAAACACAAGAAGGGGGGTAGAATTGTGTTTGTTAATAATTTTCGAAAACAACCTTTCAAAACTAATTTTCTCACACTAGGAATAAAAGGCAGAAGTGCACACACAGAAAAAGATCCTTTTAAAGACTTAACAAAATCAAGTTCAAATTCCCACAGTTAGTATAAACAAATAAAACTGAAGAGATAAGGGATTAGAAGACTCACGCAAGTGTTTTATCCTGGTTCACTCTCTTCCAACCAAGAGCTACGTCTAGTCCCTTCTACTTGAAGGTTTTACTCCACTATTTTTCCAAATAGATTACACCAAGTATTCAACACCTCTCCAGGCTACAAGTATTCCTTTCTTACCAAGCCTCTTCAGGCTCTAACTCTAACAAAGAGATTGTTTGCTTTTGATCTTCTAACTCACTATGTGTCAGGATAAGAAAGTATAAGATCAATTGAATATTACAATAATATTCAAGCTAAGGTATTACAGACTCTTGCTCTTGAAAGAATAAAAGATTTTGAGCTTGTAGAATGGTAAGCGTTTTTCTAGCAAAGTTTCTGTATTTGCGAAAAGTTCTTTATTCAGAGGATGAGGTCTTCTATTTATAGAGTCCTTTTTCTTCACTTGGAATTCTTCAATGGTTGTTTTGAATTTTCCCGTTTAGAGATAGAATCAAATACATAATATCCGTTGTGACTGATAGCTTGAACATGGCCATTGTGAAATGTACTATCGGTTATCACTCTTGCACAAAATGGTCACACCTCTGAGCAATTGCAACTTGAAAAATGTCTTGCCTCCCTTGTACAAATTCCAGCTATTCCAGCGCGATAAAGATGACAGGGTACAAGGCGTTTTGCATTGTACTATTTTGCTTTTGCATTTCCTCATTTGTACTATGTTTCTCTCAAAGAAACAAGGCAATAAAACAGTTAAAGCAAATAGGAAGGACCAACATACATTTGAAATAAATACTTCTATGTGATCGAGGTAGCATTTTTCCGAGCAAGTGAAATATTCATTAAGAAAAAGAGCTCGTCTACTTAACAAAATGCGTCTACATGCTCATAGTTAAAAACTCTTTTAGCTCGTCTACTGACGTGCCAAATTCTCTCATCTACTATCAAGTCTTTGGAGTTGCTATATATCAGTGAGTTACTTTGATCTCCGTCTACTGACGTGGCACTTAAGCTCGTCTACTCATAGGAGTTAAAATTTCCGTCTACTAAGAATACTTTATATTCCATCTACTCAAATATATTAAAATAAATAAATATACCAATCATTTTGAGCAGCTCGTCTACATGGGTGAACGCGGATATTAAGAAACTCTTTCAAGGTTTCCATAACTTATTAAAATGAACAATCCTGCACGACTAGATAGAGCATGTTAGATCTTAACTAACACTTTGCCATGCAAATTTAATCCTTTTTGTTAACATCAAAACTCATTCTGACTTAACAGGAATAAAATATAAGATATGAACTCAGCAGCATATATCATATTTAACTTATCAGATCAGTTCAGCTACTTATCAGTAAAAGATATCAGAGCATATAATCAATTATGCCAAACATGTAAGACAAATAAAAACATGCATATGCAAACAAAAGTATACTTTCAAAAACTGACTTTCATATATATATATATATATATATATATATATATATATATATATATATATATTTAATTCTCTCCAATCTCCCCTTTTTTGTCATCAGACAAAAAGGTAAGAGGTGGGAACCATCATTGTCAGTAAAGAATAAATCAAAAGAAAAGCTTAAGAAGAGGGTGGAGGTGGAGGAGGAGGGTTTGGACTTGGATTTGGGTTTGGTGGAGGAATAGGAATTTGTGTTGGCAAATTTTGACTTTGTTGAAAACTCAGCATGATGTTCATCATCTAGTTCATCATGACATTAGTTGGAGCCAGGGCTTCTACAACTTGTTCCCTCACTTGTTCCTTGACCTCAGCCTTTACTCTCTCCTCTAAAATTCTTCCAATAATTTCTTCAAAGTTTGGAGGCAGAGAGAGTGTGGGTCTTGAACTTTCAGCACTCTCTTGAGCATGTGCTTGACTTGTAAGAGTGTCTAAAGCTCTGGAAGATTGAGGTTGCTCTGATGGATGAATTACAGCCAGAGCCAATGGCTGAGATGATTGTTTCTCAGAAGTGCTTGGCCTAGAACCAGACTCAGCAACTTCCTCATTAGCAGTGACTGGTTGAGCAGAATCAATCTCCATAACAGAGTCTTCTACAATAATTTCCTCTTCTGTATGCTCAAAGGGTGGAGAAGGTGGAGGTGAGTCAGTGAGTTGAAGAACAAGTGGGGGCAGCTCTTTAGCCCAGTGGACTGGATCTTCTTCATAAATTGGACTGATGGTAGGAACACCCAAAATGTCCTTGTAGATGAAGAATCTGTAGTTTGAGAGTCCACATTTGCCTCTGACTTTGTGGATGAACTTTTTCTCTTCCAAAGATAAACCAGATGAAGAGGTTTCTTCTGTACATTTCACAATGTGAGCTTTCCAAATATCGACTGCCACATCTTCTTGAATATCCTCAACAGGTTGTGCCAACCAATAGTTTATGACATTCTGATCTGTGTCGTTGACATCTTCAGGATTGATCATACAGGATTTTGGAAAAGGCATCTTTCCAGTATTCCTTTGTTTCTTCTTGTCTTGTCCTTGTTTAAATCTATCATTGGAAGTCTTGGACATAGCATGTAGGGCTTGATTCCAATCTTTGTATCCTTCAAGGTATAGAACAACCAAGTTGGAGGCATAAAATTTGCAGCCATTACAACCCTGAACAGCTCAAATTCTGACTTCAGCATTGCATACATGATGTGATCAATGATATCAGCTGCTTTGCCATATTCCCTTGGATGTATGAATGTTTTCCACTTTGTTTTGTTATCCATGATAATGGGAACATGTCTGAAGGATCTTGACCTTTTACATATGACATTTTGCAGGTCTTTCTTTGCTGGATCCTTAGACCAGTCAGAAATAATGTGTCTCTCTACACCATCAGTGAAGGATTTGAAATGAGGATATCTGACAAGGTTAGGATAAATTTTTCTGTGAGGAAATTTATTTGTGGTAGATGAGTGATGAGAGGTCCAAAACTATAGTACATTTTGGATGGTGTAGGGCCAAGGGGAATGTCAGGGTGAGGTTTATACCAGGGTTTGACAATTGTTTCTGGTTCATACTCATATTCTGGCAAAGGATACCAGGGTCTGTTTGAAACAGGTTCTGGTTCATGAGTATGATACAAAATTCTCCAATCCCTCTTTACTTTGGCTAATGATTCAGATTTGTCATCATTAAGTTCAGAGGGAGGAGTGTATGGAAAGTTTAGCATTTTCATTTTAGGGAAGGGTGCACCAAGGATAATTCCATCATCTGGTTGGTTGAACCAGGGATCATCCTCAGGTATTAGGGGTTTGAATTTTGGTTTTTCTGGTGAGGCTTTTTGTGGTTGGTCATGGGAAGTGATTTGTGGTGAAGGTAGTGTGGGGACATACACATCATCAAAAGTATCAGATTGATTTACAGAGGCATTAGGTGCAGAGACAACATTTATTCTATCTTCTAAGCTTGATACTAAGGCATCTACTGCTAATTGAATAGGATCATTAGCAGGAAGAATTACCTCAGAAGTCATAGCAGCCTTGGCTTTCCTTTGAGGTTGTTGTCTTTTTGTTGGAATAGCAGCACCAACAGCCTTTTGTTTCTTCAAAATTACACTAATGGGGACATTGTCCTCATCATCTTCATTATGAGATAGGACCAGGTTCCTTGTCCTTTTCTGAGTTTTGGCAGGTTGAGGGGCCTCAGCTGTAGGTTCCCTAATTACAATGCCAGTGGCAGGCTTCTTAGGAATTCTTGTCCTAACAGCAGTGGTTTTTCTTTTGAGAGTTCTCTTCAGCCCTAGAACTTCAGCATTATTCTACTCAATTTGTTCTTCTTTAACTTTGAGCATCTCTTCTTGCTTGGATAGAGCAGCTGCAGCAAATATGCTCAGATTCGTGTTGGCAATGTTCATTTTACCAAATATAGCAACTGACATGCCCTTCTCTGGCAGAATTCTATCTTGTTCTTCTTAGGAATTCTTGTCCTAACAGCAGTGGTTTTTCTTTTGAGAGTTCTCTTCAGCCTTAGAACTTCAGCATTATTCTGCTCAATTTGTTCTTCTTTAACTTTGAGCATCTCTTCTTGCTTGGCTAGAGCAGCTACAGCATATGTGCTCAGATTCATGTTGGCAATGTTCATTTTACCAAATATAGCAACTGACATGCCCTTCTCTAGCAAAATTCTATCTTGTTCTTCACTAGGCTTAGAAGCAATAAAATCATAAAGATTTTGTGACTTGAAGATCTTTGATAAAAGATGACAATAAGGAATTCCAGTGATCTTCTTCCTAGTAACCATAGCTTCCCTAAATCTTCCATATAGAATTCTGGGAAGATTGATTTTTGTCTCGGTAATTAGATGACAAAGGCAAAACTTGTGTAGGGCAGGCAAGTTATCTTTTGACCCTGTTTTGTGAAGAATCACCTTATTCAGTATCTGATGAAGAATGCGAACATCATCCTTCATTTCTGCTGACTTCCAAGAATGCGTTCTCACTTTATCTTGTCTCATTAGTAAGGCAGATATTACTTCTGTGCCACCAAGATCCTTCTCCCAAGTTTCAGTAATGACATTTCCTTCTTGAGCGCAGTTGATTGCCTCAGAAATGGTCTTCTCAGAAACTACTATCCTTCTCCCAAGAATAGTACTAGAAATTTCATCAGTAGTTACCTGAGGGTTCCTCCAAAAAGCCCTAATCAGGTCTGGGTAAATAGAAATCTTCTCTACGAACATACCGTCCCAACCAGTGGCAGTGATATTTTTGCTTACATCTAGGTTGTATTCCTTTAATATTCCGAAATCGAAATGATGTTCCGTGGCAAGTTTCAATTTTTCACATTGAAATTTTCAGATGAGGAGGCCATTGTTGATGAAAGAGGGTTAGGGTTTTGAAAGCAGAAAACAGAGAGTTAAAGAGAGAGTTCGAAAACGAAGGTTTAACGAAAGGTTTCCTCAGAGGGAAGGGGCTCACTTTAAAGGTTTTGAAATTCAAAGGTTTTCCTTTTGGAAATAAATCAAAAAGAAAATATTTGATAAGACATGTCATAAAAGATAACACGGCTTTGTTATTTTGAAAAGGTAAAAAGATTTAGATGGGATTGATAGAAATTACTGACTCGACAAAGAGAATATATGATAAATTTGTCTTTAAGACAAAATAAATGCAGTTAATAAATAATATATGTCTAGACATGTTTAAGCAAAAAGCAAGTATGGACGCGGCATGCAGTGGATGCGGCACACAGATACAATGGATGCGATATGCAATGGACATGCACTAAAAACATGTAATGATTTTTAAATGCTTTAGACTTACATATATAAACAACAAAATTTCTCAAGGCTGAATAATATAATCAATCCATACATAGCATGTTGAGATGTTTTCTAATAAAAATAAATCTGTCCTCAGCAAGAGGTTTAGTAAAGATATCTGCTCGTTGATGGTCGGTATCTACAAATTGTATATCAAAAACACCTTTTTGCACATAATCCCTTATAAAATGATGTTTAATCTCTATATGCTTAGCTCTAGAATGCAATATTGGATTCTTAGATAGGTTAATTGCAGTAGTATTATCACACATAAGTGGAATACTACTTACAAACACATTGTAGTCCTCCAATTGATGTTTGATCCAGAGAAGTTGTGAGCAGCAACTAGCAGCTGAAATATACTCAGCTTCAGCAGTTGATAATGCAATGGTACTTTGTCTTTTGCTTGACCATGAGACAAGGTTAGCTCCAATGAAGTGACATCCTCCACTGGTACTTTTTCTTTCAATTATGTCTCTAGCATAGTCAACATCACAAAAGCCAACTAATCTGTAATCTTCATTTTTCTTAAAGCACAAACCCATATTAGTAGTATGTTTCAAGTATCTAAAAATTCTCTTAACTGCTGATAAATGAGATTCTCTAGGATCAGATTGAAATCGAGCACATAAACATACACTGAACATTATATCAGGTCTAGACGCGGTAAGATATAGAAGGGATCCTATCATACCTCTATATACCTTTTGGTCTACCTTTTTCTCTTTATCATCTTTGTTCAGTATGAACGTGGGGTGCATAAGGGTATTCATTGGTTTGCAATCATCCATTTTGAACTTCTTTAGGAGTTCCTTTGTATACTTGGTTTGATGGTTGTACACCTCGTCCATAGATTGTTTAACTTGAAGTCCAAGAAAGAACTTGAGTTCTCCCATCATGCTCTTTTCAAATTCTTTCTGCATTAACTTAGAAAACTCTTTGCACAGAGATTCATTAGTAGCACCAAATATGATATCATCACCATAAATTTGCACAACTATAAAATTGGATTTAATGGACTTTCTAAACAAGGTTGTATTAACCTTTCCTCTATTAAAGACATTTTCCATTAGAAATGAACTTAGCCTATCATACCAAGCTCCAGGGGCTTGTTTTAGGCCGTATAAAGCTTTCTTAAGCTTATATACATATTCAGGTTGGGTTTCACTTTCAAAACCTGGATGTTGCATTACATATACTACTTCATTAATAAAGCCATTTAGAAAAGCACTTTTAACATCCATTTGAAAAAGCATTATATTATGATGTGCAGCAAAAGAAAGTAGAATCCTAATTTCTTTAATCTAGCAACAGGTGCAAAAGTTTCAGTGTAATCTATACCTTTTTCTAGAGAATATCCTTGTGCAATAAGTCTTGCTTTGTTTCTTACCACTTTACCATCTTCATCAAGTTTGTTTCTGTAGACCCATTTTGTTCCAATAACAGATTTGTCCTTAGGCAAGGGTACCAGAGTCCAAACATCACTTCTCTCAAACTGATTCAGTTCTTCTTGCATAGCTAGAATCCAGCCATTATCCAGCAGAGCCTCGTCTACTGTTTTTGGTTCCAACTCAAAGACTAGTGCAGTATCTTCCTGCTCTCTGAAAGTTGATCTGGTTCTTAGCCTATCATTGGGATTACCAATGATTTGATCTTGTGGATGATAATTTTTGAAATGCCAAGATCTTTGAACAGTGTCTTGTTGAGAGGTGGATGTTTCTGGTTGTTGAGGAGGGTCTTCCACTTGATCATCAGCTTTGACCTCTATTGTATCTCCTGAGATATTTAGATCAAGATCTGCAAAAGCTTCATCTAGCTCTAATAGTTTCTTATCAAGCAGTTTGTCATCTAACTTGACATGACTACATTCTTCTACTACTAGAGTTATAGAATTATATACTCTAAAGTCTTTTGAAGTTTCAGAAAATCCTAACAGAATTCCATTATCTACTTTTGCATCAAACTTACTAAGTTGATCTTTAGTATTTAGAATATAGCATTTATAGCCAAAAGGATGAAAATAAGAAATGTTGGGTTTTCGTCCCCTCCACAATTCATAAGGAGTCTTGTTCAAGATTGGTCTAATGTATATTTTGTTCTGAATGTAGCAGGCAGTGTTAACAGCTTCAGCCCATCAGTGTCTAGGGACAGAGTTGTCATTGAGCATTGTTCTAGCCATCCCTTGAAGAGATCTGTTCTTTCTCTCTACCACACCATTTTACTGTGGTGTTCTAGGTATTGAGAAATTGTGAAGAATACCACTTTCTTCACAGAACTTATGAAATAGCTCATTTTCAAACTCTCCCCCATGGTCACTTCTGATAGAAGTGATACACATGCCTTTTTCATTATGTATACATTTGCAGAATATAGAAAAAACCTTGAAGGACTCATCCTTGTGAACTAGGAACATAACCCATGTCCATCTAGTGTAGTCGTCTACAATGACTAGACCATATTTCTTACCACTGACAGAAGCAGTCCTTGTTGGACCAAAAAGATCAAGGTGTAGCAGTTCTAGTGGTCTATTGGTACTAACAATATTCTTGGATTCAAAAGAACCCTTTGACTTGTTTTCCCTTTTGACATGCATCACAGAGAGCATCAGATTTGTACTTTAGGTTTGGTAGCCCTCTCACGAGGTTATGCTTATTTAGCTTTGAGATTAATCTCAAGCTTGCATGACCTAGCCTTTTGTGCCAAATCCATCGCTCATCTTCAATGGACACTAGACATGAGACACTTTGATTCGAGAGGTCCTCCAAGTCAATATTATACAAATTGTTTTGCCTCTTAGCAGTGAATAAAAGTGATCCATCATTTTTCTTGACATTACACATGTTCTTATTAAAAGAAACATCATATCCACTATCACATAATTGACTTATGCTCAGCAGATTATGTTTTAAACCATTTACCAAAAGAACATTATCAATGGAGGGAAAAGGGTGTTTACCAATTTTACCAATACCAGTTATCTTCCCTTTCTGGTTTCCTCCAAATGTAACCCAGCCGCCATCTTTATGTCTTAGGTCTTGGAACCTACACCTTTCTCCCGTCATGTGATGTGAGCACCCACTGTCCGAGTACCAAGATGTTTGTTTCTTTCTTGTTGTTAAGCAAATCTGTAACAGGTATTATCTTGTCCTTAGGTACCCAAAATGACTTGGGTCCTTTCTTGTTAGTTTTCACTAGACGCGAATGTTTAGCATGCTTATTATGTATGCATCTATATATAACATGCCCACTTTTTCCACACACTTTGCAAAAGGTGTTGGACAGGCCTGACTTAGCTTTAACATAATTAGCTGGAGCTTTTTGAAGCTCTACGTTGTATATGTGGTTTTGACTTATTATGACATGCTTCATGCTTCTCCTTGTCATAATCAATGCCAGATTTATCATATGGTGACCTAGAGTACCTTAATATAAGACTGAGCTTATCTGAGCCACCTACAAACTTTGATAGAGTGTCTGTCAAATATGTTACATCTTGTTTTAGTTTTGTAATGTCACAAGAATCATCAAGCTCACACTCTAGTTTGTCAGTTAGACTGACATTCTCTGATTTTAGCTTATCATTTTCTTGTGCTAAGTTTTGCTTCTCCATGCAAACTCTATCATACTCTTTTGTTAATTTTGTGAACTTCTTTTTAAGACTTTTGTATTCATGAGACAGTATGGATGATTCATACAATAATTCATCAAAAGCATTTTTAAGAGTGGACGGGTCAGAATCCATGACCTCATCATCAGTGTATTCACTTTCTGATGATGTGTCAGCCATGAGACAGATATTTGCCTCTTCCTCAGCTTCATCTTCTTCATCAGATGAAGATAGGTCTAAATCCTCCCAAGTAGCCATTAAGCCCTTCTTTTTCTTGAAGAACTTCTTTTTCTCTTTCAGATAAGGGCAATCAACTTTGAAATGGCCAGGTTTCTTGCATTCAAAGCACAAGGGTGGACCTTTTTCTTTGGAGTCTGATTTCTCCTTGGAAAACTTCTTGTTGAACTGCTTCCTTCTGGAGTTACCTTTCTTTCTCCACATGTGTTGAATTTTTCTGGAGATGAAAGATAATTCATCTTCATCTGATCCTTCATCACTATCTGAAGGTTCAGCATCATCTGAAGATTCAGCAGCTTTGAGGACTTTTGAAGAAATGGTTTTCTTTGCCTTTAGGGCAATAGACTTTCCTTTTCTAGAATTGTCTTTTTCATTTAGTTCAAGTTAATGAACCTTGAGTGACCCGAGAAGCTCTTCTAGAGAGAGTATTCAGATTTTTGGCTTCCTGAATAGCAGTAACCTTGGGTCTCCATTGCTTGGATAAACTTCTCAGAATCTTCCTAACATGGTCTCTATTTTCATAGATTTTTCCGAGAGATCTGAGACTGTTGGTGATTGTTTGAAATCTTCCAAACATCTGATCTTAGTTTCATGATGAGCCATTTTAAATAGTTCATACTGGTGAACCAGCATGCTTATCTTTGATTCCTTTACTTGAGATGAACCTTCATGAGCAAGGGCCAAAGTATCCCAGATTTCTTTAGCAGTGTTGCAGCTGTGAACTTTGTCATGTTCAGATCTGGTGATGGCACACATCAAATAATGTTTTGCTTTGAGATTAAGCTGATGTTTGACCTTTTGATCTGCATTCCAATCTACTCTAGCAATAGCAGCTCCATTTTCACTTCTAGGCTTAGTATAGCCATTTTCAGTTAGTTCCCAGATATCCAAATTTTGTGCATCCAAGAAAGCCACCATCCTCTTCTTCCAGTAGTCGTAATCAGTTCCATCAAAGAGAGGATGTCTGTTGATAGCTTGTCCTTCTGCATCCAATGTTGTTGGATCATACTTTCTCAACACTTGTTAGATGCTCAACCCTTTCGAGGCTGAGCTCTGATACCAACTGAAGTTGACACAGGAAAATGTAACATCCGTTATTTTATGTGTGGTTATGTATGATGTTTAGGTTTAAGGTTTGGATGGTATAACTGAGAGGTGATTTGAGGTATAGAGAACAGCTAGGGTTTCCGGTTAGTGTCTTTTAGATAATTGAGAGTGGAACAAAAATTTTGGAGTTAAGGAGGAGATTAGGCATTTTTTATGGTTAGAGATTGTTTATTAGGTCCTAAGGAGCCTATATCTCAAATTTGGGGTCAATCAGACATCGAACGGACCCTGAATGTAGAGAGTTGACTTTCTGGTCAAAAGTCAACGCTCGAGCCTGGCAAACATCACGCTCGAGCGCCCACAATACGCTCAAGCGTGGGTGTGTCCACGCTCAAGCGCCCAAGTCAACCAGACAAGGACCATGCTTTGACTTGCTACGTGTCAACGGGGGCTGACATGGCAGCCTCTGAGTGGTTGCATGGCTGCGGTGGTTTTCACGCTCAAGCGTGAATTGTTCCACGCTCAAGCGTGAAAAATTCCACGCTCGAGCGTGACAGCGTGAATCAGAAAAATAAAAAGGGCTTAAGTGACACAAAGTCACTTAAGCCATAGGAAAGAAACGAGGCAGAGAGCAGAGACTGAGAAAAACAGAGAGGGCTATAGAGAGAGAAAGAGAGAGAGTTTAGTGAGAGAAAAGAGTTCTTGAGTGAGTGTGGCTTGCCCGATCGTCCTTTCGCAAAACGGAGTACGTGGTTAGGATCGTAGTGACGATACCTTCATTGTCCTCTTCCCCGTTTCTTCAATAATCGAAGGTAAATTATTCCCGTTTATATCGAAAGTCGTTTCGTTACGTTTATATTTGTATCTTTCGTTTCGGTTATCGGAATTCGATTCCGTCTTCGAGGATGAACTCGTGGTAACGTGTGCTTCGTAATGTGATGCTTAGGTGAAATTTTGGGAGCTCCGAGGCACTAGAATCGTACGGGGAAGATTCGAAGAGGTTGGAGAACGTCACGTTTTATCTCGTTTCGATCATCGTACGACTTCCCAGGTGGGGGAAAGAAACCATTTAATGTCGGAAACGGCGCAGTTACATTTAGTTCGATAATGGCGTAGGGCGACCTAAACCCTACTCGAGAGCGAGTAACGGACAATGTCCATGTCACATTGGGGACTACTTAGTGGTACCAATGATGATATTGAAATTGTGCGTTTATCGTTGTTACGATAAAAAGATATTATTTTGTTATTTTATGACTGGCTATTGTGACTGCTTGGATTGATTGCGTTATTATGATGATTGATGACTGATAATGAGTGTTGGTATTTCTTATTAAAATTATTATTATCATTATTATTATTATTAAAATTATTGTTGTTATTATTATTATTATTATTATTATATTGGATATGATGCCATGATTAATATGATGATTTGATGGAATGATGTTATGATGCCATGAGTGTAATGATTATGAGTAGAGTTTGAATAAGTGATGAGATATGATGAGCATTGATGATGTATTGGGGAAATCATACTTTATGTGTTAGTAGTGCCTAACCGAGATGATTGATGTTATATGATGATGAGATTTTATTGAGGTTATTTATGAGGTGATGATGAGCGGTTAGGGCACTAGGGGGTGACCTGAAACATGGTTTGTGATATGTGGACCTGAAACATGGTCGTTTTGTGGACCTGAAACATGGTCGTTGGGGTCTATTCCTCGGAGGGAGAATTCCCGGGGTCTAGGCTAACGGCGGACCGTCCCAGACATGATTTCATTTTAGTTGCAGCTATAGTTCATGCGTTGCATGAGCACCCTGGCCGGGGTCCAGAGGTGTGCACCGGTTGTGTAGCTATAGTGCCATTGCTTTGCATGGGCACCCTCCAGCCGCGGACGAGGGTGTGCGCCGGGGCCTCTGGGACGTGTCGATTGTTGTGATATCCGGATATGGTCGACTACCTGAGAAGATTCATACAGCATTTGCATTGCATCATGATGGGGGTAGAGGAAAGACCCTAGATGTGGATTGAGGATGTTTGTGTTATATATATATCAACTATATTTTGGGAGATGGATGTTTATCGTGCTGTTATAGAATTAAATGTCGCTAAACCCTTTCCACGTTTGATGTTATATGGATTCTTATCCCCTTTTTATTTTGTTGTATGTTTGTACATATCTGTTTTGTATATCAGATCCAGATCGTGTTGATGGCGCACTGGGATCACCCGTGGATGACTCAGGATCCGGGGTTCCCCCTCTCGGGGACCTTTGAGGTTGAGTGCTTAGATCCGAACGGGTGGCTCATGGACCCAGTCACTCGCTTCGTTGTGTATACGGGTCCTACATCCATTACCTCCGGGTTCGGACAGGGAGCGCCGATAGGATTCGTCGGCACGTTCCGCGTTGGCACTACCCTTCCTTTCCAGGTAGGACAGCTAGATGGACACATACCGCCGATGCCGCCGATGCCAGGCATGGCCCCAGATCCCTTCATGGTACCCTTTGAGGTACTAGTTCCAGGACTTGCACCGGCACCAGGGCCCGAGTTGGCACCTATCCAGGAGGAGGACCCGGTTGCCCCCGCCCAGGACCTGGCACCCCTTCCAGAGGTACCAGCGCCTCCAGAGGTCCGGGCTACGGTTTCAGAGTCTTCTCGAGTATCTACCAGACAGTTTCATCCCCGTGATAGTAGACTTTACCGACAGAGGTTTCAGAGGCAGTCGGACAGAAGCTCATCCAGTGAGAGCGGAGGAGTGTCCGGACCTGCCGGACCGCGGGATACAGACGAGGATGGTAGTATTTGATGGCTCGGGCCAGTGCCATCTGTATAGGTGTGAGTGAGGTTTTGTTGTATTTTGAGAGGGGACGGGGTGTGGAGAGAATCGGCGAGGCATCTTCCCTTTTATCTTTTGATGTACTTTCTTTATGTTATGTACCACCGTTTTGTATATATTTCGGGATCCTACTGATAGGAATCCCTTGACAGTTGTGTATTAGGAGATGATGTATATATTTATCTATATATATATGTGTGATGTATCTGCATGTTAACTATTTACATCTTAAGATTTAATTTTCCGCTGTTTAAGTATAACCGCCTATCGCTAATAACACGATTAAGCTTTAATATTTTGGGTTTTTCTTTAATGGGACGTCGGGGCGTCTCAGCAAACACAAGAAGGGGGTTGAATTGTGTTTGTTAATAATTTTCGAAAACAACCTTTCATAACTAATTTTCTCACACAAGGAATAAAAGGCAGAAGCACACACACAGAAAAAGATCCTTTTAAAGACTTAACAAAATCAAGTTCAAATCCCCACAGTTATTATAAACAAATAAAATTGAAGAGATAAGGGATTAGAAGATTCACGCAAGTGTTTTATCCTGGTTCACTCTCTTCCAACCAAGAGCTACGTCCAATCCCTTCTACTTGAAGGTTTTACTCCACTATTTTTCCAAATAGATTACACCAAGTATTCAACACCTCTCCAGGCTACAAGTATTCCTTTCTTACCAAGCCTCTTTAGGCTCTAACTCTAACAAAGAGATTGTTTGCTTTTGATCTTCTAACTCACTATGTGTGAGGATATGAAAGTATAAGATCAGTTGAATATTACAACAATATTCAAGCTAAGATATTACAGACTCTTGCTCTTGAAAGAATAAAAGATTTTGAGCTTGTAGAATGGCAAGCGTTTTTCTTGCAAAGTTTTTATATTTGCAAAAAGTTCTTTCTTCAGAGGATGAGGTCTTCTATTTATAGAGTCTTTTTTCTTCACTTGGAATTCTTCAACGGTTGTTTTGAATTTTCCGGTTTAGAGATAGAATTAAATGCATAATATCCATTGTGACTGACAGCTTGAACGTGTCCATTGTGAAATGTACTATCGGTTATCACTCTTGCACAAAATGGTCACACCTCTGACCAATTACAACTTGAAAACTGTCTTACCTCCCTTGTACAAATTCCAGCTCTTCCAGCGATAAAGATGACAGGGTACAAGGCGTTTTGCATTTTCTCATTTGTACTATGTTTCTCTCAAAGAAACAAGGCAATAAAACAGTTAAAGTAAATAGGAAGGACCAACATACATTTGAAATAAATATCAATTTGAAATAAATACTTCTATGTGGTCGAGGTAGCATTTTTCTGAGCAAATGAAAGATTCATTAAGAAAAAGAGCTCGTCTACTTAACAAAATGCGTCTACACGCTCATAGTTAAAAACTCTTTTAGCTAGTCTACTGACGTGGCAAATTCTCTCGTCTACTATCAAGTCTTTGGACTTGCTATATATCAGTCAGTTACTTTGATCTCCGTCTACTGACGTGGCACTTAAGCTCGTCTACTCATAGGAGTTAAAATTTTCATCTACTGAGAATACTTTATATTCCGTCTACTCAAATATATTAAAATAAATAAATATACCAATCATTTTGAGTAGCTCATCTACATGGGTGAACGCGGATATTAAGAAACTCTTTCAAGGTTTCCATAACTTATTAAAATGAACAATCCTGCACAACTAGATAGAGCATGTTAGATCTTAACTAATATTTTGCCATGCAAATTTAATCCTTTTTTTTAACATCAAAACTCAAAGATTATTTAATCCAAGTTACTTTGGTTCCAACAGAATTTAAATCTGCAGTCTTTGCAATGAATGGTGATGGCTCTCCTGGTCCAGATGGTTTTAATGGTTGTTTCTTTCAGAAAGTTTGGGACACAGTGGCTACAGATGTTTTCAATGCTATTAGACAGTTTTTTAATCAGGATTGGCTTCTTCCTGGATTAAATTCCAATTTAGTCTGTCTCATTCCTAAATTTAAAAGGCCTGACTGAATTGAGAACTTTAGACCAATTGCCTTAGCCAACTTTCAATTCAAGATAATAACCAAAGTATTAGCTGACAGATTAGCATCCATTGCTCCAAAGATCATATCAGAAAACCAAAGAGGTTTCATCCAAGGTAGACATATTACTGACTGTGTTTGTATCACCTTTGAAGCCATTAACATGCTAGATAACAAGGCTTATGTGGCAATTTGGCTTTGAAAGTGGATATAAAGAAGGCCTTTGACACTTTAGACTGGAAATTCCTTCTGAGTGTCCTAAAGGCTTTTGGATTTAGCTCTAAATTTTGTACTTGGATTAGAGTGATTCTTCAATCAGCAAGATTGTCATTTTCTGTCAATGGCCATGTAGTTGGTTACTTTCCTTGCAAGAGAGGGGTTAGACAAGGAGACCCCTTGTCTCCTCTCCTTTTTTACATAGCAGAAGATGTCCTAAGCAGAGCTATATCTCTTTTGGTTCAAACTATTCAGTTCCACCATATGGTTGGCCCTAGGGGTTTTAAAACTCCATCTCATGTGTTCTATGCAGATGACCTGATGATTTTCTGTAAAGGAACAACAAAGAATCTCAAGAATCTAATATCCCTCTTCAAGGCTTATGGTGAAGCCTCTGGTCAATTGATTAGCTTCGAAAAATGCTGATTTTACCATGGCACAATGACTCCTGGTAGATTGGGAATTATCTCTTCCATCCTGGGATTTCCAGCGGGTTCTTTACCTTTTACCTATTTAGTTATTCCTATCTTCAAAGGGAAACCTAAAGAGTTTATCTAATGCCTATTGTTGATAAAATCAAATTGAAATTAGCTAGTTGGAAAAGCATCTTGCTGTCAATTATGGGAAGGATCCAGTTAGTTAAGTCTATAATTCATGGTATGCTAGCATACAGCTTCCATGTGTATTCTTGGCCAATATCTCTCCTTAAGACTCTTGATAGTTGGATTAGAAACTTCATATGGGGAGGGGACATTTCAACCAAAAAGCTGGTCACTGGTTCTTGGAACAAAGTTTGTTCTCCTTTTCATGAGGGAGGACTAGGTGTGAGATCTACTAGATCAATGAATGAAGCTGCAGTTTTGAAATTGAGTTGGGATTTAACCTCTTCTAACTCTCAATGGGCAAACCTTTCTCAAAGCAAGGTATTTCTCTAAGAGGAAGCCACTCTCATATCATCTCAGGTCATCAATTTGGCCTGGCATTAAGGGCCGCATTAATGTGATTTCAGAAAATTTCTCTTGGCAACTTGGCAATGGCCTTGATATTAATCTCTGGTTGGATAAGTGGTTACCACAGAGAATCTCCGACTCTTTAAATATTCCAAGCAATCTGCATGACAAGCTACATGCTTCTGTGGCTGATCTTATAATTGATAGAGCCTGGTCAATACCAGTTGAGCTTACTACTCTTTCTTCTGTCATTACTGATGAGATTAAGAAAGTTCCTATTCTCAATTATCCTGAAAAGGATCACTTAGTTTGGCTGCATACAAACACTGGTACTCTAACATTTAAGGAAGCATATCTCCACTTGAACCAGAAGCATCAGGATATTCCTTGGAGCAAGCTAATCTGGAATCAGGACATTCCTCCATCAAAATCATTCATCTGTTGGAGACTGTTTCAAAACAGAATACCAACTGATGAGAACCTTTGTTCTAGAGGGTGTTCAATAGCTTCTATGTGTAGTCTTTGCAACAAAGAGGTGGAGTCTTCCAAGCACCTCTTTTTGGACTATGATTTTGCAAAATCTATTTGGAATTGGCTTGCCTGCATACTCAATTTCCCGATTGATTTATCCTCTCCTCAAGCCATTTTTGATATCTGCTCCAAGAATTGGAGTCCTCAACTGAAAGTGGTGATCCTCGCTGCTCTAGAAAATGTAATAAGCACAATTTGGTTTTGTAGAAATAACATGAGATTTGCTGAGAAGAAGTTTTCTCTAAAGTCAGTAATTAGCATAATCTTAGCCAATGTCAATCTCTCAGGAAATGGTGCTTCTGGTCATATGTATTTTGATATCACTGAGTTTTCAATTTTAAAGGCTTTCTCAATTTCTGGTCATCCTAGTTTGGCACCCAAAATCAAAGAAGTAACCTGGTGGCCTCCCTATCCTTCTTATGTGAAATGTAATACTAATATTGTGCTAAAGGCAGTCCTGGTTTTGCTGCTTGTGCAAGCTTATTTAGAGATAGCAGAGCTTCTTTTATGGGTTGCTTTGCTTAAAACCTTGGTATAAGTTATGCTTTCCAAGCAGAGCTTCATGGTGCTATGTTAGCAATTGAATTGGCTTTCAACAAGGGATGGTTCAAGTTGTGGTTAGAGTGTGACTCCTTGTTGGTGATTCATGCCTTTAAAAATCCGAATTTGGTTCCTTGGCATATTAGAGTAAAATGGAAGAATTGCATTGAATTGACTAAGAAAATGACTTTTTTAGTTTCACACATATATAGGGAAGGCAATCATTGTGCAGACAAGATTGCTTCCTTTGGTATTTCTGTAAATGATTTTTGTTGGTGGGACTATTTTCCTAGGTTTATTAGTGAAGAGTTTTTTAGAAATAGGATTGATCTTCCTAATTATAGATTTGCCTGATTTTAATGGGTCAGGTAAATGCCCCCCCCCCCCCCCCCCCCCTCCCTCAAAAAAAAAAATCCTTGTATTGTTTTTCCTTTTCTTTGAATAAATTTTTGGCTTGCTGCAAATGATTGGTGGAGTTAGGGGTGCCAACATAGTTGGGATGTCTTTCTCTACAGTGATGCCTTTGCAAGCCAATTTTACTTTTAAAAAAAAAAAATTTCTTGTGAGGATAGGTTGGCATCTCACGGGTTAAATATTGGTGACTTTATTTGGTGGGACACTATTCCTACTTTCATTATGGAGGACTTTAATAGAAATAGATTAGCTCTTCCTTTCTATAGATACCATTGAGTTGTTTTCATGGGTAAGGTTCATGCCCGCCCATAGTTATTTGTAATTCTATATTATTTTTCCTTTTATTAATAATTTTAGAAGTATGATGCAAATGATTGATAGGAATTGAGGTGCCAACCTAGTCGGAAGGTCATTTCCTATAGTGATGCCTAACCATACTTCCTTCTTTGCTTGGGGGGAAAAAAAAAAGTTAGTAGCTTAGCACTAAAAAGAATCACGTGTATCATTAATAAGTTTCACTTATTGTTAATTTAAGTGAATAAGTTTTACTGTAATAAATTTGTATTTAGTTTATTGAAGTAAATCCATTTTTAACATATACTAATTGTTATCAATTTTATCTCTAAATTATTTTTATAATTTCCAAATGACAAATTTTAAATTATTATTATTATATCACAAGATTATATTCTTTTTCAAATATATGTATTGTTTATAAAATATTATTGACGATATTTATGACTATTGTTACCGCTAGAAGAAGATTTTCAAATTAAAATTGCTTATATTTGAGATCAAATAAGTTAAAATATAGATTGAATGGTTGAGAGTGAATTGTTAAAATTATTTGATTATAAAACTTAGATAATACACTTCAAAAAGTTAGAAAAATAAAATGAGACTTTTATTTTAAACAAATGAGAAATATCGTCTTAAGAAACAAATAAAATTATATTTGTCACATTGTAATATCAATCTTAAGAAACAAATTAAAGCAATATAAGCGCTCTCTCAGCACTGTCTCTCTCAGGGTCTAGGTTTCCTTTGGGTAAAACAGCGCCGCTAGGATTTTGGGTAAAACAGCGCCGCTAGGGTTCTAGGTTTCCTTTGTTTTTCTCTCCTTTTGTGAGAGTTATGCTTTTCAGGAGTATTATGTTTTTATCTCCGCTTGTGAGAGCTATGTTTTTCTCTCCATTTGTGAGAGTCCATCGTTGTTGGATGAAGAAGATGAAGGAATTGTTTCTCTCCATTTTTTATTGGCAGGTTCTGATTCTCAAGCCTGCCAGAAGCCATAAGTATCCTTAGTTGGAACTGCTGAGGCATGCGTAACCTGTATGCAGTTTCAATCAATGAATACCTCGTTTGGTGTTATTGACCATACGTGTTTTTCATTTTCTCTTTTTAATTTTGGTTTTTTTTAGTTTATGCAAATAAAGTCGAAGACAATTGGCAGTGCATTGAGCCTTTCTTGCGGGTAGCTCGAAGCATCGACTTCAATCACAATTTACGTGATGAGGGAGGATATTTCTTCAAAGCTAAATCTTATAGTTACTCTCTCAGACTCCAGGTGCAAAAAGAGGAAGTCTTAGGTTTCCTTCAAGAGGACCAAGCTAATTATAGGGATGTTATTTCAAATTGTAAGAGTCTTTTTTCATCTTATGTTAACAACTCTTTGGTAGAGTTTGATAGGACGAAAATCCATGTAGTTGCTCACTCTTTGTTAAAGGTGGCTATATATATTACTATTCTCCAAATTCGTGGTGATGTTATCGAATATATTGCGTTCTCCATTATTAATGAAATTGCTTAACTTTTCTTTTGTATAAAAAAATATTGGAAACAAATTAAAGCAATTATTGTTTATATTTTTTTTTATTAATTTAATGTAAAAGATTTATTTTTTATATACAAAATAAATTCTTAACTCCGTGGCACAGGTACAAAATGCTAGTACATATATTTGTGGTATACTTTATGCACATCATATTTTATTCCCTTCGACGATTATATAAGAATCTCATCGACAACAGTTGCCAAAAGATACTATCATGCTAATGATGACATGGATAGACCGTGCGAGCAGTACTAAAAATGATTACAGAATGCCAACAACAACAATCAATCAACACTAACATTTGTACTACTTAGAGAACAAATAACGAATAATAAAATATAAAATATTATATCTTAACTTTTCTTTTTCAGGATATGAAATTATATGTTTTTTTCTCTAATATTCATATTTTATCATTTTATTATTATGTCAAATAATATTATATTTTTAAAATTTCATCATTTAAAATTTTATTATTTATTATTTTATATATTCACCTTTTTACTTTAGGGACCTAATTGAAAATTTTATATAAGTTCAAGGATCCAAATAGAAATTTTTTAGTTTAGGGACCCAATTGAAAATTTTATATAAATTCAAGGATCTAATTAGAATTTTTTAATTTAGGGACCTAATTAAAAATTACCAAATAATTCAGGGATCAACTCAATAATTAAACCTAAATTTAATTGTATAATTACTCAAAGTTCAAATTAACAATAGAATCCCTTGCCCGTAAAAAAAAACAATAGAATCCCTTAAAAAAAAATATAACAATAGAATTTCAATTCAGTTTATAACTATAAATTTTCAATTCTTTAATTTTCCCAAACATAAAAGACTATTATTAGTCATTCTAGTTCTCTTCCAATTTTATATTAATTTGAATGGAAATTATTAGCATTTAATTATTATGTATTGTCAATGTAAAGATTTTTTATACTATCAAACAATCGTGAATTGTTACATTACTAAAAATATTTAAATTTTATAATAATTACCTTAAAATTCACATATAGGATAATTTTTTATTAGTTGATGGTGTAAAAACTTTACATTAATAATATATCGAATTTAAAATCAAATTTTTAAAATTGAAATTATGAATTGTAATTCTAATAATGTCATATGAATCCTAAAGAGAAATGGAAATGTTTATATTTGGCTTCTCATGAAAAAGTGAGCTTGATTTTGATATACTGATATGGCGAAAGTTTTTTTTTTTTTTTTTAATACGGTTAACTAATCGTAAATCATTCAATATATGACTTTCAAAGTAGTTATAATAATAGTCAACCATTTTTTAATGATGTGATAATTTATGATTAAATGATAGTATAAAAAATTATATTGATAATATACATTAATCAAATCCTAATAAAATTTGAGAAATGAGAGATGAACATCCCCTGGACACCTACGTACGTACACTGTATAGGGGGTGGTTTTTTTTAGTGTTAAATGTTGATTCTGGGAAGAGTAAAATAATATATAAATATAGAAATGTATAAATATATGATGTAGGTGTTTAAAATAGGTATACAAATAATGCACCTCTAAAATTTACATGGTTCATATGTATGCAAATTATCCCAATACACTCTTAACTATTGATTGAATTTGACGTGAAACCCATTAAATCTTAGAAATGATTTTTTGACAACCGGTTTTGATAACTATATGTAACAATCGTATATCTTCCGGAAATTAAATTTCGAAGGTGTAAAATGAAAATTCGTATATTTTTACATTTCCGGAAATTAAATTCCGGACATATAAAATGAAGTGGGACATGTGAATTTTTACAAGTCTGATAAATTGTACCTCAAAAAATTAAATCCCAGAAGCTCTAAGCACATATGACACTTCATTTTACACATCCGGAAATGAAATTCCGGACGTGTAAAATTTTACACGTCCGGAATTTTAGTTTCCAGATGTGTAAAATGAAGTGTCATATGTGCGTAGAGCTTCCGGAATTTAATTTTCGGATGTATAATTTTTTCAGACTTGTAAAAAATCACATGTCCTCCTTCATTTTACACTTCCGGAAATTAAATTCCGGACCTGTAAAAGTGTATACGTCCGGAATTTAATTCGGAAGTGTAAAAAAATACAAATTTTCGTTTTATAGCTCCGGAATTTAATGTTTGGACACTTCTAAAATTTAATTTCCGGAGGATATACAGTCGCTGGAGTTGTCGTACGTGGGTTGTTAGAATAACATAACTATAAATCTTAAATGTGCATGTTAAAAGAAGTTATTGAAAGTCGTGTGTACCTATCATTTTATTTTGGATTTAATTGGTATGTATTATTAGAGTAAATATTTTTTACACCGTCAGCCAATAAAAAATTACCACATTATTAAAAATATTTTATGCTTATTTTAACTATCTTAAAAATATTCATACCTACCATAAATTATGATTAATTGTCAGTATAAAAAAACTTTACACCGATTATACATACCAATTTTTTATTTTTTATTTTTTTGACAAGAGAAAAGTTAAGCAATTTTATTAATAATGGAGAACACAATACATTTGGTAATATCATCATGAATTTGGAGAATAATAAAATATATGAAGCCACCCCTAACAAAGAGTGGGCAACTACGTGGACTTTCCTCTTATCAAACTCTACCAAAGAGTTGTTAACATAAGATGGTAAAAGACTCCTACAATTTGAAATAACAGCCCTATAATTAGCTTAGTCCTCTTGAAAGAGACCTATGACTTCCTCTTTTTGCACTTGGAGTCTGGGAGAGTAAGTATAAAATTTAGCTTTTAAGAAATTTCCTCCCTTATCACATAAATTATTATCAAAGTCGATGCTTCGAGCTACTTGCAAGAAAGGTTTAATATACTATCAATTGTGTTCGACTTTATTTGCATAAACTAAAAAATACGTACCAATTAAACTTTAAATTTTAATATTTATATTTATTGCAACATAAGTACACTTTTGTAGTTTTGTCACCTTTCGAAGTGGTTGTTGCTTTTCTCAAATCAAAACAATTCACACCTCACAAGTCACCAGTATTTACATTACAGCTGCTTTGCTTTAAGCCTAAGCTGAGCATAAAAGAATGATACATGTCAAGAAGAAAGGAGAGATTGGAGATATGATATGATGATTTGGCTAAGCACTATATAATGCTTACTCATTCTATGTTCAATTGTTTGTTCATAAAATAACCGCTCTATTCACCACAATTCCTCTCATTTCACACTCAACAACTATTTCATCATTCTCAAAATTGAATAAAAAACACAATCTCAGCGTACCCTTTTAAAATCTTTCAAGTATTTCAAGGTTCCAAAGTTCCAAAATTGAAAAAATGGAGATTAAGGGTGACCCATGTGTTGTTTTTCTGCATCTATGGCCATTAGGCACAGAATGAAGAGCAATTTGAGTTTTTTGTGTTATCTAACTGTGCTTGCAGAAAACTAGATTTTAGCATCTGGGTATATGGTTTCCAATCTTTTTCTTCTCTCAATGAAGGTTAAAATGGGCAAAGTTTGAGTCTTTTTGCACTTGAGTGATTGTGAGGCTGAAAGCAAGATGAGTTTGTACTGATTGTTCAACAGAAATCTGGGTGGGCGAGCAATGGAACCTCCTAGGGGATTTTGTGCTTCATTGTGGAGCTTTGTTCGCTTTTTGCCTTATTTCATTGGCCTTTGGCTTCTAGGCAACATCAAAGGTGAATTGTCAATGACTATGACTCCATTCTTCTATGCTTTCTATTTTTGTTATGTTTTAATTGGGAAATACAAGAGAAGGAATTTATAAGTGAAACATCTATGAATGCATATTTCTTTTTCTTAATTACAAATTAGTTTAAATAATCATTCAATTTTTTTTTTTGTGAAATTTATTTGGCTTTCTTTTCCTTTAACAATGGTGGAGTGGACGTTGGTATTTCACGCATGTGTTCCTTATTTGTTAACAAATTACTCAATGTAGTCAATTATTGGCAATCTAACACATGTAGAATGATGTTTATGTAATTGTATCATATAAATAAGTTTTGAAAACAATTAAAATTCGTGTGTCTAGTTTATGATCAAAATTGTAGATTTGTCTACTAACCACAAAATATAAATTTTATCTAAAAGCCAAACTTGAAAAGAGGAAAAAAAAAAAAAATACAGGTTTGAATTATCAAACAAGTATATAGTAGTTTAGGGTCAACTTTGATATATTCAAGGCAAAACCAAGCAATTAAACATCTGGCATGCTTGTTTAGTTTTACACTACAGAATATGTAATAGCTGCTATATTTGTTGTGCTTACTATACTAGAAGAAACTCAAGAGAGTTAAGCAAAGTTTTCAGCTTGAGGAGTATGATTCTGAAGCTTACTCACCAATGCTCAAACTGCATTATTACTTCAGGTGTCCTTCTCTGCCCATTGATATGCTTAATAATGACAATCGGGAACTCGTCTATCATACTTGGTCTTTGGGCTGCACACTGTATTTGGACATATTACTGTGTTGTGAGGTGCTTTTCCTGGCTCCAGCCTCTCCAGTTCTTGCTCCTTGAATGATTTGTTATTGTTTCCTAATACTGATTTCCCTAACTTACAGATCTAAACAACTGGGGCCTCTTCTGAAGCTTGTTGTGTGCTTATGTGTACTACCTGTGCTGTTGATTTCATGGCCAGTGGTTGGCATTGTTGGAAGTATTGTAGGTGGAGCTGCCTATGGATTTCTTTCACCAATATTTGCTACCTTTGAAGCTATAGTGGAAGGAAAAGAAGACAAATTTTTTCACTGTTTTACTGTATGTTTTATTTTTGGAGTTATTTAAACCCTTTTTGTTTCTGTTCTTCTGTTCTTATTCAATACAAAATTTCCATACTGCATCAACAGGATGGTACTTGGAGCACTATTTTAAAGACCTTTGATATTGTCAAGGATGTAAGAGATGTTTGTTTCAATTCTTATTTTTCGGTTATGGATGACCTTCGAGAAGAGGGGCCTCCAAATGGAAAATATTATGAGATCAGGTTTTTATGTCATTATATTTCCCTCAAGTTTGTTTTATGTTATTACTCTGCCTATAAAAAATTCATAGCTTGGAATCTTTTGTACACAACCAAATTTCTTTTTTTTTTTTTTTTTTGGTAATGGATGGTATATAGTATAATGCACCTGCTCTGGCCTGCATGATTTTGTAAAATGTGACTATCAAATTGACAGGGTACAATGATGCTATGTGATTCATGTAGCCAACCCTACCTAGAGGAAAAAAGGCGTTGTTGTTACTGTTATAAGGTTACTGTCATAGAAAATATTGACAGAAGGCATTGTTACTGGACAGCATCTTTGAGAATGAAAATTCTTTTCATGGGATACACAGCTCCAATAGACAATTAAATTTGATGCATGATTCTCTCTGTTAACTGTTCTGCCTAAATTTGCTTGTTATACCACTTTGGCTAGGCAGGTGAAACTAAATTGTTTTTCTTTTGTTCTTTCTTGTGCATTTTGTGTTTGAGTTGTAAAGTCTAATAAATGATTTGTACAAGTAGATTTTGGGAACTTCAAAGCAAAACAAAATTGTGGCTTTAAAAAGTCTTCCTAAGCATAAGACTCATAATATTCCATATTTCATATGGCATTTTCTGATGCAGAGGAGTTATGCTATATGATAATGTGCTGTGAAATTTTAATGATGCTTCTTTTCTCTGTTTTGATGCAGGCTGCTCTATCTTCCTGGTGCTGTTATAGCTGCAGTTCTTGGGATCACAGTTGATATGCCAGTCATATCATTTGTTGCCATATGCAAAGGCCCTTACATGCTTTTAAAAGGGTGGAATCGTTTATTTCATGACCTCATAGGTCGTGAAGGCCTTTTCCTGGAGACAATATGCGTCCCTTTTGCAGGCCTTGCAATCCTTCTATGGCCACTGGCTGTTGTTGGGGCAGTTCTGGCATCTGTCCTAGCTAGTTTCTTTCTTGGTGCCTATGCAGGTGTTGTTGCTTATCAGGTCAATCCTCAGTCCTCACATAAGTTTCAGTCTCGATCAATAGTATTGTTATTATAGACTATTATGTTATGCTTCTGTGCTAGCTATTATCTTGGTGACTATACAGGTGTTGTTGCTTATCAGGTCAATCCTGAATATTATTGTTATTATAGTTATGCTTGGGTAAGGGTTAGACTGATTTTCTAATGAGTGAAATATTTAGCATTTTGGTAGTAGGCATACTTGGCTGCTTCTATACTTCTCTAGACTGATTGCTATTCAAAAGACAGACCAATGTTAAATTGTGTAACATTGGGATCCAAAAATAAAAAATAAGTTTTTAACATTTACTGTCTCGAATAAATCTTGGCATTCAATTCCTAGTTCAGCTTAAGCAATACCGTCTGTGTAGTATTTAGAATGTACATGGAGGCCTTGGTGCCCAACTCTTCTGCAAAGCAAGATTTGAGCCTTAAGGAGTTGATTCTTATTCATTTCTATCATAATTCTTGATAGATATGATAATAAATACGATATGATAAACAAAAGTTAAAATAGGTATTTGAAATGTAATCCAAATAATAAAGAATATTAGTGCCATCACAGCTTGCTAAGTGTGAGGATGCATTGATGGGTATCTGTTGCTCACATGAACACATCCTCTGCCATTGCCTTAGTTTTAAACATTTTACCTTGTAATGTTTGCTAAGCCCAAATACTAATATATATGCTATATAAGACTGATGAATACCTCAATCATAGTCTTAACCTTTAATGATTCATGCCATAAAATTGCACAGTTGAGTTTATCTAATCCTGGCTAAAAGAATGTTTCAAGAATGCCTTTGAAATTATGGTTTGCCCGAAATGCCATAACACCTTGAAATTATGCTGAAACTATCCTTGCATGGTTTTCACTTAGGCATGAGATATATTTATATGTTCTCTTTGAAATGCAGGAGTCTTCTTTCTTGTCAGGCCTTCGTTTCACTGTTGCAGCTTTGTCCCTATATGATGAATACAGCAATGATATTCTTGACATGCGAGAAAGATCTTGCTTCCCTAGGTTTTATTCTACTATGCTACTACCATTGTGACTTGAAGTTAATGCCCTTGAGTTGTGTTCTTAATTTTTATAAATTTGATGTTTGATAGGCCTCAATATCGAAAAAAAGGATAAAATGTTGCCGACAACTGCTCATTCAAATTCCATTACAAGAACTAAACCACAAAGGGCTCCTTCTCGTACATTTTCATTGAGCGATAATATTGCCGAGTTGAAGCCACTTGAGGTAGTCTTTTTAACATTTTGGATACAAATGATACATGACTCAGGCTTGAGAGTCTGTACTAAATGATTATTATTCATGACACGTGTAGCTGTTGAATGGCTTGTTCAAGGAATGTCACCATGTAGGAGAAACACTGGTTTCCGAAGGACTAATAACACGCGAAGACATAGAAGAAGCCAGGTCTGGTAAAAGAAGTAGAGTCATTAGTATTGGTTTGCCAGCATATTGCCTTCTTCAGGCACTCTTGCGCTCTATAAAAGCTAATTCCAAGGGTATATTGATAAGTAAGTGGATCACTTGCTGCCGTTATCTTTTCCTTCCTCCCACTCCCCCTTTTGCTTCCAGCAATGATATTTGAACATCTGAGATTTTGACATCATTAACCAAACTTTCTATCATTAACCACAAATCTGACAACATCAACCACGCAACCATCCATACACCTAGACACCATTAACTATGATTTGAGTTCTTTTCTGGAGTCTGAGTGTACAAGTAACATTTTTGTTTTGCTTCTGGCTTTTATGGTTATTTGCTTTTAATCATCCTGAAGAAATCATTTTGGTTACTTCCTCAATGCAGGTGATGATACTGAACTAACTCCCTCAAACAGACCAAAGGAGAAATTTTTTGAATGGTTCCTTAATCCCCTTTTGATCCTTAAAGAACAAATCAAAGCGATAAATCTTTCTGTGTCAGAAGAGGACTACTTATGCAAATTAGTTCTCTTGTATGGTGATCCCAGGAGGGTGAAAAATTCAACTATTGGCCCTGCCCCTGACTCTGACCTCAAGCGTGGTGAGCTCGATGGATTGGCTAGAAGGTACATATCAGGATTAAAACAAGTTAGTTCTTTTTGTTAATTTTTGTTCTGATTTTCCACTAAATATTTTTTCCATCTCCCTCATTTTTTGGCTTCATATCTATTATACAGGCTCCAAGGGATAGCCAAATATATCACAAGGTTCCCAACCTACAAGAGGCGCTTTGATGATCTCATAAGAACATTATCTGATGAGCTTGCTTGCAGGCACGAAGCTTCATCAATAATCAGATCAAAGAGTGCTTTTGCTAGGATTATTAGTTTGAAATCCTCCAAAGGCAGAAAAAGTAATGGGTCTGATCAAGAGTCAGAACATGTAATAGATTTGGAAACTTCATCATAAGAATATCATGTTACATATTTTTATCCCAATGACAATGTATAATGTCATATGTGTATTGTATAGTGTTCAATCCATTTCCACTTTGTCTGCTTTTGTTGTGTCACATTGATCATTGCTGACCCTGCCTGCTTATTTTACACCTATACCAACTTGTTCATGGCATTGACAGAAAAATGATCAAGAATGTATGGATATGCCATTATGCCAGTAGAATGCAATCAAAATCTTGGCCTTAATTAGGTAGACCATTGTAATACTGTCATCACATAAGCAAACATTCTCCTTGTGCTTTATATGCTTTTCAAATGAAACAAAAGTAGCATCTTAAATTTTACCCCAAAAAAAGTAGCACCATAAAACATTGTTTTTGAAAAACAACAATGCTTTTTGCGAAACACACGTTTACATATATATGCATCATGTTATATGTTATATTTATATAATTTTTTATTGTTTGATTATATCTAGTCGTTTCTTGACATTGATAAGTTGATTTTGTCATCATCTCACATAATTGTGAAGTAATATGATTCTAAGGAATATGCATCAACATTTTTCTGTGTAAATATCAATCAAAGCATGAAAATAAGATAACTTCTACTCAGAACGTGAGTAAGCCATCATGGCCCATAATACGTGATTACAGTGAATTTTAATATATCCCGCCAAATTTCCTATCTGATAGTTTCAATCAAGTTAAAGTTAATTTAATTGAGAATTAGACCAAGTCAAATTATTAAACAAATCCAAGGGCTCCAAAATATGACTCGTGTGTAAATTGTAACTGTAACCACCCACTAACCACTATCTCCATTTCTCATCCAACTCTTACAACACCAACTCTGCCACTCTCTATCAACATCTATATAAATATTAAAACCAACCAATTTCTTCACATTGCGCCACTTTCACCACAAACTCTTTGAACTCATCCCTCTCTTAATTACCTCTCTCCCATACTTCCAATAATATGGCTTCTTCTTCCTCCATGAGTTCCGGTTCCATCTCCTTACTCGTGCTTCTCTTGGCCATTTTCTCTGGTCTTCAACGCTTCTCTGTGGCTTCCTTTGAGTTCCAAGTTGGTGGGACAAAAGGGTGGGTTGTCCCACCTTCCAATGACACCAACACCTACAATGACTGGGCTTCCAACAACAGGTTCCACGTTGGTGACTCCATACGTATGTACTACATCACTCTCTCCCTTTTCATGCATATATATAGCATATAATAAACTCAATTTTCTTCATGAGGAAATTATAAATATGTCAATAAGTGATATATTTTTAGATAACCTTAGCGTAATAGTAAAGTTGATGCTGCCTTGTGACCTGGAGGTCACGGGTTCAAATTCTAGAAATAGTCGTTTTGCTTGCAAGGATAAGACTGCATACATTCTTTACTCTCCCAATACCTTGCCGGGTGGGAACCTTGTGCATCTTGGTGACTCCATACATATGCACTACATCACTCTCTCCCTTCTCATGCATATATATAGTATAATATAAGCTCAACTTTCTTCATGAGGAAATCATAAATGGGTTATTTTCACATAATCTCGGCACAATTGTAAGGTTGCTGTTTTGTAACTTAGAATTCACATATTCAAATCCTAAAAACGGTCTCTCCGCTTGTGGGGATAAGACTGCTTAGTGCTTATATTATCTACTCTCCCAAGACCCCATCCGGTGGGAGCCTTGTGCACTTGGCGCTCCATTTTAATAAGTGATAGATATTTTTGTGTGTGCAGAATTTATGTACAAGAAGGACTCTGTGATGGAGGTGGGTGAGGCAGATTACAAGGACTGCAATGCAACCCACCCCACATTCTTCTCCAACAATGGCAACACTGTGTTCAGGTTGAACCACTCAGGGACTTTCTACTTCATTAGCGGGGCATCAGGGCACTGTGAGAAGGGACAGAAGATGATTGTGAGGGTAATGGTTCCAGATGAGTCTCTTCCTCAGCATGGCAAGTCCTCTGGGTACCATGATGCAGTTTCACCAATTGGGGTCTTTGAAATGGTCTTGCTTCACTTTGTTTTGGAATGTATTGCTTTCTATATGTAATTTGAGTACTGAGGAAATTAAATGGCTGTAATGTTAGACTCTGCAGTTAGTTTTTTGTCCATGTCTATTTTACATTTTATCCCAGTTTGATTCTAGCTTTTGTTATTTAATTTAGGGCAAAGAGTGATTTGGATTGATATTACATAGTATATAGTATATATGTATAGATTGTATTGTGGTGTTTTAAAGTTTAAACCATATTTTTTTTTTCAACCTTTATTTGCTTCTTTAATCAACTACTCACATCGCTATGGAAAATAATGTTTTTTTCTTTAATTTTTGACTCATAAAATCACTAAGAAACAATCATGTTATTTTACTTACGGTGCTATTTGCTTCGAAATTTTATTGTACAAAAAGTGATAAATTTATCACCAATTAAGGGAATCTATAATCACAAATAATGGAGGTTAAGAAAATAAAGGATGCATATGTGGGAAGGTGTTATGCATTCGTTAGCTGTTTTGTAGTAAACATCATTTTTCTATTTGTAGACATGAATATTTGCACTTTTTCTTATACCTATTGTTGCAGGAAAAGAAAGAGAATAAATCAGCAAAAAAAAAAGAAAGAAAGAAAGAAAGAAAGAAAGAAAGAAAGAAAGAAAGAAAGAGAGAAAAAGAAGAGAGTGGTGACAGCTAGTTTGAATTTTTTTTTTTTCAAGTATAAGAGATAGTTGTTTTTATTGTTATTATTGTTATTATTATTATTACTACTATCATTATTCATCATCATCATCCCTCTCTTGAATCTTTATTAACATAGGGGATCATGAAAAAGACACAACCAAAAGTAACTAATCTTATATATAAACAATAGTAGGTTCTATTACAAATTTTTGTTGTTTTGTGTTTTTCTTAACATCACATCTCATAGAAATAGATGACCTCATGTATTTTATGGAGAAGGAAGAAACACAATCAGATCACTACAACAAAAATGTTTTTTTTAGAAACCAACAATAGCGACCGAAACAACATCTCAGTTACATATAGCTTTAAAAAAATGGTTGCAAAACATGAATAATTGAGTTTAGGAATTGAAATTGTGATTGAAATATATGGTTTAGAAAATTCAGCTATTAATTCAGTCAATGAACTGTGAGATAAAAAAGTCAAAATAGTTTGACTTATTAGCTACCAGTCATGCCGGCCGCTAAGGGAGGTTCATTTATATAATGTTGTTTTGCGACCAAAATGCTGACTGCTATGTAGAGGTCGCTACTGATTGGTCACTAACCCCTCTCCTTATTATAATTAAAAAAGCACTAGTGCAGAAAACACATTCCAAATCGGTTAAATATGACTTTTAAAATAGGTTTTTGAACCGATATTGAAAGAAGGGATGTTGAATGTGGGCACTTTCAACATCGATTTCGAACGATATTGAAAGAACCGATGTTGAAAATGCTCTTTCAACAGTTTTTTTTTTTAAATACAACAGCACTCTCAATATCAGTTCTAGCTTATAACTGATGTTGAAAGTGAACTTTCAACATAGGTTTTCGGTATTAATCGATGTCAATTGTACTTTTTTTAATTCTGTTGAAAGAGAACTTTCAACATCGGTTTTGGTCATAACCAATGTTGAAAGTATCTTTTTTTTTTAAAAAAAATCTAGTTTACAGCGATTACAATCCTTTCCCTGTTTTACTTATACAACCAGAATCCCAGCAAACAGAATCTAAATAATCTAAACAGAATCATTTATACAACCAGAATCCCATTCTTAGTACTATAATTATTATGCATAAGTATACATATTGATTAAAATTATACATGTAACAAACTTAACCAAATACATATCACAAATTTAAACTAAATAATATGACAAAGATAACTAAGAAACTATGCTAATGCACATATAACAAAGAATATATATATATACCCTATATATATATATATATATATATATATATATATGAGTACATGATCAATTTCCTGTCAAATCAAGAAAGAAGTTTGCCCAACGCAACCTTATGTCCTTAATGTCCCTTTCAGAGAGTGGAGCTGGAGATGTCGAAAATCTGCACGTTCAATTAACATAAGATAAATTAAACATTATAGCTAATCAACTAAAACAAAACATAATTAATATATAATCTGTTACCAATTCTATTACTTACCTCCTTCCATCCTTCGGTAATACCCGCGGAGACAATGTCGAGCATCCACTTCATAACATAATACCCGCACTCCCATCCGCTATGTTGCAATTTGAATAAAATAAGTAAAACACATAATAGTAACTATTGTAAACTGCAATTGAATCTCGGGTACTAATAAACTACTTACATTAGATGACACTATTCCCTCATTCCCGTTAGGGAATAATGGCACATCTCAATAATATAATAAAACTCGGAGCAGCCCTAGAAGGACTACAAGAGTATCATGGTAGTATCACGAATCAGCTTTCCCGTAATATCCGGTATCTGTAATTAGATACTCTGATCTCGTGTGTTCCACTCTCACGACTGTGAACAACACCATGAAATCTAATATGATTCTCACATGAAATCATCCTCTCCACAAATCTGCTACGTGCTCTTTGAGCACCTCCGGGGCTCCAAAAATTATCCCGAATACAGATACACGAAGTAGACGTCGTCAGTAACCCTAATGTGTAAATGGAACTTAAAACGGATATGTAAAGGAAAGGAAAACCTCAATACCGACGTCATCGGCATGTAGGCATGCTACGAGCATAGGCTTACCTCAACCCTAACAAGAAGAGAAGGGTATAGATAAGAAGCAGGTGTTGCTGCGAACAAAACAGTGTATTGGTTTTCACGAAACACCAACTGGTATGATCACACCAAGGCTCGGAACCTCTTTCTCTCTTCTCTGACCTCTCCCTCATCTCTCTACCTTTTGTTTTGTGTAAAACATAAATGGTAACATAAGTTACCATAAATGGTAACTTATGTTACCATTTAATCTAAACTTCCTTATTTTTTTCTCATTTTTCTGATGTATGCTATAGCATGGGAAGTCCCGACTGTAACACCCCCTTGGGCATTACTATGTAAACACATGCGGAAATAAATTAAAAAGTTATTTGCTGGTTGCTTTCGGAAATTGATCTATTTTGATGTCGAAAAATCTGGGTATGAAAATTTTTCTTCTGAATACTACAAACATAACGTGCACATCACAATAGTAAAAACCATATGATTCACAACAAAACTTCAACCCATATAAAGGTTTTCAAAACACCTACACAGACTTTATCAAAACATACTACCCAAAGAAAATCCTAAGCTGATTACTCTACAAAACACCAAATGGAAGAACTCTTGAGTTCTCACCATTATTATCGACCTCTTCAAGGATCACGATTAGTATCCCGATTGAAGTTAAAACTTCCTCCGCACCATCTACTGCCAGTACCAAGGTACGGCGGCGAAAACGAATAAAACCTGATATATTGTAAGGGTGAGTTCCAATATATGGACTTTAAAACGATAACCATATGCACGACACACAAATACCATTTAACATGAATATTCAAAGATAAACAATATATTTATCAAAGGGTTTCATACCCGACAGTCGTAACCGTTTTAAAAAAACATGACACTTCAATACTCATCAACTAACTTCGATACCTAATCTGCGGAGCTCCAACCAACAAATAAATAAGCTGATCAGGCTCCAATTGCCGAATAAGGCATACTCAATACCAATAAGACAGAGTTTAAATTAACCATATCACTGTCCAAAATGAGGCACAGTGAGTAGTATTCACAGTATATGGTTTCTTGGTCATATGTCCATCAAGGCATAGTGATGCAAACTGTTGAGACCTCATAAGTCTAAAACACATTCAAAGTGTAAATCCTCTATGTTTTGATGATTCCAAATAGTTCAAGTATGGTAATATTGAACCAAATGAAATTACTGATATATTTGATAAGTGTGCAGGAAAATAGACTTGAGGTCACTCGTCTAATTTTGACCCGTCTACCTTTTAGAAGCTCAGCAGTGACTCGTCTAAGTTTCCACTCGTCTAAAAAAGTTAGTCAAAGAAAGTCAACGCTCAAGAAAGACCAAGTTCACTTGATGACGTGGCAAGAAGCATGCGTCTAAGTTTGGCTCAGCTGATCACCCATCTAACTTTGGAATATGATAGCACCCGTCTAATATTTGAATGATCATCACCCGTCTAAGTTTTGGATGACTTTCACCCGTCTAAAATTTCTCATTACTGACACCAAGTCAGTATGTTAGAATTCAAGTCCAAGTCACCTCATTCAAATTATATACCATCCTTAAGGATCTCGAAGACCTCTGGACAATAGCTCAAAGGACAAAGAATAGAGAACGTTGTTTCAAGGTTTTAAGGAATAAAACACGCTATCTCTGCGCCACTGCAGTAACCTTTTGCCTATTCTAGTACAAAGTAAAAAGTACTTTATGGAAAAGTAAACTGATGTTGCACTGAAAGAGGAAAGCTCTTTGCAACAAGTACAAGAAGCCTGCTGCCATATACTCTGAAAGAACAGCTGCTCAGTGTAAAGTGTACTCCTGGACACTCTTGTCAAAGCTCAACGTTTTCAAGCATTTAATGAATATTCAGAACGACTCTTTGGCATTAAATGGTGTCTCAGAAAGCTCAAGTCAGAAGCAAACACTTTCTGAAGCTGTGTCAAAACGGATCTCTTGATTGAAGCCTTTAAATAGATCAAACAATGAAGATGAAGCTAAGAAGTTGAATATCAAAAGAACTCTACAAAGAAGCATTTACTCTCTTCATTAACTTCTTCATTCCTTCATTGAATACACATTCAATCATTTGATATAAATTCGCAGTCTTTCATACTTCATATTTATTCCACTCTCTGAGTGTGATCTGAAAGATTTGCAAGTTGTATTAACTACACAAAACCTTTTATTCCTTACTGTTTTGAGCCTGAAGAGGCTAGGTGAGAAAAGAATACTTGTTTGAGTGTTGAGCCTGAAGAGGCTAGGTGTGCAAAGAATACTTCTACTGTAATTTACTCAGTTATAGTGGAAACTTGATGCTGCCAAGAAACTGGACGTAGCCCTGTGGATTTTGGGGTGAACCAGTATAAATCTCCTGAGTGATATCTCTACTCCCTTTATCTTTTAATTTACTTAAAATATTATTTCTGTTCTAGCTTTTAACTTAGGGAGTTAACACTGTGATTATCAAACTCTTTTAAAACCTTTTCTGTTTGTGTGTGTGCCATTCTATTTTAAATATTAGACGTGTCACTCGTCTAAACCTCTCTTATTCAAACCTTGCTTGCTGTGCCTGCGAAAATCTTTTTAGTAACCAAAAAAGTTGGTAAACACAATTCAACCCCCCCTTCTTGTGTTCACTTTGGTTATTTCAGTTGGTATTAGAGCTCAGCCTCTGGGTTGAGCACTTAACAGTGTAGAGGAAAAGATCTTGGAGATGGCAGGAGAAACCAGTGGAAGCAAGAACCATGCTGGAGAAGGATCCTTAATGTCGAGACCTCCTTTCTTCAATGGAGAAGACTACATCTACTGGAAAGAAAAGATGAAGTGGTTTTTACAATCCACTAATTCTGATCTTTGGGATATCATTGATGAAGGTCCCTTTATTCCCAAAGATGACAAAGGAGGGGAAATTCCTAAAGCAAACATGACTACTGATCAAAGAACTAAGTGGCAGCTGAATGCCAAAGCTAGATATGCAATCATGTGTGCTTTGAGCAGAGAAGAATTTGAAAAAGTCTGTGCTTGTGAGTCTGCAAAAGAAATGTGGGATTCACTAGCTATTGCTCATGAAGGAACTAGCAAAGTCAAAGAAACCAAAGTCAGTATGCTTGTCAGAAAATACGAGTTGTTTAAAATGGAGGAAGGTGAAACTATTGGCCAAATGTATGAAAGGTTTCAAACCATAACCAATGGATTGAAATCTCTGGGAAAAGTTTACAAGACTGAGGAACACATTCAAAAGATTCTCAGAAGTCTTCCAAAACAATGGAGACCACTTGTGACTGCTGTGTCTCAGGCCAAGGATTTATCAACAATGAAGCTTGATGAGCTTCTTGGAACTCTTCAGATTCATGAACAAGAACTGATTGAAGAGAACAATGGAAAGAGAAACAGGTCCATTGCACTCAAGGCTGACAAGAAGTCATCTAAGGGAGCAAGTTCAAAAGCTCTCAGAGTAGATGAATCTTCAGAAGAATCTGGAGAATCAAATGAGGATGACTCAGATGATGAAGATGATGAACTGTCTCTCTTCACAAGAAAAATGAAGAAACTGTGGAAGAAAAGAAACTTCAGAAAAGACAAACCCTTCAGGCGCTTCAACAAAGACAAGCACAACAAGGATGGTGGATCTAATGACAGAAATGTCATTGTATGCTATGAATGCAAAAAGCCTGGTCACATCAAGGCAGAATGCCCCCAACTCAAAAAGCAATCTTCCAAGAAATTCTTCAACAAAAAGAAGAAAGGAATGATGGCCACTTGGGAAGACCTTGATGAAAGCTCCACTGAAAGTGAAGGAGAGGAGCTTGAAGCAAACCTCTGTCTTATGGCTGATATAGATTCAGAATCAAAAACTGAGGTACATTCTGAACTTGAAAAATGGAATGATGCCTATGATGAACTATTGGAAGAATCCAACTACATATCTAAAGCTTTCAGATCCCTTAAGAGACAGTATGCTAAACTCTCAAATGAGTATACACAGAAATCTCTAGAGTGTGAGAAGTTAGCTGAAGAGAATAGTAAACTTAAGACTGAAAAGTCTGAAGTTGAGATCTTAGTTGAAACTCTACCATCTGAAGAAGTAACTAAACTTCAACAGAAAGTAGAAGAGCTCACCTCAGATCTTGCCAAGTTTGTTAATGGTAGAGATAATCTGACTAAACTTTTAGGAAGTCAGAGGCACTCCCTTAACAAAGAAGGTATAGGATATTCCAATTAAGAACATCATAAAGGATCAACAAAGTTTTCAAATGTAGCTATTAAATCTATATGTTCCTACTGTGGAAAAGCTGGACATATCATGTCCAAGTGTATTCACAAAAAGAGAAGGAAGTCTTCACAGACTCCTCACACTAACAAAAAAGGACCCAAGAAAATATGGGTACCTAAGGTCATGATTATTCCTGTTGCAGACATTCTCAACAGAACAAAGCAAACACCTGTCATGGTACCTGGACAGTGGATGCTCGCGACACATGACAGGCGAAAGGTCTATGTTCCTAGACCTCCAACCTAAGAAAGGTGGACATGTAACGTTTGGTGGCAACCAGAAAGGAAAAGTTGTTGGTTTAGGTAAAATTGGTGGTAAACCTCCCTTACCTATTATTCATGATGTGTTATTTGTGAAAGGATTAAAACATAATCTACTTAGCATAAGCCAATTATGTGACAGTGGATTTTCTGTATCTTTTTCTAAGGATGCATGCATAGTCAATGACTGTAGTGGAAAAACCCTCTTTTCTGCCAAAAGGCAAAACAATCTGTATAAGATTGACATGACTGAACTTTCAGATCAAAGTGTAACATGCTTTATGTCTAAAGAGGATAAAAAATGGCTGTGGCATAAGAAATTAGGACATGTTAGTATGAAACAAATTTCTAAATTGAAAAAGCATAACCTTGTGAGAGGATTGCCTGACATTTCTTTTAAGAAAGATATTTTGTGTGATGCATGTCAGAGAGGTAAACAAGTAAAATCAAGTTTCAAATCCAAGAAAGAAGTCACATCCTCTAGACCTTTGCAACTGTTACACATGGATCTGTTTGGACCAGTCAGTGTAGCTAGCCTAGGTGGAAAGAAATATGGTTTTGTCATAGTTGATGACTATTCTAGATTTACATGGGTACTCTTCTTAACCCACAAGGATGAATCTTATAAGGCATTTTCAGTATTCAGTAAAAGAGTACAAAATGAGCAAGGTTTTTGTATCTCTGCTATAAGAAGTGATCATGGAGGAGAATTTGAAAATGAGCAGTTCAAACTGTTCTGTGAGGAAAATGGTATTTCTCACAATTTCTCTGCACCTAGAACTCCACAGCAAAATGGAGTAGTTGAGAGAAAGAACAGATCTCTTCAAGAGATGGGAAGAACCATGCTTAATGAAAATAATCTTCCTAAATACTTCTGGGCAGAAGCCATTAACACTGCCTGTTATGTACAAAACAGAATACTGATTAGGCCTATTCTAAATAAGACTCCTTATGAATTATGGAAAGATAGAAAACCCAACATATCATATTTTCATGCATTTGGTTGTGAATGTTACATTCTCAACACAAAAGATCATCTTGGTAAATTTGATTCTAAAGTAGATAAAGGAATATTCATTGGTTATTCTGAAATGTCTAAAGCCTTTAGAATCTTTAATTCTAGAACTTCTGTAGTAGAAGAATCAATTCATGTAAAGTTTAATGATGGTTTAAAGACTGATAGGGAACTGTCAGATCTAGAGGATGATGTTACAGGTATTGAACTTAATCCTGCAGTAGAAGAATCTTCAGACAAGTCAAAAGTAGACGTGTCTGAAATACAGACTGATGCTGATAAGTCTGAAACTCAGACTCTGAAGAAAGATTGGAAATTCAAGACCTATCATCCAGAAGATCTCATCATTGGAAGTCCATCTCAAGGAGTTAGAACCAGATCTGCTTTCAATGAAAACAACAACATGGCCTTCATATCAGACTTAGAACCTAAAAAGATTGAAGAAGCTCTGCAAGATGAAAGCTGGATTCTAGCCATGCAAGAAGAACTAAATCAGTTCAAAAGGAATGATGTCTGGACACTAGTTTCTAAACCCAAAGAGAAAACCATTATTGGTACCAGATGGGTGTTTAGAAATAAACTAGATGAAAATGGAAAAGTGGTAAGGAACAAGGCAAGACTAGTTGCTCAAGGCTACAATCAACAGGAAGGTATTGATTTCACTGAAACCTTTGCTCCAGTAGCTAGACTAGAAGCAATTAGGATTCTCATGTCATATGCTGCACAACATGATATAACTCTTTATCAAATGGATGTTAAAAGTGCATTTCTAAATGGAATAATTGAGGAGGAAGTTTATGTCAAGCAACCTCCTGGTTTTGAGGACTCTGAGAATCCTCACCATGTCTATAAGCTTAAGAAAGCTCTGTATGGACTTAAACAAGCTCCTAGAGCTTGGTATGATAGATTAAGCACATATCTAATGGAAAATAACTTCATTAGAGGAAAAGTAGACACTACACTTTTCAAGAAATGCTCAAGAAAAGACTTCATAGTAGTACAGATTTATGTTGATGATATTATATTTGGTGCTACTAATGAAAAGCTCTGCAAAGAGTTCTCTGAGTTGATGCAGAATGAATTTGAGATGAGCATGATGGGAGAATTAAAGTTCTTCCTTGGTCTTCAAATAAAACAGTCAAATGATGGAGTCTATATCCATCAACAGAAGTACACCAAGGAACTTCTGAAAAAGTATAAAATGGAAAATTCAAAGCCCATGAGTACTCCTATGCATCCAACAGTTGTTCTGAACAAGGATGAGGAAGGTAAAAAGGTAGATCAAACTGTCTACCGAGGTATGATTGGATCTCTGCTGTATTTAACTGCTAGCAGACCTGATATTCAATTCAGTGTCTGTCTTTGTGCTAGATTTCAATCAGACCCTAAGGAATCTCATTACAAGGCTGTCAAAAGAATTTTCAGATATTTAATTGGAACCACTAACCTTGGTCTATTATATAAGAAATATGAAGATTTCAGGTTAGCTGGATTTTGTGATGTTGATTTTACTGGAGATAGAATTGATAGAAAAAGCACCAGTGGAGGATGCCACTTCATTGGAGCAAATATGATCTCTTGGTCAAGCAAAAGGCAAAGCACCATTGCTCTATCAACTGCTGAAGCTGAATATATATCTGCAGCTAGTTGTTGTTCACAACTACTTTGGGTAAAATATCAACTTGAAGATTATTCAATGATTGAGCATAATATACCTGTTTGGTGTGATAATACTAGTGCTATTAATCTGTCTAAAAATCCAATACAGCATTCTAGAGCAAAGCATATAGAGATAAAGCATCATTTCATTAGAGACTATGTTCAAAAAGGAATTTTTGAAATTAAGTTTGTAAACACTGATTATCAGTGGGCAGACATTTTTACTAAACCTTCAAGTGAAGATAGATTTGTTTTTATTAGAAGAAATCTTAACATGCATAATGTACCTGATTAAATGTTTTGCTGTGTTGTCAGAAAAATTACTTGTCTATATTTTCTATGTAAAATGTCTATCCCGAACAACAATAGGACAGTTCACCAAAATTTTCCACAATAATTGATACAACAATTGAAGTTTTGGAAACAAATCGCAATCGTTGGGAAAGGAATGATCTGACCCCAACAATCTAGACTGATTACCTCAATCAAAAGAAAAAGGACTGGAATAAATTCCTTCAAGAAACCTTTATTCTCATAAAGTCGTAGATATTATATGTAACACCCTGTTTTTCAGAATTTATTTTCTTAAGCTAGTTTTATTAATTTTAAAAATGTTGGTTAAGGGCTGAGTGGGATTTTTTAGCTTAAAAGTCCCCTTTTTGGTACATGAGCACGCCTGTGTTCATTAACCAGCACGCCCGTACTTAAAGTCAGAAGCGTGTTTCTGATTTTAAGTTGAGCACGCCCGTGCTCAATAGTGAGCACGCCCGTGCTCAATGTGCTGACCGCGTCTCGCTGACGCTAAGTGGAGCACGACCGTGCTCAAGTGCAAGCACGACCGTGCTCAAGTCCGAACTATATATACTTGGCGTAGGAACCGAGGGTTAACGTGAAACCCTAATTCCTATTTGTGGCAGCCACTGTTACAGGTTACAGTGTCTCTCTCCCTATTCCCTCTCCATTCCTTGCTATAGTGGAGTCTTGGGAACCGTTGGGGAAGCCATATACGTCCGTCTTGTTAGAGGTAATAGTCCTTTTTCCTTTCAGTTTCTTTTTATGTTGATTAGAGAAACTAATTAAGATTATGTTGGTTGTCTAAGGCTTGACTTCGGAGTGAGCCGTTTGAGGATTCGGGATCGGATTACCGTTGGGAACCGTCAGTAGAGCAACCTTCAATCCAGGTATGGGGAGAAGTGGGATTGTATTCATTAGGCAGTGGGTAGTGTAAGGTAACGGGGTTCCATGACCCCGGTTATGGTATGTGTTTATGTGTAAATAAAAGGGTTGTTTGATTGTGACAATATGCTGATAACTGTTGGGATATAGTGAATGTATGTTCATGTTCTTGATGTGGTTTAATGAGCATGATGATATGTTAATTATTGTATTTAACATGATTTGGTGGATTGATGTTGTGACTGTTGTGTTAAGGGTAATGTTGATGAGATTGCTTAATTGATTAATTAGGTTAAAAACGTATTCGGTTTAAGAAGTTGAATCCTTAATATAATTGGTTAGAACTTAGTTTTTGTCCCTGCCCAGAATAGTGCAGTCGTGCATTGAGCACGACCGTGCTCCCATTTAAATTCTGGAAAATGGCCGCACTGTTTAGCACGACCGTGCAGGTCGAACAGCACGACCGTGCAGGTCGAACAGCACGACCGTGCAGGTCGAACAGCACGACCGTGCTGATGAGCACGACTGTGCTGAGTGTGAAGCACGACCGTGCTTCACTTAAAAGGGCAGCACGTCCTCACGTGTCCAAGCACGACCGTGCTAGAGTCTAAGCACGACCGTGCTGACCCCTCCTGGACAGTAATACAATTAAAGGACTTAAGGGGTTTTAAACCCCATTCCCCTATGATGATAAGTTGAGATAGCTAATTAAAGAGAAAGATTAGATAACCTGGTTATTAATTATATAAGATAATTAAGATAACAAGATGTTAAGTCGGTATCCGTTGGGTTACCGCACAATGATAGTTGAAGTCTTAGGTGCTTATTGACCCAAGCACGTTGAGTTGAACCTTGGTGCTCATTGGCCAAGGGAGCCTTGACCCCACAGTTTGGGTCTAAGGTTACGTTGAATGTTGATGTTGAAGTCTTGGGAGCTTCATGGCCCGAGTAAGGAGGTGGTTGAGATTGTTTGTTGTTGTGCCATTTGCATAGAGCATTGGAGTTGTTGATGGGGGAGGTTCGACAAATGGGAGATCGCCCGAGAGTACGGTGATCTGGCCATCCACGGTAGGTCACCCAAGGTTTGGTGACCGAGGCCCCCCGTGATGAGGCATCCACGGTTTGATACGTTGGCTATCAATGGGGTTCACCCAAGGTTTGGTAAACTGCCGGTGTTGGTGCTTTTATGGCCAATACGGATATGTAACTCCAAAGTCGTTCATCCTGAGTTAGTTTGGATCCACATGCATAGTTGGAGTAGCGGAGTAGTTGATGCATTGCATAGCATAGCATACTTGGTTGTTATGATACTGTTGGATGTTGATGTATGCTTATGTGTATGTTTACCTTGCGTACTATTCCCCTGCTGTTTATATGATTACATGAATCTTACTCCCTGTTATTGTTTGTGTTTGGCCTGATCGGCATTTGCAGAGGATGACGAGTAGCCCGGAGAGGAGTGACTCTGAGGAGCCGCCACTCATAGTTAGGGCTTTTTATGTTTACTTGTTTCTTTTGTATTCCGAGGATGTTATTTTCCGGAACGATTATACCAGCTCTGAGTTGTGACATCGGGGTTGTGTAGTTATTTCTTCATGTTTTATGGTTTATGAACTTAATTTATTTTCCGCGTTGTAACCGGTTCATGTGGGACTTTTCTACCCATGGACAATTGTTTTAAACTTATTCAATAATTGCATGTGTTTTATTTTAATTATTTATATTAATTGCCTTATAACATGCTGGATAGAAGGGTGTCACATTTAGTGGTATCAGAGCAGTTCGACCTTGTTCGGACGTGGTATGAGTCTGTTGTGAGTCTGTTGTGTGACTCTTGTGTGAATTGTCTATACTTGTATAGATAATGATGTTTTAAGTAAGTTGCCTGTAGCTTTTACTCGCTTAAGTTTCTGTATTAAGAGTTGTGTTGGGCTTGTACAGGAACTAACGGCCGGTAGAGGACGCAACGATCAGGCGATTGCTGACACATTGGCACTCCTAGCCAATGCTATTGGCCAGGTCAACCTTAACAATGGTGGGCCAGCTGAGTTCTAGGGACTGGATAAGTTCCAGAGGAACAACCCTCCATCGTTCAAGGGTGCGTACAATCCGGAAGGAGCTTTGTTGTGGCTGAGGGAGACAGAGAAGATCTTCCGAGCCATGGATTGCAACGATCAGCCGAAGCTCATCTTCGCTACCTTCATGCTGACCGAGGAGGCAGAGCACTGGTGGGATAACTGCAGGCAGAGGATGCAGGCTGAGGGCACAGCGGTTACATGGGCTGTGTTTAGGCAGAGATTCCTGGAGAAGTACTTTCCAGCGGATATCAGGGACAAGAAGGAGATGGAATTCTTGTCTTTGAGACAGGGGTCGCTGTCAGTCGGTGACTATGCGGCCAAGTTTGAGGAGCTAGCGAGGTACTACACTCCCTACCAGCATGAGACAGATGACCGCTTGAAGTGTGTGAAGTTTGAGGCTGGACTCCGACCTGAGATCAAGCAGGCCATCAGCTACCAGGAGATCAGAGTTTTTCCTATTCCGGTCAACAAGTGCAGGATCTATAAGGATGCCAGCCAGTTCAGAGTTGCCAGTTCCAGAGGGTCAGATAGCTAGAGTGGCAAGAAGACCGATCAGAGGGACAAGGGTAAGCAGTGGTATGCTCCGACCGGCAGAGATTTCAAGCAGAGTGGTAAGAAGCCACAGTTTCAGCAGGATGGGTTCAGGGGCGGGTTCTCTAACGTCTCTAGGCCCATGCGGTGTGGCAAGTGTGGTGCTACGGACCACTACTCGTCTCAATCTTAGGAGACTCAGGTTATCTGTTTCAGATGTGGCAAGCCAGGACACATCAGTCGAGAGTGTGAAGGAGCCAAGGTCGAGCCTCCCAGCGCCAGCAAGAATCAGAAGTCTCAGGCCAACCGACTGAAGACCACTGGAAGAGTCTTTACTCTTAGTGGAGCGGAAGCCTCCGAGTCTGATGACTTGATTCAAGGTACATGTCTTATAGATGGGACTCAATTAACTGTGTTGTATGATTCGGGTGCTACTCATTCATTCATATCGCATGATAGGGTCGAGAGTCTTGAATTGCCTGTTACTTTCCTTGAGTATGATTTGTTGGTTTCTACACCTACAAATAAACCTGTTTCTACTTCTTATGCATGCAAGAACTGTCATATAATTATAAATGATAGGACATTCATTGCTGATCTTGTATGCTTGCCTTTGAAAGACCTGGATATTATTCTGGGTATGGACTGGTTATCTTCCAACCATGTCCTCCTGAATTGTTTTGGCAAAACCCTGATTTTTGGAACTCCAAAGGAGTCTAAGAATCCGGACCTTCTCTCTGCCAGCCAAGTTCAAGCTTCGATGAAAGACGAAGCCCAAGTATACATGATGTTAGCTTCCCTGGAAGTAGAGAGCAACCCTCCTGAAGTCGCCAGCTTGCCTGTTGTGCGAGAATTTCCTGAAGTGTTTCCGGGGGATGTTTATAACATACCCCCAGAGAGAGATGTTGAGTTTACCATAGATTTAGTGCCTGGCACCGGGCCAATCTCCATAGCACCCTATAGAATGTCTCCTCTAGAGCTAGCTAAGTTGAAGGAACAGTTGGAGGATCTAATGAAAAAGAAGTTCATTAGGCCGAGTGTGTCTCCGTGGGGAGCACCTGTGTTGTTGGTGAAGAAGAAGGATGGTAGTATGAGGTTGTGTGTCGACTTTCGACAGCTCAACAAGGTGACCATAAAGAATCGGTATCCCCTCCCTAGGATTGATGATCTTATGGACCAGTTGATGGGCGATTGCGTCTTTTCAAAGATAGATTTGAGGTCAGGGTACCATCAGATTCGAGTTAAGTCTGAGGACATCCCGAAGACAGCATTCAGGACGCGATATAGTCACTACGAGTACTTGGTTATGCCCTTCGTTGTGACCAACGCTCCTGCGGTCTTCATGGACTACATGAACAAGACCTTTCACCCTTACTTGGATAAGTTTGTGGTGGTGTTCATAGATGACATCATAGTGTACTCCAAGAGTAAGGAGGAACATGAGGAACACTTGAGGGTTGTCTTGCAGACCCTTAAGGAAAAGTAATTGTATGCTAAGTTGTCTAAATGTGAGTTCTGGTTATAGGAAGTGAGCTTCTTAGGACATGTCATCTCTAAGGGTGGCATAGCAGTGGACCCAGCTAAGGTAGAGACGGTGCTCCAGTGGGAATCGCCAAAGTCTGTAACCGAGATTAGGAGTTTCTTGAGGTTAACCGGGTACTATAGGCGGTTTATAGAAGGTTTCTCTAAGATAGCTTTACCCTTAACCCGTCTCACCAAGAAGGGACAGTTGTTTGTGTAGGACTCTAAGTGTGAAGAGAGTTTCCAAACCCTTAAGAATAGGTTGACATCAGCACCAGTGTTAGTTTTGCCAGATCCTAGTGAACCCTTCGTAGTTTACTGCGATGCTTCTAAGCAAGGGTTAGGTGGTGTGTTGATGCAGAATGGTAAGGTAGTTGCTTATGCTACTAGGCAGTTGAAAACACATGAGAAGAACTACCCTACCCATGACCTAGAGCTAGGAGCTGTGGTATTTGCCTTAAAGATCTGGAGGCATTACCTGTATGGAGCGAGGTTTGAGGTCTTTAGTGATCATAAGAGTTTGAAGTATCTCTTTGATCAAAAGGAGTTGAATATGAGGCAACGTAGGTGGATGGAGTTTTTAAAGGATTATGACTTCGAGCTGACCTATCATCCAGGAAAGGCCAATGTGGTGGTCGATGCCTTGAGTAGGAAAACCCTGCATATCTCCACTTTGACGGTTAGGGAGATGGATCTGATTGAGGAATTTAGAGACCTTAGTCTAGCTTGTGAGTTTACCCCTAAGAGTATTAGACTTGGTACCTTGAAGGTTACCAACAGTCTGATGGATCAGATTAGAGAGGGTCAGAAGTTAGACAAGTTTCTCTTAGACCAGTGAGATTTGCTCGCTCAGGGTAGAGACCTAAGTTTTAAGGATAGCAGTGATGGCATCTTGAGGTTTAAGGATAGGGTTTGTTGTGTCAGATGTTCCTGAGCTTAGGAGGTTGATCTTAGAAGAAGGTCATAGGAGTGGATTGAGTGTGCACCCAGGTGCCACTAAGATGTATCAGGACCTTAAGAGGATGTTTTGGTGGCCTAGGATGAAAAAGGATGTAGCCGAGTTTGTGTATGCATGCCTAGTTTGTCAGAAGGCTAAGATAGAGCATCAAAGGCCTTCGGGTAAGTTGCAACCTTTGAATATCCCAGAATGGAAATGGGATAGCATCTCCATGGATTTTGTGTCTGGACTCCCTAGGACTCCAGCTGGTTTTGAGGCGATTTGGGTTGTTGTGGATAGACTGACTAAGTCTGCCCATTTCATTCCAATGAATATGGAGTATCCATTGGAGAAGTTAGCTAAGCTGTACATCAAAGAGATAGTTAGGCTTCATGGTGTACCCTCTAGCATAGTTTTAGATAGAGACTCGAGGTTTACCTCTAGGTTTTGGAATAGTTTGCAAGAGGCTTTAGGGACAAAGCTTAGGCTTAGTTCAGCTTACCACCCACAGACTGATGGGCAGTCTGAGCGGACCATCCAGTCCTTAGAGGACTTGTTGAGGGCTTGTGTGTTAGAGCAGTCAGGAAGTTGGGACAAGTTTTTGCTCCTGATAGAGTTCACCTACAACAACAGTTTCCATTCCAGCATTGGGATGGCGCCTTATGAGGCTCTGTATGGGAGGAGATGTAGGACACCCTTGTGTTGGAGTGAACCTATTGATAGTGTGGTGCTAGGGCCAGAGATAGTCCAGGAAACAACATAAAAGATCAGGTTAGTTCAGGAAAAGATGAGAGTTGCACAGAGTAGACAGAAGAGCTACCATGATAAAAGGAGGAAGGCGCTCGAATTCCAGGAAGGCGATCATGTATTCTTGAGAGTTACCCCGACGACTGGGGTTGGTAGAGTGATGAAGGCGAGGAAACTTACTCCGAGGTTCATTGGTCCCTTCCAAATCCTTAAAAGAGTCGGCGAAGTCGCCTACCAAATAGCCTTACCACCGCTCTTGTCAAATCTCCACAATGTTTTTCATGTGTCTCAACTCAGGAAGTACATTCATGACCCTAGTCACGTGATAGTTCCTGATACAATACAGTTAAAAGAGAACTTGACATTTGAGGTGTTACCCCTTCGAGTCGACGATAGGAGGGTGAAGCAGCTAAGAGGCAAAGAGATTCCCTTGGTTAAAGTGGTTTGGAGCGGGGCAACTGAGGAAAGCGCTACCTGGGAGCTCGAGAGTCAGATGATGGAGGCGTATCCGCATCTTTTCGTTTGAGGTACGTAGAAATTTCGAGGACGAAATTTTTATAAGGGGGGTGGAATTGTAACACCCTTTTTTCAGAATTTATTTTCTTAAGCTAGTTTTATTAATTTTAAAAATGTTGGTTAAGGGCTAAGTGGGATTTTTTAGCTTAAAAGTCCCTTTCTGGTACATGAGCACGCCCGTGCTCATTAACCAGCACGCCCGTACTTAAAGTCAGAAGCGTGTTTCTGATTTTAAGTTGAGTACGACCGTGCTCAATAGTGAGCACGCCCGTGCTCAATGTGCTGACCGCGTCTCGCTGACGCTAAGTGGAGCACGACCGTGCTCAAGTGCAAGCACGACCGTGCTCAAGTCCGAACTATATATACTTGGCGCAGGAACCGAGGGTTAACGTGAAACCCTAATTCCTATTTGTGGCAGCCACTGTTACAGGTTACAGTGTCTCTCTCCCTATTCCCTCTCCATTCCTTGCTATAGTGGAGTCTTGGGAACCGTTGGGGAAGCCATATACGTCCGTCTTGTTAGAGGTAATAGTCCTTTTTCCTTTCAGTTTCTTTTTATGTTGATTAGAGAAACTAATTAAGATTATGTTGGTTGTCTAAGGCTTGACTTCGGAGTGAGCCATTTGAGGATTCGGGATCGGATTACCGTTGGGAACCGTCAGTAGAGCAACCTTCAATCCAGGTATGGGGAGAAGTGGGATTGTATTCATTAGGCAGTGGGTAGTGTAAGGTAACGGGGTTCCATGACCCCGGTTATGGTATGTGTTTATGTGTAAATAAAAGGGTTGTTTGATTGTGACAATATGCTGATAACTGTTGGGATATAGTGAATGTATGTTCATGTTCTTGATGTGGTTTAATGAGCATGATGATATGTTAATTATTGTATTTAACATGATTTGGTGGATTGATGTTGTGACTGTTGTGTTAAGGGTAATGTTGATGAGATTGCTTAATTGATTAATTAGGTTAAAAACGTATTCGGTTTAAGAAGTTGAATCCTTAATATAATTGGTTAGAACTTAGTTTTTGTCCCTGCCCAGAATAGTGCAGTCGTGCATTGAGCACGACCATGCTGAACAGGGAGCACGACCGTGCTCCCATTTAAATTCTGGAAAATGGCCGCACTGTTTAGCACGACCGTGCAGGTCGAACAGCACGACCGTGCTGATGAGCACGACTGTGCTGAGTGTGAAGCACGACCGTGCTTCACTTAAAAGGGCAGCACGTCCTCACGTGTCCAAGCACGACCGTGCTAGAGTCTAAGCACGACCGTGCTGACCCCTCCTGGACAGTAATACAATTAAAGGACTTAAGGGGTTTTAAACCCCATTCCCCTATGATGATAAGTTGAGATAGCTAATTAAAGAGAAAGATTAGATAACCTGGTTATTAATTATATAAGATAATTAAGATAACAAGATGTTAAGTCGGTATCCGTTGGGTTACCGCACAATGATAGTTGAAGTCTTAGGTGCTTATTGACCCAAGCACGTTGAGTTGAACCTTGGTGCTCATTGGCCAAGGGAGCCTTGACCCCACAGTTTGGGTCTAAGGTTACGTTGAATGTTGATGTTGAAGTCTTGGGAGCTTCATGGCCCGAGTAAGGAGGTGGTTGAGATTGTTTGTTGTTGTGCCATTTGCATAGAGCATTGGAGTTGTTGATGGGGGAGGTTCGACAAATGGGAGATCGCCCGAGAGTACGGTGATCTGGCCATCCACGGTAGGTCACCCAAGGTTTGGTGACCGAGGCCCCCCGTGATGAGGCATCCACGGTTTGATACGTTGGCTATCCATGGGGTTCACCCAAGGTTTGGTAAACTGCCGGTGTTGGTGCTTTTATGGCCAATACGGATATGTAACTCCAAAGTCGTTCATCCTGAGTTAGTTTGGATCCACATGCATAGTTGGAGTAGCGGAGTAGTTGATGCATTGCATAGCATAGCATACTTGGTTGTTATGATACTGTTGGATGTTGATGTATGCTTATGTGTATGTTTACCTTGCGTACTATTCCCCTGCTGTTTATATGATTACATGAATCTTACTCCCTGTTATTGTTTGTGTTTGGCCTGATCGGCATTTGCAGAGGATGACGAGCAGCCCGGAGAGGAGTGACTCTGAGGAGCCGCCACTCATAGTTAGGGCTTTTTATGTTTACTTGTTTCTTTTGTATTCCGAGGATGTTATTTTCCGGAACGATTATACCAGCTCTGAGTTGTGACATCGGGGTTGTGTAGTTATTTCTTCATGTTTTATGGTTTATGAACTTAATTTATTTTCCGCGTTGTAACCGGTTCATGTGGGACTTTTCTACCCATGGACAATTGTTTTAAACTTATTCAATAATTGCATGTGTTTTATTTTAATTATTTATATTAATTGCCTTATAACATGCTGGGTAGAAGGATGTCACATTATACATCACTGACGTCAACTGAAAAGACTAACAACATAATAGATTCTATAGAGTCAAATACTCCAAGACATCATAACACGATTATACTTTGGATTCGTTACAAGCCAAAAATTACGAATCATTAAAGCTAATGTGACACCCCTACTTAGAACATCATGTGATATTCCGATGCGGGACATGAAACTTTAAATTGCTGGTCCACGCCTTGGTGCGTAGCACTTCCTTGCTAGGTGTCCCTGTTGTCCACAATTGAAACATTTGACTCTTCGTTCTGGGCAAGTAGTAGCCATGTGATTTAAGTCCCCACAGTTATAACACCTTCTTACTTGGCCTTGGTTTTGATTCCTTTGGCCTCCACTTCCTGATGCAGAGTCATTAGAATGATAAGGTTGCTGATTCTGATCATCTCCTGGGGTTCGGAAATAAGGTTTCCTCTGATTTTGCTTCTCCTTCTTATTTTTCTTGCGGAATTGGAATCGAGATGGTCCGCCGGTAGTACCCGAACAATCCTTACTTTTCCCTTTCTGCTCCACTTTCCAGCACTCTTCCACTAAAGCTTGAAAGTTGTGAATTTCTAGCAGTAGCACAGACTTTTTGATTTCGTATCGCAGGCCTCCTTCAAATCTCTTACATTCCCAACCTTCATCGGATTGAGTTTGGAAGAAACGGAAATACTTGACTAGAAATTCAAAATTTGCGGTATATTCATCCATGGATAGTTCGTTCTGTTATAATCGTAAGAATTCACGTCCCTTCTCAACTCTGGCATCCTAAGGAAATACTTATCCAAGAAAACAGTGCAAAAAACACTCCAAGTATATTCCTAGTTAACCGCTTTCAGTATGTGTCTAATATCCGCCCACCAGCATCCTACATCTCCGAAAAGCAGAGAAAGAGCATACGGAACTTTTGATTCTTCAGGGCTGTTGATAAGTTCGAAAATCCTTTCCAGTTCTTGTATCCATAAGTCAACATTGTAACACCCTATTTTTCAGAATATTTTAATTAAGCTGGTTTTGGTTTAAGTTGGATTTATCGTTCAAGGGCTTAGTGGGATTTTTGGTTAAAGTCCCTTTCTGGTATCTGAGCACGCCCGTGCTCATTAGCCAGCAAGCCCGTGCTTAAATTCAGAAGCGTGTTTCTGATTTTAAATTGAGCAGGACCGTGCTCAACAAGGAGCATGCCCGTGCACAACGTGTTGACCGCATCTCATAACGTTAAGTTGAGCACGACCGTGCTCAAGGGTGAGCACGACCGTGCTCAAGGGTGAGCACGACCGTGCTCAAGGGTGAGCACGACCGTGCTCAGGTCCGAACGTTATATACGTGAGCAGAATCGAGGGTTTATCGTGATAACCCTATTTTGGTAAGTTGCTGCAGCCACAGTGTGGCCAGTGCGTGGTTTCTTCCTTCTTCCTCCTTCTTGAGCAGTTTGGTGGACAGTGGAGGCTCTGGGAGGCAGTTGGATCATCTGTGTTAGTTTCTTAGGTAACGTTTCTTCCCTGTCTAAGTTTCCTTTACATTATTGTGATTAGGGAACTAACTGTTCGTGTTCTTATTTGTTTAAGGATCGTTTGAGGTCGAGCCGTCTTAGGAGAGGAACCGGTTGCCGATAGGAAGTCTTAGAGAGCTACCTTCAATCCAGGTATGGGGAGAAGGGAAGTGTACTCATAGGCTTGGGGTTAGAATAAAGTAGAGGGGTTCCCATACCCTGGTTGATTTGTATTATATGTATTTTATATAGTTGATTTGTTGGTGATGTTGACAAATCTGATTGACTGTTAATATTCATTATATGCTTATGTTCATTATGTTGGTTGTTTTGCTATGAACATGATGATGTTGTTGGTTGATGCCCCTGTTATGTTAATGTTGATATTATTGCTGAGTTTGATCCATAAGTTATGTTGATAACTGATGTAGGATGTTAATTGATTAAACTCTTGAAATTTGATAGAACACGGTTACTGTTCTTGCCCAGAACAGCACTGTCGCGAGATGAGCACGACCGTGCTGAACAGGGAGCACAGCTGAATTCTGGGAAGATGGCCGTGCTGTTAAGCACGGCCGTACAGGACAAAGAGCACGATCGTGCTGCTGAGCACGACCGTGCTCATTAAGAAGCACGACCGTGCTTCACTTACAGGGGAGCACGCCCTTCACGTGCTTAAGCACGACCGTGCTGGGTTACGAGCACGACCGTGCTCAACCCACCTGGACAGAACAAGATTAAAGGACTTAAGGGGTTTTAAACCCCACTTCCCTATGATGATAACTGATTAGACAACTTGGTAAATGTTACTAAAGATAACTAAAGACGATGAGATGGTGAGATGTTAAGTCGATACCCTCTTGGGTGTCGCAAGCTGATGAGTTGTGCCTTGGTGCTTTTTGGCCAAGGAGGCCTTGACCCCATGGTTTGGGTCTCAGGTGTTGTTGTTGTTGTGTACCTTGGTGGCCGAGAGTTTGCCCCAGGTACTGCGGTTGTTTCCGCCTAAGTCCTCAGGTAGATTCCGCGAGGCAAGTGTTGCGGTTGATTCCGCTGTTACCTTCGGTCGATTCCGTTGGAGTTATGGAGGTGGTGTTGCCGTTGTTGTTGTGTTGCATACGCATTGCATCGGAGTTGTTGTTTAGGTATGTTCGACATAGGAGAGATCGTCCTAGAGTACGGTGATCCGGCCATCCACGGTTGGAGTAGATTCTCCTAGCGCCCCCGTGACGAGGCATTCGTTGGTTTGATGCGTTGGCTATCCAAGGAGTAGATTCTCCGGTGTTGAGTAGATTCTCAATGTGGATATTTAACTCCGAAGTCGTTCATCCCGAGTTTAGTGGATCCACATGCATTGATGGTTTAGCGGAGTAGGACTGCATTGCACTGCATAGCATAATGATGATGTTGATGTTTGATGTGATGCTGCTATGCTTGCTGTTTACTTTACTGCCTATCTCCATGCTAATTTGTTTATACGATTCTTACTCCCTATATATGTTTGTTGTTTGTGTTTGGCCTGATTGGCACATTGCAGAGGATGATGAGCAGCCCGGAGAGGAGTGACTCTGAGGAGCCGCCGCTCATTGTAGGGCTAGTTTATGTTATCGTAGTTGTTAGTTTCAGTTGTAATTCCGTGGATTTTATTCCGGAACGGTTATACCAGCTCTGTATGTGACATCGGGGTTGGGTTATATTTATTGGTTGGTTATGTTTTACTGTTAAAAACTTATTTCATTTCCGCGTTGTAAACGGTTCATGTGGGACTTTTCTACCCATGGACAATTGTTTATTTTATTCAATTATTGCATGTTTTCCCTTTAATTATTTTTAATTTAAATGGCTTTTAACATGCGGGGTAGAAGGGTGTCACAAACATTCTCATAATTGTTATCTCCATAAAATCGCTGAGGATTCTGATTTATGAAGTTTGCTAGATTTTTCGCCTCGACTACCAGCTCAGCCCGAACCTGGTCCAGCTCATTCTAGGCAACTACGATAGCAGCAACACTAGTCATAGCTTGAACGGCCTGGTTCATCTGTTCAATCACATCCTTATTGCTAACATAATCACGACCACCATCACGATCACATCCAAGTCCTTGTCCAATTCCTGGTTCCATAACTGACCTACAAGACAACTCAGTCAGTCCGCAACCAGAAACTGAAACGTATACTTACGTGTCTAAAACACATTACTTCTAAGAAGTAATTCGGTCAAAGTACCATCTACTGTTCATAGATTCTTACAAGGTCTCGATTACATCAAAACCTATCAAAATATACCTACTTGTATCCCATCACACATTGTTTTAACAAGGAAACAATTCAAGCAAGGTCCAACCAGAGATCACACAACAAAAACTTAACAGACCTATTCCCCAAGGTTCCCGAAAGACTCGATCAGCTTTGATACCTCTCTGTAACACCCCCCTTGGGCATTACTATGTAAACACATGCGAAAATAAATTAAAAAGTTATTTGCTGGTTGCTTTCGGAAATGGATCTATTTTGATGTCGGAAAATCTGGGTATAAAAATTTTTCTTCTGAATACTACAAACATAACGTGCACATCATAATAGTAAAAACCATATGATTCACAACAAAACTTCAACCCATATAAAGGTTTTCAAAACACCTACACAGACTTTCTCAAAACATAATACCCAAAGAAAATCCAAAGCTGGTCACTCAACAAAACACCAAATGGAAGAACTCTTGAGTTCTCACCACTATTACCAACCTCTTCAAGGATCACGATTAGTATCTCCGGTTGAAGTTAAAACTTCCTCCACACCATCTACTGCCAGTACCAAGGTACAACCCGAAAACGAATAAAACCTGATATATTGCAAGGGTGAGTTCTAATATATGGACTTTAAAACGATAACCATATGCACGACACACAAATACCATTAAACATGAATATTAAAAAATAAACAATATATTTATCAAAGGGTTTTATACCCGACAGTCGTAACCATTTGAAAAAAACATGGCACTTCAATACTCATCAACTAACTTTGATACCTAATCTCCGGAGCTCCAACCAACAAATAAATGGGCTGATCAGGCTCCAATTGCCGAATAAGGCATACTTAATTCCAATAAGGCAGAGTTCAAATTAACCATATCACTGTTCAAAACGAGGCACAGTGAGTACTATTCACAATATATGGTTTCTTGGTCATATGTCCATCAAGGCACAATAATATAAACTGCATGAATACTTGCCATCAAGTATCCAAGTCCTATGCAAAGGCATGTTTGCCCAAAAATGCATGTAAAACGTTTTGTTCACGCCATTTTCTTTGTGTTCATTCTTTCCTTGTCGAGGCTCAAAGGCTCATGACCAACCCAAGGTTTAAACATTTAAGTTAAACAACCATTCCAATAAAAAGGACTCCAAGTCCAAATCAATAAAACTGACTCCAAGTCAAAAATGTGAAAATCACGAAATCTAGACCCGTGCACCAGATTTAGATTCGTAGATTTTGGCACACAAAAATCAATATAGATTTTTATAGGACATCTAGTGTAACACCCCCTTGGGTATTACTTTGTAACACGTGCGGAAATAAATTAAAAAGTTATTTGCTGATTGCTTTTGGAAAATAACCTCTATAAGTTTTTAATAAGTCCAAAAATGGGGTAAAAATTTTCTTTCTGCGAAATACTTCAGAAAATGATATATACATGACAATAGTATAATTACATTATACTTATATACAAACTGAATTTATTCGTAAACCAAAACATCACAACCTATAAGCTTTTCTGAAATTGTTTTTCGTACACCTTAAAAGGTGTTTCAAACCATTTATAATAACTGTCCCAAAAATACACAACCTAAAGAAAATCCTATGCTGGTCGCCTTACAAGACATCTACTGGAAAGACCCCGTGGTCATTCCCACACTCAAACCACTCTTCAAGTATCGGAACCCATGTTCCCGGGTGAAGCTACGAACTTTTCTGCACCATCTACTTTCATGTATCAAGACACAAAAGCCAAACCCGAAAAACCTGATATATTATAAGGGTGAGATGCCAATATATGAGTTTATAACGATAATCACATGCATGACATACAAAGTTAGTACATAGACATATATCACCATAACAACATCAGATTCTCATAACTAAACAAGTAGTTTATCACTGGGTCTCATACCCGATCATCGTTATTTTAAAAATATGCATGACACTTCAACGTTCATTGTCTAACATTCACACCTAATCTCTGGAGATCCCAACGTTTTCAAAATGAGTTGATCAAACTCGATACATCGTCTCATTGGCTAGCTAAGCACAACAATAATACATCGTCTCATTATCCATTTAAGTCCAATGATATATACATGGTCTCATTGTCCATTTAAGCACAATGATACATATGATACACATACATCGTCTCATTATCCATTCAAGCATAATGATATACCGTCACATGATACCTTTCCCATTAAGGTCTCACGTTAAACAACGTCGGGCACGTCTGCCGTAAATGCAAATGTAAAACATTTTGTCCTCGTCATTTTATTTTCGTTCATTATATTCTTGTCGAAGCTCAAAATGGCTTACGACTATTCATCGTCTTCAACATTTTAAAATTCTCATCGTCTCATCATTTTCAACATCTTAAAATTTTCATCGTCACACGAATCAAAGATCTTCATGTTTTTATTATAGAACACTGGTATCACGACGTCTCGGATACTAGGTTTATTTTTCAATGTGAACACCGTCTTTTGTTTGTGAAACACATTTCAAAACAAAATCTCTGCAACTTATCTAAGTTGACGGAATAACATCAAGTAAAATTAGTTTATAGAAAATCATTTCTAATTGAAAATTCCTTTATAAAATCATCGGTTACTAAAAATTTAGTTTTCATAAAGGAGAGTCACTTGAGGCTCAAACTTGTTTAAAATACATACTGCCGCTTTAAAAATACTTGCCGTCGATACTTTTCCAAATTGTCGTCGTTTAGCCTTTTTCAAGGCATTTAAGCCAAATATTAGCTTTTTCCACTTAAATCATTTTCTAAAATCATAATTAAGGTATTTTCGAAATATAATTTCATAAAATAACTTTTTATAATATTCTGGAATTTCTTACGTAAAAATTAGCGGTACAAAAATAATTTCACGGTTACGCCCTCACTATGATTCATAATTCACTCTTACAGCGATAAATCATTAAAATAATGATATTTCAAAAAATTCCTTATTTTTCCCAAATAAAAATTCTCATTAATATTATATTCCAATATTTTACCGTTAAAACATTGAATATAATTCATAAAGCTTCTTAAAGCTTTTATCCGATTAATTGAATTGGGCACTGACCATTATCAGGTTCTCACACAACAATCCACAACGACATCATATCATATTCCCAGGCAGATCATGCATCACAACATCATATTATATCACTGCAGATAAACAATTTAAATGCAGATAAACCATCACAGATAAAAATAACACAACTTAAACCAATTCAAACAGACGAAACCAAACACCACAACCACAGATAAATATACAGACCAACAACAGATAGCACATGATTATAGGAAAAACTCATCAAGTATTCTCCCCTTACCTCTTAAAGACTTATCTCCCGATTTCCTTTCTCGAACGTACGTTTCACGATCCTACGTATAATTTATACACTTAACCTTCAACAAACAACAACCAAACAATTACAGTCAAACAATTAAAATCACTTATTTCCTACATGAGGGTTTCGGCCATGAGAGGGTTTTGTGGCTAAATATTTCTAAAATTCCTAAGTCTTTGGATTAGTGATCCTTAAGTACTTAAGACATAGGATTAGTGATTAACCAATAAAGATTGAATCAAAATCTTCCAAGTTCCTCCAAGCATAGTTTCAGCCAAAGCATAAAAATATGGCAAGAGATTTTAGTTTGATACAATAACTTGGATTCAATATCAATACATATTAGAAAGATGAGATATATGATCACTTTCTAGAAATTGAACAAAAGTTCCTCCACCCACTTTTTATAGAATTCGGTTTTGACAAATTAAATGGGGAGGAAAACTTTGTTTGCAACAAACTCTTGGATTATGATAGTAGAGATGATAACTAACTCATAGAAATTGGTTTCACATTTTTAGGATTTTTCCAGAATTTTCTAGATAATTTCAAAGTTTCTAGATCTAGGAATTGATGAACATGGCATTGAAACATGAAAATACATGAAGAACATAGTGCTTAATGATGATGAGGATCATGGATTACCTATTGGAATTGAAGAAAAGTACAAGAATCTCCAAGTTGCTTTACAAACTCAAGCTTGTGGAAGCTTAAGAGAAAAAGAAGAATGGAGAACTTTGAAGAAGATTTGAGAAAGTGAGAGAATGAGCTAGAATGAACATGACTCATCAAGTTTATGAGCCAAAGATGGACTTGGGCTTGGGCAATTGGGCTTGAAGAAGTCCAAGTCCATTTACTAAGTTTTCAACATAAAAATGCCTAAGTCTTAACACTTGACAAAGGAAAGGTCAAGAGTTCAAAATTGTATCATGAAAATGAATTCTTGGCCATGAGATTGGGCCTTTTGGGTGCAGCCCTTAATGGGTTTAGATGAGCCAAAATTGATCCACTTAACTTAGTGTATCATGGAAACTAGTTTAGGGACCAAAATGAAATTAATAGAAAGTTTAAGGACCAAAATGCAAATTCAACTTAAATTGTCATCATGAGCTAGTAGGAAAATATGTGGTGAATAAGTGAGGAGAAGTGTGGCTTTTTTTGGACCATAAGAATTAACCGTGGTTAGAATTTAAGTCAACGTCGGTTAGGTTAAGCTTACGGGTATTTTGGCCATTTCACTTGAAAATTCCCGATTACTAAAATTTAAGGCCGGACTCCTTGTCCTCTCTACTACATTAATTCCTCCTAATACCTCAGCTCCATAATCGACTCCGTCGTTTACCCGACTTATCCCCCCAACCTAGGTTTTACGCTTTTTCCTTAAAGATTACGCCCGAATAAAAAATAATAGTATTTCATTCCTACTGAATTTTTCCTAAATGTGGAAAATCGTCTGGGGCACAATATAAAACCTAATGGTTTTGGTCATGAGTCGAAATTAGGGTTTCTGATCAGTAAAAGCTTACTGTCAGTGAAAACGCAGAAAGCGCATACCGGTTTCCGTATGAATTTTCATTCCAAAATTTCCTCGTAACCTTATAAAAATAAGTATGGCAGGGAAATGACCTTAGTTTATCCAAAGTCATTTTCTAAATCTTGGATAAGAATATAATCATTTATATAATTATTACCGATATTAGAAAGTCGAAAAATCAGGGTGTTACATACTACCCCTCTAAAAAAAATTTCGTCCTCGAATTTTCGTGACTCGAAACTAGACAGGATTTGAATCTCACAAGAAAGTATGGGAAAGAATTTCATCAATCTGAAAAGAATACAGGAATATCTAGTATGTAAAAAGATTCTTTAATAGGTTCGTGGATGTAAAAATGCATAGCTAATACATGTTTACAAGCATGACTCTAATAAAGTTCCTTCTTTCACAAGAACATCCAATGGATTAGGAAATCAAAGATAAACAATTCCAACCACAAATGGATTCATTCTTAGTACAAAGAATGTACAACACGACAATTTTAAAAAAAGAAAACAGTCTGGCCAAATAAAAAAAATCAGACTGGATCACATTTACCAAAGTAAAAGTGACTAGACTAAGTTTCATCGAGAAACTTCCATTATTAGAAGTCATTCGTGTTACAACTCAAGAAATAGTTGTAACAATATTTTTTTTTTAATAACGTATGAAAATATCCAGACCAATGGATACTATCAGATCAATCCACTCAATGTCAAATACACTGAGGGTTATTTAGGAGTGTGAGTACAAATTCTCCTTTGTAATCGCATGATATAAGAATTTTCACCTCTTCGAGCCAATACTCATACTTAGGTAACTTCGTGACAACTCTTCTCACGTAGGATCCGTAACACTTGACGCAGAGGTTCCTCCTATTCCTCGTGACTCTTAGAGTAGACAAGAACATCATCGATGAAGATGATGACAAACTTATCAAGAAGCGGACAAAAATTCCATTTCATGTACTCTAACTCGGCTAGCTTCGTAGACAATATTCTACTCTAAGTCATGGAGATCTGACTGATTTTAAAAACTAGATCAATCAAAAACTGAATATCTTTCGCACCCAAACCGGGAAAATTTTCAGAAAATTCTCCCAAAAAATCTTCCACGACAGGTACCTCATTCCAATGTCTGACACAATCCCACAAGGATAAACGAACGTATCAACACGAACACAAGTACCGTTTACTAAACATGAGTTCTTACAAGGCCTCAACCTCATTAGAACCCATCAAAACACACATACTTGTGTGTCAACACACATTGTTTCGACAAGGAAACAATTCAACCAAGAACCAACCAGAGATCACACAACAAAAACATAACAGACCTATTCCCCAAGGTTCCCGAAAGACTCTACCAGCTTTGATACTACTCTGTAACACCCCCCCTTGGGTATTACTTTGTAACACGTGCGAAAATAAATTAAAAAGTTATTTGCTGGTTGCTATCGGAAAATAACCTCTATTAGTTTTCAATAAGTCCAAAAATGGGGTAAAGTTTTTCTTTCTGCGAAATACTTCAGAAAATGATATATACATGACAATATTATAATTACATTATACTTACGTACAAACTGAATTTATTCGTAAACCAAGGCATCACAACCTAAAAGCTTTTCTGAAATTGTTTTTCGTACACCTTACAAGGTGTTTCAAACCATTTATAATAACTTTCCAAAAATACACAACCTAAAGAAAATCCTAAGCTAGTCGCCTTACAAGACATCTATTGGAAAGACCCCGTGGTCATTCCCACACTAAAACCACTCTTCAAGTATCGGAACCCATGTTCTCGGGTGAAGCTATGAACTTTTCTGCACCATCTACTTTCATGTATCAAGACACAAAAGCCAAACCCGAAAAACCTGATATATTATAAGGGTGAGATGCCAATATATGAGTTTATAACGATAATCACATGTACGGCATACAAAATTAGCACATAGACATATATCACCATAACAACATCAGATTCTCATAACTAAACAAGTAGTTTATCTCTGGGTCTCATACCCGATCATCGTTATTTTAAAAATATGCATGACACTTCAACGTTCATTGTCTAACATTCACACCTAATCTCCGGAGATCCCAACGTCTTCAAAATGAGTTGATCAAACTCGATACATCGTCTCATTGGCTAGCTAAGCACAACAATAATACATCGTCTCATTATCCATTTAAGTACAATGATATATACATCGTCTCATTGTCCATTTAAGCACAATGATACATATGATACACATACATCGTCTTATTATCCATTCGAGTATAATGATATATACATCATCTCATTATCCATTCAAGCAAAATGATACACATACATCGTCTCATTATCCATTCAAGCATAATGATATACTGTCACATGATACCTTTCCCATTAAGGTCTCACGTTAAACAACATCGGGCACGTCTGCCGTAAATGCAAATGTAAAACATTTTGTCCTCGTCATTTTCTTTTCATTCATTATATTCTTGTCGAAGCTCAAAATGGCTTACGACTATTCATCGTCTTCAACGTCTTAAAATTCTCATCGTCTCATCATTTTCAACGTCTTAAAATTTTCATCATCACACGGATCAAAGATCTTCAAGTTTTTATTATAGAACACTGGTATCACGACGTCTCGGATACTAGGTTTATTTTTCAACGTGAACACCGCCTTTTGTTTGTGAAACACAATTCAAAACAAAATCTCCGCAACTTATCTAAGTTGACGGAATAACATCGTTGAGTAAAATTAGTTTATAGAAAATAATTTCTAATTGAAAATTTCTTTATAAAATCATCGGTTACTAAAAATTTAGTTTTCAGAAGGGAGAGTCACTTGAGGCTCAAACTTGTTTAAAATACGTACTGCCGCTTTAGAAATACTTGCCGTCGTTTAGCCTTTTTCAAGGCATTTAAGCCAAATATTAGCTTTTTCCACTTAAATTATTTTCTAAAATCATAATTAAGTTATTTTCGAAAAATAATTTCATAAAATAACTTTTTATAATATTCCGGAATTTCTTACGTAAAAATTAGCGGTACAAAAATAATTTAACGGTAACGCCTTCACTGTGATTCATAATTCACTCTTACAGCGATAAATCATTAAAATAGTGATATTTCCCAAAATTCCTTATTTTTCCCAAATAAAAATTCTCATTAATATTATATTCCAATATTTTACCGTTAAAACATTGAATATAATTCATAAACCTTTTTAAAGCTTTTATCCGATTAATTGAATTGGGCACTGACTATTGTCAGGCTTCTCAAACAACAATCCACAACAACATTATATCATATTCCCAGCCAGATCATGCATCACAACATCATATGATATCACTGCAGATAAACAATTTAAATACAGATAAACCATCACAGATAAAAATAACACAACTTAAACCAATTCAAACAGACGAAACCAAACACCACAACCACAGATAAATATATAGACCAACAACAGATAGCACATAATTATAGTAAAAACTCATCAGGTATTCTCCCCTTACCTCTTAAAGACTTATCTCCCGATTTCCTTTCTCGAACGTACGTTTTACGATCCTACGTATAATTTATACGCTTAACCTTCAACAAACAACAACCAAACAATTACAATCAAACAATTAAAATCACTTATTTCCTACATGAGGGTTTCGGCCATGAGAGGGTTTTGTGGCTAAAGATTTCTAAAATTCCTAAGTCTTTGGATTAGTGATCCTTAAGTTATTAAGACATAGGATTAGTGATTAACCAATAAAGATTGAATCAAAATCTTCCAAGTTCCTCTAAGCATAGTTTCGGCCAAAGCATAAAAATATGGCAAGAGATTTTAGTTGGATACAATAACTTGGATTCAATATCAATACATATTAGAAAGATGAGATATATGATCACTTTCTAAAAATTGAACAAAAGTTCCTCCACCCACTTTTTATAGAATTCGGTTTTGACAAATTAAATGGGGAGGAAAACTTTGTTTGCAACAAACTCTTGGATTATGATAGTAGAGATGATAACTAACTCATAGAAATTGGTTTCACATTTTTAGGATTTTTCCAGAATTTTCTATACAATTTCAAAGTTTCTAGATCTAGGAATTGAAAATGATGAACATGGCATTGAAACATGAAAATACATGAAGAACATAGTGCTTAATGATGATGAGGATCATGGATTACCTCTTGGAATTGAAGAAAAGTGCAAGAATCTCCAAGTTGCTTCACAAACTCAAGCTTGTGGAAGCTTAAGAGAAAAAGAAGAATGGAGAACTTTGAAGAAGATTTGAGAAAGTGAGAAAATGAGCTAGAATGAACATGACTCATCAAGTTTATGAGCCAAATATGGGCTTGGGCTTGAAGAAGTCCAAGTCCATTTACTAAGTTTTCAACATAAAAATGCCTAAGTCTTAACACTTGACAAATGAAAGTTCAAGAGTTCAAAATTGTATCATGAAAATGAATTCTTGGCCATGAGATTGGGCCTTTTGGGCGCAGCCCTTAATGGGTTTAGATGAGCCAAAATTGATCCACTTAACTTAGTGTATCATGGAAACTAGTTTAGGGACCAAAATAAATTAATAGAAAGTTTAAGGACCAAAATGCAAATTCAACTTAAATTGTCATCATGAGCTAGTAGGAAAATATGTGGTGAATAAGTGAGGAGAAGTGTGGCTTTTTTTGGACCATAAGAATTAACCGTGGTTAAAATTTAAGTCAACGTCGGTTAGGTTAAGCTTACGGGTATTTTGGTCATTTCACTTGAAAATTCCCGATTACTAAAATTTAAGGCCGGACTCCTTGTCCTCTCTACGACATTAATTCCTCCTAATACCTCAGCTCCATAATCGACTCCGTCGTTTACCCGACTTATCCCCCTAATTAGGTTTTACGCTTTTTCCTTAAAGATTACGCCCGAATAAAATAATAGTATTTCATTCCTACTGAATTTTTTCGAAATGTGGAAAATCGTCCGTGGCACAATATAAAACCTAATGGTTTCGTTCATGAGTCGAAATTAGGGTTTCTGATCAGTAAAAGCTTACTGTCAGTGAAAACGCAGAAAACGCAGACCCGTTTCCGTCTGAATTTTCATTCCAAAATTTTCCCGTAACCTTATAAAAATAAGTATGACAGGGAAATGACCTTAGTTTATCCAAAGTCATTTTCTAAATCTCGGATAAGAATATAATCATTTATATAATTATTACCGATATTAGAAAGTCGAAAAATCGGGGTGTTACATCTAGTCCATAACTTCACCTTTCGGACTCCGTGCCACATCATAGAACACTAGACACCGACATCTCGGTAGCTAGGTTCGTTTTCAACTTTAAACAACATTTTCGCTCTGTGAAGCACAAATCCAAAAACAAAGTTTCCTCAACTTATCCAAGTTGTCAGAAATAACCTGTTGTATAAATCCACTTTACCGAAAATCATTTTACGTTGGAAATTCCTTTTATAAAATCATCAAAATCACTTAAAATTCATTTTCTTTCAAAAATCAATATTTTGAACCTGAAAATATTGCTTTGAGACAAATTCTCTGTGTTAACTAATATTACCGTTTTAATAATCCTTCTGTAATTATCATCGGAATTGTCCGACGTTTGACGTTTTAAAAACATTTTAAATCCAAATATGACTTTTCTAGTAAAATAATTCTTCCAACACCATAATAAAATTATTTTTTAAACTTATTTTCTTAAAATAACATTTTCTAATATTTAGAAATTTCTTACGTATAAACTAGCAGTGCAAAAATATTTTCACGGTTACGTCCTCACTATGACTCTTAAAACACTCTTACGCCATTAAATTATTAAAATAATATTATTTTTTACTATTATCCATTTTTCACCAAACAAAACATTAAGTAATAATATATTACTATTCTCCACTAATTAAAACCCATTATTCCATGAAAAGCTTATTAACGCCTTTAACGTCGTAATTAATTAAGCACTGACCACTGTCAGGCTTGCCAATCCATAATCAACATCAAAAATCATTTCATGCCAATAATATAGCCAATAGCAATTATGTGTAACAACATAGAATCACAATTAAATGCAGATAATCAAATAATTAAAAGCAGATAATTTAAAAGCAGAGAAATCTAATTACGTAAAACAATACAGACACCAAATAATGACCACAAACAATTTACATATAGCTATCGGAAAAATTCCTCCGGTACTCCTCTTACCTCTTGAAGATTTTTCTTGCCAACCAAAGTTTCGTCAAGCGTCCGGTTTCCACAAGACACGAACACGATTCACAACAATTTATCCTTCAACAAACCACAACAAAATCAATCAACATAAAACAAATAAAATCACCTAATTCCTACTTGAAGGTTTCGGCCATGACTAGCTAAATTAGCTAGAGATCTCAAAGTTTAACAACTCTTGGATCAATGATCCTTAAGTATAAGAGATACATAATAAATTGTCACTTGACAAAGATTGCATCAAAAACTCCTCTAACTCAAATAGTTAGGGTTTCGGCTATCATGGTTAAAATAGGCTAGAGTTTGATTTGGTTTCTAATCTCTTGGAATCAAAAATCATAAGTCAAGATCTTGAAGAAAATCCATTTAACTCACATGAGTTAGGTTTCGGCTTTGGCATAAAAATTGGCCTAGACATTGATTTGATTTTCCAATCTTTTGGATTCATTAACACTAGGTATTAAAGAGATGATTTCAAGTATGACATTACAAAAATTGAAACAAAACTTCTTTTACTTTAAACCTATAGTTTCGGCCTCACTCATTAAATTTGGCTAGGGTTTTCAGTATTATACATTCTTTTAGATCCATGACCTTAAAGTAGTATAGAGTTATGAACAATGATCATAAGGTGAAAAATAAAACAAAATCATCCAAGTTCTCAAGAACAAGTATTCGGGCATGAGGGTCTCATGTGGCCAAAATTTTCAAAAATTCCTAAGTCCTTGGATTAGTGATTCTTGATCACTTGAATCACTAATTCAATAATTATCATACAAAGATTAAAATCAAATATTCCAATCCTTCACAAAAAAAAATTTCGGCCATGAATAAAAATATGGCTTAGAGATTTTCATTTGATTAAACAAGCATGGATTCAATACCTATATGGCTCATAAGATTGAATCAAGCAAAACATGTCAAAAAAAATGAACAAAGTCCTCCCCCCACACTATGTTAAGGTTCGGCCTCGACAAGGTCATAGGACAAGAAATTTTTGTTTGATGCATCCTCTTGGATCTTGAATATAGAGAGGATACTAAGATCATAGAAATTGGTTTAATGCTCATTGGATTTTTCTATGATTTACTATGAATTTTCAAAGTTCTAGATCAAAGAATTGAAAAAAATGATCAAGGCTTTAAAACATAAAACTAATTGAAGAACATGATGATGATTGAGTGAGAGAAGCATGGTATACCTCTTGGAAATGAAAATTGAGCAAAGGATCTACTAGTTGCTTCACAAAAATGGCTATGGAAACTTAAGGTTTTTTGTGAAATGATGAACAAGCTGTTGACAAGTGACCTCAAACACAAGAGGGGGGTGAATTGTGTGTGAATTGATTTTTGAAAACTTTTTGCAAATTAAACTAAGTTCAAAACTTGTTTTGATAAACAATAACTTAATAATGAAACTTTATGAAATAAAGCGTATGGAAAATAAAAACGTTGCGATAAATAAAGATATAGGGAAGAAGATGACACAGTGATGTATCCTGGTTCGGCCACACAACTACCCACGTGGCCTACGTCCAGTCCCCAAGGCAATACGACCAAGGGATTTCAATCAACTCTAGTTTTTAAAACAGGCTAAACTAGAACCTTTACAAAGTAGAGAATTCTTAACACAATCACAGGACGTACTATCCCTTGTGCAAGAACCTCAAGAAATCGTTCGTGAGATCACACTCACTTAAAAAACAAACTATAAAAGTTTTACAATGAGAAAGCACTCAAAAGTGCAGATATGAAATACAACTTGAAGCTCAAATAGCAACACCTATATGGTGTATAAGTTTCTCAAAATAATATGATCACGTGTAAGTGCAAGAGTAAAATAAAATAATAATCAGAGTTTAAGCACAATAGAGAGTAGAAGAGAGTAGTAGATGGGGCGTTTTTCCAAGGCTGCCAAGCTTCCTATTTATAGAGAATAGGTTAGGGTTTGCTGAAATTAGGTCAAGCCTCTTAAAAATGCATTTCAGCCGCAGCATAATCGATTATCTAAAGAGAATAATCGATTATTTAATGTGTTTACATGAAGCGCGCGTCTGGACAGAAAGGTCATAATCGATTACCATAATCGATTATGTCTTCACTGCCTTTTCCCCAAAGAATATAATCGATTACCTTAATCGATTATGATGTTACTGACTCTTTCATAAAAGGCTATAATCGATTACATAATCGATTACAGGGTTTCGGTTGAAGCATAAAGGAAGTCAGTAAGGTCATAATCGATTATCCAGATTCAATAATCGATTATTATATTTCAAATTTGAAATCAACGGCTTTAATATCATAATTACTCATTAACACTCATTAAAGCCATTTAACCACGACTCATAATCGATTATAGCATTTCCATAATCGATTATGGTGTGTATCAGGTGGTTTTTCAAAAACTTGACAATTAAGGAAAGATTGCCCAATTAAGCTCAGTTTTAATTGTCAGTTTTAATCACATGTTATTATTTATTTAATTTATTTAATAAAATGATTTATCTTTTAAAGCACATGTTAAATATGTGTGTGTGTGAGTGATCATATTAAATTGAAAACCCTACTTACCATTTACAGATTATTCTAAAACAATCAATACAAGTAGTAAAATTCCCTTTTCACCCCTCTTGATTGCTTTGCCTAATCTTGACTGATCGTTTGGCCTTTTTCACGCTTTTTGCAGATAAGTCCTTTAGACTTAAAATTGCTTTTGTCATTCATCAAAATATATGTACCTGTCAAGGCATACATCCACAAACTCCCCCTTTTTGATGATGACAAACATCTCAGGAGGGAATTTCTAAAATATAGAGTTAGAGTAATGAGTATATATATCTGAGTTTTAAAACGTTTGCTCAACTCCCCCTCACTTCATGCAATATTTTGAAATTCTCAAAATTCTCCCCCTTAAGCATGCACTCAAATATCTCTCCCCCTTTTGGCATTATCAAAAAGCGGGAAAAGCAAGTAAATATTACATGGCATACATCCACCAAGATTTAAACATTTTAAGCATGAGATAAATTTGGCCATGGCATGCATATAATTAGTAAACCACACATCATAGTTATAGATAATTTAAAGAGTGTGCATACGGAAGCTAAAGTGCCAGAGATATACAGTCATCCAAAAAAAACAGTAGTGAAATGTATAAACTAAATATAAAATAGTACTATATATAGTACTCATCACCACCATCTCCTCCATCATCATTACCACCATCATCATCAACATCATCATCACCATCAGTGCCGTCATCAGTGCTGCTGCTGCTGTCCAAGTCAACCTGAGGCTGTGGGGTTCCACGGAGTGGAGTGGCCTCAGATGCAGTGACTCTACGCTCCAAGGATTTTACTTCCAGTGAGAGCTCACGAATAGCCGTAGAGTTTGCTCGTATCTCAGTGGTGTTCACCCGAACCTCAGCTAAAATACTTTCAAGTAAGGCCATCATTTCTGGTGAGGTTGTAGCAGGAGGTGCCTGTGAAGATGATGCTTCACCTGTATTGGTTTGCTCAGTTGTGCGCCATTTCCATCCTTTGGGTTTGTATTCCCAATCACCACCTCGAGACATGATTCCCATCTGGTTAATTGTACCCTCTTTCATCATAGCATGAAATTTCTTGTAATCCAGTTTAGTCTCTCCAGTGAGATTAACCCTAACATGCCTAATGATGCGGGTCACCAGATGACCATAGAGTAACTCAGCACTACCCCTATTGTCATACATATGCTGCATGACCAAGCCAGCCCAGTTTACTTTCTTTTTCTTTTCCAGCAACCACAGAATAACAACATCCATTCTCAACAGCTGTGAAAAATTATGGCGTCTAGGAAATAGAAGTCTAGCTACCACATAGTGCAACAACCTGCTTTGCACTTTCATTTGCCCACCAGTTATTTCCTTGTCATTAGCATCAGAAGGATCAGATAAGACATCCTTGATGGCTTGGATTCTAGCAAATTCATTTACCAAGGGTTCCGCAGCAGGACCCTCGGCAGTGGCATAAGTGCCTTCAGAAGGCAAGCCAACAATTCTTCCAAACGCCTCATCACTGAGACGAATGGGTTTCCCACAGACTTCAGACATTAATACACCATCAACTAGCCTAAGGTTGCAGTAAAATACCTTAACCAAGTCTGGGTAGACATCCTCTGATTGTGACAGAAACTCAGTGATTTCTGCATAGTCCAGATACTCCAAAAATTTGAAGTTGCTCTTCCGCATCCATTCAATGTCCAGAAAACGGGGTTTCTGAATCTCTTTCCCAATGTAGGTGCTCATGTAGGTTGCCAACTGATCCCCATTGGTGAACCATTTATCCACTTGTTCTTGTGTAAGTGGACCCGGATTGATCGCTGCTGTTCTTTGGCGTTTGGGAGGCATGATGATGATAGGAGTGTAGTAGGATGAAGAGTTTTGAAAAAGATGAGTATGCAGCAGAAAGACCAGAGAAAAGAGATAGTGGGGGCGCAGAAACAGTGATAAAGCAAGCACAAATGACGTTAGGGTTCGGATTTACCTTATAAACTCGCTCCATAATCGATTATGTTACCCTCATAATCGATTATTTTGATGACGTGGCAGCTCCTGATTGGCTGGTTCCTGCCCGTGTGGTTTTGGCGCCAACCCTTCAGCTTCAAATAATCGATTAGGTAATCGATTATTTTCTGGGTTCTTCATCAGAAAATCGATTATTGATGCACTTTGAAGAACACTAATCGATGATGTAATCGATTAGTATGTTTCTGGATTTCTGAGATGTAGTGCTAATCGATTGTGCTAATCGATTATCATCTTCCTGTCCACGCTGCCTAAAGAGACAGTGGATGCATAATCGATTATGGTAATCGATTATGACTTCTCTGTTTTGTGGACTGAAGCTTTTATTTTGGCATAATCGATTATGATAATCGATTATGCTCTTTCTGCCTGCACACTTAATAAACATATTAGCAAATAACAAGGTGTGTTATGCAGAAATGCATGACTGGTTCAAAATCCCTAATTCAGTTCTTATGAAAAAGAAGCTTTCTTTTGTTAGGGGTTTTGTAAAAATATCTGCAAGTTGTTTGGTTGTTTCAACAAATTCAATCATGCAATCCCCTTTTTGAACATGATCCCTAATAAAGTGATGTCTAATTTCAATGTGTTTAGTCCTTGAGTGATACACAGGATTTTTAGTGAGGTTTATGGCACTTGTGTTGTCACATTTTATGGGAACAGTGTTGAAATTAATTCCATAATCATTTAACTATTGCTTCATCCAAATGATTTGTGCGCAACAACTACCCGCCGCAACGTATTCTGCTTCGGCGGTGGATAAAGCCACACTTGCTTGCTTCTTGCTATGCCAAGAAACTAAAGCATTTCCTAGTAAGTGGCAAGTTCCACTAGTGCTTTTTCGGTCTAATTTGCAACCCGCAAAATCAGAGTCCGAATATCCAATTAGGGTACAATCTGCCCCTTTAGGGTACCATAAACCCATGTTTTGTGTGCCAATGAGATATCTCATGATGCGTTTTACCGCGGCGAGATGTGATTCTTTTGGGTTCGATTGAAAGCGTGCACACATGCAAACACTAAACATTATATCAGGGCGACTAGCAGTAAGATAAAGAAGAGAGCCTATCATACCTCTATACTTACTTATGTCGACGGATTTACCATTTTCATCCTTGTCAAGGTAACAGGATGTGCTCATGGGAGTTGATAGTTCTTTTGAATTGTCCATCCCAAACTTCTTAAGAAGCTCTTTGCAGTACTTTGACTGATTGATGAATATTCCTTCCTTTGATTGCTTTATTTGCAACCCAAGAAAGTAGTTGAGCTCCCCCATCATTGACATTTCAAATTCACTTTGCATAATTTTTGAAAAATCCTTGCACAAAGCTTCGTTAGTGGCACCAAAAATTATGTCGTCCACATATATTTGCACAAGTAAAATGTCATGCTTTTTATTTTTGATAAAAAGTGTGGTGTCAACTTTTCCTCTTTGAAAACCATTTTCAAGTAAGAATTTGCTTAGGCGTTCATACCAAGCCCTAGGGGCTTGCTTTAGTCCATATAAAGCCTTTTTCAGTTTGAAAACATGGTTTGGAAATTCATAATTTGTAAATCCAGGAGGTTGATCCACATAAACCTCTTCTTGAATAAAACCGTTCAAGAAGGCGCTTTTGACATCCATTTGAAAAAGTTTAAAATCCATGATGCAAGCAAAAGCAAGAAGCATACGAATAGCCTCTAGTCTAGCTACGGGAGCATAGGTTTCATCAAAGTCTATGCCCTCTTGCTGGTTATAGCCCTTAGCAACAAGTCTAGCTTTGTTTCTAGTTATTATTCCATTTTCATCTAGCTTGTTACGAAAAACCCACTTAGTTCCAATTACTAAATGGTTTTTGGGTTTAGGGACTAATTCCCAAACATCATTTCTTTCAAATTGGTTTAATTCTTCTTGCATGGCAAGTGTCCAATGTTCATCTACTATGGCTTCATCAACATTATTAGGTTCAATTTGAGAAACGAAAGCCATGTAATGACATATTTGATTAAGAGAGTTTCGAGTTGTTACCCCTTTTGATATATCACCTATTATGTTGTCAAGAGGATGGTGTCTTGATGTTCTCCATTCTCTTGGTAAATCTGGAAGGGGTGTCTCTTCTTCTTGTGGAGGTGGTTGATCAATAATGTTCTCCTCTTGAGTTCTTTTCTCCTCAAGAAGAGTGTTTCCCAGAATTTCTGCAACATCATCAACACTTTCCTCTACTACAATTTTAGGGTTAGTCTCATCAAAAGATACATGCACAGATTCTTCAATGGTCATAGTTCTTTTATTATATATTCGAAAAGCTTTACTAGAATTGGAATATCCAAGAAATATACCTTCATCAGCTTTAGCATCGAACTTACCAAGATTTTCTTTACCATTATTTAAAACAAAGCACTTACATCCGAATACGTGAAAGTGGGAGATGTTAGGCTTCCTTCCCTTGTAAATTTCATAGGGCGTTTGTTTCATAATAGGTCTTATAAGGACTCTATTCATCACATAGCATGCGGTGCTTACCGCGTCTGCCTAGAAATACTTAGGAAGGTTGGTCTCATTGAGCATCGTCCTCGCTAGCTCTACTAGAGACCTATTTTTCCTTTCCACCACCCCATTTTGTTGGGGAGTTCTTGGTGAGGAAAAATTATGCCCGATTCCATTTTCAGTACAAAAGGCCTCAAATGCCTCATTTTGGAACTCACCACCATGATCACTTCGGATAGTTACAATGTTTAATCCCATCTCGTTTTGAATAACCTTGGCAAGTTTACGAAAGGCACCGAAAGCGTCATTTTTATGAGAAATAAACAATGTCCATGTATAGCGAGAATAGTCATCCACAATTACAAGTGCATAGTAATTACCACCAAAGCTCATGGTTCTAGATGGACCAAACAAATCCATATGTAAAAGCTGTAAAGGCCGGTTTGTAGAAATAACATTTTTAGTTTTGAAAGAGGCCTTTACTTGTTTTCCTTTTTGACAAGCATCACACATTTTGTCTTTTTCAAAACGGAGCTTTGGTAAACCAATTACTAAGTCCTTGCGAACCAACTTATTAAAATGGTCCATGTGAATATGGGCCATCCTCCTATGCCATAGCCAAGTTTCATCCTCTTTGCTAATTAGACAGCATACATCATTTGAAGGTAGGTCATCTAAGCAAACCATATAGATATTTCCAATTCTTTGTCCAATTAACTTGGTTTGATTTTTAGAATCTATGACCGTGCATTTTAAGTTATCAAACACAACATTGAAGTTCTTATCACACAGTTGGCTAATACTCAAAAGATTGTGTTTTAGACCTTCAACATATAAAACATTTTCAATGATGGGATTTGGACTCTTACCAACCGTTCCAATTCCCAAGATTCTACCTTTGTTGTTGTCACCGTAGAAAACAAATCCACCCTTTTTGGGTGTGAGAGAGGAGAACTTGTTTTTGTCTCCCGTCATGTGCTTGGAGCATCCGCTATCAAGATACCAATTTGAGTTCCTTGCTTTCAAGCACACCTACAAAACAATTTCAAGTTTTAACTTTTGGTACCCAAGTCATGTTGGGTCCTTGAGAGTTAGCTTTGGGCGCATTGCCCTTTTTAACCCATACCTTCTTCCCTTTGACATTCACATTCTTTCTAGCATTGCAAATAGATGCAGTATGTCCCTTTCTACCACAATAGAAACATTTTACAAAAGGACTACTAGAAGTATTGGTTGGGCTAAAAAACTTTTTAAAGGATTTTTCATGTAGTTTGGGGTGATAACCCAAGCCGGCTTTATCATAGGTTCCTTTTTGATTTCCTAGCAAAACATTGAGGTTGTCTCTCCCATTTGTAAATTTTGCAAGAATATCATACAAGTCCTCAATTTTGTTTTTCAAAACATTACATTCATTGCATTTTGAAATTTCATTTATTTTGTTTTCACATGATAAGCATGATGAGGTTTTGTTTGAAAGAATTTGTTTTTCCTTGATAGCCTCCATTTCTTTATTTAATAAACCTATTTTTGTTTCAAGATTAGAAATGGTTTTCTTTGAAGATAAAATGATTTTCCTAAGACGCATGCTTTCATTATTCAATTCTTCACATGCACAAAGTAAATCATCATATGACAATTCATTTTCAATTTCATTATCAGTTACCTCATCCTCATCGTCCTCATGATTGGCCATAAGGCAAAGGTTTGCCTCCTCGTTGTCTGATTCATCGGAGGAGTCCATGTCATTGTCTTCCCAAGCAATGTATGCTCTCCTTCCTCTTTTGTCCTTTTGTGGCCTCTTTTCAAACTTGTCATTCTTCTTTTGACTTAGAGGACACTCGGGCCTTATGTGACCTTTCTTTTTGCAGTTGAAGCACGTTGGCACATAAGTGGTTCCTTCTCCATCAACCTTCTTTTGAGGAGTGAAGCTTGGTTGTGTTTTCCCTTTGTTCCTCATAAATTTCTTAAATTTTCTTACCATTAGACTCATATTCTCATCTCCTTCACCAAGCTCATCAAGTTCATCAAAGTCAAAATCCTCCTCATTTGTTTCACTTATACTTGCTTTGAGAGCAAGCCCTTTCTTTTTCTTATCACTTTCCTCGCTTTCAATGAGGCGGTTCAACTCAAGTTCATGTTCCTGCAATTTACCAAATAGAGTTGCCAAAGACATAGATGTTAAATCACGTGATTCAGAAATCGCAGTTAATTTGGGTTGCCAACTTCTATTTAAACATCTAAGAACTTTATTTATTAAATCTTCATTATTAAACACCTTCCCAAGAGCCCTAAGATGATTTATTATATGGGTGAAGCGTTTTTGCATATCTTGTATGCTTTCACCTTGTTTCATCCTAAATAGCTCATACTCATGAGTTAATGTGTTCATCCTAGCCCTTTTGACCTCGGTAGTGCCTTCATGGGTCAATTCAAGGGTGTCCCACATTTCTTTAGCGGTCTTGCAATTTGAGACCCTATAGAACTCATCGTAGCTTAAAGCTGAGGTGATGATGTTCCTAGCTTTCAAATTGTATTGGACCTTTTTCTTTTCCTCGTCGGTCCAAAGAGTTTTTGGTTTATCCACCGAAGCACCATTAACTTCGTGCCTGGGGATAAATGGACCATTTTCCACAGCATCCCAAATATCAATATCAGATGCTTCTAAAAAGATTTGCATTCTTTCTTTCCAATAACCATACCCCTCACCATCGAACGATGGAGGTCTGTTTACGGAATTACCCTCATTACGAAAACTGTTTGAAGTCATCTTTCCTCTTGAGACGGTTTCGTCCTTTATATCCAAGAGTTAAGCTCTGATGCCACTTGTTGACAAGTGACCTCAAACACAAGAGGGGGGTGAATTGTGTGTGAATTGATTTTTGAAAACTTTTTGCAAATTAAACTAAGTTCAAAACTTGTTTTGATAAACAATAACTTAATAATGAAACTTTATGAAATAAAGCGTATGGAAAATAAAAACGTTGCGATAAATAAAGAGATAGGGAAGAAGATGACACAGTGATGTATCCTGGTTCGGCCACACAACTACCCACGTGGCCTACGTCCAGTCCCCAAGGCAATACGACCAAGGGATTTCAATCAACTCTAGTTTTTAAAACAGGCTAAACTAGAACCTTTACAAAGTAGAGAATTCTTAACACAATCACAGGACGTACTATCCCTTGTGCAAGAACCTCAAGAAATCGTTCGTGAGATCACACTCACTTAAAAAACAAACTATAAAAGTTTTACAATGAGAAAGCACTCAAAAGTGCAGATATGAAATACAACTTGAAGCTCAAATAGCAACACCTATATGGTGTATAAGTTTCTCAAAATAATATGATCACGTGTAAGTGCAAGAGTAAAATAAAATAATAATCAGAGTTTAAGCACAATAGAGAGTAGAAGAGAGTAGTAGATGGGGCGTTTTTCCAAGGCTGCCAAGCTTCCTATTTATAGAGAATAGGTTAGGGTTTGCTGAAATTAGGTCAAGCCTCTTAAAAATGCATTTCAGCCGCAGCATAATCGATTATCTAAAGAGAATAATCGATTATTTAATGTGTTTACATGAAGCGCGCGTCTGGACAGAAAGGTCATAATCGATTATGTCTTCACTGCCTTTTCCCCAAAGAATATAATCGATTACCTTAATCGATTATGATGTTACTGACTCTTTCATAAAAGGCTATAATCGATTACATAATCGATTACAGGGTTTCGGTTGAAGCATAAAGGAAGTCAGTAAGGTCATAATCGATTATCCAGATTCAATAATCGATTATTATATTTCAAATTTGAAATCAACGGCTTTAATATCATAATTACTCATTAACACTCATTAAAGCCATTTAACCACGACTCATAATCGATTATAGCATTTCCATAATCGATTATGGTGTGTATCAGGTGGTTTTTCAAAAACTTGACAATTAAGGAAAGATTGCCCAATTAAGCTCAGTTTTAATTGTCAGTTTTAATCACATGTTATTATTTATTTAATAAAATGATTTATCTTTTAAAGCACATGTTAAATATGTGTGTGTGTGAGTGATCATATTAAATTGAAAACCCTACTTACCATTTACAGATTATTCTAAAACAATCAATACAAGTAGTAAAATTCCCTTTTCACCCCTCTTGATTGCTTTGCCTAATCTTGACTGATCGTTTGGCCTTTTTCACGCTTTTTGCAGATAAGTCCTTTAGACTTAAAATTGCTTTTGTCATTCATCAAAATATATGTACCTGTCAAGGCATACATCCACACAAGCTTGATGGAGAGGATGAAGTGTTACTTAAATAGAAATGGAATGGCCTCCAAGGAGGTTGGGCCGTGGGAATTAGGGGGGCTGAAGGGTCCAAGAATTTTTCATTTTAGGGACAAAGGTGTAATTTCACTTAAGGCAATTTTGTGATTAAAATCAACATTAAGGACAAAATGGTAATTTTGCCTAAAGTAATCATGAAAATTATGTGGTTGAGGTTGAAGGAGACGTGACTGATTTGTGTCCACAAATTGTGGGGTAAACTTTTCATTTCAATGAAAGTTCAAGGGTAAAATAGTCCAGGGGCAAAATGGTCTTTACAGTACTTTGAAGAAATATCTAGATTTTTTTTAAAGGTAATCATGACATTGGTGACTCACCCATATGACTCACTACCCTAGGTGGCACCATATCTCAGCATCCGAGTCGGGTTTTGTCTCCGCACGTCCGTTCTCGACTCCGCCGATTACCCGATTTAGTGTTTTACGCCCGAATCAAGTATAAAACCTAATTATTTTTAAAGTTTTCAAAATAACCTATATCGTTGGAGATGAGATATAAAATCTATTCATTTCATTCTCAGGTCAAAATTAGGTTTTCTGATTAGTAAAATCTTACTATCAGCAAAAACGCAGACCGAGTTCCGTCTGAATTTTCAACCAAAAATTTAACCGTATACTTATAAAAATAAGTATGATATGAATATGACTTTGGTTTTCCCAAAATCATTTTCTATGTTTCAGATAAAAATATAAACGTTTATTTATATTTATACCGATCTTAGAAAGCAGAAAAATCGGGGTGTTACACCGACGCTTAAGCGCTCCAGCGCTATAACGCTATAGCGTGGATCTGCTCCGTGCTTTAGCATGGACCTTGGGTCGTCTCCTTTCACACGAAGAAACCTCGCCATATGTCCTGGACCAACTGCCACCATTTGACACGTGTTGGCTGTTAAGTCTCTAAATGTCTGATGTGCATTTGCCCTAAGTTTTGATGAAATCTAAATATTTGTTGATGATTTAATTGAACTTCATATTGGTTGCTAACCTGTCTATCTAGTGTGCAGAATATTAAGTGAAAGGTTCTTTTAAACCTGTCTGCCCATAGACACTCTTAATCTATCTTGAAGATCACCTGTCTTATGAGTGAGAGGCAACCTTTTTGCTGACTGGATTGTTGACTATCTGCATTAAGAAGTCAACCTGTCCGTTTGAAGCTCTCACTTGTCTATGGTCCTTCAATAAGGAACACAAGGACAAAGAAGCCTTTAGGAGCTGTCCCCTCAAGCAGAAGTCACTGATGCTTTCTCTCACACACATATCAAGAAAGTCAGAAGGTCAAACTCACAAGTAACCTAGGAACTCAAAAGTGGAGTGCTTCTAATATGCTTTACTCCTAGTACAACTGGGAGTTGCACGAAAAGGGAAATGTGTTCAGCAAAGTACAAAAGTAACCTGCACAATTCTGATTTGGCTGCTGCACAAAGCATAAAGCACTGGACTTACGTATTATAGTACAACCAACGTTCCTATTGCATTAATGGCAGCCCAGAATGACTGTATTGCATTTAATGGAGTTCAGCTTGAAGTCAAAACTTGATGGAATGTCTCTTATGGGTTCTAAATGATTGGAGCCTATAAATACAGAAGTCATTTAAGATGAAAATAGGATATACACAGCATTAAAGAGCCATTACTCTAAGTATTTAATCCTTCATTCTTTCAACCTGTATTCTTCAATCATTTGAAGTTATTATGCAGTCTTTCTATACTTCACATTTAATTGACTCTTCTGAGTGTTAGTGAAAGACTTGCAAATTATATTTATTACAATCTTCTCTCAAAACAACTTGAATGAGCCTGAAGAGGCTAGGTGAGCAAACAATATTTGTCTTGGAGCCTGGATAGGCTAGATGTGCAAAGAATACTTGGAGTATGTAACCTAATCAGTTATAATGGAGAAAACTTTGTGCTGCCAAGGACTGGACGTAGCCCTATTTGTTAAAGAGTGAACCAGTATAAATAGGTATGTTTAATCTTTCTATCATTATCTCTTTAGTTGCTTTGATTATCTTGTTTGTTATCTAACTAAAAGGGTTTAAGTGTGAAATTCAAAAGAGCTTTAAGCTTGCATGATTGTGTGTTTTTTGTGAAAAACTGATCACACAGGTCACCTGTCTGACCTGTCTGTGCCTTGTGAAAACACTTGTCTGAACTTAGCTTCTGTGTGCGAAAAGTTTTCAACTTTGCTCTAAAATCTGATAAACATAATTTAACCCCCCTTCTCGTGTTTATAGTTGTCTATTTCAGTTGGTATCAGAGCTCAGCCTCTAGGTTGAGCATCTAACAGTATAGAGGAAAAGGTTCTGAAGAATAGACATTACTGCTGGAGCTAGTTCAAGTGGGAGTCACAGACTGAAGGAGCCTCTCTAACCAGACCTCCGTTCTTCAATGGAGAAAACTGGTCATCCTATCAACAAACTCTAGTCTTTGGGAGGTCATTACTGAAGGTCCATTCATTCCTAAGAATGATGTCAACATTGACAAGCCAAAAGCTCAGTGGACCTCTATAGAAAAGACAAAATGGGAACTGGATCATAAAGCCAGATACAACATCATCTGTGCCCTCAGTCCTGAAGAATTTAAGAAAGTATGTGCTTGTGACTCTGCAAAAGAAATGTGGGACACCTTATTTGTCACATATGAAGGAACTGTCAAAGTTAAGGAGTCAAAGATTACCATACTTGTCAGAAAGTATGAACTGTTCATCATAGAGGAAGGTGAATCTATTGCTCAGATGATAGAAAGATTCCAAACTATCATCAATGATTTAAAGTCTCTTGGCAAAACTTATACAAATACTGATAAAGTTGGACAGATCCTCATAAGTCTTCCGAAGCAGTGGAGACCCTTGGTCACTGCCATCTCTCAAGCCAAGGATCTCACAACCTTGACTATGGATGAACTTCTTGGCACATTTACTGTTCATGAGCAAGAACTTGTGATGATGTGACAACTAAAAAGGGCAAATCCATTGCTCTAAAAGCTGATAAAAAATATCAAAAGCCTCAAAAGCATTAAAAGCATATGAGTCTTCCTGTGATACAGACTTGTCTGAGCCCGAGGATTCTGAAAGTGGTGGAGAGCTATCTCTCCTAACTAGAAAGATAAAACTGCTCTTAAAAAAAAAAGAAGTTTAGAAAGGAGAAGCTTTTCAGAAAGTTCCACAAGGAGAAAAAATTCAAGGAATCCAACTCAATAGACAAGAGTTCAATTGTCTGCTATGAGTGCAAGAAACCTGGTCAAATTAAAGCTGAGTGTCCTCAACTCAAGAAAGCCCCCTATAAGAAGTTCTTCAAAAAGAAGAAAGGAATGATGGCTACTTGGGAGGATCTAGAGTCAATATCATCTGAAGAAGAGGAGGAAGCTAATCTCTGTCTGATGGCCAACACTGACTCAGAATCTGATGATGAGGTGCACCATGACTTAGAAGAGTTGCATGATGCCTATGAGGAGTTGCTGGAGGAATCCAACTGCTTATCTAAGGCCTTCAAATCCCTCAAGAGAGAGTATGTAAAGCACCTTAGTGAGCATAAACAAAAATCTCAGAGTGTGAGAAGCTGGTCAAGGAGAACAGTGAGCTGAAGACTGCAAAATCTAATGAAGCTAAGATCATTAGTGAAACATCACAGTCTGAAGAAGTTGTCAAACTTCAACAGAAAGTAGAAGACTCACTTTTGATCTTGCCAAATTTGTTAATGGTAGAGACATTCTGACCAAGCTGCTTGGCTGTCAGAGACACTCCCTTAACAAAGAAGGTATTGGATATGTCCATCAGACACATCATAAAGTATCAACTAAAACCTCTAAAGTGTCTGTTAAGTCAACATCTATTAAATCCATACATGTCTGTAACTTCTGTGGAAATCTGGACATGTCATGTCGTGTATCCACAAGAAGAGACGTAAGTCTTCACAGATTCCTAGAACTAACAGAAAATGACCTGCAAATATCCTCAATAGGACAAAGAAAACACCTCTGTTGGTACCTGGGCAGTGGCTACTCGCGACACATGACAAGAGAAAGGTCTTTGTTCCTAGACCTCCAACTTAAGAAATGAGGATATGTTGCCTTTGGAGGCAATCAGAAAGGGAAGGTCATTGGCATTGGTACTATTAGTAAACCTCCTATTGCCTCAATCTCTAATGTTCTCTTAGTCAAAGGAATAAGACACAATTTTCTTAGCATAAGTCAATTATGTGACAGTGGATTTGATGTCTCCTTTACTAAGGATGCTTGTATAGTCAAAGACAAGAGTGGCAATACACTCTTTTCAGCTAGTAGGCAGCAAAATCTTTATAAGATTGAACTGACTGGTCTCTCAAATCAATGTGTAACCTATCTTATGTCAAAAGAGGATGAAAGATGGTCATGGCATAGAAAACTAGGACATGCTAGTATGAAACTTATTTCAAAATTAAAAAGGGATAATTGATAATCCGCTATATTGGCCGCGTTTGGGTAAACAGCTTAATTAAGATCTTATCACATAAGACTTTATCGCATGAGAGCTTATGCCATAAGAGCTTATGAAGAAAGGGGCAGAAGAGGATTCGAAGGGGGAAAACACGGAGGGGTCATAAACACTTATTGAAATTCCATAAGCTTGTTCCAGTGACTTATGAAAATAAGTCAAAAACTCCTTATGAGATGGCAAAAGTTACTTTTATAAGCTCTGCCAAACACACTGCATAAGAGCTTATGTCATCAGATAAGTCAAAAGAGCTTAAATAGGCTCTTCCAAACGCCACCATTATCTAGTTTTTTTCTAGATTTTCTTGTGAATTTTACCATATTGATGAGTTGTATTCTCAATTAGTACTCAACTTTGGCTTTGTTTTCCTTAAGTAGTGTTTAGAGTCTTTGAATGTATTTTCCTTGTTTTAATTAGGAAATTGAGTCTTTTTCGATGATTTTCTAGTTTGAATAAATTTTAAGTTCATACATGAGCTTGGAAAGGATAAAAGTGAAGCCTGGGAACAAGGAAGAAAAGCAAGAAGAGGCTAGAAATTTTGAGTCCTCCGCCCCGAGTGGACCGTTCGACCTGCAGATGGTGCACTTCTGGATTGAGCTATGATTTAAATTTCTCCCCGCGAAAGGTAATTCGCCCCGCGAATCGCTGATACCAGAACTTATAAATTCCGGCCTTTTGTACGGAAATAGGGTTCCACTATTTGTTCTTTTGGCTGCGTCTCCCTCTGTTTTGGTACGCCCAGACCTTCTTTTCTGGTTTTCATGTTGGTTTCTTTGATTATGTTATTGATTCCTATGATGATGAACTAATTCCTCCATTCTAGGGAGATGATGTAGCGGCGTTTGGACGGTTTGAATGTTTTTATGATATTCTTGTAGTTTCTTTTCTTCATCCCTTTTGTGTTTTACTTATGCACTTAATGCTTGTTTATAACTGGTCATTATTATGCATGATTTGCCAATCATAGTGATACTGAGAGGTTAATTATGTGTTTAGAGCATTGGGGTAAAACCATATAGTTTATGCGGATAAAGATATACCGTAGGGTTGTATGCAACCTTCATAGGGAGTCATAGGACTTAATGAATTTCTTCATAATCAACTATCATAGAAATATAGTTGGTTAAGGGTTAAGGGGTGTTTGCTAACCGTACTCGAGAGAGACGTTAGGATAATTTAGAACTCTTGGTTAACAAAAGTAGAAGATTAGTAATTGCAAGAATTCATAATTGCATCAAACTTGATAAACGTAGGTGAAATCAAATCCCTAGACCTTTCTCAAAATTGTTATTCAACGTGATATTGCGACTGTCTTCTTAACTGCTTGCGTTAGTTTACTTAAATTAGTAGTTTAATTGCTTTTAATCATAGATTCCAATATTCTCGTAATTGTTTGTTGAAATAGTTATTAAGTTTGCGAAGTGGTACTTGATCTATCAATCCCTGAGAACGATAATCGGTCTCACCGTTTTATTTATTATTTGCTTCGATCTAGTACACTTGCAGGGATCCATCAAGTTTTTGGCGCCGTTGCCGGGGACTGGTATTATCAATATCATTAGTACTAAAGGCGATAGCTACTTTGAACATTTTTCTTTTCTTTTTACTTGGGTTTTCTTATATCTGCTTGATTTTGCTCCTAGTTTCAGTGTATGCAAGGTACAGTTCACCCTGATAATCTCTTATACGATCCTGAGATTCGGAGGACTGAGCGGGCTTTGAGGAAACATATTCATGAACAGAAAAAAGGCATTATAGCAAACGCCTATTGTTATTGCATATATGGCGGAACAGGAGCCTCCACCATACATGCCGTTAATTGAATATTCTCGTCTTAACTTAGACGACTGTGCATCTCCTATTGTTCATCCGACCATTCAAGCTAACAACTTTGAGCTTAAAACAGCGTTACTGCAGTTACTTGGACTTCATCAGTTTGATGGGTGGGATAATGAAGATCCCCACAGACACATTACCAGGTTCTTGGAGATTTGCGATACCAACAAGAAGAATGGTGCCTCTAATGAAGCTCTTAGATTGCGGGTGTTCCTATTCTCACTGAGGGATAAGGCCCGTGACTGATATGATTCTATGAATAGCAGGAGCATAACTACTTGGGTGGACTTGGCTCAAAAGTTCTTGGCTCAATTTTTTCCATCGCAGAAAGCTATACAAGTGCAAGCTGCTATCACTTCTTTCAGGCAATATGATGGGGAATCTCTTAGTGAAGCATGGGAGAGGTATACTGCACTGTTGAGGAAGTGTCCACAATCTTTCTTCAACTTATGGATGCGTGTTCAGTATTTCTACAATGGTCTTCTACTTGATACACAAGATTTATGTGATGCATCCGCCAGTGGTTCACTTGCTTATAAATCTACTGAAGATGCATGGGAATTATTGGAGAAAATGGCACAAAATGATTATCTTAAAAGGAGTGAGCGTGGTGTTCCCAAGCAAGGAGTGCATGAAGTTGAGACTTATAGTGCCATGTTAGCTCATAATAAACTCTTGTCACAACAAATGGACTTTCTCACTAAGGAAGTACAGAGCTTAAAGATGAATATGGGGAAGAATACTATGGCTAATTGCAATTTTTGCCAAGGGGAGCATGATGTTTCAAATTGTCCGGGAAATATGTTTGCTAATCAATCTTCTCATGAGCAAGTGGATGCAATGCACAATTTCTATGGCTCTCATCCTAAAGAGGGGAATGGTTATCAGAAGACTCAGAATAACCCCTACACAAGCACTTATAATCCTGGGTGGAAGAAGCATCAGAACTTCTCTTGGACCTCTAATGGGAATCTTGGACAAAAAAAGTGGAAATGATAATTATTCTCAACAACCTCCTAACCACAATTCCTCAAATCAAATGCAAAACAAGGAAGGGAAGCGAGATTGGGAGATTGCTTTTGAGAAAATGGTCAATCAACAAACCATCATGATAAATCAACAAACTTCATTCCAAGATGAGACTGAAGAAAAATTTGGCAATGTGGAATTGGGATTCAAGCATATCACTTCATCTATCATGAACCTTGAAAATAAAATAGGTCAAATCTCCAAGCAACTAAGTGAAAGGCTTCCGGGGTCTTTTCCGGGAAATACCGAGAATAATCCTAAGGGTCAATGCAAGGCCATTTTAACTAGGAGTGGCAAGGTGATTGCTCCTAAAGGAGAGCTTTTGGGAAAAACCAAAGACATGCAAGCTAAGGATCTAGGAAAGGAAGAGGAGAAGCCAAAAAGCGTAGAAGAAGAGGTGATTGTAGAAGATGTTGAAGATGAAAGTGAGAATGATCAACCTTCTTTGGAGAAAGAAAAGGACCCGAAACTGAAATTAGTTGATGAAAAATTTGCTCGAAAGAAGTTCATTGAAGCCAAGGACATTCCACCATATGTGTGGGTTTCGTATCCTCAAAAGTTGAAGAAGGCGGGAAATGAAAAGCAATGTTCACGCTTCCTAGATGTTTTCCGGAAATTGCAAATCACTATTTCATTCGAGGAAACTATGGAGCAAATGCCTTCTTATGCCAAATTCATGAAGGAGCTTTTGTCCAAGAAGAGGAGATTGAAGTTTCATGAAACCGTAGCTTTGACCGAGGAGTGTAGCGCTATCTTGCAAAGGAAATTGCCTCCAAAGTTGAAGGATCCGGGGTCATTTAGCATTCCTTGCACCATTGGAGGAATCACTTGTGGTAAGGCTCTTTGTGAACTTGGGGCTAGCATCAATTTGATGCCCCTTTCTATGTTAAAGGAGCTTGGAATAAAGGAAGTCAAATCCACTATTATGTCTCTTTTGTTGGAACCAAATTGATTTGGATTAATAATCTCTGAGTTTTGGTGTTAACAAAAAGGATTTAATTTGCATGGCAAAGTGTTAGCTAAGATCTAACATGCTCTATCTAGTCTTGCAGGAATGTTCAAAATTTAATAAGTTATGGAAACCTTGAAAGAGTTTCTTAATATTCACGTCCACCCATGTAGACGAGCTGCTCAAAATCATTGGTATATTTATTTGTTTTAATATATTTTGAGTAGACGGAATATAAAGTATTCTCAATAGACGGGAACTTTAATGTCTAAGAGTAGACGAGCTTAAGTGCCACGTCAGTAGATGGAGATCAAAGTAACTCACTGATATATAGCAAGTCCAAAGACTTGATAGTAGACGAGAGGATATGCCACATCAGTAGACGAGCTAAAAGAGTTTTTAACTATGAGCGTGTAGACACATATTGTTAAGTAGACGAGCTCCTTTTCTTCATGAGTCTTTCATATGCTCAGAAAATGCTACCTCGACCACATAGAAGTATTTATTTCAAATGATTGATATTTATTTCAAATGAATGTTAGTCCTTCCTATTTGCTTTAACTGTTTTATTGCCTTGTTTCTTTGAGAGAAACATAGTACATCAAGGAAATGCAAAATTGTACAATGAGGAAATGCAAAACGCCTTGTACCCTGTTACCATTATCGCTAGAATAGCTGGAATTTGTACAAAGGAGGCTAGACAGTTTTCAAGTTGCAATTGCTCAGAGGTGTGACCATTTTGTGCAAGAGTGATAACCAATAGTACATTTCACAATGGCCACGTTCAAGCTATCAGTCACAACAGATATTATGCATTTGATTCTATCTCTAAATGGGAAAATTCAAAACAACCGTTGAAAAATTTCAAGTGAAGATAAAGGTCACTATAAATAGAAGACTTCAACCTCTGAAGAAAGAACTTTTGCAAATACAGAAACCTTGATGGAAAAACGCTTGCCATTCTACAAGCTCAAAATCATTTATTCTTTCAAGAGCAAAAGTCTATAATTCCTTAGCTTGAATATTGTTGTAATATTCAACTAATCTTAAACTTTCATATCCTCACACATAGTGAGTTAGAAGATCAAAAGAAAACAATCTCTTTGTTAGAGCTAGAGCCTGAAGAGGCTTGGTAAGAAAGGAATACTTGTAGCCTAGAGAGGTGTTGAATACTTGGTGTAATCTATTTTGAAAAATAGTGAAGAAAAACCTTCAAGTAGAAGGGACTGGACGTAGCTCTTGGCTAGAAAAGAGTGAACCAGGATAAAACTCTTGCGTGAATATTCTAATCCCTTATCTCTTCAGTTTTATTTGTTTATACTAAATGTGGGGATTTGAACTTGATTTTGTTAAGTCTTTAAAAGGATCTTTTCCTTGTGTGTGCTTCTGCCTTTTACTCTTTGTGTGAGAAAACAAGTTTTGAAAAAGGTTGTTTTCAAAAATTATTCACAAACACAATTCAACCCCCCTTCTTGTGCTTGCCTGTGTCAACTTCAATTAGTATCAGAGCTCAGCCTCGAAAGGGTTGTGCATCTAACAAGTTTTGAGGGAGTACGACCTAACAACCATGGATGCAGAAGGACAAGCTATCAACAGACCTCCTCTCTTCGATGGAACTGATTATGACTACTGGAAAAAGAGAATGATGGCCTTCTTGGATGCACAAAATTTAGATATCTGGGAATTGATTGAAAATGGTTATACTGAGCCGAGAGGTGAAAATGGAGCTGCTATTGCTAGAGCAAATTGGACTGCAGATCAAAAGGCCAAACATCAACTCAATCTCAAAGCAAAACATTATTTGATGTGTGCCATCACCAGATCTGAACATGACAAAGTTCACAGCTGCAACACTGCCAAAGAAATCTGGGATACTCTGGCCCTAGCTCATGAAGGTTCATCTCAAGTAAAGGAATCAAAGATAAGCATGCTGGTTCACCAGTATGAACAATTTAAAATGGCTGATCATGAAACAATAGATGTTTGGAAGATTTCAAACAATCACCAACAGTCTCAAATCTCTCGGAAAAATCTATGAAAATAGAGACCATGTTAGAAAGATTCTAGAAGTTTATCCAAGCAATGGAGACCCAAGGTTACTGCTATTCAGGAAGCCAAAAATCTGAATACTTTTTCTCTAAAAGAGCTTCTCGGGTCACTCAAGGTTCATGAACTAGAACTGAATGAAGAAGACAATTCCATAAAAGGAAAGTCTATTGCCCTAAAGGCAAAGAAAGCCAGTTCATCAAAAGTCCTCAAAGCTGCTGAATCTTCAGATGATGCTAAACCTTCAGATAGTGATGAAGGATCAGATGAAGATGAACTATCTTTCATCTCCAGAAAGATTCAACACATGTAGAGAAAGAAAGGTAACTTCAGAAGGAATCAGTTCAACAAGAAGTTTTCCAAGGAGAAATCAGACTCCAAGGAAAAAGGTCCACCCTTATGCTTTGAATGCAAGAAGCCTGGCCATTTCAAAGCTGATTGCCCTGATCTAAAAGAGAAAAAGAAGTTCTTCAAGAAGAAGAAGGGCTTGATGGCTACTTGGGAAGATTTACGATCTATTTTCATCTGATGAGGAAGATGAAGCTGAGGAAGAGGCAAATATTTGTCTCATGGCTGACACATCATCAGAAAGTGAATACACTGATGATGAGATAATGGATTCTGACTCATCCACTCTTCAAAATGCATTTGATAAATTGTTACATGAATCTGAAGTTGACACAGGCAAACACAAGAAGGGGGGGTTGAATTGTGTTTGTTAATAATTTTCGAAAATAACCTTTTTCAAAACAATTTTCTCACACAAGGATTGAAAGGCAGAAGCACACACACAGAAAAAGAACTTTTAAAGACTTAACAAAATCAAGTTCAAATCCCCACATTTAGTATAAACAAATAAAACTAAAGAGATAAGGGATTAGAAGATTCATGCAAGCGTTTTATCCTGGTTCACTCTCTTCCAACCAAGAGCTACGTCCAGTCCCTTCTACTTGAAGGTTTTTCTCCACTATTTTCCAAATAGATTACAACAAGTATTCAACACCTCTCTAGGCTACAAGTATTCCTTTCTTACCAAGCCTCTTCAGGCTTTACCTCTAACAAAGAGATTGGTTTCTTTTGATCTTCTAACTCACTATATGTGAGGATATGAAAGTTTAAGATCTGTTGAATACTATCGAAATATTCAAGCTAAGGTATTACAAACTTTTGCTCTTGAAAGAATAAAAGATATTTTGCTCGTAGAATCACTATAGTTTTTCTAACAAGGTTTCTGTATTTGCAAAAGTTCTTTGTTCAGATGTTGAGGTCTTCTATTTATAGTGACCTTCCTCTTCACTTGAAATTCTTCAACGGTTGTTTTGAATTTTCCCGTTTAGGGATGGAATCAAATGCCTAATATCCGTTGTGACTCATAGCTTGCTCGTGGCCATTGTGAAATGTACTATAGGTTATCATTCTTGCACAAAACGGGCACACCTCTGAGCAATTGCAACTTGAAAACGGTCTTGTCTCCCTTGTACAAATTCCAGCTATTCCAGCGTTAAAGGTGACAGGGTACAAGGTGTTTTGCATTGTACTATTTTGCTTTTGCATTTCCTCATTTGTACTATGTCTCTCTCAAAGAAACAAGTCAATAAAACAGTTAAATCAAATAGAAAGGACCAACATATTCTTGAAATAAATATCAATCATTTGAAATAAATACTTCTATGTGGTCGAGATAGTTTTTCTGATCATATGAAGGATTCACAGTGATGAAGAGCTCGTTTACTTAACATGGTGCGTCTAGGAGTCATAAGGTAGGTGGTTTAGGATATGGGACAAATGTGTTGAGAGTTATAAGGTACAAGATTCGAATATTATCCCCTATTAATATAATAACCTAACAACTAATATTTGTTTATAAAAAATAAAATTTCTTCTTGGGCTTCTTCTAGAGGCTGTTAACTTCATTGAACTCTCTGAACTAGGGGTGGACAAATACCCGCCGCTGACCAGGACCCGACATATCCGATGGCCGGAACAAGCTTTTGGGTGGTTTGGAGCGGGTCGTCGGGTCGTCGGACCTCTCAGTTTTGCATGGGTGAAGTCGGGCAGTGCGGGTGAGGAAAAAAATTTCCGTCGGTGACCGAAACTAACCAACATTCAGTATGAAATGAAGGAGAAGGAGTTGTTTGATGGTGAAGAAATGGTCGGTGTGAATATATACCTTGACAGGTACTTTAGTTTTGATGAATGACAAAAGGGAAAGGTCCAGAAGGACTAAAGTGCAAAAAGCGGAAAGTTATAAAGCAAGCAAGCACAAGGGGCAAAATGGGCATTTCAGTATTTGTATTGATTGTTTTAGAAAAGTGTGTAAATGGTAAGTAGGGTTCTCAATTTAATATTGGTCTCACACACACATTTTTAACATGTGCCTAAAACATTTTAAACATGTTTAAATCTGACAATTAATTGTGCTTAATGAGCAATCAAAATATTAATTGTTAAGTTTTTCAAATTCAAATATGCTTCTAGCCATAATCGATTATGGGAAACCAATAATCGATTATGATATGTATTAAAAGGCTTTAAATGAGTTTAATGAGTAATTATGTTATTAAAGCCGTTGAATTTGAATTTTGAAATATAATAATCGATTATGTGAAATGTATAATCGATTATGTCTTTCTGGCTTTCAACGTACTTCAAACAGAAACCCCGTAATCGATTATGTAATCGATTATGGCTTTTTATATGAAAGTCAGTGGACTCGTAATCGATTAGTATAATCGATTATGCCTATTCTGTCAAAGTGAGCGCTTCCTGAAATTGGTTTAAATAATCGATTATGAGAATGTAATAATCGATTATGCTGCGATAAAAATGAATTTTAAGAGGCTTGACCTAATTTCTTTTGAACCTTCACCTTTCTAATATAAAAGCAAAGTTAGGCAGCCATCAGAAGAGAGAACACTGCAATATTCTCTATGCTAAAACTCTGAAAACCATTTTCTCTATTATCTTCTCTTGCACTATCATTTTGACCATATTATATTGAGAGTTCTACACACCATATAGGTGTTATTGTAATTGGGCTTCAATTTGTTTTTATCAGCACTATTAAGAGTGCATATTTGTTGGTAAGAGTCGTGTGACTCAAACCCTTCGTTTCTACACCATTATTACAAGAGAGGTAATATCTCTTGTGGTGTTGTCTTGGATGTGATTTCCAAGTGTTTACAAGGGAGGTGATATTTCTTGTGGTTTACAAGAGAGGTGATATCTCTTGTGGTGTTTCTTGGATGTGATTTCCAAGTGTTTACAAGGGAGGTGATATTCCTTGTGGTTGACAAGAGAGGTGATATCTCTTGGGTCATTGTCTTGAGGCTCTTTCACTGGGGGAGGTGATATCCCTGGTCTGTGAGGAGTGCTCTGTTTTGTTAAGGTTCTAGTTGATCCTGTTAAAAACTAGAGTTGATTGAAAACCCTTAGTCGTATTGCCTTGGGGACTGGATGTAGACCACATGGGTAGCCTGTGGCCGAACCAGGATATATTGTTGCGTTCATCCTCTTTCCCTATCCTCTTTACATTTACACATTTTATTTATCGCGCTTTAATTTCAAACGTTTTATTTTTTATAAAGCGCCTTAATTTGAAAAGAACATTTTATCCGCTGCGATTTCTGTTTATATTTTAAAAGGTTTTTTGAGTTAACGAAAAAGATTTCATCTTTATTTAAAACCCAATCCCCCCCCCCCCCCTCTCGGGTATGGTTGCCACAGTCAACAGTCGGGTGCTGCAAACTGATATGAGAAGGAAGGAGGCACTACAATGGAGAGGAAGGAGGCGCTACATAGAGGAAGAAAGGTAAAAGGATTTAGGGTTTTTATGGGTTAAAACAAAAATAAATAAGTGGCCCAAAAATTATCAGAATTTAAACTGCTCATTTTCAGTCACCTACTAACGTATGGGCCATAAGCCCATGAGGAAGTTAAAACAGAAAACCCTAAAACTAAATAACCCTAACACATAACACTCACTCTTCTTCTACGCAGTGTTTGTTTCCATTGATTTTGGTGCGACAGAAGTAAGGGTGATGGATTTTGAGGAGAAAAAGTAGTTTTCATAGGTTTGGCACAGGAGAGAAAACTAGGTGAGAGAAATAGATACATGGGTCCCACAAAAATGTTTTTCTCCTCTTATATGACGAGAGAATGAGAGGAAAACTTACAAAATGTTTAAAATTACAGTTATACCCATCCAATCTCTCATGTCTTTTTTTTTCCAGAAAATATATGTAAGGGGAAACATGTATTTACAATAAAATTTATTTTCTTTCTATCCAGTTTTCTATCCAACCAAACGAGTGGAGTGAAAACTCAACTTTTCTTTCTCTCCTACTTCTCTCCTATTTCTTTCAATCCAAACAACCTAAAAATCTACTTATTTTCTACTCATTCTCTCTTCTTTCTTCCCTACTTCTTTCCTCACTACTTCTCTCCTTACCCAAACAAAGCACTAGTCTGTGACATCCAAAGCTGTCGCGCGCCACAAGCCTCCACCTCCCACCACCGTGTCCCCTGCCGTCGTCGTCTCCAACCAGTGCCCTCATCTCTTCTTCGTGGAAGCCCAGATCTCAACAACTCTGATCTGAAGATTTTTCTGGGTTTAATGTCATTTTTTTTTTTTGTTCATGTGTTTACTGATTTTGTCTGTCTTCTACTTCTACTCTCAAAGGTCTAAGCTTTCTGCATTTTTTTTTTTTATCCTTAACCGAGCCAACCGATCTGCCATAACCGCCAACCCGTCGATCTACCACCCGCCCAAAACGAAGGCACCACCGGACTGAAATGGGTGTCATATTCTCCTAGTCGATTTTCGTCGGTTTGGGATTTTTGGACCCGAAACCGACCGTTGTCCGCCCCTACTCTGAACCCTTTTTGGCTATAAGATGAGCTCGCTAAATTATGAAAGGCATGACTCTCCAATCACGTGCATTTCTTTTGGACCATTCCTGGGAGATGGCTAACTTAGATAAGTCTGCTCTTTGCTCCATAGAGCTAGTAACCCTTGTGCTTCTGCTTTTACCTTTCCTTTGACCAGTTGAAAACTACACCTATAATTGAAACCGTACCTCCACAAAGCAGCAAAAAATAACACCGTCATTGATAAAATGGAAGGTCATCAACAACAACCACCAAACCCTTGCCCACGAAGTGATATCGACTATATGGATCAAACGACACCATAATGTCCTATCATAAATCATGTCTATAGACAAACCATTTACATTTAAATCTTCTTGATGATTTCTCTTTGTAGTTTTTCTTGGTCTCTCTCCATCTCTAGTGATTAGGCTACCTTCCATCTTATCTACTCTCCTTACTAGGGCTTCTTTAGGCCTTCTCAACACATGCCTCAATCATCTCGGACAAGATTCTATGATCTATTTCTACAATAGATGTTACCTCAACTTTCTTTCTAATAAATTCAATCCTAATCCTATCTTGTCTAGTTTGTCTATTGATTCATCCAACGTAACATTCTCATCTTTGCTACATTGAGTTTACTCTCTTGTTAGCTTTTTACCGTCTAACATTTAGTCTCATACAAAACCATAGGTCTTATAGTTGTGCAATAAATTTTTACCTTAAACTTAAGTGATGGTACTTTTCTATCACAAATAACACCTAAAGCACTTCCATTTCATTTGGTCCGCTTGAATTCTATGGTTTCCATCTCCCTCCATCACTTTGCATGATGGACCCAAGGTACTCAAACCATGCAACTTGTGGTATGGTATGATCTCTAATTTTCACCTCTAAGCTACAATTGGTGCACTTCCTGCTACACTAACACTTCATGTAATTCATCTTAGTTCTACTCAAACGAAAGTCATGTGCTTCAAAAACTTGTCTCCATATCTCTAACTTTCCATTTATTTCTATGTGAACTCTCCCACTAGGACTATTATTTCTAGTTGTACCACTAACCACTAACTGGAGTACCAAAATTCAACTGCAGCTTCCTTACGTGACATATTAACATCCTTTGTTTCCATATCAGTTTCTAACAATATGGCCTAGCTTTTATTTAATTGTTCACAAAATAATTGCATATTTCCCGCCAACTTGCCTGCACTTGCTGTACCATAAAAAACAATACCCCTTCCCTGATCATTATCAGAAGTGAGAGTCGCATAAATTACTGGCAAGTAGCAACCTAACTTCCAAAAAAAATCTTCTGTGCAGTATAGAAAAAGAGTTGTCATAAAGTAAGAAATTTAATGTAGAACAGAAGTCCAGGAATATATATATCACCAGGGATTACCACAACTTTTAAGATCATTTTTGCCAGCAAGCAATGCTGGTGCATCTCTCATTAGATCGCCTGAACCTGGAAGTCAATCAGTCACCAATTTGCTTTCAAATCCAGTGTCATTTGATCTGAAGCAAAATATATAAAAAAAGATCAGGTAAATTATTCAATTTATCTTGTTTCTGATGTCAACATTCATACTCTTAAGAACATATTGGCTCATGACAGAGAGAAAGAGAGATTCAATGACAGAGCATAAGTATACTGAAAAATAGAGATAAATAAACAATAAAAGTGCTTCATGAAAAATTAACACTATAAACAAGGGAAACCCAAATGGCAAAAAAGGATTTCGTTTTATTTTTCAGAAGGATTTGGTACAGCAAAAAACAAGAAAAGGAAAGCTGCTGGCTGACAAAAGTCACACCCAAAGAATAATCTAAAAGCAGACTATTCAAACCAAGAGAAGAGGAGTGCCAAACCAAAAAATTATCATAAACATGTGCCTAATTTTTTGCCAAGAAATATGGACAACTATTGGCTTCAGGAAAAGTGTAGACCAAACTGACCTCCCACCAGTGGCTGAACTGAACCAGTGTTTAGCCTCAGCAATGAGAGAACCATAATGATGCCAGAAGCTATCCTGACCAAGAACCAAATGGATAGCTTTTGTGGAGTCAGGTTCACAATCCAACCAGCCAGAAACCCTTACAAACCAACCGCAATCCCTGCTTGAAGACCTGATGCTCAGCAAGGAAAAAAGAATGTTAATTTCACCTTCCACTCTGCCAATGAGTTTGACCACCTGTTGATTTTTCTAACCTAACTTGTTTTAGATTCAGCTCCACGGTTAAACCTCTCCAATCCACTTATTTCAAATCTATATTTATTAATAAGTTTCACATGTGTAAATATTATCACATTATGTTAATTAGCAGCGCATCTGCCAGCTACTATATATTGATTTACATAAGATGCATCTTTATGAAACAAAGCCAAGAGAAGCATAACTTACATTAGTAATTAGAAGAAACATTACCTTGGTTCTGTTATTACGATGCTTATGTCAAGTTCAAAAGTTCCACCATTTACACAACCAAGCAAATAATTTAGAAAGGCATTGGTAGAATTAAAGCGATAAACAGGAGAAAAAATATTTGAACTTCAAAACGATGCTAAACTAAAACTTATAAAAGGTAGAATGGTCCAAGAAACATGTAACTGAAAGAATTTGTCAGGTCCCCACATATGCCAGGAAAAGTGGGGGGAAAATAACAAAAAAGTAGGAAAATTTACACTAACCTCCCTTGAGGTTTGACTTAATTACACTCGGCACCCCTCTTGTTTCAAAAGCTACATTCACCTCCCTTTAGGGGAAGTCGGTGTAATTTCAATCATCACCCTCCAAACATAATAAGATTTGATATGATCAGTAAAAAAATAAGTACATACAGTTAAAAAAGGATAATCATCATGGGTGCCAAGGGATCTTTCATGAATCATTGGAATATATTTTCCTCTACCACTATTGTTTTCAGTTATTACTCATTGTTACAAAATATGCTTTTCCCAAAATGACTCAGAACAAATAAGTCAATAACACAATATAATTAAAAGAAATATCAAAGAATCCTAACTACCTTATTCTGCAAGATAACAATCTCGTCTTTCTCCCTCCTGTTAGAATATGTATGCTTAGTCCACCAATTCAAAAAAATTTAGCAAAGTAATTCTTTTCCATGTCCTTGCAACAAGGAAGTTGTACACGTATAGCTCTTTAGGGCTAATTTACCCTATAATCTTAATATGTTACTTCTAGTCCTTTTTATTAACACAGAGGAGACTGTTTGGCTTAGGGTCTCGACAATGCCCTTCGTTACCTGTAAAAAATATGCCATTCAGGGAACTGATTTTTTTGCTACCATTTGCTACCAGTAATCTTTACAAGAACAAAAACCTTCTTTAAAATGATGGAAACGAATAGGATCTCGAAGAATTATTTCTCTCTTCTCCACCTTGGAGATGAGCTTCATTGTTGTATGGCAATCACAGCATACTCTCAAATTCTTCATCACCCTCACTGGAGCTGATTTTGGTAAAGAGATAATCCCAAAAGCTACAGCTAACTTTTCGCTATGGTAGTTCACACCTATGGTGCTGTTGAGTTCAGCTTTAGAGATGCCCAAAAGAAGCTCCTCATTGTTGCAGCTAATTCTCTTTATCTTTACCAACATTTCATCTAACCGTGAATAAATCAATTGACTCATTGCATGAGAACAATCATCCACTAAAAATGTATGAACCTTATTTCCTACCTCAATCCAACTTATACCAGGTTCCTTTTTAACTCCTCTATCTTGCATGAGCTTCCTAACCTCCAAAGCAGGCTTCTCTTTCCCCGCATCATTGTAGATGTTATAAAGAAGAATATAAGATGCAGCTGCATGAGGATCAAGCTCTATTACTCTGTCAGCGACACGCTTTCCCATGACAGTGTCCTTATGAATCCGGCAAGCACCTAACAAGGCACGCCATATTACCGGATCGTCCTCAAAACCTGAATAAAAAATAAAGTTTTCAGCATCTTGTAGCCTTCCTGCACGCCCTAAGAGGTCAACAATGCAAGCATTGTGCTTTACATTAGCTGCTATGCCATAATCTTCCTTCATGATTTCTAAGTATTTTAATCCTTCTTCAATGAGACCTCCATGGCTACAAGCAGTTAGGACCCCAAGAAACGTGATCTGGTTGGGTTCAATTCCAGAGGCAGACATCAACTCAAAAAGTCTTAGAGCTTCCTTAGCAAAACCATGTTGCGCGTAGCTACAAATCATCACAGACCAGGATACCACATCAGGGTTCTTTGTCTCCTGAAATGTCAACTGAGCAGAATATATGTCTCCGGACTTTGCATACATGCAAATCTGTGAATTTTGAACAATAGTAAAATTTGCAACTCCAGATTTTAATGAACAACCTTGGATCTGCTCCCCAGATCTTGCAGCAGCCATTTCTGCGCAAGCACCCATCACACTAGATATGATGAACTCATCTGGTTTCCTTCCATAAGCCAAAATTTGATGAAACAAAGACAAAGCATTTTCAAGCTGTCCATTTTGAACATAACCTGCAATCATGGATGTCCATGAAACAACATCCAATTTAGGAGTTGAGTTAAAGCACCTTAGCCCATCATCAATTGAACCAAAAAAGGAGTAGAAGTCTACTAATGAAGTGCCAATGAACTCATTCGACTGAAGATTGTTCTTACAAATTTGAGCATGAATTTGCTTGCCAACCTCAAAATTTTCAACAGCAATACAAGCCTTAAGTATGCTCGAGAATGTAAATTTCGAGGACTTCAACCCTTGCCTTCGCATCTTGAAGAAAAGATGAAGTGCTTCCTGCGCATATTCACTAGATATGGCATTCGTTTGCAGGAGTCTAGCAATCATGGCATTATACATGACATCATTCCGGCAGGAAAAACACTTGAAAATCTGAATTGCATCGGTTAAATTTTCAGTCTTTGCATACATATCAAGCAATGCAGTCCCAACAAAAACATCCAAATCCAAACCAAGTTTCACCATGTATCCATGAAGCATTTTCCCAAAACAGTTCAAATTCTTCAAACGACATACCTTAAGCACACTTCCTATAGTAAAAGTACTAAACATAAAGCCAGACCGATGCATTCTCATAACAAGCTCGAAAACCTCATTATTACCACCAAACCTAACATAACCAGCAATAAGTGAATTCCACGAAACATTGTCCACATTCGCCGAAGTCTCAAACAAAAGCCTCGCCTGCTCAATCTGTTCACATTTTGAGTACATGCCAATAAGAGAATTAATCATAAAAACCATTCCATTCAACCCACTCACAATAACCAAGCCATGAGCCACCTCTCCCAACTTCACATCACAAGTGTAACCACAAACACCCAAAACCCCAGCATAGGTAAACTCATCAAGCATAAGACCAGCAACTCTGGCCTCACAAAAAGCATTTAAGGCTTTGTCATAAAACCCCATTTGGGAATACCCAGAAATCAAAGAGTTATACGAAACAACGTTGCGTTGGGGCATTTCATCAAACAGGTTCTGGGCAGCGTTTAAGTGACCCAACTTGCCATACATTAGGAGAAGATTGTTGTGCAAGAAAACAGAGGGTTGAAGAGAAAGCTTGATGATGTTGGCATGAGCGAGTTTTCCGGGTAAGAGAGAACCGGTCTGAATAGATGAGTGGATCAGTTTGGTGCAAGTTGTTACAGGGTCCAAGGAAGAGTGTGAAGGACGAGGTTGTTGTTGTTGAGACAACGTGTGAATTGGGATAGTGAGAAGTTGGGAAAATCTGAAGTTGGAAGTGTTGAGCTTTTGGAACAGTGAGATGGACATAGGTGGTGTGACTGTGTTGGGTGGACATAGCATTTACGATGTTGCTTTCTGCAATACCAGACCTGCAGTTGAGAATCACAACAACTAGAAGCTAATGAAATTTGAAATTTCGGTACTCTAAATAATTGAGTAAATAAGGAAGTAATGAATCTTCATGAGTTATTTTTAGAGTGAAAGGAATGGAAAGAGAAGGTTTATTGCCTTGTTTGTGAGTTTGGAGGGGAAGGAAATGGAGGTGATTGGAGGGGAAAGAAAGGGGAGGGAGGGGAGGAGACCCTCTCCTTGATTGGAGGAGGACAATGATAGATTAATTAAAATTCCCCGAAACATCTCCCTCCAGTTAATAGAACTCACAAACAAGAGGGGAAGAAAATTAATCTCTCAAAAAAAGACCCATTTTGGTCCCTGAGAAAAACATTGGGGTATGTTTTAGTCCCTGACAAAACTAAAGTACAAAATTAGTCCATCACAATTTCAAACTAGGGACACATTAGTCCTTCTGTTTGATCTCGTTAGACACCATTCATTATCTCTGTGGATTAGGGTTTCATAGTTGCTAATTTGAGGTGTAAATTGGAGTGATGTCGATTAGGTCTCATTTTGGACATTTAAGTGGCGTTTTTGGTTGCTTAAGGGGCCAGTTTCTTTTTATCGTGTGTGTTCAAAATGGTGCTATTTTGGGCATTTGGAACATTTTGTAAATGTTTAATAACCAATTTACATAGCAGAAATGGTAAATATCATATAACAATACATCTAAGTGAGAAACCAGAACACTTCATCAATTTAACGGACCCAAACTAACTGGAGGTTGATAGAGGGACTAACATGACCCTATTTTAAAATTGTTAGGGACTAATTTGGTATTTTAGTTTTGTCAAGGATTAAAATGGACCCTGATATTTTTCTTAGGGACCAAAATGGGCCTTTATTCTAATCTCTCCTTTCCTTCTCCTCCAAAAACAACTCACAAACATAGCCTAGAGACCCATCATTATTTGTCTATAGGGAAAGGTTCCAGGGATTTTAATAAATCCTTCATTCTCCTCTTCATCCTACTTTTTTCATTTCCCTTATTTTGGATATATCTTGGAGGAAAAGTAATTGAAATTACTAACTTACCCTGCACCCTAGGTTAAGGAAATGTTTTGTCATTTGTTTTGGAGAATTTTTTGCATTAATATTACTTAAAGAATATTTGTTAATTTTTTCAAATAAATGTAAAATTGTAAAAGCATGTCATAAACCCTTTATTATTTCCTTCCCCTCATACAATATGCACTTCCAAACAAAGAGAGGAATAATTCTCTCATTCTCCTCCCCTCCTTCCCATTTCCATCCCGTTTGAACCCTTTCATTCATATCCCTCCAAACTTGCAAACAACGCCTAAGTGTCTAACATGGTACAACTCATTGCACTCTTTTGATTTTACGTGATATATAGTAATCTTTTGGGTTTGAGTGTTTCTGGTCAAAAATCTAGTATCTAACCCAAACCAATTTGGGATATCGCTTCTCTCTGGCTGCCCTATCCAGCACCTATCTCCGGCATACATCTCCACCACACATTTAATCGAATGGCCAAAAACATTCTAATATTTTGAACATTTTAAACATTGAAAAATTAAAAAATCAAAATCCCTAATCTGATATTACCCACCCCAAATTTGATAGTCCCTTCCTCCCTCACACCCCTTTCCAACCTCACCACCGTTTACACCGCCGGCCACTGTAGGCCGCTGGCGCCACCGTCCACCACCCTTGTGCCGCCGTCTGTCACCCTCCCGTACGCCACCGTCGCTTCTCTTTCCCTTTGGTGTGCCGCCTCGCTGCTCCTTTCTCCCTCGTTTCCGACGTCATCGTTGCTGCCTCCACCGGCCACCATCGCTAGCTCCGCCGTCGGGTTCTGTCCGCCACCACCCATTTCTCCTCAGCTCCAATCGTCTGGTTCTGTCAGGCCAAAAAGGCTCAGAATCAATATAGGCTCCAAAATAGGTTTCCAAGCCTAGCCCTATGCGGGCTACGGGCTTATTCGGGCCGGTCCATCATATTTTTGCCCCAAAAAAATAATGTGTATTTACATTCGTTTTCATTTTTTAGTTTCCGTGTTTCCAGTCCTGTGTATTTTTTTACACCCTAACAGCATGTTTAGCACCCATTTACATGCCAAGGTAACACATGACACCCATCGACGACCAGAATCAACATACAAAACGTAGCACATTACTTCTACAAATGTTAAAAAATATTACCACAGTGGTAATATAGAAATAGGTTTTGATTGATATTGAAAGTGTGATTTGTGAATACTCTGGGCTGTGACCGTATGGGAAACAACAACATTTTTGACTTTTGGCCTTTTTGTTTTTTAAATTTTCATGTGTTATTTTTTTGGTAAATAAAAAGAAATAAAAATTAAAATATATAAAAGTAATCGAGTTGTTCACGCCCGATGCGGGTTCGGGTTTCATCGGGTCGAGTCAAAAAGGCCTGAAATTAAAATGGGCTCAAATTTTATAGCCCAAACCTACAATTCATCGGCCATATTCGGGCAAGCCCGATCGGGCAGGCCCATTTTGCAGCCTCTAGTATTCATCATCAAGCTGCTCATCTGTAGTTGACATGACATTCACACAAATGAACAGAAACCATCAACTAAAACGCTCCCACTGATGAACTACTACAATTGCATCATCATGAGGCATGGATTATTTCAATTACAGGAATCACTAAAACCCTCACTGGTTGTGTAGGTCATGATTCACAGATTTGGTTAAAAAAAATTGAACGACATAGGTCAAACCTATGCTTTGATCTTTAAAGTAATAAATTCAAATTGTATAAATCACCTCACCCCGAATCAGATGGCAACTTGGCGCTTTGCAGAGTTTTTAACAACATCCACCACAGGTTTTTTTTTTTTTTTTTTTGTGTAAGATGCCTCTTAGTGCTCTCTTAATGCTGGTTACAGGTTGTTTCCAAATGCTGCAATATGCTGCTATCATATGCTGTTGTTATAGAAGTATGCAGGTAATTGTAGAAGCAGGTCTAGAAGTAACTTTGAAGTTTGAAGTTGCAAAGCTCAAGTGTGAAGAACATTTAGAATGGGACTTATGTATTGTTCTTGAATATGTACGGTTGAATTTCAATAGTTGTAAAATAATATAACAAAAGTTTTGATTCCAATAAAATGATATTTGAAGTCTTCCTTATGTACATTTCTTTATAATTTGAAGCAAAATTACATGTGTACCCCAAAATACCAAAAACCAATACCCAAAAACCATGTTCAATGGACTTGTCAAAATACCAATCCACCATTTTACATCATATACCCCTCCAAAAATTTATAACCAAAATACATGTCCACTATATCCAAAAGAAGTACTACAGCCCTGCAAAAAATTTGCTTCACATCTTTATGGGTTGGTCAATGGGTGCCTATAATTTCAAATACACAAGTTAAGTTTTCAAATATAAATATGAAATGAATTGGCATAATATGAAACTTACCATCAATAAACTAGTGACACCACATTCGCTAAAGTGTCGTTGCTCTCCTACACAAAAGACAAAGCCATTTAATCACTAAACAAATTTCAGTTCATTAACAAACTCAAAATGCTATTAGCTAACCATGGATGGTTGGTTGTATGCATCATTGAGCCGTGTAGGCTTTGGCTGAAGCACTTAAGCCTCCATAGTAGGTTCTTGACTTTTTGAAGTACTTGATCCGCCATGTTTCTTTCTTTTGATAAGTTGGTACTCTACCCAACCTTTCACGTTTTGAACCTTTTTTGCCTTCTTTTTTCTTGAATCCCTTTACTTGTGTTAAACCATCATTGATGCTTGCAATCTCTTTAAGGAACACATTCACTTGAGCACTACTTGTTTATTTTGAACTCTAGTATTTGTCTATCCAATTCTTCGGTAACTTTGCTAAGGAACATGAATGTTTCTTGACTTCTACATGCTTCAATGGCTATCCTAATAACGCAGGGACAAATCTCTTTATAGCCCTGCATTGGGGACAAATGAACATCTTCAACTACATGACTAACGCCAACATTAGGTAAAGCACCACTTCTTGCTAACTTGTCCACCTCTTCAAGATATATTGCTCGGGCACTGATTTGACATCCATATGATTAAAGACTCTTACACAATGACAACAAAGTATGCCGTAACTCTCAAACTTACGATAAGAGCAACAAATTGACCTCTTATCCAAATCAAAAGACACTCGTCACTCTCCCAAATCCCTTGCTATGACAATAACAAAATCAAGTGATGAGGTTTGATTGTTCATGCTCTTCACAGGACATTCTTCAAATAAGTTGTACTCTTGTTGGAATAGATAAAAAATAGTGGGAGTATAAAGTTCCAACACTTATTGCAAGATATCAGAATATGGTTTCTTGAGTCTTTGAATTTTTTGGCGTGCTTCGTATTCACACTGCAATTCGTTATATCGCTTTTCTTCTACCACATCCTCAAAATGCTTATAAAACTTGACAATATACAAGTTCACTTTCATAAAATTTTTAATATCTGCAATCACACTTTCACTAAGTTGGGTGCTTCGCATTCCTAATGTGAATGCCTTCTTCATGTAACAAGATGCCCATTTCCCCTTCAAAGTGTAAGACTCTTTGCAACCAAATGTTTTCCTTAACATCATACTTTACAAGGAGGGTTCTCAAAGCTTCTTCAAATTGCTCTTCATCCTCATAGCCATACATGAACTTCTTACATTCACTGAGAAAATGAGAGTTGCTTTTAATAAGATGCCTAAGTGTTTGATGCCATTTAGCATCAAGTTCCACAACAAAGGCCATGGTAAGTTTCAAGCATAACCTCAACTAGTCCTTTTGTCTTTGCCTGGTATTGATCAGTAAAAACCGTTTGAGGTATTTTTTTTGCTTATGTGCCTCTAGAAATGTCTTAAAAAGCCACTTGTATGACTCCATTGTTTCGTCATAAAATAATGTAGCCCTAAAGACCACAACTTTTAGATGATTTTTAAATCCTGAGAACACTGCTAGTGGTCTATGCGAAATATTTGTGCAATATGTTGAATCAAGAGAAATGACATCACCAAAATACCCGTAATAAACGAGCATCCTTGCATCTGCCCCAGAACACATTGGTGATTTGATCTTTAGCATCTATTTGATAGGCATGGTAGAAAGTTAGATTATCAACTAACGTTTTGTGAAAGTATTGCAACAAATAATTGGCTTCCCTGTGTACCAAACTCCTTTGCCTTCTTTTGCAGAGATAGTTCTTTTGATCAAGTCGAGTATATCCCAAGTTAGTTCTACCTCCCACTTCTTTACTCATCAAATCATATAATTTTTTTGTTGTAGGCCAGCATCATCGGCTAGATCAATTTGATGACATTGAACTTCTGAAATTTTTCGTTGGTATGACAACGTATGAGTTTTTCTTATAGATGTAAAATATGGTTATGTTACTCCACAAATTCATGCACAATCAATTTTACACCCATATTCTTAAGTTCTAACTTTGCTGAACAATTAGTTCTCGTCTCCGATTTTGGATTAATTGTTTTATAATCTCGTTTGTCTACCTTTCGCAAGCCTTCTTTGTAGCAAACAAACCTGCAAGAAGAATTTGAGCCATCTTTTTCTTGTGATAATATTCTTTTCTCACTCCAAATCCAACTCTTCCACCATAATCAATCCAAAACTTCCAAGCATCTTCAAAACTCTCAAAAACCATGCCCACTTTTGGCTTACAATATTCTAGCATCTGCTTTCTTTCAGTCCTAATAAAAGGAAACTACAACCAAGTACAAAGCAGAAAAAATAAACCTTATTATGCAACTACAGACAATTACAAAGCAAAAAAAATAAACCAATTAATAAGAACCCATAAAAAATAATCAAACATGAACATTATCAAATGAGCAAAAAACCAAGCGTAAAACATATTTGGGAACAAAGTATTTTCTGAGATAAAGAATATGTGAGGAGAAAGGGGTGGTGGCAGACAGAAGCAGACGGTGGTGGCCAGTGGAGATAGCATCGACGACGCAGAAAACGAGGGATAAGGGAGCAGCAAGGCGCTTACGGAAGGGAAGGAGAAGCGAAGGCGACGTGTGAGAGGGTGACTGAAGGCAGTGCAAGACTTATGGATGCCGGCGATCTGCAGTGGCCGGCTGTGGCAAGGGGCGATGAGGTTGGAGAAAGGGTGTGAGGAAGGAAGGGCCTATTGGGTTTGGGGTGGGTAATATCATATTGGGGATTTTGATTTATTTTTTAATGTTTAAAATGTTTAAAATATTAGACTGTTTTGGGCCATTGGATTAAATGTGTGGTGATGTATGCTGGAGAGAGGGACTGAAGAGAGGCATCTGGAAAGAAGCAGGATCCACCAATTTGGGTGTATTGGGATTTGGATTGAGTGACGTGTGACAACTCTTTTGTAATTATCATATTTTAATTGAATATATGACAATCATCTTTGCATGTGGATGTAGGCTCTTAGCTAAATCACATTTGTGCTTATTCTTTGGCTTTATTTGCACAAATTTTTAACAATCTAGTATCAGAGCGCTTATAGCATACTAGGCAAGCCTATTTAAAAAACTGTTGACTACAAAATTTGATATTCAATAGTTCATTTGGAACAACAACTTCAGGAAATGGAAGGTCTATATGATGGTTATTTTGACACAACAAAATTTAAGTATAGCACTTTCTGGGAAATAAAAAAAGCTTCTCAGAATGAAGGATTCTATGTTGGATGATATTGATGACAAAGCCCTCTACATTGTTTAGTTATGTATCACAAATGATTGTAAGAAGTTCTATCAGAAACAATAGCAGCAACATTATGGACCGAATTAGAGTCCTTATACATTATGAAGACAGTGGCCAAACGTCTTGGTATACTACAACGTTTGCACACACTTTGTATGGATGAAGAGACATCCATTAGATCATATATCTCCGAGTTCACTTCACTCGTTACGGAATTAAAAATTTGGATGAGACATTCTTTAGTAAGCAAGAAGCAATGGTGTTGTTTTGCTCCTTACCTCCCTTCTACAAGCACTTTCGAGAAACGCTGATATATGGACGTGAATGTCTAGATATCCATAAGATTAAATACTCTTTTTTGAATCATGAGAAGATGGGGCAAGATAGTTATGGACGTGATGACCTATAGCTAGATTGTTTGCTTTAGCTCAGTTAGTTTTAGCAGAGGAGAGTCTAGATCTAAATGTAAGCATGGTAAGAGAAGATTTTGATATTGCAAGAAAGAAGGGCACTGGAAAGCAGAATGTTCAAAGCTCAAAGAAAATAAAAAGGCTAGTTCAAGTAATGCAACAAGTGTTGTTGAAGGAGCTGAAATTGTGCTTTTATCTGTAAATAGAATTTATATTAAAAAAAAATATAAACATATCCTTTTATGTCATTTAATATTTATCAGGTAGTTAAACCGCTAATTTTACCAAAAACTTCAAATACAATCAGCTAACTTATCTGCTATCATTTATAAGCTTATCCGCTATAAGTCAACTTATTAGCTGTCAATTGTAAGATCATCCATTATCGTGTAGCTTATCCTCTATCATCTAGTTTTTACCAAATTGAGTCACAAGCCTCATGTACCAAGAGAGGAGTTTGAGAGGAGGCGGTCAAGCTCGTGTGCTAGAATATCAATGTAAAAAGTTAAAATTATAAATCGTTCGTATGTGCAAAAGAAAAATGAGTTAAATAAATTAGGGTAAAAACATAAATACCTTAGGGCATGTATTAGCAACACTTTGAAAAAATTGGAAAAATAACTAGTAAACAAGGAGAATTGAAAGCATTTTTAAATTCAGATTTCAAATTTAAGTTTTTGAAGTAAAATCAAATATAAAACAAAAGGATAATAGGCCAACAAAAACAAAAGAAGGAGATATTGATCATAGAGATTTCAGAAATGGAGAAAAGTCAATTGAAAGAGTTCATGTATATCTTTGAGGGGGCATGAGACTCCTTAATCACATAAAAAATGTCGCATTTGTCGGTTGTGGCAATCCATCAGTCAAAGATGGTGGTGATTGTAACAGCCTGATTTTTAATTACGCTGTTTAACCGGTTAAAATATAATTAATTATATTTTAATCTGAGAGTTAGAAAGTGATTTTTAATAAAATAAAATCATATTCATAGTCTCTCTTGTGGTAGGAAGCTCTAGTTAAAATTTGGGTTTAAAACTCAGACGGAAACCGTTCTGCGTTTTTTTTTTACTGACAGTATAATTTTATACTGACACAAAACTCTAATTTGACCCGAAAACTAAAATTTATAGATTTTTTATATTTTGTCCGTGAGGAATTCTACTTTCCAAATTTCTGATCAGAAATAAAATATTATGTGTTTTCGGACGAATTTTGGTGAAAGTTCGAACGGAAAACAGTCGGTGTTTTCACTGACAGTAAGATTTTAATGATCAGAAAACCTAATTTTGACTCGTGAACAAAATGGTTTATGATTAAATCATATTTCCAACGAGTCTGGTTAGTTTGAAAATTTTCGATCGAAAAACAGACATAAACCCTAATCGGGAAACCGACGGAGTCGAAAACGGAACTGCAGAGACCCGTCAAGAGGTCGGGACAACGAGTCATACATGATGACTCATGGAGGATGAGTCACCAAGCAGTTATGAGCATTAAATGCTAGTAATCATGACTTTTGGGTAAAATGACCAAAGTACCCCCAAGCTTTCGCGGGTATTAACAAGACACATCTACGCACTCTTAACCACTCATTTTACATGGTTTTAAACCTCCCACATCTCCTCAATTTCGTGCATCCACCTCCAATGAACCATACCTATTTCATTTTTCTTTCGTTTCATCATTTTCCTCTCAAAAACCGAAATCGGGTAAATGACGGAGCTGCGTACGGGATTTCCGGGAACCGCAAATGGATGGGATCAATGAGTCATAGATGACTCATTAGATGTGGCCCAAAACCAGCCACACCTACATTAATTGTGAGCCACATACTTTTTAACCCTAGTTAGTAACATAACCCTAGTTAAGTTAACTATTAACTATGGTTAAGCATATATTAATTAAATATTCACAAAACCCATTAAACCAATTCCTTATAACCAAACAAAGCCTAAATCTAGCCTATAAATACTCCTCAAAACCGTGGCCTCCCTCCCCCTTCACTCACTTATTCATCTCTTCCATTTCTTCTTCACTTTTTCTTCAATAACTCCATTGTTGTTCTTGCACAACTTGATCATTCTTTCACTTTATTTTATTATCTAGAGGTAAACCCTCACTTCTATGATCTTAGTTATCTTCATCATCTCCTTAACTCTCTTTATCAACCACTACTTCGGATTAGAGGAGAAGAATTGAGAGATAAATCTCAATAGTTGCAAGAAGCCTTTGTTGGAAGCTTTGAAACCAAGTTGGAGCAGTCGTAGTGAGGGAGTCTCCAAACACTCTTAGATAGTTGGATCATTCCCAAATTTTAGAAGAAGGTTCAAGACTTATGGTTATTCATATCCAACAGTCATAATTTGGAAACAACCTCCAGAGTGTGAGATATGAAGCTCGGACAGTAGGCCTAGGAGGTGAGAAATTCAACCCGGATACCATCTAAGCTGTCACCAAAGAACTGCGATCTGAGATGTTTTAACCGTTGGATCGGGCTAAAGCTTTGTGAGAAGGTTTAGGAATGATCGTTCTTCATTGTCACTGTTCCGTTTTCTAAATAGAGCTCTGTGGCCAGAGGAATGGAGTTTGAACAGTAGCCCTGTTTTGGTAGCTTTTCCCTGGGATTCATGAGCTTATTTTGAATCCGATTTTCCCTAAGTCTAGCCGTTGCTCTCGTAAGTTTTTCCATCGATTTTGTCTCTTGATTCAAATAGATTTAGTTATTTGAAACCCTATTGTTGGTTCGGTTGGTATTTGGTGTTTCCGGCGAATTGTGTTACTCGTACGTGTAATCGGGACGCAAAGCAGAACGGTGGATGTGTAAGGATGGATGGTGGTAGATTTGTGGATGTTGTTGGACAGTGTGCTGAGGTTCTTGGCAGTAGTGTGGATGCATTCGGAGCTTCTACGGGAAAGCGCACACGTCAATCAGGGTGGGGAAAGAATCAACCTATCATCGGAATCGATAAGTAGTAGATTATATGATAATTGTGTAGGGCGACCTAAACCCTACTAGTAGTCGAGTAATCGACAAGACCAAAATCACATTTGGAAACCTTTTCTGTAAAACCAATGGTGATTTGGGGATTGTAGGTTTATCGACGTTAGGATGATTTTATCTTATCCAATGTTGATTGAATTTATTATTATTATTGAATTGCTTATGTGATATTTTGTGGTATTTGAATATTTATGATATTGTGTTATGCATGATCTACCTGGTTTTAATATTGTGCTTAGTGGATTGTAGGCAAAGATATATGTTGTTTGGGAGCGCGATTAAGAAATGATTTAAGAAGGAATTAATCTAATAAAACACTGGGGCACAACGGGGTGTCTCAGTGATACTTACAAAGATATTTCGAGGCTCCAGTCAATGTTTTAAGAACTAAACCAGAGATGGAATCGGTAATAACTTCGGGTCATGTTCAATTGGTCCAACTGGTTCAACTAATGGTTAAAACGGATGATTAATAAATAAATAAATAATTTATATAACAAATATATATATATATATATATATATATATTGTAAAAATACTATACATAAATTTAATTAAATACTATAATTATAAGAGTAAAGTCAAATATTAGAAGCATTAGTTAACTTTTATCATCTCAAAATAGGATCCGGATTGTCTCCAGAGTCTCCAGCAACATTTTGTTTCTCTCCCACACATAAAATTACCGCATGCAGTAGTTTTCCTTTGCTTTTTTCGCTGCTGGACGGTCCAGCTGTCGGAGGCAGTCCAGAATCCTCAAAATATGACTTAAATGGCCAAAAACTATTTTTTTTCAACGTCTGTAGCTATTAGCCTATTAGAAGTTAGCTACTTAGCTTTATGGTTTCCACCTTACGTAGCTATGAGAAGAAGTTGGCTTTAGTGCTTATTTGGGAAAGATAGATTATTCAACTTTCCAGCTGTTTTTCCTTTAAAAAGTTGTTTTATAAAAAATCATTTATGTTTGGGTTTAAAGCTTAATTTCTTAAAAAGCTTTTTTTCACAAAAATAAGTTGTTTTGATCTATCTAAATGCTAGGACTGTTGGATGGAGAAAAAAGCTTTTTCTCAACTCTCACAACTGAACTCCCTTTCTCTCCCTCTATGTACATATTTTCTCTTTCCATGCCATTAGTGGTGCTAGGATGATAATGTAGCTTCCTGCCTTTATTTTTTAGCGAAAGTGAATGTCATTAGACATTAGCGGTACCAACTGAATGCCTAAGCTTGCTGCCTTTCACTTTATTGTTTCTTCTAAAAAATAACATTAGAAAAAAAAAATACGGTACTTTGGTAACTTTGCTGCCTTTCATTATTATATATTATTTATATTTAACTATTCTAAAAAATAATATATTTTCACATAATTTCATAATCATAAAAAAATGTTACAAGTTTTATTCAATTTTTTATAACAAAAAAATGATGACAAGATATAAAAATAAACACTTTAGCATGTTTTAATGTTTAAAAAAGCATCAACTATTATTAACATTAACATAAACAAATAACTTCATACCCTTTTTCGTAATTTATTATATAAAATTGATTTTTTGTACCACCCAAACGAAATAGATTATCTTAAAATCGCTTTTCAGCAATGAGACCCAAACAAAAATAGATTCTGATTATAATCGATTATCACAATAATCGATTATCAGCATAATTTTTTTTTTCTAGTATGTAGTCCGCTGGTCAGCAACGTTTTTTAATTTGTATGGTCTATCAAAAAAAACAAAACAAAACAAAACACTCGCTCTCATTTCCCCTACTCATATGAACCATCACCGCACCAAATAAGCACCGCCTGCCCCGTGTCTCTATCGTTCACCTCGTTGGTCGCTACGTGTCTCTCTCTCTTGCTTCCTTCCATTACTCCTCCTCCTTTCAACTTTCAAGGTTTGGCTGCATCAATTTGTGCAGAATGAGATCTTTACGAAGCAGTAATGGGTCTTCTATCATCTCTCATCTCTCTGGCCTCCCTCAGTTACTCTTCTTCCTCCTCCTTTCTAGTTTTTACTGTTTATTTTCCTCTTCACAAAAAAAAAATTTAGGAACCAAAGTGAAAAAGGTTGTTGTTGAGCACATATGTAACTGTCTGGTTCTTAAAAATCGGATCTATTTCATCGGTTCATTCGATTTTAACCCCATTTTGATGGTTTTGAAGTTTTTTTCCCCGGTTCTTTACGATCACTTGTTTTTATGAGTGAACTGAATCGTAGATACTGCTGGTTCTCGGTTCAACCAGTTGAACCGACCTATCCGGTTCAATTTTTAAAACATTGGCTCAAGTTAGTTTTAGAGTAATGAGCAATAGGAGTATCGGCAGCCAAGTGAGCATACCTAAGGTAATGATACTCTTAGTTTGTTTAAATATGGATGAGACTCTTAAGGTTTATTTGTTTAATATCATGATTGTGAGAATGGGACAAAACAAATCAATTCAACCGCTGAACCAATAAATCATCCAGATGGTCGGTCCGAATAACCCCTAAAAATTGGATTTCTAAAAAATCATAGTAGAACTAGTGCAAAATCGAGGCAACCGGCCAAAACCATAATTCAGCTGTTCGGATCAGTTAAAAAATTCAACTTGTCCTTATTAGAATGTTAGCTAAACTCACCTATTACTTTTATAAGCCTTTCTTTCACACTGCTCCACCTAGCCTACAGATATGGAACATGGGTTTTTCTTTACAGTTCTGATACACAACATCAACAAGAAGATCAAACTTAGAAGGATCTAGGGTTTTGCAAGAAGCTATGGATTAAAACGAAGAAGCTATATCTCAACGTAGGCCCCTCTATCTCACCATGAACACTGTTACCAAGCCTTTGTTGCTCACCTGGGTGATGTGATGTCGAAGCTAAGCATTCAAGACTTTCCTCTTAACGGTTGTATGTACATGTAATCAGGTTTAGCCAATCTTCGGACTGCTCTATATATACTGCCATCACCAAAGATGTTGTGATGAAAGATGTGAAGATAGCCATTAGCATCATAGTTGCAAATTGATATAGAGACAGGCTATTGGCCAACCGAAAACAAAAACTTGCAAACAAAAATTTAAAAGAAGTTATCTTTCTCGAGTTTTTTTGGATGGATGGTAGATAAAGCGTTAGAGTGTTGTTTGAAGAAACCAATAAGAGAGTGTGGAATGATGTGCTTTTATTATTATTGAATATATAATATATTATATCAAAATTAAAAATATATTTTAATTAAACCAGTTCGATCATGATTAAACCAATTAACCGTGAATCAATGTCTTTACTGATTCAATGATTGGTTTGATTTGTAAAATATTGCTTAATATGAAAGGTAAGGTTCAAACCCTTGGGCTTAAGTGGCAGTAAGGACCTAATGGTTAATAGCCCTCGACCGAAGATTTGTAGTTGATAAGTTGAACATGTAGATTGTCGAAGTGTATAAGCTACAATATATGATATTAGACCTTATGATCTGGGCGTGTCTAGCTTGAGTCACCAAGATAGGTGCCTCGCCAATGAGGCACATGTTATAACCGTACGACAAATTCATATTCTATTCGACGGTGCAGATTGATTCATTCCAAACAAAAGAAAAATTACCTGTAACCGTTTATGAAGTGTAATGTGGTTTAATGAATTACCCAAATAGTCCCTGACATTTTAAATGTTAAAAGCTTTTGCATATCCATTTCTTTTGCAGAAACTAGGTCTCGTAAGCGACGACCAAGGACTCAACCATGATGGTTTCGCAGTCACCGGACGGCCGACTGCCACCGTAATGGTGGTTAATGGTTAGTTGTGTGACACCCTCTACCCCGCATGTTATTTATAAAACATTTACATAAAAGAGGTAAGATAAAAACATGCATTTATTTCATAAAATAAAAATTGGATAGAAAGCACCACATTGTAACACCTCAACAACACGGAAAAAAAACATAGTTTTAAATTAAAATAAACGAAAAACATAAGCATAAAACATAACCCAACCCCGATGTCACATACAGAGCTGGTATAACCGTTCTAGAATAAAATCCACGGAATATAAACGAAACTGGAAATAACTAAATAACTAAAACATCTAAACATCCTAGCTAGAGTCACGGCTCCTCAGAGTCACTCCTCCACTAGCTGCTTACCGTCCTCTGCATAAAGAGATACATGCCAAAACAGAAACAGAAAACGGGGAGTAAGAAAACATGTAAACACATCGGAATGGAGATAGTAAGCAAGATGAACATACATCATAGCATATAGCGTATAGCATAGCAACATGTATACATAACATCATTAAGTATAGAAAATCACATCAACATGTTTTAGTCAATCAACAAATGCTATGCAGTGCAACTCTACTCCGCTACTCCATTATGCATGTGGATCCAGACTATCTCAGGAAGGCAACTTCGGAGTTACATATCCACATTGGCCAAAAAGCACCAACGCCGGTAGTTCACCAAACCATAGGTGAAACCCTTGGATAGCCGACGCACCATACTCTCGGATGCGCCATCACGGGGCCGCACGGTTCACCAAACCTTGGGTAAACCACCCGTGGATGGTCAGATCGCTGTACCCTAGGACGACCTCCCCTATGTTGATCTTCCCCCACTAATAACTCCGATGCCTGAAAACATAGGCATAACAACAAACAAGGGCAACCACCTCCTTTGCTTGGGCCAATAAGCACTCAAGTCTTATCGTCAACATCAACACCTTAACCCTTATGAGTCAAGGCCCCCTTGGCCAAAAAGCACCAATGTTCAACTTATCAACACCTCAACCAAAAAGCATCGAGGTCACTTTGGCCAAAAAGCATCAAAGCATATCAACGTGCGGCAACCCATTTTGCACCATTTAACCAACTTATTATTCTTAATTATCTTAATTAATCTCTATTTAAGTTATCTAACTCTTCTTTATTCGATTGGTGTTTTATCTCATCATTGGGGAACATTTGGGGTGAAACACCCCTTAATTGCCTTTAATTGGCGTTCTAACCAGTTGGGGGAGCACCGGCATGCTCATCCCCAGCACAGTCGTGCTGCCATTTAAGTGGAGCACGGTCGTGCTCACTGTTATGCACGACCATACTTAAAGCACAGCTATCATCCAGATTCAAACTGGGAGCACGGGCATGCTCCCTGTTAAGCATGGCCGTGCTCCTGGAGCTGGCTGTACTGTTTTGGGAAGATTCATGGTGTTCTTGGGGTCAAACCTCCCTAAACACTCTTAAATCATATCCTAGGGTCTTAACTAAACCAGTTGGCATAAACCTCACATCTGACTATTAAATCCATGTTTTATGAAACATTAGGGGAATTATTCCCTTAACCGTTATGTCAATTAAGAGTCCTATTTTAGTAAATTAGGGTCTTATTAAAATTTCAACATCAACCAACATCATTCAGCCAATCAATGCATAATAACAACATCAGACAACAACATTCATGTCATATATGGCATAAACCTCACATCTCACTATTAAATCCATGTTTTATGAAACATTAGGGGAATTATTCCCTTAACCGTTATGTCAATTAAGAGTCCTATTTTAGCCAATTAGGGTCTTACTAAAATTTCAACATCAACCAACATCATTCAGCCAATCAACGCATAATAACAACATCAGACAACAACATTCATGTCATATATCACATATCAGTGTAACCAATTAAATCATGGCATACCAGTCATAAACAGATTAACCAATTATACATAAATTGGCATACAACTGCGTAAGTATAAACAATAGGCATCCATGACAGGCATACTCAAAATCAGACAAACAATTATAGCAATTAATCCAAAATAACATATAATCAATATAACATGGTATTGACAACAGTTAACAACAACGAGGCTATGGGAACCCATCATCTTACGCTACCCCTTTGCCTAATGTTTACACTATCCTTCTCCCCATACCTGGTATGAAGAATCCGATAGTGACAACTCAACGATAAATCAACGCATCCCTCGAGGGACTCAGTTAGCTTTCCAAGCCTTGGTCAAACAGAAAGGGTCAAACCATTAGTTCCCAATTCTTAATAAAAGAAAGGAAACTAAAAGAGGGAGAAACTATTACCTACACAGATTGGCACAGACGAACAAGGATTTCCCAAGGGTCTCCAAAACTCCTAGAATGCACTGAGTGTAGAGGAAATAGGGAAAAGAACACTTGTAGCCGCAACAGGGTTTCTATTTGTGCCAAAATAGGGTTTACAAGCAAAACCCTTAGTTACTGTTCTATATTTAAAGGCATCAGACTCGAGCAAGCTCGTGCTCCTACAAAGCTCGATCTGCCTTTGAGCATGGTCGTGCTCTCTATTGAGCACGAGCATGCTCGACTCAGTGTCAACGAGGCATGTTCTCTCATCGAGCACGGTCGTGCTCCCTATTGAGCACCCGTGCTTGTGACTCAGACAGTCACAAGACACAAGCCTAAGAAAGGGATTTTAAGCCTAGAAATCCCACCTAGCCCCTCAACAACAACTCTAAGCTAAGTCCTAAGGCTTAAACAACCAAAAAAAACATACATAAAAGCACTTAACGAAAAACGGGGTGTTACAAGTTGTATCAATGTTTAAAAAACTTTTCAAATTATTGAAGTATTGTTATCTGTTTGTGAAATGAAAACACTGTTAACCCTAACGGCACAACCATAAATGATAACCATATACAGTCAGAGAGTGAACCAACGTGTGTTGGTCCAAGTGGAAGGGGGCTTGGGCCCCGTAAGCATGAGGTCCTGGGTTCGTTCCCCGGATTCATGTGTATGGAAAAGCACTATTAGGAGGGGTCCCCTCTTAGGCACCTCCGTACCCTGAGAGATTAGTCTATCACCTATCAGATGGGAGGAAACTCTGGGAAACCAAAAAAAAAGTCTGAAAGTGGCCAAAGAGAGACGATTTAAAAAATTAATATAAACTAGAGAAGAAAATCTGTCTGTCCAAAGGTGAATCCAATGTGCTGTGGTATACTCCATCTTAGCAATTAGGTAAAGACGAATCCAGATTCTCTCCTGCCAAGGCCCCTCCAACATCTATCCTGCCAAGTGATCTAGATCGTCCATCCAGATCAGATGGTCCAGATAAATTAACTTCTTATAAAATATAAAATTTTAAAAACTCAAATGTTTCTCTCCTCCCATTGTCAATTTGACCAAACCCAAGTCCCTGTGTGTTCCCTCACGTCGCCTGCAACGCGATGCCGTCGTCGTCGATGGTATACTGCCTTCAATCCGTTCACGACCAGCCACCGTACGTCACTCTCCCTCTCCCAGCTCCCATTCTATCTCCTTTCCGTCGTCTCTCTCCCTTCTCCGCCATGGTTCAACGTCGTCGCCACTGTGGTTCAATCAGTATATAATGAATTGCTATAGTTGATTTAAGACTTAGGATGCACAATGATATTTGCACAGTTTTTACTGTCTGATTATAACTGGTTCTACCATATTTTCAACGGAATAACACTATGGTTCCACCAAAGCGTGAGCATATCAAAGATATATATTGCTTGTAGCCCATAAACCTCAATGGTTTATCCCATTTCCTTGGCCACATCCCACATATGAATCCCCTGGCTGTTTAGATTGACAATGAAGAACTAATCTCCTGAAACTAAAAAAGATATTATTAGATAGTTCAAGAACATTATCTATCTCTCGTGTGCTTACATGTACTTGTTTCGAAATCCAACAGCTTCAAAACTTCAATATTCCCAAAATCATTAACAGAATAAAATTGCAATCAAAAGGGAGGGGAAATGGTGAACCTAAAGTGCAATCAACAAGAACCCAAACCTCTACTTTTGATTTTGAACACACCCAATAAGTGTTTGAAGAAGAAATGAATTTTCATAACAGAGAGGGGGCAATGGGTAAACCTAAATAGTGCTGCAGTGGTTCTCTCTGTTTCATCGTGAACAAAGCGTGCGGTGGAGGCAGTGCGTGATGTGGCTACATCAAAGAGTGATGAGCTGCCCTCTTTATGGTGACGACATGATGGAGAAGGGAGGGATACAAGGTGACATGGCGGCGATGACTTGCAGTCGTTGATGACTGTGGAAAGGTGGCTGTGCCGTTAACGACGTCAGAGAGACGGAGGCGTGAGGGTTCTCGGCAACTTCGAAGAGCATTAATAGAGGGGTTGTGCTGTTTTTTCTTTAGTTTTAATTTTTTATGCTTAAAAATGATGATTTAATCCTGACCGTCTAATTAAATGAATGACTCAGATGTTTGCTGCATAGTGGTTGGAGACACTCTCTGCTGGAGAGAATCTGAATTCAGTAAAGAAGGATATTTTTTTCATTATTAAAATAGAAAGTCTATGTACCAAAAAATATGGATATTTTTTTATCCACCAAAAAACAGAAAGCTTATCATCGGTAGGCGTTGTCGAAGATAAGGCAAGATGGGAAAAAATACAAGGTCAAGTCATGTGTTAATTTTTTTTATTACAATGAGGTTGAACATTTGAATTCATTAAAAAGAAAAGTAAAGTGATACAAAAAAATATTGTATTTGCAATGGACCATTTTATATTACTAATAGATTTGTTTTAGTCACGTGAAGAATCCTATTTTTTGAGTTTGCGGGAGGTTAAAGTCACCGGTGATGGAAATGGAGGTTGAGATGATAGTGAGTGACTGGAAATTGTGTCTAGATTTTGAGGTTGGAGCTTTGGAATAAGATCTGCTAAAAGATCACCAAACCACAAGAGGTAGATCGGGTCTAGATTGGGTCTGGACGTTCACTTAGGACATCAACACGATGGGAAATGGGGGAGTCCGAAACTTTAGTTTCCAAACATGCCCTCCAGATATTTTTAATTTATGCCACAAACGACAAAACACTGTACTTTGATAACAGGCACCAACCAGTTATTTTTTGAGAAATTTAGGCCTCACAGGTGAGGCACGTGCCTCCTGCTAGACACACCCTTATGATCTAGACTACGAAAAATGGTGAAGTAGAAAAGGGAGCTTAAAGGATTCATAGAGAAACCAATGTTAAAGTATGGATAGTAATGAGTACCACGTTACCAACCAAATGTCCAAGCAAGTGGTCAGGAGTTTGAATCCTAACTCTTGTGTATGGAGAAAACCTGGTTGGGAGGGGAGAACCCACCTTGTTTGCCCAACAGGTTCCTCGACGGAGATTAGTCACTACTAACAGTGGTGGATACTTCGTACCTATGTCATGGTTAAAAAAAAAAAAAGTAATGAGTACCACAGTTGCCTACTAAAATAGAGTCATTGACTTAGGCTTCGTTTGGAACAAGAGACAGAGGGTGGAAAGAAACATGAAGGATGGAAAGGGAGAGGAAAGGGGACTTTTCCCCTGTTTGGTTGCAAGGTGAAAACAGAAGGAAAGAAGAATCTTTGAGGGGGCCCACACCAAAATAGGTTTCTCTCATATTGGAGAGAAAAGTGCAGGAAAACTGCACTTTCAATGGAAAAAGATATTAACACCCCTTGATATCCATTCTTAAACAGATAGCCACCAAAATAATGTATTCTCAAATAAAGCTATATCTAATCTCTTGTAAAGATGCCTTGAGTTTAGACGTCCCAACTCCCAACAATATATTGGACCTCACTGCGCTACAGGAGAATGTGAACCTTTCAGAGACATGGAGAGGAAAAAAATGCATTTGTTTATATATTTTTAACTTAATAAATTTTATCAATTTGGATAATTTGAATAATAAAAAATCTTATTTAAAATTTAATCAAAATCAATTAATAAACTAAATAAATATTTAACAGTGATTGTACTAGTGAGAGTATATTTCACATTTTTATTTTATTTGTTAAGTCTCATTTTTACTAAAGGGTATTTTGGTCATTTTACAAATATATTTTTTCTTTCCTCTCATTTTCTCTTCATCCAAACAAGAGAAAAGAAAAGTTTTAGTTTTCTTTCCCCTCATTTTCTCTTCAACCAAATAACTAAATAATCCTCTCATTTTCTATCTTTTTATTTCCTTTCCCTTTCTTTCCTCTCATTTTCTCTCCTACAACCAAACAAAGGGTTAATGTCACCATTTTTAGCTTTAGTATACAGAAGTTATGTAACATATAAGATTCTCTTGTGACTTCAGAATATTTATTTGTATGGTCTCTAAATACTAGCAAATATTTAAATTTATAAATAAATACGACAAATACTACTATTGAATTCGTCAAAAAATTACTACTATTGAAAGTACATAAAAAGCTATAATGACCTTCTATTTTGTTTTGTATTTTAAAAAAAAGTGCATGATTTCTCAATTACAAAATTTTAATGATTCAAATAGAACCTACCCAGCTTATCAAAAAAAATAAAATAGAACCTACCCAGTTCACCAAAAAAAAAAAAATAGAACCTATCCAAGTCTTTTAAATTCTTAAAAATTGTTGTGGTCTCATCCTCATGAACATATTTCCATTACTGCGTCATTTGCAGATTTTTTTTATTTTTGTCTCATAAGAATTTAAACATTTTAAGTAAAAAATATGGGTACGGTTATCCTAAACTTCAAAGAAATAGAAAATTAAAAGAATTAATTTGTTTCAAATGCATATATTGCTTATGGAATAACATTAAAAATTCAACTGTTCTTGCTTTGAGTAAAGAAGCTGTTGAAAATTAATAAAATTTGACTTCAAATCAACAATATTTTTAAAAAGATTACATGGATTTGTTATCTAATAATTTTGCATCATAAATTTTTTGAAAAAAAAATAAAAAAAAATACATAATATTGAATAAGAAAGAAAAACTAGAAATACTTTGCGCCACGTGCAAAGGTATACACTTTTATAGAAAGAAAGAAATCAAAGAATGGTTCAATTTTTTTAGAGTTTAAAGTAATTTTGTTTAAATTGAGATACAATGTATATAAACAACTTAAAATATTCAAGAAGAGCAAAAAAGTTGAAAGTCATGCGCACATTTGTTATTTTCTATGGTAAGTGTCCAAGGATTTAAACAACACACCATTTTGAAAGTAGCTGGTAAAAGTTTCACAAGAGATGACATGGTTTATTGTACTATTGGCAATAAAGTACATAACAGATAAAATAAAACTAGAGAATTAAAAAGTGTTTGAAGTCTATCCAATCAAAACCCTGTCTCTACGATATTAACCAATATGTCCTTCCATGCCACCTTCTAAAATGAAGCACACCTGCCAAATAAAGAGGAAAACAAACTTATCTTAACTAGCTTATGGAGTCCATTCAATTATTAAATTTTAATTGATAAATTACACAAAGTTAGAAAGAGATTTTAGTTTGTTGAATAAAATTGTCTGTTCAATCTCAATATAATGATGCTCAATAAGCAGCATCACATTCCATATTACAGCAAGAGTAATATTATCAACACACTTTTTTCAACGCTCTCTTTGTTATTGGGTTAAACCATGAATTTTATGTGAGACCCACTAAATAGTGATTAGTGGATCCCATATGAAATTTACTCAATCATCAAGAGTATGTTGGGGGAGAGTGTTAAAAGGAATATGTTGCTAACATTTATCTTACAACAAAGGGAGGTATTAAAGGCCTTACCTTTTCAGTCTTGGATTTGTAATCTCCTTTTCAGCCTAGCTATACCAACAACTAGTTGCACATATATCCAATCATACATGTTGTTGAAGAACTGAAAATAGGCATATCGCCATGAAGTCTTGAGAACTAAAGTTCCACAAACTCCCCAAAATCCAATGATGAATCCAAGTGCTAAGCTGATGTAAAACCCTAAGCTTATGAGTTCATCATCATCTCCTTCGGTATCATTTATATGACTGCTAGAATCTTTTGGGCATTCTGAGAGTGGTGGGCCACAAAGCATAGGGTTCCCTATATATGTAGAGGCATCAAATCTTTCTAGTTGGGTACTTGTTGGAATATTCCCGGATAAGTTGTTGAATGACAGGTTCATGTAACTGATAAAAGTCAAATTCGAAAGGCTTGCTGGTATTCTACCAAAAAGATAGTTTCTTGACAAGTCAAGTGATTCCAACATCTTCATATGGCCAATCTTGTTGGGAATGAATCCTGTGAGATTATTTCATGAAAGATTTAAGCTAGCCAATGCCACAAGTGTTGTTATATTATGAGGTATCTCTCCTGTTAACTGATTGCAAGAAAGATCAATGGCTGTCATAAGTCGAAGAAGTTTTCCATATTCTCTATTTTCTCCCTTCCATGCCAATATTACTTTGTCAATGGAGAAATCAATTACGTAATCTTCATAACTAACAAGATATCCACCCGCAACATATGAAATTGTTTCTGTAGAAACCTTCATATTTGACAAAGCTATCATGTGATCAAGGCATGGAGGTATTTTCCCAATAATATTGTTTTGAGAGAGATCCAATACATGAAGATGTAATAGATCACAAATATTTGTAGGTATGCTTCCTTGGAACTTATTTGCTCGTAGATGCAAAACAACCAAACGATGTAGGCTTTGGCCTATCCAAGCTGGTAATGTTCCTTCCAGATTGTTATCCCCAAAATCAATCAACATCAACTTGCTACAATTAATCAAAGATGGAACCTCTCCCGAAAAATTATTGTTATTTAATTGGATTGTGCCAATTTGATGTAAAGTGCCAAATGACTCGGGTATTCTCCCTGAGAAATTATTTGTTGCCAAATTAAGGTCATTTAATGCTTGAAATTGCCCCCAACAATCTGGTAATGGTCCCTCTAAGAAGTTATGAGACATGTCAAGAGTATCTAAACTTGGATATGATGTAGCACAAAAAGAAGATATAGACCCAGAAAACATATTATGTGAGACACTGAGAAGATCTAATGATGGTGGAAAATGAGGCAGTGGGCCTGAAAAATTGTTGAAACTCAAATCCCATTCAGCTAGACGAAATTCGTTTTCAATTCTTGGTATCGAGTTTGGTAAGGCTCCACTAAGTTTGTTATGAGAAATATTCAGGTAGGTCAAGCCTGGAGATAGGTCCCAAAACCATTTAGGTAAAGAACCAGAAATACCACCATTAGAAATTTGCAACGACTCGAGTACCCTTTGATATTTGAGCCATGATGGGAAGTTAGGGCCCAAAATGCATGATGATGCATATAGTTCAAAGAGTTGGAAAGGTGGAATCCAATTTGAACTCAAGTTGAATGAAAGTGAATTTTGGTCCAGATACAAAAATCGCAAGCTAGCAAGGTTTGATAGATGGGCTTCATTAACGACCCCATTCAACTTATTTGAATAGACAGACACATAACTAAGATTAGAAAGTTGACCAATAGTATATGGAAGTGTCCCATTCAATTGATTATGGGAAAGTTCTAACTCCCGTATACTTTGGAAAAGACCAAAGTCATTTAGTTGGCCAGACAATTTATTGAAAGACAGTATTAATATTTTCAATTGACATAAACTCTGGAAGGATTTTGGTATGCTACCCTCAAGTTCATTATGCGAGAGAGATAGAACTTTAAGAGAAGACATATTTGCAAAGCCTTTAGGAATGCTTTGTTGCAAAAAATTATGTGAGAGATCTAGATATTGAAGGGAAATCATATTTGCAAAGCCTTCGGGTATGCTATGTTGCAAAGAATTGTTTGAGAGATCCAGATCTGTGAGGACTTTGCTAGCATTAAGAATCCATGACAGAGTTAAAGAGTTCAAGTAATTATGTGAAAGATCGAGGACTTCTAGAGAAGTGGAAGAATTCATTTGGGGAATATATTTCTCACTGAATTGAGGGAGTCCACAATGATGTAAGTGAAGCTCCAATAGAGAAGGGAGTTTGCTTATTGATGATTGCCAATCAACAGCTTGACTAAGATTATTATTTGACAGATCAAGGTATCTCAAATTGGAAAGACGAGAGACCCACTCAAGGTCATTTGCAACCAAATAATAATTGTTCTTAAAGACAAGAGTTTGCAAATTGGAGAGGTTTCCCAAAGCATGAGGAATGGCACCAACAAGTCCACTGAAGGCAAGATTCAACTCTATCAATTGGCCAAGTGAACCAATGCAATTTGGAATCTTTCCTTTTAAGTTATTAGAACTGAGATCTAAGGAAGTCAGATGTTGCAATTCACATATTGAAGAATTGATCATACCTCTCAATCCTTGATGTTGGAAATCTAACCTGGTTACATGACCAGTTGAACTATCACATGTAATTCCTTCCCATTGGCAACAATCTTCACCTTTCCATGATGAAAGAATTCCATCTTCATCAATGAGGCCAGCTTTGAACTTGAGAAGAGCTTGCTTGTCTGCCTCTGCACACTTATTCACTCTGGAATTTCCAACACATAAACAGATGAACAGAATGCTAGCCAGACAAAAAAGATGCAACCTACAGCTAAACATGGTGATCCACTCAGCTCTCTAGGCAATGTTTTTTGGATATTGAAACTGAGGAATGTATAGACAAAGTAGAGACTGAATTCTGAAATGAAACTTAGCTACACCATTTATAGACAGCAACAAAAAGAAGCTAAATCACTTGTTTGATAAATTTATCATGGTTTGAATTTATTATATTACATTATAATAATGTTCGTCGATCACTTTATCAATCATACTCACGAGTCAACTAAACTTGTGCGATGGGCAAGACTTGAGTGAGCAATTTGTTAAGTGTCATTATCCTCCGTTTGTCTCGGGTGAGGAGCAAAATTCAAATTATGGGTCTATTAATTTACCATTGCTCAGTTTGACAAAGCGGGGTCTATTATTGAAAAATGGCTAGGATCAAACTGTGGGTAAAACACAAATTCATGTTCACAATGGGACTCCTATATAGCTAATTAGCTAGTGATTGTCATTATCATACTTGTGCATAAATTTTTTCCAGCGTACTATAGAAGCAATTTATTGTATAGCAGTAATTTATTATATTACATTAATATTTTGTGGATCACTTTAAGCTAAGGAAGATATGCCTCTTTATCAATGATACTCACAAGTCAACCAAACTTGAGCCAGGGGCAAGACTTGTGTGCAATAAAGCAATGTGTAATGGGTCGTTATGCTCCATTGTTCCTCCTTTTCTCTGTGTAATGGGTTCCAAAAGAAATACTCCCTCCGATCCTTAATATAAGAAACAAAACCCTAAAACATATAGACCAAGGAAATACATTGAAATGAGCTAATTGTAATTAATATTCATATAAATTTCCAAAAATATCCCTTCTAATTAATAAACAAATTCACTTGTATGGAAAGTTGATATATCTCATAAATATAAATCCTATTAAAAATGAGGGTAATATTGAAAATTAGAATTTAATATGTATGAAATTTGATGCATGTTCTTATATTTTGAACCAAAAAAAAAAAAATACCAATTTATTTATCATATTAAGGATCGAAGGGAGTATATCCTAAAAGTTTAGCCTAGATAGCACCTCAGTCATATGCAAATGGGGTTCTACATATGTTGCATTTTGGGTATACAAAAATAATTTTCATATGCCTTCACTGCTCCTTCCCCTCTTCTTCAAGGATCAAAGTACATTTACTCGTTTTGCTTATTTTAAAAAAAAAAAAAAAAAAAAAAGAGAGATAACTAGTTCTTGTTGTAGGACTTCCACAGCAGCTGGTACATCGGGGGAAATAAATCTAGATCTTTATCATTAAATATTGGCAAAAGAGGATTTGTGCTTCCTGAGCATCAACCGAGAGCATTGACCAGCATGGTACTGATTGCAATAGTTAGTCACACCTAAAATTCCTCAGGCTGAAAAAGGTTAGTAGAATAATAAGTCAAAAAACATCACTACATAAAACTACTACTCCCTCGCATTCATTGTAGTTTGCTGTTTTTCCTATAATAATCTAGGGGTATGTTTGATTTGCAAAAAAAATAAGGTATTGGACAAAAAAAGAATTTTATTCCATGTTTGATTTGAAAAGTGGTCATATAATAAAAAAAAAAAGGGTGAGAGACGGGACAAAAGCCCAAAATCTTGTCCCCTACCAAACCATGGGACAACTTTTTGTCCCATAACATACTACACGTTTCCGTTATATAAAATTTATAATACTATTATATTATATATTATAATACATCATAATATATATTATATAAATAATCTTATATATTATATTTATAATAATACTTATATCTATAATGTTATATTATATTACACTATATAATATAATATTATTATATTATATTAGATCATATGTTGTATAATACTATATAATATGTACATTATAAAGGGTATTTGAGTAAATTTAATATTATTTTAGTTGTGCTGTTCAATGTCCACCAAACAGAGCATAAGATAAAGAATTGTACTGTAACTCAAGTAGTTGTCCTATGTTGTTTTCCTTGTTCTATACCACAATGCGAATCAAACACACCATAAAACTTTAATTAACTATTATAATTATTATTGTTGTTGTTGGATTCAAGGTGTTTTAACCCCGAAAAAAAAAAAATACCACAATACTAAACAAACTGAAAAAAAAAAATAGAATTACTATAAGAATTTTACTCTAATACCAGTGTCAACTAATCTAACACACATCATTAAATTTTTTTTTGACTATTCTAATAATCATAGTAAATGCTACACATAAGATGAGTTGTAATTAGTCGATGATGTAAAAGCTTTACATACTGATAGTATATCAAAATTAAAATTTATTCTTGATGAATAGAGAGAATGAAATTATACTATATTTGCAAAAGCAAAGTGTTTAATCCTTCTTTATTCTTCCTTTTTTAATAATATCATGGTGTGCTGCAAATGATTGATTGCTTTAATGCTTATTGGTCAAGGTGTTGATGGTGTTAAACTTTGGTACTTTTGCTAAGGGTGTCAACATAGTTGAGAGATGTCTAGTATAATATTGATGCTTTTACATGTCATTTTTGTTTAAAAAAAGAGTGTTTAATCCGAGGTTTTAAAATTTAAAAAGGAAAGAAAATACAAATTGTTCAAAATTGATAAATAATTTATTTTTAATAAAACTTAAAAAAATGATATAGAAAACTTGCTGATAAATTGTTTCATAAAAAGGACGTGATCTTATAAAATAACTGATTTTTCAAATTTATGTTCGGAGCCTTAATTATAACGTTCCTGCTATTTCGTTGAAAAATACTTATAAAATTATAAAATACGTCAGCTAGACATATTTTATATGTACAGTTATGTTATTCTAAAAACCTATATACGACAACTCCAGCGACAACTCCATTGTACAGTGGCATTTTCTAATTTTGACCTTTAAAAAAAAAATTAGCTTTTTTTAGTACTAACATTTTTTTGTTAATTACGTGCAAATATTTGGTTAATCACATGCAAATATTTAGTTAATTCATTTCATTATATAATTAATGGGTCATCCTGAAGCTTACAATCATTTTCCATAACCATGTAAATATTTGGTTAATCACGTTCAAATTAATATTTGGTTAATTCAGTTCATTATATGGTTAATGGGTCATCCTGAAGCTTACAATCATTTTCCACAAACATGTAAATATATGGTTAATTACGTGCAAATATTTGGGTAATGCAGTTCATTATATGGTTAATGGGTCATACTGAAGCTTACAATCATTTTCCACAAACATGTAAATATTTGGTTAATGTAGTTCATTATATGGTTAATCACATGTAAATATTTTCACCTTACATGGTTGTGGAAAACTATTATAAGATTTAGAGTAACCCATTAACCATATAATGAACTGCATTAACCAAATATTTGCATGTGATTAACCATATATTTATATGTTTATGAAAAATGATTGTAAGTTTCAGGATTGCCCATTAACCATATAATGAACTGAATTAACCAAATATTTACACGTGATTAATCAAATATTTACATGGTTGTGGAAAATGATTGTAAGCTTCAGGATGACTCATTAACCATATAATGAACTGAATTAACCAGATATTTGCACGTGATTAACCAAATATTTGCAAGTAATTAACAAAAAATGTTAGTACTGAAAAAAGCTAAATATTTTTTTTTAAAAGACGAACCACTGTTCATATATACGACTGTCACCGTATAGTTGTCGATATTGGTGTCAAAATAACATTTTTGTTATATGTATATCTTTATTTGTGGAAACATTTTATATTTTATTAAAATTTGACCATTTTCCTGTTTTATAAAAAAGTTACTGTAAAATTTAGAATTGTAATTGATAGCTGAGACATTTTTCATAAGGACACAATCCACCCTGCACACTTCATTTGACAAAATGAATTGAAACATAAATGATTCTTTTTTTTTTTTTTAAATATCAATCTGCAATGCATAATAATAACAAGGCTTAATTGTATTTTTGGTCATCCAAGTATCACGTTTGTGCAATTGTGAGAATTAGGTCCCTCAGGTATCGCGATTGTACAATTTTAGTCCACAGGTTCCAATTGAGTCAATTGAGTCCCTCAAGTATTACGATTGTGCAATTTTGGCCCCCTAGATATCAAAATTATGCAATTTTAAATGTCAGTAGCCTACGTGACACACGTGGGACTGATTTTGCATTTAGTGGGACCAGCTTGATAGCTTACATGACATTCCTATGTGTCAATTAAAGTATGTGAGGTGTCAATAATGTTATATAGGAATGTCATGTGAGTTGTCAAACCGACCTCATTAAGTGTCAAATCAGTCTCACGTGAGCCACGTAGGCTGCTGACATTTAAAATTGCATAATTGTGATATCTGGGGATCAAAATTGCACAATCCTATTACCTGAGGGACTCAATTGGTGCAATTGGAACTTGAGGGACTAAAATTGCACAATCGCAATATCTGGGGGACCTAATTATCGCAATTGAAACCTGAGGGACCAAAATCGCAGAATCGTCTGGGGGACCAAAAGTGCAATTAAGCCTAATAACAAACTTAATAATAAAAATTCTTATGATCTTATCCATGACAGTCTATTTATCTAATATATGCAAAAAGTTGTTTTCATGTGTGTCAAACTCTAAATTAAAAGCATTTATTAAGAATCAAACATGAAAATTATGAGATACCCTTGCCATCATACAACCAACAAACTTGAAAAAATAGATACAACCAACACATGAAAAAAGAACTTGCAAGGAACTCTTCGATGACGTCATTTGTAATTTGTAAAATTAAAACAAGCGGCAAAGAAATTGCAAGGAACACTGGGTAACTGAGCCTAAACAGAGATGAACGTAAAATCATATTTTTTTTATATCAAAAGACTAAGGTATGCAGAGGCATCACAATGAAGCTAATCATCCCAACTAGGTTGGCACCAAGAGCAACATCTATCATTTGCAGCATACCTAAATTTATTAAAAATAAATAGAAACAAAAAAAGAAAGATGGGGGGGACATAAAGCCAAAACCCATTAACAAAAATTAAATGAATCTATAGTTAGGCATTCCTAACCTATTTCTATGATAATCATCACTAATGAAGCTAGGAAGGTGATTCCACCAAAATAAATTTCTAATTACAAAACCCTTAGAGGCTAGAGCATCTGCACAAGCATTCCCTTCTCTATATATGTGGGAAATTTGAAAATTCATTTGAGAAACCAGGGAGAGAAAATTTTTCCATCTATTTCTAAGGGACCAAGGCACCAGCTTTGTTGAGGCAAAAGCTTCCACTACTAATCTTGAATCACATTCAAGCCAATGATTCAACCATCCTCTTTTGAAGGCTTCTTCAATTGCTATCATAGCCGCATGAAGTTCATCATGAAAAGCCCTTGTGTTTCCAACAAAGTCAGTAAAACCACCAAGGAACACTCCTTTGCTATTTCTAAAAAAACCACCAGCTGCTGCAAGGCCAGGGGAGCCTCTGGCCGCACCATCACTATTACACTTAATCTAAGGAGACAAGGGAGGATGCCACTGCATATGAATAATTTTAGGAGCTGGACTAGCATGACCACTCACAGCAAAATTCTTCAGGATGACAAATTCAGCCATAGAAGCCGAATTGGAACCCTTGGAAATGGAACCAGATAAGTGAGTGAGGCCAATGATTCTACAAACATCACTCTTGAAATGAGTCTTAATATCCTAAAAGCGAATTTGATTTCTACAGTGCCATATAGTACAGATTGTGTGAATCGCAGCAGCCTTGGATAAGTCCTTTGCTTGACTACTATGAACATTACTCAGGGCATCAAAAACAGAATTAATTGAGGACAAGTTAAAAGAACAATTCAGTTGATCACCAAGCCATCTCCACAATTTTGCTGCAAAAACACATTGAAAGAAAAGATGCTCTGAGGTCTCTTCATGGCAGCCACATAAAGAGCAAACTGAAGCTAAGAAACAACCCATTTTTCTCATATTATCATCTGTGGGGATTTTATTATGAAAAAGCCTCCACACCAAGAAAGAGTTCTTTGGGGAAATACATGAGTTCCAAACAATCTTTGGCCAATTGACACTAGTAACAGATGAAGAGAAGAAACTGTATGCATCCTTGAAGGTAAGTAAACCCGAGTCATTAAGATTCCAGACCAGCTGATCTTCATCTGCAGAAATAGGAAGAACAGTCCTTGAAACTTCATTTGCAAGATCAGGATATCTATGGAAAACTTCAGCAGTGAGATTCCAATTGTTGTCCACAATAAAATCACTAACAGTTGCCTTAAGGGAAGCAAGCCATGAGGGAGGAATGTTGATTAAATCAACAATTGGACTTGAAATCCAATGGTCAGTCCAAAAATTTACAGACTTGCCATTACCAATCAGCCAAGATGAGTTTGAGATAGCTATGGAAAGCTTGCCCCTAATAGCTGGCCAAATGGAAGACTTATGTATGCTGAAACTGGTTTCTTGTGTCTGAAGAATCTTGCCTTAAGGAAACAAGTCCAAGATTCATTGGAAGACGGTAAGTCCCAGGATATTTTAACAAGGTAGCATCATTAATTTGTCTTATGGACCTGATTCCAAGACCACCATTATCAAGAGGATAGCAAACTGTATGCCAAGCCATAATGACCAGCTTTTTGGAGTTTACATCACCAGAACAAAAGAAGTTTTTGATCAATCTATCCACTGTTTTAATCAAAGAAATCGGCCAGGCATAGATATGAAAGCTGTAAAGAAGCATACCACTGATTACGGAATTAACTAGCTGCACTCTCCCCATTATAGATAGCAAAGACCCTTTCCAAGCACTCAGTTTTGCTCTGATCCTATCAGCAATAGGTTGGAGATGGACCCCTCTTGGCTTACCTTTAAAGATAGGCACACCAAGGTAAGTGAAGGGAAGGGAGCCAGGAGGAAAACCAAGCATGCTTTTCAGCTGCTGAACTCTATTAGAATTCATTGCTCCAGCATAGAATCTACAGTTGCCAATGCTCAAACACTGCCCTGTGGTATCTGCATATTCAGCAAAAAGAGCAAGCAAGCTGGACAGGTTCTTTCTAGTCCCTTTGCAAAAGACCATCACATCATCAGCATAAAGGACATGAGAAGGGGTTTGGCAACCTCTAGAACTAGACATAGGCTTCAACAGATTAGACTCAACCAGATGAGTGATACCTCTACTGAGCACATCCTCAGCAAGACAAAAAAGCAAGGGGGAAAGAGGATCTCCCTCCCTCACCCCTCTCATGCAAGAGAAGTAGCCAACTAGATTTCCATTCACAATGAAGGAAAGCTTTGCAGAATGAAGGATGGTAGAAATCCAATTACAAAATTGATGGTGGAAACCAAAAACTTGTAACACTTTCAAGAGGAAACCCCAATCCAGAGTATCAAAGGCCTTCTTTATATCAAATTTAAGAGCAATGTTCCCCCCAAAAGATTTATTATCCAACATATTAATGGCCTCGGAAGTAGTGTAGATGCACTCAGAGATATGTCTACCTTTAAGGAAGCCTCTCTGCTGATCAGAAACCACTTTAGGAGCAACCAAAGCCAACCTATCTGCAAGGACTTTAGTGATCACCTTAAATTGAAAATTGGCCAAGGCAATTGGCTTATAATCCTCTATTTTCTCAGCTTCAGGAAACTTAGGAATAAGGACCACTACATTAGAATTCATGCCTGGAAGAATCCAATTCTGCTTGAAGAATTGCAGGACAGAATTATGAACATCTTTGCCAACTATTTCCCAGTAAGTTTGAAAGAAACCACCTCCAAAACCATCTGGACCAGGGGAGCCTGCACTATTCATGCTAAACACTGCCTTTTTGACTTCCTCAAAGGTTGGTAGGTTAGTTAGCATTAGATTATCTTCCATAGAAACCATAGGATTGATCACTTTATCCACTAGACCATTACAGTGTAGCTATTTTCAGATGCATACAGTTTAGAGAAAAAATCTAGCACATGATCTTCTATCTCAGCTTGGTTACACAGGACCTCATCACCCTTTTTCAACATGGCAATCTGATTAGTAGCATGTCTTATCTTTGCCATACCATGGAAGAAAGCAGTGTTCCTATCCCCCTTAGCAAACCAATTCAAACAAGATTTTTGTTTCAAGAATTCTTCCTCAACTGCCAAACACTTTTGCAAATCCATTTGAGCTAGCCTTTCCTCCTCACACAGAATATCAGAAAAACTCTGCATAACTTGCTGCTGCTGGACAGAATCAAGCTTGGCCTTAGCTGCTTCAACAGAAACATTGACATTACCAAAAACTTGCTTGTTCCACACTTTAAACTCAGCCTTCAAGTGTTTCAGTTTCTGGATAAGAATATACATAGGACAACCAACAACCTGCTTCTTCCAAGAGTCTCTAACTAATCTCTCACAATCTGGATGCTCCCTCCACATATTAAAGAACTTAAAAGAGGATGGCTTGAACTTGATACCTTTATTTAAAGTCAGCAGAAGAGGGTGGTGATCTGATTGGCTTCTAGGAAGAGTCATGCAAGAAATGCTGCTAAAGGAAGAGAAGCAGTGTTGATTGACAATGGATCTGTCTAATCTTCTTTTTGCGTAGTCCCTCACACGACCATCGACCCAAGTGAACATTGCACCTTTAGTTTCAATGTGAACCAAGCAATTACTTTCAGTCCATGATAAGAAATCTTCACAGGAAAGTGATGAGTGTGATTTCACCTCATATTTCCTTGACATTTTGCATGCATTTTCATATAGGTTAGGCATATTTAATTTAATTTTTGTTAGTTTTTGCCTTGGAACGGGTAAGGTGGTTTTGTGGTGTGTTTGTGCAGGAATTGAAGAATTAAATGTTAAAATCAGTCATATTGGAGCTTGCATAATCAAAAGGAGCTTGAAGAATAAAAGAAAAATGAGCCAAACAGAAGCCATCACGGCCAGGCCGTGATAGGCATCATGGCCGTGACCGAGTGGAGCTGAAAAGGAAGAAAGTGCTCAAAACCAGAAGCCATCACGGCCGTGACATGGAAGCTGAACCAGACCCTCGCAGGCAGAAATGATCACAGCCGTGACAGACTCAGAGTGAAGCCATCCCACAAATCAGAAGTGATCACGCCCAGCCCGTGATGACCATCACGGCCGTGACGCGCAATATCAGGAATTTTAAATTGAAGATTTGATTTGATTTTGTAACAGATTTGGATCCAAGTTGCCCTGCATTATAAATAGGAGTGAAAGGCTCGAAAATAGGGACCTCTTGGCTGCTACCTTAGGCTTAGTTTTAGGATTTCTCTTCTTCTCAATTTCTTCTCTTCTCTTAGGATTTTCATGTTTTTGTTATTCAACGTTGCTATGAACATGGAAATGTGTGAGTAGTCCTTTTATTTCTAGGAATTGGGGCTATGCCCAAGACTCGTTTTATGTGATGAATTGACGTTTTACTTCTTGTTAATTTCAATTTGCTTTCGATTTAATTCCTATTGCATGAATTACTTGTAATTTTGGTGCGCACTTATTTGCATGTCATAGATACTCTAAGGATGAACCTAGCGGTGAACTTAGGTATTGGATCTATAGGGATTGAACTTAGGACTTAAATCACGAGAGTTAGAAGCGGTCCTTCGAGGTTTCATTGAATTGTCACAAATCGTAATGGGTTCAATTTAAATACAATTACCACGAGAGTAGGGGTTGGTTTAATTGGGCACGGTTCTTGTATCTCGAGAGGGAACATTAACTTTATTAGGATAAATTCACCTTCAAAGTAATTTTGATAATTAACAAGAGGAGTAGTCAATTTAGTAGCATAAGCAGTCTTGTTGGTAACCCAATTCCTGGAAATATCTTTTAATTTGAAAAACACAAGATTAGATTTGATTGCGATTTTTAACTGATTTCGTTTTAGATATTTGATTTGTTAGTTAATCTTTATTTTAAAAACCAAATCTTTTCCAAATCTTTTTTATATATAGTTTTGTTAAATTGATTTAATAATTAATTGTTATTTAAGATCACGGTCTCTGTGGGTTCGATCTTTTTATTACTTGACGACGAAACCGTACACTTGCGGATTCACGCTATCAAGTTTTTGGTGCCGTTGCCGGGGACTGTGCTTTCTTGAATTTCAATTTAATTTTTAAATTGATTTTTCTGAACATTTTTTTATTTAAAAAAAAAAATCCTTTTTCTAGTGTATCTATCTCTCTCTCTTTGCAGGTACTTTGTCTCTTATATGCGAAGATCCCAAAGTCTTGGAATTCTTATTGAAGTTGATCCCGAGATCGAAAGGACTTTTCATAGACGTAGGAGACTACAAAGACAAAGAGTGAGAGAAAGGTTGATCCCCATCCCACTCATGGCCGATCAACCGGATACTAAACTACTGAAGGACTACGCAGCCCCAAATGCTAGGGGTTTGCGAACTGGGATTGCTAGGCCAGAAATTGAGGCGGATAACTACACTATACCGCCCCAGTTAATTGGCATGATTAGGCAACATCAGTTTGGAGGATTACCCTCGGAAGACCCGACTGATCATGTGGAGACATTCTTGGAGTTCACCGATGCAATAAGAATTCGAGGTGCACCGGTTGATGCTATTCGCTTGAGGTTATTCCCCTCCTCTCTGACTGGAAGAGCAAGAGCTTGGTTGAAATCAGTGCCTGCTAATACTTTGTCCACTTGGGACCAATTGGAGCAGGCGTTCTTGGAAAAATTCTTCCCACCATCCAAGACCGCTTACCTACGAACTCAGATCACCGGCTTCTTCCAAAAGGACGGAGAATGCTTATCCGAAGCTTGGGATCGTTACAAGGGATTGCTAGAGTCTTGCCCACATCATGGGCTTGAGAAGTGGCTTTTAGTGCTTACCTTCTACAATGGATTGGACTATTCTTCGAAGGTGTCACTTGACTCCGCAGCTGGTGGAGCATTGATGAATAGACCATTGGCTCAAGCATTTGAGATCATTGAGAACGTTGCCACCAACTATCATCAATGGGGTTCAGAAAGAGGTAATAACCCGAAAAAGCTTTCGGGAGGTAAGTTTGAAATGAATAGTAATGATTTAATATTGTCTAAATTTGACTCATTGAGTAAGCGCTTTGATAGACTTGAAAAGGCTAATGTGAGTTCAATAGGTGCTACTAATGTTGCTTGTGAGATTTGTGGAGTGCAGGGACATGACTCCGTGGAATGCCCACATGGAAGTGCTCATGAATCAGGCGCTTCGGGGGAACAAGTGAATTCATGTCACAACTTTTATGACACGAACCCGAAGTTGCCAAACTATGTTCCCCCCAATTCATACAACCAAGGAAGGAAGAATAACTCTTATCTCTCATACGGGAACTACAACAACACGTTGAACCATGAATTCCAAGAAGGCCAAGGTAATAGGAAACCCACATTGGGGTATCCTCAGGTACAAAAGTCTAAACTTGAGTTTCTTATGGAAAATTTTGTTGAAACTCAAACAAAGCAAAATGAAGAGTTTAGGCAACATGGTAGGGCTATGGGCGAAGCCATTAAGGAACTAGCTTCTAAGGTAGACAACTTAGCTACTCACAATAAGATGCTAGAGACACAAATTGCCCAACAAGCTAGTACATCTTCTAGGACTAAGGGTACGTTTCCGGGACAACCCGAAGTTAATCCCAATGAGCACTGTAATGCTATATACTTGAGGGATGATAAGCTTGGGGTAGTTGAAAAGGGCACGGAATGTGAGGTAGACATGAGTGAACAAGAAGAAATTAAACCAAAATATATATCTCCACCACCTTACCAACCTCCAATACCTTTCCCACAAAGGCTAGTCAGGAAAAAGTAAGTAGAAAAAGAGACTAAGAGCTTAGTTGAGGAGCGTGATGAAAAGATAAAAACTAATATGCCTCCTAAATTAAAAGATCCAGGAAGTTTCTCTATTGCTTGCTCAATTGGAGATGTTAAAATAGATCATGCCTTATGTGACTTAGGGGCTAGTGCGAGTTTGATGCCACTTGCCATCTTTGAGAGGTTAGGAACCAAGAAATTGAGTCCATCCAAGTTCTCTTTACAATTTGCGGATGGCTCAACTAAAACCCCTCTAGGCATACTAGAGAATATCCCCATAAAGGTAGGGAAACTTTTCATTCCTACTGATTTCATGGTGTTGGATATGAACGGGAATTCTAAATTCCCTATCATTCTTGGAAGGCCATTCTTGGCCACAGCTGGAGCAACAATAGATGTTAAAAATGGCAAGCTCTCTTTGAATGTAGAGGAAGGTAGGGTGGATTTTGATTTGACTAACTCATATAACAACCCTCCTCTTGAGAATCATGTGTGCAGGATTGAGATAGTGCCTCCGGAGGTGAAAGAAGAGCTTAACATGGAAGCAACTCCCAAACTTTGCATGACAAATGATGCACCGAATAAAGATGAAATTGGAGTTTCTCAACATGTGGAGTTAAAACTTCCACCGGGAGGAAGTAAGGCCATGAAACTCAGAGTAAAAAGAGCAAAGCGAAAGCGCATGTGGCCATATGAACACTATAGGCTCATTGATGGACTTCCTTGGAAGAGAGGTGTTCTTGCACTTCAAAGCCCACCTAATCCCGGTTAATTTAAGAGAGTATGGTCAAGCTTACGACCAAAAACAAGCGCTTCTTGGGAGGCAACCCAAGCTTTTTTTCCCTTTATTTTGTTTTTAATTTTTGTTTTCAATAATTTGAGAAGATTAGAGGAGAAAGATCCAAATTGATGGTTTTGCCAAGTGTGTTTACAGGTTGGAAAAGCATGGAAAAAAAAAATTTCACCCTCACTCTCTGGTCAATTCGCGCAGCACCCAACACTACCTAGGTGAGTTGTTCCAATTTTCTTCTCTCTCCGACTTGATTATTTACATTGGGGACAATGTAAGTTTTTAAGCTTGGGGTAGGGGTATTTTTGCATTTTGCATATTACATGTTGCATTCATTTCGGTATAGTTTTGCATGATCACATCATTAGATTACCCCTTATTTTGAAATTGCATCCAATTGTGAGAACTTTGTGCCAAATGAATTGAGACAGTGAATTTTTGAACCCAATTTTTGTATTCTTGTGATAGGCTAAAATTAAAAATTCAAGAGATGATCTTTTGATAGTTGTTAATTAGCATGTGGTTCCTTGGATTGTGTGTTTTTCATTGATTTCAAACTACTAAATGTGAGATTTTTTTGAGCCTAAAAGGGGTATTCTCTAAATTTACCCCATTCCTTGTGATTGAGTGTTTTATTCCTCTTGGATTGTATTCTCTAGAACTTGACTTGAAACCGTTTTGAAACTTAGAAATTTTTAAAAACATATTTGAAAATGATTGAGGCACTAGGTATTTTTCTGGCCTTCTGAGCTTTGTCTGATTAAAATTCTACCTCTTAGTTGCCCAATTTTGAGCCTAAAAGAATAAAATGCTTTTCTTGGTACCTTGATTGTTTTTCATGAATTATGCATGGTATGACACCTTTTAAAGTATTGGAAAAATGGCAAAATGGTAGTTGAAAAATTTGTGGGATGGAAAGAAAGAAAAAATAAATAAATGTTTCTCTTGAATTGCAAATCACCCCTTCTCCATTGATGAAAGTTCCCAAAAAAAAAAAAAAAAAGTAGAAGGGGATGAGAAAAAGAAAGTGAGAAATTAAATGAAAAAGAGAGAAAAGAAAGGTGGAAAAGTGAAATATAAAGCCCAAAAGAGGTATTTTAGAAGGTTATCATGCTTTGCTTTGTTTTATATTTTGTTAGCCTTCTTGAATATCCCCTTTTCTTGGTTTCGCCACCTAACAATTAATCCCATGGCCCCATTACAACCAAAATAAAAGACCTCTTGATTCTTGTGTGTTTTTATTAATAAAGTAGAGATTTGGTTAATAGTCAAGCTTATGGTAGGGTACCTTCCTTGAGGAAATTGAGTGAATTGTCATATACCCTTAAACACTTGAGTGAGGTGAGATGAGTGCCCGAATCAGTGAGAGATATGAATTTAGGGAACCTAAGCTTCTAATTGGACTTGAAATTGACTGTCTCATGATTACTTATTTGGATATGCCAGTTACTTGGATTTGTTACTCGGGTTCTTGGTTTACTGTCCATGCTCTGATTGTATATCTTGGCTGGCCTTAATGATTGCTTGAGGACAAGCAAAATCTTAAGCTTGGGGTAGTTTGATGAGTGTGATTTCACCTCATATTTCCTTGACATTTTGCATGCATTTTCATATAGGTTAGGCATATTTAATTTAATTTTTGTTAGTTTTTGCCTTGGAACGGGTAAGGTGGTTTTGTGGTGTGTTTGTGCAGGAATTGAAGAATTAAATGTTAAAATCAGTCATATTGGAGCTTGCATAATCAAAAGGAGCTTGAAGAATAAAAGAAAAATGAGCCAAACAGAAGCCATCACGGCCAGGCCGTGATAGGCATCATGGCCGTGACCGAGTGGAGCTGAAAAGGAAGAAAGTGCTCAAAACCAGAAGCCATCACGGCCAGGCCGTGATGTCCATCACGGCCAGGCCGTGATGTCCATCACGGCCGTGACATGGAAGCTGAACCAGACCCTCGCAGGCAGAAATGATCACGGCCGGGCCGTGATGACCATCACGGCCGTGACAGACTCAGAGTGAAGCCATCCCACAAATCAGACGAGATCACGCCCAGGCCGTGATGACCATCACGGCCGTGACGCGCAATATCAGGAATGTTAAATTGAAGATTTGATTTGATTTTGTAACAGATTTGGATCCAAGTTGCCCTGCATTATAAATAGGAGTGAAAGGCTCGAAAATAGGGACCTCTTGGCTGCTACCTTAGGCTTAATTTTAGGATTTCTCTTCTTCTCAATTTCTTCTCTTCTCTTAGGATTTTCATGTTTTTGTTATTCAACGTTGCTATGAACATGGCAATGTGTGAGTAGTCGTTTTATTTCTAGGAATTGGGGCTATGCCCAAGACTCGTTTTATGTGATGAATTGACGTTTTACTTCTTGTTAATTTCAATTTGCTTTCGATTTAATTCCTATTGCATGAATTACTTGTAAATTTGGTGCGCACTTATTTGCATGTCATAGATACTCTAAGGATGAACCTAGCGGTGAACTTAGGTATTGGATCTATAGGGATTGAACTTAGGACTTAAATCACGAGAGTTAGAAGCGGTCCTTCGAGGGTTCATTGAATTGTCACAAATCGTAATGGGTTCAATTTAAATATAATTACCACGAGAGCAGGGGTTGGTTTAATTGGGCACGGTTCTTGTATCTCGAGAGGGAACATTAACTTTATTAGGATAAATTCACCTTCAAAGTAATTTTGATAATTAACAAGAGGAGTAGTCAATTTAGTAGCATAAGCAGTCTTGTTGGTAACCCAATTCCTGGAAATATCTTTTAATTTGAAAAACACCAGATTAGATTTGATTGCGATTTTTAACTGATTTCGTTTTAGATATTTGATTTGTTAGTTAATCTTTATTTTAAAAACCAAATCTTTTCCAAATCTTTTTTATATATAGTTTAGTTAAATTGATTTAATAATTAATTGTTATTTAAGATCATGGTCTCTGTGGGTTCGATCTTTTTATTACTTGACGACGAAACCGTACACTTGCGGATTCACGCTATCAGAAAGCTTAAGAGGCAACTTACCACCCCTCTGCTCATGAGCTCCAAGTAAAGCATTAAAATCCCCAATACAGATCCAGGGATTCAAACAGCTCCTCATCAAAGGAGACAGCTCATTCCAAAGCCTTCTTCTGCCTAAATAAGTACAGGAAGCATAAATTACAGAGAAGCATACCCTTTGATTGAAAAAACTGACAGCAAAAGAGCAGTGTTGAGCAGAAATATCAATTAGGGCTGGATTTAAATTGCATTTACAAAGACACCAAATTGAGGGTGCTGCAGCATCCTTATCATTAAATAAAAAGACTTTCAGGCCAAGAGATTTCCAAAAAGAAGCATGGATTTTATCAAAATCAATCATAGGCTCAGCCACTAAAACCAAATCTGGATGATGGTTTTTACACATATTTTTAAGAACCGGTCTAGTTTCAGGATTACCTAGACCTGATCTAGCATTCCAAAATAGGACTTTCATCATGAACCATTTCTATAGCCTGCCCTTGCATGGGTATTATGAGTCTTAGATTTAGCATTTTTACCTTTTTTGTTTTTCTTCTTACTAGATTTTGACAAAACTGGAGTAAAGTCACCATCCTTCTCATCATCCTTAAAACCAGAAATAGAATCATCTGCTTCCTCTACTTGGTTTGCCCAGAGTTTTGAAACAATCTGCATATCTTTCTTCACCACACTAGGCATTTGTCTATTATCTAGCAGAGGAGATATTGAGTATGAGGAGTCAGGCATATTATCCTCACTGATATTATCAGCTTTCCCTGTTGGCAACAAACCCAAAGCAAGAACCTCATTGTTTGATATTTCCACGTCATCATCTTGAATTAATGAGTCAGACACATGCTCCCTTTCAGGAGTATGATCAGATTCATCTCTATTAGCATTGGTAGACATATCAATCGGATTTCCAGAATCTAGGACATCATCCTCACTCTAATTTCCATCCTTATGGTTCTGCTCAAGCACTTGATTTATTGGAGCATCATAGATAATTTTGTCATTCTCTGAAATCATCTCAATAATATGAGTAGCATTCCTAGGCAAGAATTTTGAAACAATCACCCCTTCATTAACACCAGAGTTGCTGCCTTCTTCAACTACTTCAATTAAATTTGCTTTGCCTTTTTCTGCCTGAATTACACTATCATTCAGGTTCTTGGAAATCAAAGGAGCTGTTGGTACCACATTGGGATTATCAGAGGCAGAGGTCGCCTTATGTTGATCCTGCTGCAGTCTAGGGCTAATATCCACCAGAACCTCCTTACCTTTATTTTGGTTAACAATGACATTATCAGCATTATCCGTCTTTGTTCCATTCTTAGGAACATACTGCATTCTTGTTTTCTTGATCACATTGCTATCTATCTTGGCTCCCTCTCTAACAGGCTGATTCTTCTTGCAATTTGAGAGAGAGTGACCTATAATTGCACAAGCGTTGCAAAATGGTGGTAAATATTCATATTCAATTCTTATAGAAAAAGCAAACTTCTCCCTTTCTACCATGATATGTTCTTGAAGTGGTTTAAGCATATCAACATCCACCAAAACTCTTGCAAAGTGGCCAAGAGTTTTGTTAATGGTAGCATCATCTAAGGAGAGCGGAATACCAACCCCTCTAGCAATGGCAAAGAGGATTTTCGACCCCCCAATACTCCTGTGGTAAGCCAATAATTCTGATCTAGCACTGAGTGTTTGTCTGCTTTACCGAGTTTGGGCAAAAATCTGTAGTCCAGGAAAATAGCCTTAAAGTGCCTGGGTTTGTGACCCAAGATCCAACTGAAAGCACCTTCCTCATGTCTTCAACTGAGGAAAAAGAAAACTCAAAGAACCCTTTCCCAATTGGGGTTATCTTCCAATGTTTAATCGAGTTCCATAGTTTCAATAGCTTGCTTCGCAAGTCACAAGTTTTCATGGGAGTATCACCCTTTGATAGCATCAAGCGACCATGGAGATTGTTCTTACAACTCTCCACTCCAGCCTTGTACTCCTCTTCTGGGATCTTGACTGTGAGTGCATCCCCTATAAGGCGAGAGATAGGCAATTGGCTAAGAGGAATGTCACAAGCATTATTTAATGCTTGTGCAAAAGTTTTGATGGGGGCATTCTGAGATGGTAGAGGAGGATGAGAAGAGGATGATGGCTGGATGGGAGGAGGAGGATGAGGAGGAAGAGATGAGGTGATTGATTCCAGGAATATGATTTGCCAATCCATGAAGAAGACGGCAATGGAGGCCAAATTTTCATGCAAACCCTAGCAGAGCCATATTAGGGTTATTTTGACCCGTCTCCAACGTAAACTCATATAATAACATTTGATGATATATTAGAACGAGGCAATGTGTCTGATCTAAAAGGCAAATCTAAGAGTCTTATTTATATCAAGGAGAATGCTAAAACAAGTGTCCTTATGCTATTGTTTAAGAAATCAAAAAAAGAAAATTTATATAGGAAAATGATGTATTTAGCATTTTGAAAAATGTTATACTTAGTTTCCCAATACAGACTTTCCTTTTGTAAACTCCTTAGCCAATGTCTTTAGGGCACTCATTAGCAAGACCCTTACTATAATAGCATAATCCTATTTCTAATTAAATAAGGAAAAAAAAATATTTACCAAAAAAAATAAGGGAAAAAAAAGGAAATAATTCACAAGAGATTGTATGAAATATTCTAAAATACAATAAATATGATATATCCTCCAAATATACTAATGAATAAATATTATTAATAATAATGCAATCACCGGTAGGTTAAGGTATAAGAACATCAAAACTTTTGATGACATGTTTGTCAAAAAAATTTCTTTGCTTATAAAAAAATGTCCTTGGTTTGTCTTGTTATTTACTTTTTATTGCATACATGTAGGACATTCATATATAAATTCCTTTTCAAAGATTGTCCCGAAAGACTATATTATTTAAAGAGAACAGTAATGATCTAGAATAAGAATAAAATAAAATAAAAATAGATCCAAATTCCATATAATGATGAAGCATGCACATGAGCAGTGGCAAGTAGGACTAAATTATAAGAAGGAAAATAATTGTTATTTGGAAGACCTGCGGTCAGAAAGCTGCACACAAAATCCTTGTAGGATATCTATGCATCTTGTGAAGGGCTAATACCAACGAGAAGCAAATCTTCTGGGGTGCGTGAGGGGATCAAACTGGGGTTGCATCTTTGTAGATTGCATCTGGCCAAACAAGAAAACCGAATTGCATGGGCAATTGGGAAGCTTAGCTAGTTACAATGTGACACCTCATGTTCCTACCATGTTGGAGTGGAACCCCCTCTTATTATTGTTTTAATTTTTAGACGACCCACTTATTAAATTTTTTTTTTTGGAAATAAAAAAAAATCTCCTCGTATTTTTATTTTTCTGGTCATTGTACTGTACTTAATTAGAGTAGGAGAGAGCATCTACATGAATATAATATACTACCTCTGGACTCAATTATAAGCAAAAAAGTACCTATATTTTGTGGACTTAAATATAAGTTAAAATTAACTAATTCAACTTTATTTAATGTTAGTGTTTCAAAAGTCAAGACAATCAACCAATCCAATCCATTCTCCTTTTACTTTTCCAAGAGCATTACACACCCCCGAGACAATTAAAGGGTAGTTTAATAATTGTAATTCATTTTTTTTTACATAAATCAAGATAATTAAACTAAATTAACTAACTTCATTAACAAGTACGAAGTTAGTTAATTTTACTTATAATTAAGTCCGAATGGAGTATCATGCTAAAACATACAAACGAATAAGTCATGACGTGGTCTCCAAGTAACTGAACCCTCTATAGATAAACACTCTAAACCCAATGCAGTCAGTGTCAGTGTCCAAGAGAACGTTTGGCAAATTAAATATGCATCACATTCTTTAATATTCGACTCCTTGCACATGTATTTACACATTCAGTTTTCAGGAAGCTATCCCTAAAATGAGTTTGTTTTTAAAATGATTAAGAGTATATTCACTGTTAATTTGATAAATTATATTGAAATTTTAAGTAGCTAAATAATTGCATTTGTCCCAAATGCATTATGGTTCCATCACATACGCAAATTTGGATTTTTCTGTTGTGTGTGCTTATAATGACATTTTTCTGTTGCATTTTTCTAAGATTTTGAAGTTATATTTTACACTTATTTTACTTTTGTTACGTTTAATTGTAACAAGCTAAAACCTTTAGCTTGAAGGGGGTGTTAGAATATTTATCTTAGGAATATATCAAAAAATAAAAAGAGAGAATATTTATCTTAGAATTATATTTTAAAATATCTTAGACATTTCTTATGAGTTATTTTCTTATCTAATATTCACGTGATTTGTTTACTTATTTAATTAGGATTATGATTTTACTATTAGTATAAATAGGATTCTTCGATACTTTTCCTATCCGATTAATGCATGTGATACATAAGACAACTAACTCACCAAAAAAAATTGTGATACATACAGTGGCGGATCTAGGACGTACCCTGGGTCAGTGGGTGCAAAAATTATCTTTGGAGGACATACAGTGGCAGCAGGACGACATGCTGGTCTGGTGACTCTAGTGACGGAATGGATGAGAGGAGAGGACTATCTGATTTTTTTGAAATCCAGACCATGTTACCTACAATTTCAGGGAACGATGATTCATTCGTTAATTTGATTAAACAATGTTGAATCACTTTGATCTAGAAAGTAGCAATTACCTCACTACATGTTAATCAAGTTATAACCTGAAAATTAAGTCACGAATGATAGTGTTACGACCAACAATGTTTTAAAAATAAAACCGGTCATTGAATTGGTGAAGGCACTGGTTCACAGTTCACTGGTCTAACCATGATTCAACTGATTTCAATTAAATATATATTTTAATTTATATAATAAATTAACATATTAATAACAAATATCTGGGGACTTGTTTGGTCAAATTCATTAATTGGAGGGCCAGCAAATCATGTAAAATGTCATGAAACAATTGTTTGCTTGCAAAAAAAATTTTGTCATGAAACAATTGAAAAGCACAAGTCATTCCTAAATCTTAATGGCTTTTGGCCCAACACAAGCCACGGTAATACGGAAATGGGTTTAACGAAACTATTATTATTGTGTGTATGAAAGAAAAATGATTATGGGTGTGATTTTGTTTTAGATGGTGAGGATGGAGTGGTTAAGTTTGGTAAAATGGTGTTTATTTGAGACTCCATGGAGAGTGTTGTTTGATTGAAGGGAGGATTTTGGTGGTGATTCTCTGTTTGCTAGAGAGTTTTGGCAAAAAGAAGATGAAGATTATCCAAGGAAAAATCAGGGAAGAGTGGTTTTGAAGCTAGGAAGTGGAAAGAAGACGACCAAGTGAGGATGGATCTGCATCAAAGAGAATGGGAAAAAATGAAAACAAAGGAAAGAGTAGGTGAACTTTATGTGGAGAGCTCGAGGAAATAGATGGAACCTCTCAAAAGAAAACCCCCAAGAATGCCTGAAAGTTGTGACATAAGAACAATAATGGACCCCGGATTCCCTGCAGTTGGGGAATCCATGCATTCATACATTTAGTTTAATTAATGGTCAAGATCTCATACACCTATTTTTATTGTTAATATATTTATGTTACATAAAATTAATCAACGGCTAAGATTTCCCTGCAGTCAAAAAGCAACTGCAGGGAATCCATTTCCAACAACAATAACGTGAAAATAAAAGAAAGAGTTACCGGAAGATGGGAGAGACTAAAAAGTCGTGTGTCACGTGATTTTTTAAGTGGATGAATCTAGACCGCTGATATGACTAAAAATGATAGGATTGGGAGTAACATTTTAAAGTTACTTCTAGAGTAATTGGATGGATTTTTATTTTTTTTTAAATATCATGGTTTTAATTTTTATCTACCAAAATATCATCCTTTCCAAATTATATAACAAACTACCGCCCTTTTTAAAACACTCTTAGAAGTTGTTTTTGTATGACACGACTTCTCAACATCAATTTTTTTTTTAAAAAAAATTTAGGTCAGAAGTCGGGTCCCCCAAACCCTACTTCTCAACATAGTTTTTTTTCCGTTTAATTAAATAAATAATTTTAATTTATTAATCTTTTTGTTAATTTAATTAATAATTAATTTAGTTAAATAAAAATGGTTAATTAGTTGGATATGCGGCGTTGAATAATTGGGGCCCGCCTGGTTGGGCAATGATGGATAGCCAAATGTGTATATGCCTTCCATGTACACTCGAGCAGACTTTGGCATTTGAACGTCTGCGCCAAACATATTACTTATAAAATCTCATCTGCTGGGTGCAAAAGAGTGTCCGCTGTGGTCAAAGTGTTGATATTCATGTTGTTGAGCAGGGGTGAATGAAAATGACTGTTGAGCCGGTTCTTGGTCAAATGTATGGGCCTACGGTCCGATGTCTTCCTCTTGGGAGCTCGGTTGTCGACGTGTACCACGTCGTGCACGTTGTTGGGTTTTATGGCTGGTTCCAACACCTGGAAGGTCTTGAGCAGGACCCTCTTGGTATTGCTGCTGTGGCGGAATTAACAGTTAAGGTCTTGAGTTCCGCCTGAACCATGTCATGTAATCGTCAGTGTGCGCGAAAAAACCCTGGATAGGTTGCCCCACAAGGATCGTTGTTCGGCGATTCCTCCAGATCTGTAACTAGTACTCATGCCAAAGACCAAATTGGAGCTTGACTCGATCTGTTTGATGCCATTCCACCGTTTGGAAACAGATCAAAGCGGTTGTGGCACTTCACATTATACTATCGTTAAAAGCTTCTTGTGGCAAGTTATAGTTTCTGTATGGCCCCAAGTTATAGTACCATAGTCAAACATATTACAATCATATTTTATTTATATTTCTATTTATATTCATGTCTTATTCTGAAAATTTTACATTCCAATTGTACATGATACGCAATGACTCAACACAGCCAACAGTATTATCGAAACCAAATCCTCCTCTGGAACAGAGAGGCAGTGGCATGGCTTGACGAAATCCCCAAAAGAGAAGTGGACCTAGGCATTTAACGAAGGCCACCGCTGGGGACACATGACAACTAACCTTGCAGAGTGCATAAATATGGTTTTAAAGGGGACATGAGATCTTCCAATAACTGTGCTGGTCCAAGCAACCTATTATAGGTTGTCCGAAACGTTTGCCAAAAATGGGAGGAAGCTAAGCGCAATGATCGCATCCGGTCCTGAACACTCTAAAGTTGTCATCAGGGCCATCGAGAAAGAACAAGCGGCATCCAACACTCACCGTGTGAGTAACTTTGACCGCCATCAGAAAAAATTCATGGTGGAGGAGTTGATCAACCTGCGAGAAGGACGACCGGCAGGAAAATTCAAGGTAGACCTGAATGCTGAGTGGTGTGACTGTGGGAAGTTTCAGGCGCTGCACCTACCATGTTCACATGTCATCGCCACTTGTTCGAGTGTTAATCACAGCTATAACCAGTATATGCCTGACGTTTACTAATTGGGAACTATCTTCAAAGTTTACAAGGAAGATTTTAGCGTGATGCCCAATGAGGCATATTGGCCACCATACATTGGAGTTGAGTTGTTCCACAATCCAACCATGCGGAAAAATCCACGGGGTCGTCCGCAGTCTACCCTCACTCCACTGGTGAAAGATATGGATTTTACGACCAGATTTAACATCAGTTAAATAATACCGGACTTTAAAAAAGACGCAGTGGCAGAATGGTAAATAATTGGTTCATTTAAATCAACATTAACACCGGTTATTAAAATAACAGATGCTAAAAAGCTTGAGTAAAACTTTTAACGTCTGTTATTCAAATAACAGACGTTAAAATTCATCTTTAACATCGGTTGTTTTAATGACAGACATTAAATAATTACTTTAATGTCTGTTATTTGAATAACAGACGTTAAAAGTTTTTCTCAAATTTTTACAATAACGTTATGTCCCGTACACCCTTTTATCACTTCACATATGCCTTAACCTTGTTCACCACTGCCTTTCTGCCCTAACCCTATCTCTCTTGTGTGATCACCACCGCGAGCTTCTCTCCACCACCACTGCGAGCTTCTCTCTCCTAGGTACTACCTCTTTCTCTCTCTCTCTGAGCTTTTCTGGTTGTGACTGAGGTTGTTATATAGGTTCACTGGTTCTTAGGGTTTGTGATTTAGGATCGGAAATTGCTACTTGTAAATGCTTTTATTTGTAGCTTGTTCTGTTGTGTTTATGGAATGAAATGAAATTTGAAATTATGATTTTGATGAATGAATGAATTCTGGAATGTGAAATATGCTTGAATTTGAATGTTATACGATTTGGTGTTCAAAATTTGAGCTCAATTGATGTAATAATTTCTAGTGATTTCAACTTGTGAGTAGTAAATTGTGATGGTTATAAATTAAACAAACAAGAAAGAAGAAAAGGAAATTACATACTTTAGAGAGAAATTGAATCTTGGGAAGCAAAGTCGCTTGAACCGAAATCAATGAAAAAAAATAAAAATCAGTGAGGGTGTTAGCTTTGTTTGGAATGATAGAAAGAAGAAGAAGAATGGATGAATGAATTAATGAATGGATTTAGGTGTTAGGGTTTCCTTACTTTTGATATCTTGTAACAATGGATTTAGGTACTACCTTTCTCTCTTTCTCTTGTGCTTTGCCATTCTCAACTAAAAAGTGTAGTTGTGGATTTGTTAGCATTTGGTGGTTGTGGTTTAAGCTTCAAATTGTGTGTGGTTTTGGTTCCTTGACCTCGGAGAAGAGGGAGAGAGTGTAGTGGTATATATATATGGTTGTTAGGTTTTCATTTGATTCTAAGTATCTGGTGCACGTAACTACATTTTGTCACCTTATATTACATCTTAAATTAGATATTTCAATTTTATAATTTATTTCAATATATTACGTAATTAACATCAACTTATTTCATATCTTAGGTATCTACATCGCCAATCACTTGATAGGGGCAGTAATGTTTACAGATTCTTAGGCCCCACCGTCCCTCAAGGTGATTTCATGAATAATCACAGTAAACTCAGTGTATATATATATATATATATATATATATAAGGCTTCGGCATTGGCAGTTAGTCCTACTTATTCCTACCAAGCATACTGTCGTCTTCTTATGCTCGTTGCGCCATAAGCCAGCGAAGGAGGTAGTGGCCTCAATCAATACGTATGTAAACTTTTATTTAATTTAATTTGCAACATTTGCATTTTATTACATGAATATATAGTTGACATGAATATTTTGTTTATCATATGGAGCTATGAAGGCATGTAGCATTTCTTGTGCCAATGGGAAAAGTAGGACTTTGATGTCAAAAACAAATCCTGATTGGATTTTCCTCAAGGTAAGTAGTTTATTATTATTATTATTATTATTATTATTATTATTATTATTATTATTATTATTATTATTATTATTATTATTATTATTATTATTATATATGCATTTAATTGATATTAAATTTCATATTCATTTGTAGTCTCGTTGACAATCAGATGGTTGGTCTGTGTCATATTATGTGATGTTACATATGTTGAACATTGCCTCGGCGTCTATTACTGATGGATGGAAGAAGATAATTAATTTAAAAAGTTAATTAATTATATTTTGTATTTGGTGATGACTTAATTTAATGTTGAGTTTATTTGAACTTGTGCAGGCTTTCAGCGATCAGCCTCCTCTCACTAAACAGGAATTCAGAGACTTGAGGGTGCACTTTGCAACCTTCTTTTTTAAGTATGCTGCAGATAAAAGAGTAGAAAAATAGCTCCTGCATAATTTGAAGATATTGATTAGTTTTGTATGAATTGCATGTATATTGGACTTGTTAGGTTGTAGAATTCTTCATGTATAGAATTAAATTATGAATTATAGTGGACTAGCCTGTACAGAATTCTGAATTGTTAAGGCAAATTCTGTATTGTGACAAATTCTGAATTGGAATGCAAATTCCGCATGAGTTAAATTCTGTACAAATTTTGTATTTTGGACTTGTAGAATTCTGTAGGGAGCTGAGAAAGGGATATAATGAATAACCAGAATAAAAATATTATTTTAACATCAGTTGTTTAACCAACAGACATTAAAAGTAATCTTTTAACGTCTGTTTCTTTTTATAGAAATAGTTGAATTCTAGTCCTAATTAAATAAGGAAACAAACTTGGAAATAATAGATAGGAAGTAACTCCTAAGAGATCTTTTAAGATATTCTAAAATATTCCGAGATATAATAAAATATTATGATATATATATATATATATATATATTATCTGGATATTCTAACGCTCCCCGTAAACCCAAGCTTTAGCTCCTTACAATTTAACTTAACAAAAATAAAATAAACTAAAAATAACTTAGGTCTTGCAACAGCACAAGAGAAGGGTGTACGCCAGAATAACCAAACTGCATTCAGGATGGAATCATATTGCATAGAAAACAACAAAAGGGTGTAAATTAAACTGCATTTAGGATGAAATCATATTGCATTTGAGTTGTAACCGTAGAGTCAATCTTTAAAGCTAAATCAAGAAGAACTAATCGGATATGCGTGGATCAGGTTTAACTGATCAGAGACACATGATCAAGTGGAACTTATTAGAGATGCATATTAGAGGTGGAATTGAATTGTCACACATATTGGAGGTGAAACTAAATGAGGATGAGAAAACAACAAACTAGATTTAGGTTTATGAGAAATGCTAACCATTACCTTAAGGGCATTGGTTAAGGAATCAAACATATAAATATTACATAGGGAAGTGGTGTTTTTAAATCATTGAACTCTTAAAAGTTGCACTTTTCAATAAAGAATTTCTATCTTTGGATTCCTTAACCAATGCCCTTAGGGCACTAATTAACTAGACCCTAGGTTTATAGTGTTGAGTAACGATTCTAATGAGTTCCATGAATTCTATGCAATGGAAAGATAAAACTCTCGTCAAGGTGTGAAAACCATGGCTATGATACCATGCTAAAGAAATTGGGTTTAGTATTAAGAAATAAGGAAATAGAGAGATGATTGTACACTTTGATTAACATTTGATGTATTGAAATGAGGAGATGTGGCTTATACAAAAGACAAATAAAAGAGTATTATTTATATACTAATAGTAAAATCATAGACTTAATCAAACAACGAAACAAATATATGAAATAATTCGTAATAGAGATCCTCTAAAACACTGTTGGCCCAAGGGCCAAGCCACCAAAGTAAGGGCTTTAGGCCTCAAAACAATTTACTTATTAGTCAGTAGTTATTATATAGTTATATTTAAAAAAAATTTACTTACAAGATAGTAGTTACTATATAGTAATTTAATATCTTATTTTGCATCCCAAAAAATAAACTTTAAATAAAAATATTATAATTTTAATAAATTATTGTTATTAGCTTTAAAAAGGCCTCATCCCATAATTCGCTTTAGGCATAAGGTGTTGAGCCGGTCCTGCTATAAAATATCATAAATTACAATAAAATATTATGATATATTCTTCGGATATTCTAACAACTATATATATATATATAATGAGGCATAAAAACTAAAACTTTTTTTTTTATGATTGTTCTTGGTTTTTCTAGTTATTTACTTTTTATTGCATATATGTAAAACATTCATTACATAAATATTTCTTTTCAAAGATTGTCCAAAAGAATATATTATTTAAGAGTTTAATTGTTATACACTGTTAGTGTAAAGTTTTTTACACTGTCAACCAATCATAAATCATGGTACAGATGACTTTTAAGGTGATTTGGATAGGAATCAAAAAATTTCAATGATGTGTCAATTTATTATTGGTTGACGATGTAAAAAAAACTTTATACTGACAGTGTTATACCAATTAAACTCATTATTTAAAGAGAACATAATGAACTAGAATAAGAATAAAATCATAAATAGATCCATATTCCATATCATAATACGAAGCATGCTACTGGGCAAGTTGTAACAGCCTGATTTTTAATTACGCTGTTTAACCGGTTAAAATATAATTAATTATATTTTAATCTGAGAGTTAGAAAGTGATTTTTAATAAAATAAAATCATATTCATAGTCTCTCTTATGGTAGAAGGTTACGGTAAAAATTTGGGTTGAAAATTCAGACGGAGCATTCTCACCATGAATAAGGGTGTGCACCGGTTTTGGGGATGCGTCACTTGGACGACTGACTAACATCCCTAACGGATATAGGGAATTAGTGGCCACGTCATCATAAAGGTTTAGTTGCGTGAGGTTGAGGGTAGAGGATGATATCTTAATTTCGAGGATGATTTGCTAGTTATATATGTTAATTGTCTGTGACTTTTATTATGTTATATACTATGACTCCTTTCCGCTTTTATGATGATAGATATGTTTCTTATCCCCTATATCTTTCGGTGTGTTGTATTCTGTCTTTTTATGGGATTGTACAAGAAGACCCTGTAGCTGAGCTGAATGAGGAGGAGTTGGATGGAACTCCTTACGAACCGGAGGCCGGAGGACGAGTTGTGATCCATGGCGATTAGGGTCTAGTCAGTCATGGCCAGTGCGTCTCGTGAGACGTTTTTATATATTTCCGCTAAGTATGACTCTTATTTAAGTTTATGCCTGTGAGGGATCCTATGGAAAGGATACCCTCAACAGTGTTTTGGTAATGTAATAAATAACCAGGTGTGTATTTATATATTACAATGTTGATATGTTTAATTTGCAGAAGTTATATGTTTAGTAAATAAGTTTTAATTTTTTACGTATTTTTCACGCTAAGCGCGCAGTTAAGAAATAATTTAAGAGAGAATTAATCTAATAAAACACCGGGGCACAACGGGGTGTCTCACAAGTAGGAATAAATTATTAGAAGGAAAATAATTGTTATTTGGAAGAGCAATCACAAAGCTTCACACAAAATCCTTGTAGGATACCTATGCATCTTATGTGGGACTAATTGTACGTAAGGCTGAGTCTAGGGTGAGCAACCTAGTCAAGTTGCTCACCATGAATGAGCCTTTTTTTTTCTGAAATAAAAAATTTATTTTTTAATCCATGAATTACTACAATTTAGAAAATAACCCCTTCCCCTTCTCTCTCACTTCCTGTCTTCGCCGCCCTCCCCCTCCCCCACCCCCACTGCGAAATCCCATCTCCATCATGTTTCCATGTCCCCATAGCATTCACCATCGTGATCTCTCCGATGTGGCTCCAAACTCCATGGTCTGTCGACGGTTGTAAGTGATGGCCAAAGTTCGGACTGGTTCGTGCCAGGACGGCGCCGCTGTGTGAATTTCCCTCCACCTCGGACCACCTCTTGCTGTCATCCTCATCGAGCACGAGCCATCGTCATTTTACTCTCTCTCTCTCTCGCTCTCTCGCTCTCTCGACGTAAACCCTTTTACAGATTGGTGGAGCAAAGCCTCGCTGGCGAGATTCCCGAGGCTATTCCGTCGGCGATCGATTGCCGATTGAAGTGACGAAGATGAAGGTTTTTGTGAAGATTTTGAGAGGAACACACAAATTGAAGTGAATCCCTCAGACACGGTTTGCAACTCCAATTTCCTTGTTCAATCGAATTTTGTTCTTAAGTTATCGGAAGGGCAGAAGATGAAGCCAGCCATAACCCAGATCAGTTTTTTTTAATAATGTTCCTTGCTGAGTTGCTTAGATCTAGTTTTTGATTTGTTTGCTGTGTAGGGTTGAAATGCTGGAGCGCAGTCCGGCTCCGGCTCTAACGGCTTCACCGGTGGTGTTGTCGGACCAACATAAGGGAGGAGGTAGGAGGAGGGAGAGAGTGAGAGAGAAGGGAAAAGGGGTAAAAAAAATAAATTTTATTTTTGCAAAGAAAGGTCTCTTGTGGTCTCTCATGGTGAGCAACTTGTCTATAGTTGCTCACCCTAGACGTAGCCCTTAATTGTAAATTGCATCTGGCCGAACAAGAAAGCCGAGATTGCATGGGAATCATGGCTTTAATGCTCTTAGATAGTTATAATGTCACATCTCATGTTCGAACCATGTGGAAGTGGGACTAGTTACTCTCTCCCGGCCCTTGATTGAGAACTTTTTTTTAGTAAAGGCCCAAAGTGGTCTCTCAAATTTTTCGAGTAGGCCAGTTTGGTCTCTAAAAAAAATAAAATGACAATTTGGTCCCCGAAATTTTAAAAAAGGGGGACAATCTGGTGAGGGACCGAATTGTCCCCCGTTTTTAAAATTTGAGGGACCAAATTGTCCCCCGTGATGACCAAATTGTCCTTTTTTTTTTTTAGGGACCAAACTGGGTTACTCGAAAAATTTGAGGGACCACTTTGGACCTTTACTCACTTTTTTTTTTACCCTATCAGATTGGAAGTTATTTTGTTTTAAAGTTTCATATGTTAGACTATATTACCTGGAAATATGTATAAGACATAGATCAAAGGCTTCTTGGATTGGTATACAGAATATGGATCAACAGATGTGTAATATCTTTTTGGGTTAACATGTCATTGATACGAAACATCCACTATCATAAACAATGACTAATCTCATAAAGTCTCAATCAGGAGACCTGGACGACATCTAAAGGTCGCCGATTGCATCCTCCCAACCAGATTTTCTTGATCATACAAAAGAGTCGGGAGTCGAATCCTTGATCACTTGCTTAAGTGCTTGAACCCGTTGCCATTCGGACTAACCGTATCAACAAATATGTTTATTATATGTAAACTTCCAATTTTATTTTATAACAAACCTGTATTGGGAGAATCTACTTCTAGTTTTTTTTTTTTTTTACACGACCAGTATATGATTATATATAAAATAATGCACTTATTGTTTTATAATATCCATCTAAATAAAGATTTTAAAACTTTGTATTAATTAACGAATCGTATATGGATTTTCAGGGCTACATTAAAAGGGAATAATATCTATGCATACAACTGTTATTTTGATGCTTGTATATTTTTTATCAGAACCCAAGACATGCATAATGTAACCATCCACCTGGATTGTCTTAACATGGAACATGATAATATTTTTACTTTTTTAGTCTTGGATAATTGAAACTTACGATTTTAGAATGTCGGTTTGTATCATTGTTCGAAATCCACAGCTGGTGCGTTCATTATAAACATAACATGTGAAAATTGGTTATGAACATTATGGATTAACAAGAACAATTGAAAATGAAATTATATGATGTTTGATTTTACAAAATAAATGGAGACAACATTTAGCTACAAATGACTATTGTTTAGCCCATACCCATGGGGGATGGATATTAGATGCATATGGCGAAGAAAATGGGAACTACATCTATAATTGGGGATGTTTGCATCTCTTCCCGACAAACATGTGGGGGTTCGAAGGTACCTGTTGTCTTTTCTTTTTCTTTTTTTCTTTCTCTTTTTTTTTTTTTAAACATGAGATGTGGTGGGTTTTTTTTTTTGGGGGGGGGGGGGGGGGGGGTTTGAGTTTGGGTTAGGCGAATTTAGGGAAGAAAAACACCTGAATTAGAGCCTATTTGGATAAACAGCTTAATTAAGCATTTATCATATAAACTCTTATGTATAAGCTATTTCGATAGTCAAAGAGAAAATATAGTCAAATTATTTAATCAAAATGATTTCGGTTGGGTTGGTTTGGACTAGACAATTTTAAGGTATCAAAGGCAGTATGATTCAGAGTAGATGCAGTTGCTTTTCTGACTTGGGCAGTGCGACTTTCTTTATTTGTGCAACTGATAATCCGCTGACTTATCTAGTTTTGCCGTTTGAAATACCATGATTTGTGTACATGAACTAAATCAACTCGAATATTAATGGGTTGGTTTGGGCAGGTCATTGAGTTGTTTTGACTATCGAAATAGCTTATACATAATGCGCGTATATGATAAGTGTTTACTTAAGCCGTTGAATCAAAATGATTTCGATTGGGTTGGTGTGGACTAGACAATTTTAGGTTTTCAAGTGTAGTATGATTCAGAGCAGATGCAGTTGCGTTTCTGTACCTTGGGCAGCACGGACTTGCTGTATTTGTGCAACTGATGCTCTGATGATTAATCTAGTTTGGCAGTTTGAAATACCATGATTTGGGAACAAGAACGAAAATTCAAATCGAAAATATTGAGGGTTGGTTTGGCCAGGTCATTGAGTTGTTTGGTAATTTTTTAATTTTTTAAATGCATCTTAAAATTTCTATTATTGTCATAAACAAGTTCCAACCATTTGAAAAAAAGAAAAAAATTTAATTGATAAAAAGTGACTCTAATTAGAAAAACTACAAAATTTAAGTATAGATTAAGGAAGTATTATGCTTGAGTTGCCATCTAAATAGTATAAATCCCTGATATTAAAGTTAGTACACAACACAACAATAATACATAACAATCATAAGCATTCATATTGGATAAAAAAAAAAAAAAGAATTCATATTAGACTCAACTCTAAATGAAGATAAACACAAATACACAATTGATCAACATAATAGTTAAGAAGTTGTATATATAGTTTCCTCTTGTCAATACAAAACAAAAGTCGAAGTTGTTAGTTGCGCAAGAAGGAAAGACGGTGACTATGATTGAGGGTGATCATGAAGGAGGATAAAGAGAGAAGGGAAGGAAATTAGCAGGAAATGCCCTAAATCATATGCAACATCTCCCCAAAAGTTCAAAATGTACAACTTCATATAAGTAAAAATTAATTAAAAAATTGAGTTTGTTTATGCGAGTCATCGAGTTTAAAAACGGCAAATTAAAACTCAAACTAATTAAGATTGGATATACTGAATCGAATCGAACTGAACCAATTTAATTGGTTTGGTTAAGTTCAATTTGAATCACCTTACACCCCTAATTGGATAGATCATTTTAGAATTTTGGTGAATTTAAAATGCCAGGAAAATTGAATTGATATAATTCAATTATTTTCATTGTCAAAGTTTCATGTTTGGATATTTTTTCAGTGAAATTAGATTTTATCTTGAAATATTTTTGGTATAAGAGCATCTCCAATGCAAACTACTTAAGCAACCCACTTTGGTTGCTTAAGTGGGCCCCACTATAGATCCCACTATGTCACATCACATTTAAGCAACTTATTCATTTTTCACTCTAATGCTAAATATAATAAGCAACCCAATTTTTTATTCTTTTTTATTTGCACATGAATTTATTTTATCTTAAAATATTAAAATATTTAATTCATTTATTGCATTATTACCGTTGAAAATTTTTGTTCCGGATCCTTCCCCCGCTACACTTTCTCATTTTCAATCTCTCAAAAGACATCTCTGAAAACCCATAACATTTTCTCCCTTATTCACTCATCGTCACTTTCTCTGTTGGTCCCAACTTCATACCCCCATCTTCACTCGATCTCCTTCTCCCTCTCACTCGGTTTCCTTCTCCCTTTCTAGATCATCACATTCTTCTTCACTCGGTCTCCTTCTCCCTCTCACTCGATCTCGTCTCCCTGGTCTTTCAAATCACTGAGTTGCGACAGATGGAGATCCAATAGAGGCCATGCGAGGCGGCGATGAAGAAGCTGTTGCTACTATTTGGGTTTGTTCATGTGGGGTTTTGTTTTGGGTTTCTGAACTTTTTTCTGATTGGGTTTCTTTTTTGTTGTTTTGATTTTCCCCTGATTTTGCATTCCATGTGTTGTATATTTGGGGGAGATGAAACTGTTTTCTTCCCTTCGTTTCTCTTCTTTCAGTTAATTTTGGCTTCAATGTTTCAGAAATAATGTTTTTAAATTGATAAGCAACCCATCCTTGGGGTGCTTATATAAGCAACTGCGTGAAATTTTAAGCAACCGAGTGCAGAGCTCCAATGCCAAAATTTTATAAGCAACGGTTGCTCATGGGTAAGCAACCCATAAGCAACCTGCGATGGAGTTGCTCTAAGAGAAGGCTCATAGGAGATCTTAGTACATGAGGTGAGGGAGGGGGAGAAAGGAAAAGGGGATGGAAAAAGGGGCCGAGCACATTGCAAATGTTTAAACTCGCATGCTCCTTAATTCATGTCCCGTAACTTAATCAATTTAGCTGACTTAATGTGACAGAAATTATCTTCAAATTAATCCTAACAACTTATAAATTTAAATTTGTGGTTAAGTTTTTTTTAATTCCTATTTTGAAATTAACTTTAATATTTTTTTAACATTATATATCTATATTCCCTTGCATTAATCTTTCTTATACTTTAAAATTGACATTTTTTAACACAAAGATGAATTAAAAATAAAAATTTAAAACTTGAAGCATGCTTCTACACTGGGGCCGTTGACGACGAAAACACACAATAGATTGATAAATGTTTATTAGATCCGAACGTACCGATAATAAGTTTTCCTACTGCGAATAACTCTTTCTTTTTTGGAGTAATAAGGTGATCAGTGGTTTGAGTTGTAAGACAAATGTGTTGGAAGTTATAAGATATAATGTAATTTCAATTACTACTAACATAACAAACTAACAACAATATGTCAAAAAAAATAATAATAATAACAACAAATATTAATTGTGTAAAAAAAAAACAACAAATATTAATCCATGAAAAAAAAAAACAAGATTCTTTTTTGTCTTTATTTTGATAATGTTAACAATAATACGTTACATATACACGAGGAATCCTAAATCTTATTCTAATATTTTCAACCGGCCAATTCAATCAATTCGCGTTGGCTGATATTTTGCTTAGTTATATTTAGATTAGAATAAAAATAATTTATTTAACGGCTTAACAGTTAACATCAGCTGCTCATATATAGAAAAATCAAACTCTAGCCTAAGTCTTAGGGATGTTAAAGAACATGAGATTGTCTTTTTCTAAATTCAAACGTAGCGCAGTTAGTTAATAAAGAACTCTGCAGACGTTAACAAAATTAAAAAAGAAAAAGAAAAACTCTGTAGACAATTAGTATGGTAAATATTTGCTGTCAAACATATCGGACATGTATATTTTTCTCTATTGTATAGTTTATCCTGTTACTGCTTAGTCTTGTAATGTACTTCTGATAAAATATGTAATTTTTTTTATAAAAAAAAAAAATTGTTAGTGAGCTTCTGAAAGATGATTAAGGAAAAAGAAAATGTGATTTTCTTAGTGGTTTATTAGATTATCATTGTTAGATTCCATTCTAAAACCAATTATCATTGTTAGATTCTATTCTAAAACCAATTAGCATTAAATATAGTTGTTCCAACACCCCTCCTCTATAAAGCCTACCAGAACAGGTGATACACGCGAAGATACAAGGGAAGATTGCCATAACAGTCGTTTATGGGCTCTTAACTTTGATATCATGCTAGATTCCATCCTAAAACTAATTGACATTAAGTAGAGTCACCCAGCAATTATTTAAACCGCATCCCGATGTTTGAGGCAGTCGACCTGAGACAATATATAAAGTAAGAGGCCATCAGAGAACTCAAACTATGTATTAATAAATATTACTATTAATCAAAGGATGCTTTTCAATATAGATGAACAACCGACCTAATAACCTATTGATTCCAATTGTGTTAGAACCGCTAATCAAGCAATGTTGTTCTTAAGCACCCACTCCCCATGTGCCTTAGCCTTTCAAAAAATCAGCAGAAAAAGACAATGGCCATATTGTCTTCCACTCTTCCATGTGTTCATAACTCATTGGTATTCCTGTTCCCTCAAGTCTTACTTTTGTGCAGCACGAGAGCGGCTTGTATTTTATTCATGCTTTCTTTCTTTGGCCTTTTGCAACCTTTCTACTATTATATAACTGCATAGGCACATCAATTGCTCTTTGCTCCTTCACTTTCAGTTCTTCTAAGAGAGACAAAAGAGCTTGAGAGAAAAGAAAAAACAAAGGCTTGAAATAAAAGAAAAACAAAGATGATTAAGTTTAGGTCAAAGAGGTTCTCCAGAAGCTTCTCCAAGCTTGGCAATGGGAATAAAGCAGCTCCCCCAGCAGAAAAAGATTGCAAAAGCATTGGTGAAATCAAATGGGAACTTAGGCCTGGTGGCATGCTTGTTCAGAAAAGGGAGAGCAATCAAAGTTCAGGGGAGGGGTTGATCACAATTAGAGTGTCAGATGTGTCACAGTGGCATGACATTTCTGTTGAAGCCACTTCAACTTTTGGTAAGTCACTCTTACCCCATCCCTTTCTCTTGTCAGAATGTGATGATTTTGGTTACAAGCTGAAATAAAGAAGACCCCCCTATGAATTGGTTATGACAGATGCTAGACACTGGTTGAAGTACCAAAGATAAAATATTTGTTTTGAAAAACAAAAATGATATTTGGACACAAATTTTGACATCAAGTATGGATATCGTATAGCTGATGGGTATCTTGGGAGTGATGAAATATATGATGAGAGAAAAGAAAACAATAAATAAGCATTGGAGAATACTTTTATAAGGTGTTAGACACCATTTTTGTGTCCAAATATCATTACTCTTTGAAAAATGATATATTCACTATTCAATATATTAAGCATTTTGAATTCCTTAATCAATTCGAAATTATGACCCCAAAAGTTTGATTTATGTGCATTAGAGTTTAGAGACATAATCTTCAAGTGGGTATTTGACAAATTTTGTAACTTGCAGGTGAATTGAAAATGATTCTGTCACTTGTGACAAGTTTGGAGCCTAGAGAGCAGAGGCTTCTCTTCAAAGGTAAAGAGAGAGATGACAATGAATATCTGCACATGGTTGGGGTTAGAGACAAGGACAAGGTTCTTTTGTTAGAGGATCCAGCTATCAAGGAGAAGAAGCTGCTTGGTATGGCAAGAGGCCAACCAATTAACAATCCTTGTTGCACTGTCAGTGTATGACTCTAATTGAACAATCTCATTATTAATTAGTACTAACCAGAAAAGAAGGGAAAGTGAAGGAAGTTTAATGTAATGATGGGTCTTTCTTCACTTTTGTCTGTCTTAGAATAGAAACTTAATTATATGTACTTATCTGGTGGTTGGAGCCTTGGTTGAATTAAATATGTGTAAGCTGATGCAATGTCATGTCATTTTGCACAGTGTGCTCAATTAATTGAAGTGTTGATTCCTTTTGTATTGTGCATTTTGTTTTTTCGTTATGATGGTTTATGTCCTTTGATTCAATTATATAAATCCATGCGTGTACGCCCACACATAAAAAATAAAAAGATTGACAAGGCTAAAAGTAAGTTGGAAGCTTTGATAAGGCTGGGACAGTATCATCAGAAATAATAGCAGATTATGTGTTTTAAAGTTCAAGTTGTTTGGGCCAAAGGGAAGTTCAATCAAGTGCTTACAGTTTTTAATAATAATAATGATAATAATAATAATAATGTTGAGGCTATTCAGTATTCACACTCCGAATTGCCTATCTAATTATGATTGGTCACAATAAAGAGTGTTATAAGCAATTGGAAATGTCAATAACATTACCATAATAATAACGAGTTTAATTGTTACTCCCTCCGGTCCACAATATAAGCAAAAAATTCCAAATTTTTTTGTCCAAAATATAAGTAAATTTCAACTACTTTCATCTCATTTAATGAAGTTATTCTCAAAGTACCATTCATTTAATACAAATTTTGTTTTCCAATGACTCCTTTTATTCTCAATAACACAAGCTTAATAAATAAGAGAATGGGTAATTTAAGTAACAAACTTAATTTTTTATTCTTTAGTTTCAAAAAAAAAAAAACTTAATTTTTTATTCTCAATGACTCTTTTAAATGAGATCAACTAACTATCTTAATATGTGTGTCCCATTTAATTTTTGCTTACAATAGAGACCGGAGGGAGTACTCTAATAGTGTAAAGTTTTTTACACTATTAGTCAATCAATCACTAATCATTATATAAATGACATTAAAGATAGTTAGGATAGAGGAAAAAAAAATTAGCGATGCGACAATTTATAATTGGATGTCTTGTGTAGGAGGGTTTTACACTGTGTGTATATCAATTAAACTCTAACAAGTAATAACAATAGTACCAACATGTGGTTGGTCTGAGTGGTAATGGACTAAGACCCCTTAAACAAGTGGTTAGGAGTTCGATCTCTAGCTCTTGTATATTGAAGGATACTCCAAAAAAATAAAAATAAAATAGCAATACACATAATGATAACAACAATATGAATAATATGTTAATAGGTAAGCATTGGGTGCTCTACAAGAGCTCAATGTGGGAGGCAAAAGAGGTCCCATGACAGGCATGGTGCCCTCTTTCTTGGGAAGCAACTTCAATGGAATTTAGCAGAATCATTTTTTAGAATTGATCGTACATTTTGTTTGTTCAGTTTTTAGATGCCTTTGTGCCAAATATCCTTCCAGTCCAAACCCATTTTGCGTGAACAGAGAGTGAATAAGAGTGATGTAGGTTACACAATCCCATTTTCATTTTTATTGTATAACTCTTCAACTTGTCCTTATCCTACCAGGGTAGGTAATTGCAAGATGAAACCAGCGGTATTTGGGAGATCATAAATTAATTGCACTTTCCAAGTGTCAGTATTTTGGTTAATCAATTGTGAAATTAAAAGAAATTGTCTATCAGAGAGTTATTATAGGGTAAATGTTTTTTTTTTTTTTTATAAGCAAAAATTTATTGAATAGCGAGTACAAGAGGTACTCTAACCCATTATAATACAAAGTGTTTACAACTAGGATTCAAAGCAACCCAACGGATTCATACACCAATCTGAAAAATTCTACTTTGAATTTCCACCTTCCTTAGCCAAAAACCAGCCCCAAGAAACCAATTTTATGTTAGATACAATAGCAGAGTGCACAGCCACACCTTCACCAAAAATGATACTGTTACGTAATAGCCATAGACACCATACTACCGCACACCAGATACTATATTTTACCTTCTTACCCCGCCTGCCTCTAACTGGAAAATAGTGCTGCACAAAAATTTCAATTACCTCATGGTGCCAAACCCCAGACGTACCAATCCAAGCAAAAACTGAGCTCCACACATTATAAGCAAAGGGGCATGAGAAGAAAGCATGACTAACAGATTCAGCAACGACGAAACAGAAAACACAACAAGTGTTTAGCATGACTAACAGATTCAGCAACGACGCAACAGAAAATACAACATTACAGGGTAAATGTTGAGTTGGTTTGAGGTGACGAGTTCAACTTCTTCCACTAACATAACACTCTAATTAATTAATAATATTTGCTTATAAAAAAAAAATTTCCTTTCCTTGGCTAGAAGATGAGGAGGCTTGAAATTTGAACTTGACAGCACCAAAAAATTGTGAAGCTAGGGGGCTAGCCGAGAGTAAGGTAGCCCAATAGTTACGGGGTAATGTTTAGTTGAACTGATATAGTCTGTGTTTGGATGAGCGTGTGACAAAGGTGATTTTGGATGAAATTGATTTTAAAGAATTGATTTCAATATAATTGAGTTTGAAGTAAAGTGATTTATGTTTGGAAGTTTTTATTTTGAAAGCAAGTTTGATGTAAAACTTAGTGTAAATTTTCAATCCAAAAGCAGAAGCTACTCCAAGCTGCTTCTGAAAGAATCAATTCTGGATGCAAAATTGATTCCACGAACGTGTAACCAAAAACCTTTTTTTTTACCAGAATCATGTTTAACAGGTACAGAATCACTTCTGGTGTTTTCAGAAGTGGAACCTGTAACACCCCATTTTCGTAAAATGTTTTTCTAAAGTTAATTTTATTTATTTAAAATGTTGGTTAAGGGCTAAGTGGGATTGTAGCTTAAAAGTCCCTTTCTGATACATGAGCACGCTCGTGCTCATCAGCCAGCAAGCCCGTGCTTAAAGTCAGAAGCGTGTTTCTGATTTTAAGTTGAGCACGACCGTGCTCAATAGTGAGCACGCCCGTGCTCAATGCCTGGACCGCGTCTCGCTGACGCTAAGTGGAGCACGACCGTGCTCGATGCTAAGCACGACCGTGCTCAGGTCCGAACGTTATATACGTAAACAGAGTCGAGGGTTTGGCAAATAACCCTATTTTTGGTATAGTGCAGCAGCCATAGTGCGGCCAGAACTAGCATTCCTCCTTTTCCCTTCCTCTTGATCAGTTTTGGGAGCCTTGGGAGATCACTAGCTTAACTGTGTCAGTGCACAGAGGTAAGGTTCTTTCCCCTTCCTTAGTTTCCTTTCATTATTGTGAATAGGGAACTGATTCTTGGGTTGTTTTGTGGATCCAAGGTTCATGTTGGTGTGAGTCGCCGTAAGAGGAGGAACCGGTTCGTTCGTTGGGACGTGTTAGAGCTACCTTCAATCCAGGTATGGGGAGAAGTGGGATTGTACTCATTAGGCAGTGGGTAGTGTAAGGTAACGGGGTTCCCTATGACCCCGGTGTTTTTGTATGTATGTTTGTTGTAATATGGCATTTAATCTGTGATAGTATGTTTCTGGTTATTGTAGTGTTATATGCCTATGAACATGATGGTTGTTTATACGATGCTATGTTATTGTTATTAACATAATGATGTTCGATGGTTGATCGTTGTTGTTGTTACTGTTTTGATGAGTATATGCTGATAAAGTTGTTAATGTAATAATTAAGTGTAATAAACGTGTAAGGTTAGGTGTTTAATCCATTACAATTTGGTTAGGACTTGGTTTCTGTCCCTGCCCAGAACAGTGCAGTCGTGCATTGAGCACGACCGTGCTGAACAGGGAGCACGACCGTGCTCCCACTTAAATTCTGGAAAATGGCCGCGCTGCTCAGCACGGCCAAGCAGATCAAATAGCACGATCGTGCTGCTGCGCACGACCGTGCTGAGTGTGAAGCACGACCGTGCTTCACTTAAAAGGGAAGCACACCCTCACGTGTCCAAGCACGACCGTGCTAAGGTCTAAGCACGACCGTGCTGACCTCCTGGACAGTGATACAATTAAAGGACTTAAGGGGTTTTAAACCCCATTCCCCTATGATGATAAGTTGAGATAATTAATCAAAGATAAAGATTAGACAGCTTGGTTATTAATTATATAAGATAATTAGATAATCAAATGTTAAGTCGGTATCCGTTGGGTTACCGCACGTTGATAAGTTGAAGTCTTGGGTGCTTATAGACCCAAGCACGTTGAGTTGAACCTTGGTGCTTATTGGCCAAGGGAGCCTTGACCCCACGGTTTGGGTCTAAGGTTACGTTGAGTTTGATGTTGAAAGTCTTGGGAGCTTCATGGCCCAAGCAAGGAGGTGGTTGAGATTGTTTGTTGTTGTGCCATTTGCATAAATCATTGGAGTAGTTGATGGGGGAGGTTCGACAAAGGGGAGATCGCCCGAGAGTACGGTGATCTGGCCATCCACAGTAGGTCACCCAAGGTTTGGTGACCGAGGCCCCCCGTGATGAGGCATCCACGGTTTGATGCGTTGGCTATCCATGGGGTTCACCCAAGGTTTGGTGAACTGCCGGTGTTGGTGCTTTTATGGCCAATACGGATATGTAACTCCAAAGTCGTTCATCCTGAGTTAGTTTGGATCCACATGCATTGTTGGAGTAGTGGAGTAGTTGATGCATTGCATAGCATAGCATACTTGGTTGTTATGATGCTGTTGGATGTTGATGTATGCCTATGTGTATGTTTACCTTGCATACTATTCCCCTGCTGTTTATATGATTACATGAATCTTACTCCCGGAGAGGAGTGACTTTAAGGAGCCGCCACTCATAGTTAGGGCTTATTTATGTTTAGTTGTTTTTCTTTTATATTCCGAGGATGTTATTTTCCGGAACGGTTATACCAGCTCTGAGTGTGACATCGGGGTTGGGTAGTTATTTCTTCATGTTTTTTTTTAATTTTAAACTTGGTTATTTCCGCGTTGTAACTGGTTCATGTGGGACTTTTCTACCCATGGACAATTTTTTTATTTAATTCAGTTAAATGCATGTTTTTCTTTTAATTGTTTTTGTTTAAATGTCTTATAACATGCTGGGTAGAAGGGTGTCACATTTAGTGGTATCAGAGCAGTTCGACCTTGTTCGGACGTGGTATGAGTCTGTTGTGAGTCTGTTGTGTGACTCTTTTGTGAATTGTCTATACTTGTATAGATAATGATATTTTAAGTTAGTTGCCTGTAGCTTTTACTCGCTTAAGTTTCTGTATTAAGAGTTGTGTTGGACTTGTACAGGAACTAATGGCCGGTAGAGGACGCAACGATCAGGCGATTGCTAACGCATTGGTACTTCTAGCCAATGCTATTGGTCAGGTCAACCCTAACAACGGTGGGCCAGCTGAGTTCCAGGGACTGGATAAGTTCTAGAGGAACAACCCTCCGTCGTTCAAGGGCGCGTACGATCCGGAAGGAGCTTTGTTGTGGCTGAGGGAGACAGAGAAGATCTTCCAAGCTATGGATTGCAATGATCAGCAGAAGCTCATCTTTGCTACCTTCATGCTGACCGAGGAGGCTGAGCACTGGTGGGATAACTGCAGGCAGAGGATGCAGGTTGAGGGCACAGCGGTTACATGGGCTGTGTTCAGGCAGAGATTCCTGTAGAAGTACTTTCCAGCGGATATCAGGGACAAGAAGGAGATGGAATTCTTGTCTTTGAGACAGGGGTCACTGTCAGTCGGTGACTATGCGGCCAAGTTTGAGGAGCTGGCTAGGTACTACACTCCCTACCAGCATGAGACGAATGACCGTTCGAAGTGTGTGAAGTTTGAGGCTGGACTCCGACCTGAGATCAAGCAGGCCATCAGCTACCAGGAGATCAGAGTCTTCCCTATTCTGGTCAACAAGTGCAGGATCTATGAGGATGCCAGCCAGTTCATAGTTGCCAGTTCCAGAGGGTCAGATAGCCAGAGTGGCAAGAGGACTGATCAGAGGGACAAGGGTAAGCAGAGGTATGCTCCGGCCGGCAGAGATTTCAAGCAGAGTGGTAAGAAGCCACAGTTTCAGCAGGATGGGTTCAGGGGCGGGTTCTCTAACGTCTCTAGGCCCATGAGGTGTGGCAAGTGTGGTGCTACGGATCACTACTCGTCTCAGTGCAAGGAGACGCAAGTTATCTGCTTCAGATGCGGCAAACCAGGACACATCAGCCGAGAGTGTGAAGGAGCCAAGGCCGAGCCTCCCAGCACCGGCAAGAATCAGAAGTCTCAAGCCAACCGACTGAAGACCACAGGAAGAGTCTTTACCCTTAGTGGAGCTGAAGCCTCCGAGTCTGATGACTTGATTCAAGGTACATGTTTTATTGATGGAACTCAATTGACTGTGTTGTATGATTCGGGTGCTACTCATTCATTTATATCGCATGATAGGGTCAAGAGTCTTGAGTTGCCTGTTGCTTTCCTTGAGTATGATTTGTTGGTTTCTACACCTACAAATAAACCTATTACTACTTCTTATGCATGCAAGAACTGTCATATAGTTATAAATGACAGAACATTCATTGCTGATCTTGTATGCTTGCCTTTGAAAGACCTGGATATTATTCTGGGTATGGACTGGTTATCTTCCAACCATGTCCTCCTCAACTGTTTTGACAAAACCTTGATTTTTGGAACTCCAAAGGAGTCTGAGAATCCGGACTTTCTCTCTGCCAGCCAAGTTCAAGCTTCGATGAAAGACGAAGCCCAAGTATACATGATGTTAGCTTCCCTGGAAGTAGAGAGCAGCCCTCCTGATGTCGCCAGCTTGCCTGTTGTGCGAGAATTTCCGAAAGTGTTTTCGGGGGATGTTTATAACTTACCCCTAGAGAGAGATGTTGAGTTTACCATAGACTTAGTGCCTGGAACCGGGCCAATCTCCATAGCACCCTATAGAATGTCTCCTTTTGAGTTAGCTAAGTTGAAAGAACAGTTAGAGGACCTGATGAAGAAGCAATTCATTAGGCCGAGTGTGTCTCCGTGGGGAGCACCCGTGTTGTTGGTGAAGAAGAAGGATGGTAGTATGAGGTTGTGTGTCGACTTTCGGCAGCTCAACAAGGTGACCATAAAGAATCGGTATCCCCTCCCTAGGATTGATGATCTTATGGACCAGTTGATGGGCGCTTGCGTCTTTTCAAAGATAGATTTGAGATCAGGGTACCATCAGATTCGGGTTAAGTCTGAGGACATCCTGAAGACAGCGTTTAGGACGCGATATGGTCACTATGAGTACTTGGTTATGCCTTTCGGTGTGACCAATGCTCCTGCGGTCTTCATGGACTACATGAACAAGACCTTTCACCCTTACTTGGATAAGTTTGTGGTAGTGTTTAGAGATGACATCTTAGTGTACTCCAAGAGTAAGGAGGAACATGAGGAACACTTGAGGGTTGTCTTGCAGACCCTTAAGGAAAAGCAGTTGTATGCTAAGTTGTCTAAGTGTGAGTTCTGGTTAGAGGAAGTGAGCTTCTTAGGACATGTCATCTCTAAGGGTGGCATAGCAGTGGACCCAGCTAAGGTAGAGACGGTGCTCCAGTGGGAAGCGCCAAAGTCTGTAACCGAGATTAGGAGTTTCTTGGGGTTAGCCGGGTACTATAGGCTGTTTATAGAAGGTTTCTCTAAGATAGCTTTACCCTTAACCCGTCTCACCAAGAAGGGACAGTTGTTTGTGTGGGACTCTAGGTGTGAAGAGAGTTTCCAAACCCTTAAGAATAGGTTGACGTCAGCACCAGTGTTAGTTTTGCCAGATCCTAGTGAACCCTTCGTAGTTTACTGCGATGCTTCTAAGCAAGGGTTAGGTGGTGTGCTGATGCAGAATGGTAAGGTAGTTGCTTAAGCTTCTAGGCAGTTGAAAACCCATGAGAAGAACTACCCTACCCATGACCTAGAGCTAGGAGCTGTGGTTTTTGCCTTAAAGATCTGGAGGCATTACCTGTATGGAGCGAGGTTTGAGGTCTTTAGTGATCATAAGAGTTTGAAGTATCTCTTTGATCAAAAGGAGTTGAACATGAGGCAGCGTAGGTGGATGGAGTTCTTAAAGGATTATGACTTCGAGCTGACCTATCACCCGGGAAAGGCCAATGTGGTGGCCGATGCCTTGAGTAGGAAAACCCTGCATGTCTCCGCTTTGATGGTTAGGGAGATGGATCTGATTGAGGAATTTAGAGACCTTAGTCTAGCTTGTGAGTTTACCCCTAAGAGTATTAGGCTTGGAACCTTGAAGGTTACCAACAGTTTGATGGATCAGATTAGAGAGGGTCAGAAGTTAGATAAGTTTCTCTTAGACCAGCGAGAGTTGCTCGCTCAGGGTAGAGACCTAAGTTTTAAGGATGGCAGTGATGGTATCTTGAGGTTCGAAGATAGAGTATGCATACCTAATGTTCCTGAGCTTAGGAAGTTGATCTTAGAAGAAGGTCATAGGAGTGGACTGAGTGTGCACCCAGGTGCCACTAAGATGTATCAGGACCTTAAGAGGATGTTTTGGTGGCCTGGGATGAAAAAAGACGTAGCCGAGTTTGTGTATGCGTGCCTAGTATGTTAGAAGGCTAAGATAGAGCATCAAAGGCCTTCGGGTAAGTTGCAACCTTTGAATATCCCAGAATGGAAATGGGATAGCATCTCCATGGATTTTGTGTCTGGACTCCCTAGGACTCCAGCTGGTTTTGAGGCTATATGGGTTGTTGTGGATAGACTGACTAAGTCTGCCCATTTCATTCCGATGAATATGGAGTATCCTTTAGAAAAGTTGGCAAGGTTGTACATCAAGGAGATAGTTAGACTTCATGGTGTACCCTCTAGCATAGTTTCAGATAGAGACCCGAGGTTTACCTCTAGGTTTTGGAATAGTTTGCAAGAGGCTTTAGGGACAAAGCTTAGGCTTAGTTCAGCTTACCACCCACAGACTGATGGGCAGTCTGAGCGGACCATCCAGTCCTTAGAGGACTTGTTGAGGGCTTGTGTGTTAGAACAGTCAGGAAGTTGGGACAAGTTTTTGCCCCTGATAGAGTTCACCTACAACAATAGTTTCCATTCCAGCATTGGGATGGCACCTTATGAAGCCCTGTATGGGAGGAGATGTAGGACGCCCTTGTGTTGGAGTGAACCTAGTGATAGTGTGGTGCTAGGGCCAGAGATAGTCCAGGAAACAACAGAAAAGATCAGGTTAGTTCAGGAAAAGATGAGAGTTGCACAGAGTAGGCAGAAGAGCTACCATGATAAAAGGAGGAAGGCGCTCGAATTCCAGGAAGGTGATCATGTATTCTTGAGAGTTACCCCGATGACTGGGGTTGGTAGGGTATTGAAGGCGAGGAAAATTACTCCGAGGTTCATTGGTCCTTACCAAATCCTTAAAAGAGTCGGCGAAGTCGCCTACCAAATAGCCTTACCCCCGTTCTTGTCAAATCTCCACAATGTTTTTCATGTGTCTCAACTCAGGAAGTACATTCATGACCCTAGTCACGTGATAGTTCCCGATACAATACAGTTAAAAGAGAACTTGACATTCGAGGTGTTACCCCTTCGAGTCGAGGATAGGAGGGTGAAGCAACTAAGAGGCAAGGAGATTCCCTTGGTTAAAGTAGTTTGGAGCGGGGCAACTGAGGAAAGCGCTACCTGGGAGCTCGAGAGTCAGATGATGGAGGCGTATCCGCATCTTTTCGTTTGAGGTACGTAGAAATTTCGAGGACGAAATTTTTATAAGGGGGGTGGAATTGTAACACCTCGTTTTTCGTAAAATGTTTTTCTAAAGTTAATTTTATTTATTTAAAATGTTGGTTAAGGGCTAAGTGGGATTGTAGCTTAAAAGTCTCTTTCTGGTACATGAGCACGCTCGTGCTCATCAGCCAGCAAGCCCGTGCTTAAAGTCAGAAGCGTGTTTCTGATTTTAAGTTGAGCACGACCGTGCTCAATACGTGGACCGCGTCTCGCTGACGCTAAGTGGAGCACGACCGTGCTCGATGCTAAGCATGATCGTGCTCAGGTCCGAACGTTATATACGTAAACAGAGTCGAGGGTTTGGCAGATAACCCTATTTTTGGTGTAGTGCAGCAGCCATAGTGCGGCTAGAACTAGCATTCCTCCTTTTCCCTTCCTCTTGATCAGTTTTGGGAGCCTTGGGAGATCGCTAGCTTAACTGTGTCAGTGCACAGAGGTAAGGTTCTTTCCCCTTCCTTAGTTTCCTTTCATTATTGTGAATAGGGAACTGATTCTTGGGTTGTTTTGTGGATCCAAGGTTCGTGTTGGTGTAAGTCGCCGTAAGAGGAGGAACCGATTCGTTCGTTGGGACGTGTTAGAGCCACCTTCAATCCAGGTATGGGGAGAAGTGGGATTGTACTCATTAGGCAGTGGGTAGTGTAAGGTAATGGGGTTCCCTATGACCCCGGTGTTTTTGTATGTATGTTTGTTGTAATATGGCATTTAATCTGTGATAGTATGTTTCTGGTTATTGTAGTGTTATATGCCTATGAACATGATGGTTGTTTATACGATACTATGTTATTGTTATTAACATAATGATGTTGGATGGTTAATCGTTGTTGTTGTTACTGTTTTGATGAGTATATGCTGATAAAGTTGTTAATGTAATAATTAAGTTTAATAAACGTGTAAGGTTAGGTGTTTAATCCATTACAATTTGGTTAGGACTTGGTTTCTGTCCCTGCCCAGAACAGTGCAGTCGTGCATTGAGCACGACCGTGTTGAACATGGATCACGACCGTACTCCCACTTAAATTCTGGAAAATGGCCGCGCTGCTCAGCACGGCCAAGCAGATTAAATAGCACGATCATGCTGCTGAGCACGACCGTGCTGAGTGTGAAGCACGATCGTGCTTCACTTAAAAGGGCAGCACGCCCTCACGTGTCCAAGCACGACCGTGCTAAGGTCTAAGCACGACTGTGCTGACCTCCTGGACAGTGATACAATTAAAGGACTTAAGGGGTTTTAAACCCCATTCCCCTATGATGATAAGTTGAGATAATTAATCAAAGATAAAGATTAGACAACTTGGTTATTAATTATATAAGATAATTAGATAATCAAATGTTAAGTCGATATCCGTTGGGTTACCGCACGTTGATAAGTTGAAGTCTTGGGTGCTTATAGACCCAAGCACGTTGAGTTGAACCTTGGTGCTTATTGGCCAAGGGAGCCTTGACCCCACTGTTTGGGTCTAAGGTTACGTTGAGTTTGATGTTGAAAGTCTTGGGAGCTTCATGGCTCAAGCAAGGAGGTGGTTGAGATTGTTTGTTGTTGTGCCATTTGCATAAATCATTGGAGTAGTTGATGGGGGAGGTTCGACAAAGGGGAGATCGCCCGAGAGTACGGTGATCTGGCCATCCACGGTAGGTTACCCAAGGTTTGGTGACGTAGGCCCCCCGTGATGAGGCATCCACGGTTTGATGCGTTGGCTATCCATGGGGTTCACCCAAGGTTTGGTGAACTGCCGGTGTTGGTGCTTTTATGGCCAATACGGATATGTAACTCCAAAGTCGTTCATCCTGAGTTAGTTTGGATCCACATGCATTGTTGGAGTAGCGGAGTAGTTGATGCATTGCATAGCATAGCATACTTGGTTGTTATGATGCTGTTGGATGTTGATGTATGCCTATGTGTATGTTTACCTTGCATACTATTCCCCTACTGTTTATATGATTACATGAATCTTACTCCCTGTATTGTTTATGTTTGGCCTGATTGGCATTTGCAGAGGACGATAAGCAGCCCGGAGAGGAGTGACTCTGAGGAGCCGCCACTCATAGTTAGGGCTTATTTATGTTTAGTTGTTTTTCTTTTATATTCCGAGGATGTTATTTTCCGGAACGGTTATACCAGCTCTGAGTGTGACATCGGGGTTGGGTAGTTATTTCTTCATGTTTTTTTTATATTTTAAACTTGGTTATTTCCGCGTTGTAACTGGTTCATGTGGGACTTTTCTACCCATGGACAATTGTTTTATTTAATTCAGTTAAATGCATGTTTTTCTTTTAATTGTTTTTGTTTAAATGTCTTATAACATGCTGGGTAGAAGGGTGTCACAGAACCAAACACACACCTAGCTAATATGGATTTATTGAGAAGAATCATTGAAATAGTTGAACTAAGAGAATCATATGGGTGTTTTCCAAGTCAAAATGATAGTAAAAAAAAGGCTAAATTAGTATTTTGGTCCCTTATCTTTATTTTAGTTTTCATTTTGATCCCTTATCTTTTTTTTTTTCCCGTTTTGGTCCCTTATGTTGCAACCGTTAGCCTATTTTGGTCCCCTATCTTTCAACCGTTAGCCTATTTTGGTCCCTGCCGTCAATCCGCCGCCATCCGTCGCCGGAAACTGCCGCGGCCAGTCGCCGGAATCGCCATTGTTGCCGGATTCTGAGTTTTAGAGAGAGAAAATCCCGTTTCTCTCTCTCTCTCTCCTTCCTTCTTCCTCTCCTTCCTTCTTCCTCCTTCCTCTCCATTCTTTCCGTTTTGGTCCTTTTTTTCTCGCCGTTGTCACTGTTTTGATTGGAAGGAAGCCGCTGGCGGCGCGATTGACGGCGAGCTCGAGCAGTGGTGGCGGTTTAGGGAGGTGGTGGTGGAGGAAGAAGGAGGAAAAAAGAAGAAGAGAGAGAAAAATGAGACTTTCTCTCTCTGAAACGCAGTTTCCGACGGCGATTTCCAGCGACAGTGGCGGTTTCCGGCCAGTCACGGCGGATACCTAACGTCGGTAGTGGAAAACTGACGGAAAGGACCAAAATGAAAACTAATAAAAAGATAAGGGACAAAAACGCCAAAAAAAAAAAGATGAGGGACCAAAATGAAAACTAAAATAAAGATAATGAACCAAAATAGGGATTTAGCCTAAAAAAAAGCTTCCAGCCGTGATGGAATGAGCCAAACTTAGCCGCTAATTTAAAATGGACTTGGAGACCATTATTGAAATTTTATTGGACTCGTGCAAATGTTAGCTAAGGTAATATAGGCTTTGTCTTCAATCCTCACTCATGGGAGTGGAGGATGGATCCAAATCACTTTTGGACCATTGATATATTAATAAAAAAATTGAATGGTTTAGATTGAAAAGGGTAAATTGGGTAGTGTAATTTGTTTTATATTTTATTATGTTGCATCCCTTCCTCTTACCTTCAACCACACCACCGTTCCAGGTAGCCCCCACCGCACAGTAACGCCGCCGCCGCCACTCACAGAAATGAAGATCAAAACCAAAATATGAACACCAGAACAAGAAAACAATACCAAAATCATGAACAGAACATGTTTTTCCAAAACAATCAAGATCCTTAATCAAAGAAGTCAGAACAATTAAGCTAAATGAAAAAAAAAAAATTTTACAAAAAAGAGAGGACAAATGGTGTCGCTGGATCTGCTTCAGACGACGGTGATCTTCATCTCTGCTTCAAAACCTCCAGATCTGCTTCGTGGTGCCGCTGGATTTGCTCAGACGAGGGTACGACGCGGCGGCGGTGGCGGCTGAAGCGTCGAGGACGGCGGATCTAGGCACAGTAGCATGGCGGAGGAAAGAACAAAGAGAGGCGCTTGGTGGGGAAGAGGAGAGGGGTGACAAGCCGACGACAGTCCTCGACGTTTCAGTCGCCGCCACAGGGGCGGACACAGGTCCGACAACGGAGATAAGGGGCTCGCGGCGGAGAGAAGGAGAAGTAGACGGAGGAAGAAGTTGAAGGGCTCGCGGCTGATAGAAATACGGGAAGAAGACTTGATGGAGGAGAGCCTCAGATTGCTCAGGTGTGGGTGATGATAAGAAGGCAGCTGCTTTGAGGAGATGGCGTTGCTCAAGTGTCGAGAGGGCTGAGTCTGGAAGAAGACTTTTTTGCTTTTTTTTTTAATTGTTATTTTTTTATTCTACCAAAATGTCCATTATAGCCTTGGAGTATGGAAACACAACTAGAAGGGGTGAGGATTAAAGATTTGCCCATTAGCCTTAGCCTTAGTCTGAATGCAAGAAGGAAAGTGCAGTCAAGCTGACCAAGGCAAAATCTATTTTATTCAGTTAACCACTTTCTTATATTTTTGGGATGGAGAGTTTGGGTTGTTTTAGGGTGAGAAAGCCACGAATAAAGGCAAGGTGATAGGATCATATTCAAGAAAGTTCATGAGTTGATCAAGTTAAGGATGTGTATGGAAACTCACTTTCTTAAAAATCGGGATATGAAGTTAAAACATGACAGCTCGTGGAAGAGTAAATTAATTAATTAGCCGAAATTCGTTTTTCTTGACATGTTGTCAGCCAGCGTAATTGTACAACATGGGTTAGTGGGTATGAAAGTGACAAACAAGTTTAATATAAATTAATTAGGTATAGTTTAAGGCTATAGATACCATTGTACAATCAAAAGTTTAATATAAATTAATTAGGTATAGTTTAAGGCTATAGATACCATTGTACAATCAATTAGACACATTCGACCAATCAAACTCAAGCTTTTATATTTATCTTTACTTTATCTTTTATTGATTTTATAGTTCACCTTTCAAACGAAGCACTTTCTAGAGTAAAGTAGAAACCCGATAGCTTAAGGAATAGTCTCTTCTCGTATTGTCTGAATAAGAAAATCAGCTGTGTGAGTTAGACGATCCGCACAACTAACCACAGATTACAGCAAATAGAAACCCCTTGAATTTGATCAGTTCAATGATCTTAAATCTTTAGGAGTTAGATCCCACTTACCATCAAACTTTTTCCTTAGCACCTTGATACCTTCAATTGTGATGTGCCTCTTATGAAATGTGACGCAAAATTATTTTATTATCATGATTTAGATTTCATCTTATAATTTCAATTAAGATTACATTATAGAAAAGATTGTATTTGATAAAAAATAGCGATTGTTTTTAGTTTCCACTATGACTTACCTTTGGGATATATATACTTAGAGTGTGTTTGGGAAAGATTGATTTTCCCCATTTCAGCTGTTTTTTAGCTTAAAAGCTGTTTCATAAATAATCTATCATGTTTGGCATTTTGCTTAAACTTATAAAAAAGCTTTTTTCAGGAGAAAAAAGCTGTTTTATGCCATCTAGTTTTTTCTAGCTTAAGATTGTTGTGATTTGATTATTTTTCATTCTCAAGACTCTCTTCCATGTTTACCCCTACAAAACTAACTTCTAAACAAATATTATTAAATTATACAAATAACTTCATACCCTTTTTCGTAATTTATCATATAAAAGTGATTTTTTTGCACCACCCAAACGAAATAGATTATCTTAAAATTGCTTTTCAACAAACAGACCCAAACAAAAACAGATTCTGATTATAATCGATTATCACAATAATCGATTATACAAAAATTGATTATCAGCATAATCTTTTTTTTCCAGCTTTCCCAAACACACTCTTAGAAGGTGTTTGGGAAAGATGATTTTTGAGTGTTTTAGCTGTTTTTATGATAAAAAGTTGTTTTGTAAAATAAACTTGATATTTGGGTCAATAGCTTAATCTTCAAAAAAGCTTTTCTTTGTTAAAAAACATTGTTTTGATATAAGCTGGTAATGAGGACTGTATTGTAGAAACGCTTTTTTCCCCTTGCTGCACCGCACTAGTTGACTACCACTATTCTTGTTGGGTCCCTATTTGACGGAAGCGTCTTCGGTGCACCACTCTCCAAAGTGGAGCAGTGGTGCACCACCCACTTGTCTTCATGCCTACCAATCCAGTTGCCATGTGGATTTCTTGTGTTAGTTTGAAAAGTCAAACTGATTTTGTAGTCAAGGTAGTATTATGCCTAAAAAATACATGTATATAAAATGTATTGTTACAGAAAATACAGGTATTGTTACAGAAAATACAGGATATTAATATTTTATTAATTAATTTTTTTTTCTTTTATGAAGAGAAAAGTTTTTCTTATTTTTATATTAAAAAAATTTTAAATTTTTTTTGAAGGGATTAATTAAAGTTTATTTAAGATTATAATTTCCGTTAACCATTGTTAACTTGTGATGATATATCCTGTGTCGATGCTGCAATGCAACCGTGTTGAGAACGTGAGGTTCACCTTATCACGCAGTCCTCCAACGCGACGGCGAGTTGCAGCTGTACATTCGACCGTGGGTTCAAGGTAGAAGACATCCACGAGGTGAGGGTTTTGGACAACCACGAGCTGAAGGTCGAAGACGAAGTCAACCACTACGACGACCACGACCTGAAGTTCAGAACCAAGCGCGAGCAGAGGGACGAACCAGAGATGCTTTTGAGGAAACTAACTTTCAAGACAATGGCGTAGAGGGGACCAAGTTGTCGGGGAAAGGGGGAAATGCATTTACTTTGTTCAAAGTAATTAATGGGTATTTGTAATTTTAAATTCAGAAAAACAAGGTATATCAAACAAATAAATATGTATATACATACTGTATTTGACTGGGGTTTGAATACATGTACAATTGGTTGAAAAGTAGAAAGTCCCACATGGCATAATGATTGGACAAAATTCAGCCATGTGGGTGGTGCACCACTACACCATAATGGTGGGTGGTGCACCATAGACTTAACCCCTATTGACCAACACAATTCTTCCCTCCGTAGGCAGGTAAAAGTGATATATAATAAAAAAAAACTATAAAAAATATTTTCATACCCTTTTTTTGTAATTTACTATATAAAAGTGATTATTTTTGCATCATCCAAACGAAATAGATTATCTTAAAATCGATCTTCAGCAAACATACCCAAACAAAAACAGATTCTGATTATAATCGATTATCACAATAATCAATTATTTCAAAATAGATTATCAGCATAATCTTTTTTTTCCAGCTTTCCCAAACATACTCTTTATTGGGTGTCTATTGTTACACACTCATTTGATATTAATTAATTTCCTCTTTTACTCTCCCTATTTTATTATATAATTCTATATCCTTTGAGCTCTTTATAATTATCCCAAGACATGTTACCAGCATAGTCTCAAGTCTCAACCAGTGTTTTAAAAATCGGTCTAATCGGAGGATCGGAAAGGAGAGCGGTTCAAGGTTTAACAGATTCAATTGGTTTAACCGGTCGTCGAGTCTCTCTCTCTCTCTCTCTCTCTATATATATATATATATATATATATATATAGACACACACAATAAACAAATCAAATTCTAGTCCAAGTTCCATATTTTCATATCTTGTCCAAATTGTACAATTGCAGATCAAATAACCAGTCATTATAATTTCAACTTTAAATTACATTAAGTGCAACATGTAAGAGCTCACAACCCAAATTCGTTTGGTCTGAACTAGAGCCCCTTGCCCCCAAACAAGTCGGACTAAAAGTACATTCTTTTTTAAAATAATAATACTAATCGAAACAATGAACCGGCCAATTTTTGAAAACCTGTTGTATGATGGTTTAACCACTTTTTCACTAGTTTAATAAGTTTTTGCATGATTAGTCCGCTTTCTGATTCTCTAGTCTAACCAGGATCCAGAAGATATTGGTTCATGATCCAACCGGTTGAATCGGTCCCGTTGGTCTAGATTTTAAAACATTGGTCTCAACTTTCTAAGTGAATGTCATTTGAGTGAAGCGATAAATTTCTTGGTTTTATTAATAAAAAAACCTTCTTTACATTTTTAAATTAATCTAATTGATGATTCCATCTTTGAATGTCATTTGAGTGAAGCGATAAACTTCTTGGTTTTATTAATAAAAAAAACCTTCTTTACATTTTTAAATTAATCTAATTGATGATTCCATTTTTCTTTTTGTATAGAATATCTTTCCTAATTCGTTCATGATATTAATTGTCAAATGTTAATAAACTAACTTGTTTGTCTTACTTTAAATTTGTTGGCTTTTTTTTTTTTTTAACAGAAAAATGAGATACTTTTATTCAAAAATTGGGCAGAAGTCAACAATGAGACAATTAGAAATCATAGGGGGGATTCCAAGTTTGACTGGGATTATCTAGAGCATACTTTGTTAGATAATAGGCCACTTGGTTTCCTTTTCTACCTACATGGGAATACATGATGACAATGAAAAAGCTTGATTTCAAACATTTACAATCATTTAAAATAGAGCCCAAGTAGGAGCGATCAATAGAAGCTTTCTGAGGCCCATTAATAATTTGTATTGTGTCAGCTTTCACCACCACATTCAGAAAGGGTAGATCTATCGCAAGACTCATCCCTTCTCGAACCGCCAACGCCTCTATTATACTCGGAATCATCGGACAGCACCCCCTTCGGGCATGCCACCACCATTACGTTTCCTTCCCATTCGCGAACAATCTCCCTGAGACCACACCTGCCATCAATAGAAAGAGAAGCATCAGAATTAATTTTGTAAGTATTGGATGGGGGAGGTTTCCATTCGTTTGAGATCTGAGGGACACTAGTTAGGGTTTTCCTCGAAATTGCCATGCTGCTAGACTTATATTCCATAAGAGAGGTGATTGCCCTTGAAATTGTTAGCTGAACCGAAATTTGCTTGTCCTCAAAGCATTGTTGGTTCTCGCCCACCATATACCATAGATGATCGTTGCCGCCATTTTTGAAGCTTCAGATGAAGCGCTCTTAATGAAAGTCGAAGCCCAGTCCGAAAAATATATTGTTTTGTCCAGTTATGCCATTCTCCATACCCCGATAATTTTGACACACCGGCTTCAGTGACCTTAGGAAGATCCCTAACCCGACCCCATATTTGTTCAGGAGTCAACAAAGGCGGTGGAACTTCGTCTTCTATCTGATTCTTTTTGAATGCTCGGGTATTCCTTCGGAAGGGATGGTCACGATCTAAGAATTGACGATGAGAATCAAACCAGGAACTTTTGCCACCATATCTCAGGGTAAAAGCCTTTCCATGTTCCATGCAATACGGGCATGCCAATTTACCGTGGGTCCCCCAACCAGAGAGCATGCCATATGCAGGAAAATCATTGATAGTCCACATCAGTGACGCCCTCATCATAAGGTTTCGCTTCTTTTAAACGTCATAATTCAACACACCATCCCACAACTTCTTCAGATCATCGATGAGAGGCTGCAAATATACATCTATCCCAGCCTTCGGATTAGATGGTCCCAGTATGGGACAAGTCAGAAACATTTTTCGCTCCAAGGTTTCCGACGACCTTTCCGTCGGAAATGTCTGATTGTGTATTTTCAAAATCAAGCTTTCCGACGGATTTTTCCGTCGGTAAATGATAGAATTTTCGACAGAATTCCTGCCGTCGGTAACAGGCCGTCGGTAATTCGCTGCTTTCTTGCAATGGTTTGATTCCCATTGTTTTATTCTATGGTACCCGGTACCCTTATCTGACTGTGTAATCACCTTCTTTGGTCCCCCTAGATGAAAATATCCGATTGCACTGTATAGTGTAAAAGGATTTGGGCAATTTGGGTATCTTCAAATGGTAGGAACAAATTGTTAATTAGGTTCAAGTTCCAACCTTGAAAGTTAGTACTTAGGATGCATGAGCTGGTCAACCCTAAAAATATCATTGTTAACCTGCTTTGGGGTCCAGATTTTATGCCCCACTTTGAAAGGAAGCCAATTATCTTCCCATATTGATATTTGATCCCTTTCCAATTCTCCAATAACCACCTTTCTTAATAATCCCTAAAGCATGGTAAATACTTCTCCAAGTAAAACTTGGAGAATAGCCTTCTATATAGCATGGAGAATGTCTGTATGATGGTAGTATTTAGCTTTCAGGCACTGAGCAAGGAGAGAATTTGGATAGGAAAAGAGTCTCCAACTCTGCTTTGCTAATAAAGCCTCATTAAATGCCATAAAGCTTCTAAAACCCATACCACTCTCATATTTCTTTTTACATAGCTTGTTCCAACTAACCTGATGCAATTTCTTTTCTCCTAGCTTACTACCCCACCAAAACCTGTTGATCATACTCTCAATATGATTACATAGGCTGGTAGGTAAAAGGAAGCATCTCACGTTGTACGTTGGGATATAGATTAGGCTACAACTTTAATAAGATTTTCTCTACCTGCAGCAGATAGAAAGCTTTTCTTCCACCCTTTCAATTTCTTCCAAATCCTATCTTGAATAAAGTCAAAAACTTGTTTCTTCGATCTACCAACAAATGTTTGGAGACCTAAGTATTTAGAGTGACTTTCCACAGCCTTTATACTCATCCAATTTGTTATATTAAATTTGTTGTTTTTGATAAATAATGAATGAAATTATGGTCCATTGATCTTGATATTACACAGTGAAGGAAATATTAAGGAACTACGAAGAATTTGCACAACTATTAAGGATTTTCATTTGGTTAATATTTATACAACAATTATAGTATAGTGCCTAAAAATTGTACATTAATTTAAACCAAGGATGAAATTCTTATTGAGTCTTTCTCAATTTTACAAATACAATTAAATAAAAGAAATAATGATCTTTCTTTGCCACCTTCTCGATGAAGGATTGAAATATGAGTATTCATCGTATTGATCTTTGGAATGCTTTGAAAAAATATATGACTACCAAAAATGGTATAAACAATCTTTAGAATCACTGCTCAATTAGAATTATGGGAAGAAATATATTGTTGACAAAGATATGTTAAAAAAAGCGCTTTCTAGTTTTCATGTTTTGGATATGCTCCTAATTCCCACAAAGGATTTTAGAGAATATTTTAAATTAGTTTTATTCCTAACCATTATCTCCAAGAATGTAGGCTATTATTGAACTTAGAAAAAAAAAAGACTAATTATTGAACCAAGTGAAAGCACCAAGTTGTGCCTAACAAATAAGATACTCTGGAGGCTTCTAGCTATATATTTTGTTACAGTATCATGGATTTTTCTACGCTATAAATATTAGACAAAATTTAATGCAAAGAAGATCATGCATAATGACATGTTTGAGTGGCCTCACATTTAAATCATGAGGACCAACTAGAAATGTATGTTATTTTCTTGATTGTATACTTGTTCAACAATTTTCTTTCTTTTCATGTTTTACTATCAAAGGGAGTTCTAATGAATGAGTGTACTATGTGTGTTTTTCATATTATATTTATGATAAAAATATGTATTACTAATTCATAAGCAATTCTATTTGCTAGCAATATGTGAGATTTGTAATCATAGGGCATTGGCCGATTTTCAAGTTATTGGTGAAGCTAATACTAAGACATAATTATGAATTTTGAAGTAATCCAAACTTTTGAAATGATTCAAATGTTAGATGATGTTTAGGACCTAAAATTGTAAAATGATCAAAAATAAAAATAAAATCATATAGTGATACACACTTTTACTGATGGGATATTTCCTGTCATTATAGATTACTTTTAATTACCTACACTTTTGTGAGTAGTTGTTTCTCCTTTACCCTTTTTATGTTTTTTAGTCATTTTCTCTCTTTTTTTTCTCGACCTTTCTCCAAAACCACATTCTCCCTCTAGCATAACTTGTCTTATCTTGCTTATCAACCTCAAAACCATCTTCACCGCTAATTTTTTCTCCATCTTTTTTCAGTTTTACCTAATTTTTCTCACTGCTTCTCAACTTATTTGTTTTCATTCTCAAATTCTTAATCTTCGCCATAGTTTTGATCATCTTCGTCGTTTAATCGCTGACAACTAATACGTCCTCATTGTGGTAACTTCACTTTTGTGCCATGCGATTTTAAGTTTTGTTCCAATCTTAGGGTTCAAGAACTAGTGGATTTTGACATAATCTGAGTGTTAATGTTTGAATTCCTGATGCAACTGGATAATGCAATTTCTAACCTGATAACATTTGAAATTTTGAAAGCTTACTAGTTAGGTTTAGATGTGCATGTTCATCTTCATAGTTATGTTCTTTCAATCTCAAATGTTGTTTTGCTACTTCAATTCTAATGCTAAGAATTGTTTTAAGATTGCTGCTCTGCCTCGCATGTTGATAATATATGGATTCTAATATTTTTCAGTTTCTCAAATATGCATAAAATGCTGCCTTGATTATTTTCGAAACCATGTGACATGAAGATTGTAACCATTTTGGAGTGACTATGAGAGAACATAATGGTAATGAAACTGAGAAGGAAGGGAAGTATCCTCAGTGTGTTGTAGGTCAACATCCATGATAAATGGAAGTGGTTGTTATCCACTTTACAACAAAGAGGAAGGGAAGGATAATAATTTCTATTTATGGTTGTTACTGCCCGGAGAAGCTATTATAATTGCTTAGATAAGGAAAACGCAACACAATGTTATGTTAGTCTTTTGAGTCACACTTCTCTGGCTTCTACACAACAAACAATTGTTATTTATGGGAGGAAGATAATCTGAGAATGATCAATGGATATGATCAAATCACCTATGAAGATTTGGTGGTGAAGGGGTGGGCCTAGTGGTCGTGATCGATGCTTTTTTTATGCTCAGAGTTTGGTTTAGTATTTGGACTGTATATATGTAGATATTTACCAAGCTGTACAACTCACCTGCCATTTGTTGGACTTGATACAAGTTCCCCCAAAATACACGGACTACTCCAACGTTCACAACCCCAACAATCTATTTATCTGAGAAAAAAATGTTAAGAGTTTCAATTTGTGGTTGTAGTTTATTTATTACTTATTACTCCTTGGTCTAGTAATTTACACTTTTTTTATCAGGGTTCCAAAAAAGTTTAAATTGTGAAGCCAAAACACCACTTGTCTAAAAAGTAACCTTGGCAGACCTCACTCAATACATCCTACCAGTACATTCCACAGAACCACAAAAGCAATCCTTCGTTTTTATATTGCCATCAGAATTACGGACTTGATCTATCGTACAATTGTAATCACAAGTCAAAACTCTTGCAAAGGAGGATCTCAGCAGAAAAAAAACATTATGTGTGGAATCCTGTTGTCATGATGATCATAAAGGATATTTTGAGCATAAAGATTAGGGAGCAACTATGGTTGATGAATCTACCCACATTACCATACTGGGCTGCATCAATGGTGAAGCTGCCATCCTCCACAACTTCACAAGAACTTGGTTGTGCATCAAGCATAAGCGTTGAAAGTCCGTCCCAAAGAGTATTGTTGCTGAAGTTATTTCCAATATCTAAAAGATACTCATCATTACCAGTTCTTTCTTTAGCTTCCTTTTCTTCAAGAAGCTCTCATAAATATTCACAGATAAAACTTCCTGAAGTTATTTACACTCTTAAGCATTGCTATAAGATTAATTTACTCATACAATTTGATGGTCATTTTAATAATAACTTTTTAGAGTTTCAACTTTAATCTTTTTCTAAGAGTGGGATTCTCTTACTTCCGCACAACCCTTTATTAGTTGTATGTTATAGGCTTATAGCTCTGTTTCAGTGTTTGCAAGGAATTAGAAAAAGGATGACAGATCCAACAACTAAGTTTTTAGTGTTTAAAATCAAATTATGGATGCAACCAGATGAAGTGAGATATAGTAATCATGAAATATGCAATCGTGAAATAGAGATTGTGGAATGAATGAGCTATTGTTTAGATAGAGGAGAAACAATTGCGAGAGATCATGTTTTGGTCTTCTGGTTCAGTATTTTGGTCTCTTGCAACTCTAAATACAAATTTGGGGGATTCTAAGTCACTTTCCACATCATCAAACTAACTGTTACCGATCCATGGATGAGTGATAGGAAGATCACAATAGGTAGAGAGGTAGAGAGCATATTGATACTCATGAGGCAACATTATAGTTGATTGATTGAAAAAGATAGTGAATGTGTACATGGAGCTCTTATTTATAGAGCTTGGATGAGCTAACAATATGTAACTAATTTCCCAACTAACTAACTAATTAACCACACTAATCATATATTCTATTACCCTCCCGCAAGCTGACAATGGTGATAACCATAGACAGCTTGAAGTGAAAAAAAAAATGCTTCCTATATTACAATTATTATAAGATACCAATTCTGTAAAAAAAAAAAAGCCAAACAGAGAAGAGACCATGATTCACATGAGCCCAAACAGAAAAGATCAAATTTTCAAAAAATAATGCAAACCAACTAAAAAAAATACTTCAGCAGTATGGCCCAATCTTCATCCTTAGTGGGCCAGGCCCAAGAGAGCGGGAGTCCAGTCCAGGAAGCTTCCAGAGCATCGATTCCTTTCCCTTCCCAAGTTGAACCCTCGACACACCAGGTAGAGGAGAACGACGGCGGAAACCAACAGCAGCGAATGGCGGCGGTATCCGCCAGGATCGAAGACGAAAACAGAACGTCGTGGAAGCGGTGGCGAAATCGCAGAAGCTGCTCCACCGGGATCGATCACGAACTCATAGCAAGTTGATGGCGGAGCCGGTGCCGTCGCGGTGGAGTTGTAAATGGCGGATCGGAAGCTGAGGCGGATTCCGCCGGGATCGAAGACAGTCAGATGCTCGCAGAAAAGGTTGACGAAGGGGGCGATTGCGAGATCGGCACGACGGCTGTCGAAGGCTGATGAATATGAATCTGGTGCCAGATTCACAGGTTCAGGAGCTACCAAATCTACCTTCTCCTTCTTCGATTTCTCAGCCGCTTCAGAGATCAGATCGGCGATGACGGAAGAATCAGCAGCAATGACAGAAGAATCAGTACCTGATTCAGGATCCAAATTGCAGTTGACGAAGATGGAGATGACGTGATCTGTGAACTCCTTCGATCTCTCAGCTGCTTCAGAAATGTCAGATTCGGATGCAAGATCGGAGATGTTGGAATTTGAATCGACGAGAATGCACGTAATTTCTCCAAACTTGATCGCAGAACCTTCTATCTCTGGCACGATCAACTTGATCGGAATCACTGGAACTGCAACAAGATCCGAGTCTCACCGGAAACTGCCGAAAACAATTTCACTGTGACCGTTCTCCTCTGAATCGGTATCATGTTCTTCTTCCTCCTCTGAATCTGAGTCACTGAGATCTTCATCCATGTCTGCGGAAGCACGATATCGCTCTGATACCATGTTACCGATCCATGGATGAGTGATAGGAAGATCACAATAGGTAGAGAGGTAGAGAGCATATTGATACTCATGAGGCAACATTATAGTTGATTGATTGAAAAAGATAGTGAATGTGTACAGGAGCTCTTATTTATAGAGCTTGGATGAGCTAACAATATGTAACTAATTTACCAACTAACTAACTAATTAACCACACTAATCATATATTCTATTACTAACGACCTCTTCGTGGAATCTTATCGTAGGGACTCAATTTAAAATTTTATATAAGTTCAATGACCCAATTAGAAACTTTTTTAGTCTATGGACCTAATTAAAAACGTTATAAAAGTTTAGAGATTCAATTAGATTTTTTTTTAGTTTAGGACCTACTTAAAAATTCCCACATAGTTTAGGGACCAACTCAATAGTTAAACCTTTTTTTTTTTTTTTTTTTTTTGCATTTTTCCGCTTCTTGGATCGTATAATATGACTAAAATAAGAACATGTAACGCAATGGGGTTTTTACTGATATTAATCATGAGAAGTAAGAAACTTTACCAGTTCTACTTGCCATTCGCTAACTGCATGTCAAGTAGACAATAGTTCATGTGACAATATGGAATGTACAATTCCTACTATGGTATGTAAGTTGATGTTTTGTTGGAACAAAACCATGAACCTTGTGAAAATCATTTAAAAAAAATAGTAAATTTAAATCATAGAACACATAGACATATTAATTTTAGTTGTTTTTTGTTCGAGTTTAAATTCGTTAAGTCTGGATTTTAGCTCTCATATTATTTAAAGAAACTTTCTAGAATGTGTAATAATTACAAGATAAAAGTAACTGGATTTATATGGGAAAAAAATCTTAATAAATGGCAATGTCATATATTGTTAAAGTTTTTTTTAAGCAATAAACTTATGGCATTCCAATCAAAATCAAATCAACAATACAAGTAGGAGCCGAATAATGCAGAAAAGGAGAGCATTAAAAGTAGAAGCTCCAGCTCGGGTCAAAATAATAGTAATAAAAAACTGTAGTACAAGGCAAAACAAACTTGATAGTCTCCAGAGGATCTTTAAAATCATCAGCCAATCAAGAATGTTAGAGAAAACAGTTTGCAATAAATAAAGAAATTCAATTGATTAAAAACATCAATCCAAGACATCAAGGTCTTTGGTAGAATTCGTCATTGTTCCAAAAGATAAAAATTTGTTTGCCCCCCTCCTCTGTTAATTTGAAATCTACTACATAATCATGTAGGGTTTAATCAACAAAATTGGAATCACAATCGCAATCCCTAATAATGTTGATTTATGCCAAATCAAATAACCTAGGTTACCAATCGGTTCCCTAATCTCTATTAGATTTTCAAATTAATAAATCCTAATTTCTAATTCCAATTCAATCATGAAAACTGAATCTACATCTAATCAAACATAGATCAAGCGCAATCACATTCACAACACAGAAATCATAATAGAAGGAAGAGAAGAGGAGAAGAACCAATTGAAAAACAATTAAGAGTAAGGAATTCGGAATTCAAACCAAATTACTTAAATGTCTAGGATTGATAAAATGCTTAGCCTTCCATAGTTATCACTATTATAGAAGCTTTAACATCAAACATTCAGCAAAGTGCAGAAAACTAAAAAGGGGAGAAGAGAGGAGAAGCGAATTCAAAACTCGCTAAAACAAGGATTGTAAAGTTGTCTAATTTCGTATTTGACATGTGCGGCCCTAAAATGCTGTTTATACTTATTAATCCTAATCTAACCCTAGTTCAAATTAAGGTACTATGAATAAGCTTTCCAACAAGGTATCATATGCCTTAATTGGGCTTAAGATGAGTAAGTTATGCCCATTTAAGTGAGGGAACATCATGGACTGTGAACTGATCCGCGTCAGAGAATTTGGGACCCAGTTTGGCCTTGAATTTGGCCGAATTTTCTAATGCTTCTGAAACCTAAAATTGTAGATCTCTATCTTAGCTTTCTAGGGACACCAAGATCACCCAAATCCGATATCTGTAGGTCTAGTTATGCCCTGCATAAGACAACAAGGTTAGGGTGCAAAACTCAGTCAAATCACCAATATTAAGCATATATAGAAATTAATTAGGCCAAACATACAACACTAAAAGTCGTTCATTAGGGACAAGAAGGCCGCCTACTGGGATAGTGACCAGAGATGGTCCAATGGTTGATAAACCTCAAGTTGCTCAGAAAAAGAAGAGATTGAGGAAGGTCATCCTTTCTCACAATGAAGATGATGATGATCAGCAACCCATTGGGATGGCTCTGAAGAAGTAGAAGCAAACTTCAACTTCTGTTGTTCCTACCAGGCCAAGGCAACCCTCCAGAAAACCTAAGGTTGTTAAACCTTCCACTGAGGTAACACCACCTTCTCAAGCTGTCATTGAGAATGTTGTTGTTGATATAGTTAGGACTATTAATATTCCTGCAACACCATCATCACCACCACCACCACCAAGCCAACCTCACTTTTCCATACAAGAAGAACCAATCTCACCAATTCACACTTCACCTCCACCACAACTAGAACACTCACCCATTAACAATTCCCCACCTCAACCACAATTCCCATCCATCATACCAGAAGATGATCCATAGTTTAACCAACCAGATGATGGAAATGTCTATGGAGCCACTTTCCCAAAACTTCCAAAAGTCCAATTCCATTACACTGACCCAAACTCTCTCTATGGTGGCCAAGCTGAAAACTTGGCCAGAGTTAAAAAAAAACTGGAAAATCCTATACCACACATGCCCTCCTACACCAGAACCAAGATATTAAAAATAAGATGACATATTGATAAGATTTTTTATATAAATTTTGTTTTTTATAGAGAAAAGTATATTTTTTATTTTTTATCCTAAAGATATTATATATTTTTTAACCTGAATTTTTTACTATCATAAATTAGGGATTAGAAAATACTAGGATAAGTATGATAACAAAGAATAAGAAATTTGATTAAAATAATAAGAATAAAAATGGAAGAAAAAATGATGAATTATAAGCTTAAATGTAAGTTAACGGATTGACCTTGCCAAAGATAACCTATATATATCATTACTTTATAATAATAATAATATCACTAATTAAAGACACCATAAAATATTCTGCAGTTTTATACCAATATTTCTGGATAAGAATTATTCCATAAACAAAACCCACATACTTGTTCACATTCCTCTTTGGTTTTGTGTAATGTACCATATTTTCTTCCTATTTTTTTTTTTTTAAGCCCATTGTAATTAGGGCATTTTCATTGAATTTATGGAATGCAATATTTCTACAAAATCCTTTGAACCCGCTTTAAGATTATTTTTTCCTCGGATGCTTAGATACAATTAAAATTCCCTGTCAATCCCTATATAAAAATGTGTGATGTGAGATTCGTCCTCCTCGTAAGCAGTCCGTGCAACCAAGAGTTATTTTCTTCCTATCTTAACGCATAACACAGATGTTGTCAATTTTTATGATAGAATTTTATTCCATACGTATAGGAAATCAGATCTTCTAGTTATTATGCGTGTCTCGTTGTTTTCTTAATCTTCGTGAAAAGAACCAGAAGAAGCTAATGGAAGAAACAGAACATACCTAAAGCTCAAATTACAATGACTCCAAGAACTTCATATTTAAGTTACAACACTCTCCATGAGTATCAAATCAAACACAAACACAAACACAAACACAAACACACACAACACAACACATAACTATTGACAATCCCCACAAACCCTTTTATTTTCCCATTCTCACATTCTTTTTCCCTCTCCAACAAAGCCTTTAATTATTAGGTAGAATCACAATTTTTTTTAAAATTTTATTATTTTCCCTCGATCTGAATCACCTTGGTTTGTGGCTTCTTCACCTCTTGCTTAGGGACAGTAACAACAAGCACACCATTCTCCATGTTAGCCTTAACTTCATCAACCTTAGCATTCTCAGGGAGCCTAAACCTTCTTTGAAACTTGCCACGGCAACGCTCAACACGGTGCCATTTGTTGTTGTTCTTGTCATCTTCTTTGTCATGATCATCAACATGCCTCTCACCACTAATCTGAAGCACCCTTCCTTCATCAACCTCTACCTTGACCTCATCTTTCTTCAGCCCCGGAATGTCAGATATGAACACATGAGCATCGTTGGTCTCTTTCCAATCCGTTGGGGTGCTTAGGACTGGACACTTGTTGATCATAGATAGGAAAGGGTCGAAGGTTTCATCACCAAGGAGTTGAGAAATTAGAGACATGGTTAATTGTCTATTTGGGGTTGTGAATAATAAAGAGGTAGTTTTTGTTTTCTTGGGAAACAATGAAACATGTAGAATGGTAAGGTACATTTTTATAAAGGGTGCAAAGAGGGAAGGTCCTGAACTTTCTTGGAGTTTCTTTTTGATTAATTTTAATTTTAATTGGAGTTTGATTGATGTTCCACCATCTTCTATTGGTTCCCTTTTGAAACATTCTCGTTGCTTCCAACATGCTCTTGCTCATTCCAGTACCCTGTCTCTTCTTTTCTTTTCTTTTGAGTTTAATTTCTACATATCCTCGATGTAAAAGAATTTTAAGTAGATATCTAATAAAATCTTAACAAATCAATATCATTGTTATTTCTTTCTTATTTATTAAAATAAAAACACATATGCCAAGGTATTAATAAATATCAGTGTAAAATTTTTTACACCAATAATACATGTTACTGAAATCCATTTTATTTTGGTGAAACACTTGTCTTTTTTCTTTTCGTGTCAACATATTTGGTAAATTTCAATGGTTGTTTAGCATTAGTGTAATATAATGCATGCACGAGCCCAGACCCAAATCCATCATCGCTTGTTTAACCATAATTATCTATAATCGGCCCTGACGGGGTTAAGGTGGGTTTAGGCCCGGTACCCCTTGTGGCCCAAATGAATGGCAATAAGGCTCAGTTTGAATAAAGAGTTTGTTTAAGCACTTATATAAAATAAGATCCATGTAAAAAACTTTTATATCATAAGTCTTTTTAAAAATAAGTTATTTAGAATTTAGATATATACTTAAAAAATCATTTTTAAAATCTATAAGGTTGTGAGTATTGAAGGTGGCAGATAAAAGATTTGGTTTTCATGAAATTACAATATTTTTTTCGATAGAATGAAATTACAAATTATGATGAGAATATAATTGTCAGGTAAATGTGCAAAACAATTTTTGGTCATACTGAAAAATAGCTTTTGCATAGACATTTCTAAAAAGCTTAAAAATCAACTTTATAAAATAAGCTAAAAAATAGCTTTTTGAGGATTAATAAGTTACTTATTTAAGTTTACTCAAACATTATTTTTATTTTTTTATAAAAGCATTTATATCATTAGAGAAACTTTAATAAACTATAAGTTATGTTATCAAAACATATCCTAAGAAGGAAAACTTCAATTCACTATTAAATTTATGTACAACATATATGAAAACCAGTTTGATATATTTCAATTTGAATTTTATCATATTTATTATACTTAGTTTTTTATTTGATTCCTATATATGATTCTTGGAAGAGAGGGGTGCTATTATTTTATATATCTGGTTGTTATTCATCTAATTTACAGTGATATAAAAATAAAATTAAAAAAAGTTTGAACACCTCTGTACGTCATGTCAAGACTCAAGAGTTTGAGTTTGTGGAAAAACACCTTTAGAAAGAGGGCTTTTGCTAGGGGTGAGCAAGTAGGACATATCTCTCACCATGAGAGATTAGTATTGACTATTGATTTGTCTAGACCTCATGATAATATCTTACACCCCTCCAACTCCCTCCACAGCCCCTCCCCATCCCCACTCATCTGTATCCCTTCACCGTGGGGCCACCGTCTCCACCTCATCACCAACCTCACCGCCGCCACCATGCCCATTGTTCATCCCAAACGGTCGATCTTCACTGTCAATTTCACCACTATCAGGATCATCATCTTCTTCCTCATCATCGGATTACGGCCTCTCATTGTCCTCCACATGCCGATTTACCAACAAAAGATGTGAACTTTATCGATGGCAGTAATGGGAACAAGACATCGAGCACATGTGTGAATGGAGGGCTTTTAGGAAAATTTATGATGTGTGAATTAATTAAATTATTAAAACTAGTTTTGTTTATTAAATTAATATGCACTGTAATGGTTGCTAGAAAGGTCTTAAGTTCAGCTTGCTGTTGATGTTCCACTTTCAACTGATTTTCAAGGAGTGAAGAAAGCTTGGCAAGACTTCAGTGCACGGAGTCGGCGTGGAATTAGGCGGAGGCGGAGGCCGCGGTGGTTTGGTCGTTGGGCGAAGAAATGGGTGGTTGAAGATGGGAGGGTTTGGAAGAGAAGATGAAGCAACAAAACTGTAATGTGAAAAAATTGAACTTACAGATTGATGTAAGGGAGAAAACCCTAAATTCATGATCGATCTGTACTATAGCGAATTCCAGCTTCGCGAGACGAAGGGACACAGAGTGACGCAATGGGTAAAAGAAAAAAGGAAGCTTAAAATTCTATGTTTGGGAAGAAGATGGTATGTGAGGACCACGGAGAGGAGGTGGAGGTCAGAGTGGTCTTTTCTTCAATGGCGAGTCGGCGATGGTGAAAGATCACGGCGGTGGCGGAGAACGGTGCCGGTGAGAGGTCGAAGATGGAGGCAATGAAGCAGAGCGAGAGTGAGAGATCGAAATTCAAAAAAAAAAAAAATCTAGTACAGATGGTCCATAATAAATCTAGTGTGTTTGTTTGATCTAACAGTTCCGAAACATTGCTCACGGTGAGCGACATACTAACCTCGCGCACACTAGAACACGCCTAGAAAGAGACATCTTGAGTGAGGAAGCTCTCGTATAACAAAAAATTAATAATTAAATTCATTTCTTAGTTAGAATTATCTTATTAAATCACAATAGTGATTCACATATACCATATATTATGTGAAGATAAATATGGGGTTAAGAAGGAAAAATTACTTATTTCTTTGTTTGAAATATATTTGTAATGATAAGAAAGGGTGGTGAGAGTAGAGATGGAAAAACAGGTCAACTTCTTGTCATAACCCCGTCTAAAATAGGGTGAGGGCTTGACTCGTTTCTCATATATGAGTTGAAAATACCAACCCACCATGTTTTATGGCTGGTTGACGGGTTAACCAACCTAAATAATGAAAATTTAAACAAAAAACAACTTAAAAAAATTATTCGTATATGATTATGCATGTTTGAATGTTTAATGTTATAAATAATAAAGGAAGATGCATAAGTAATAATACATCTTCACTAACTTGAAAATGGAACATATAAAGTTCAAAACCAAATGGTCTAAATCTCATTAGTTTCATCCATTGAAAGTATGATAACATAAATACAAATCAATGTCTTCACCAATTTGAAAATAATAGAATATCTCCAAGTCAAAATATAAAATAATAATAATAATAATAATAATAATAATAATAATAATATAATAGAAAGCATAATCATGCATGATTGTATTATATTTCATTAAGCACATATATGCTGCTGGGACAAATTTAGGGAACGATGAGCATGAGTACTATTGGCAATTTTGAGCCCAGGAAATGGAATGTTGTTCCAGTTATGCTTCAACTTGGCCTGCGCTCAAAATCTGAAAAGGTAATCAATAATTCATAAGAATTCATTTCATTAATGGTCAAAAATTAGTAGATAATCACAATAAAGACTTGATTTTAGACTATAAAAAAATCATGTTGTCAATACTCTAGGTAAAAAAAAATGGAACCAGCAAAATTTGTGTGATCAAAAGATTTACGGTACAGAACTTATAAATATATAATTATAAGTCACTCATAATTAAATATAAATTTCACATGTTGCAAAATGTTTATTTATAAACACTTTATGTTTCAGTCAATCTTATTAATATATTCACCGATTAGGCTGTCTTGGACCCTAGTTTTTTTCATCTCTTAATAAACTTTATCGTTCAATACAAATTTGTCAAAAAAAAAAAAAAAATCGTTCAATACAAATTCGAAACGTAGCAAGGTTCTATAGTAAACAAACATTGACAGTTTCAGACAAAACAGAAGAAAGGAGGACAGCTTTCAAACATTCGACAAAATATATAATCTAACTTTTAGAGTAACTATTCATGTCCATAAGGAAAATATCAGCCTCAAATTAAATTAATTAAGAACATAAAATGTTAATGAGTAATTAATTTCTATGTAATGTCAGTGTAAAGAATTTCTACACTGACATTTAATAATATCTTGACAAACCAGCATTGTTATTATTTCTCTTTTTTAGTTATTAAAATAAAAAGCATACTCCCTCCAGTCAATAATATAAGCAAAAATTTCCAAATTTTTTGGTCCAAAATATAAGCAAATTTCAACTATTTTCATCTTATTTAATTAAGTTATTCTCAAATTACCCTTTATTTAATACAAATTTTGTTTTTAAATGACTTATTTTATTCTCAACAACACAAGCTTAATAAATAAGAGGAAGAGTAATTTAGGTAACAAACTTAATTTTTTATTCTCAATAACTCTTTTAAATGAGATCAAGCTAACTACCTTAATATGTGTGTTTTATTCAATTTTTGCTTGTAATAGTGACCTGGACGAAGTACGTGTCAAAATGATAGTGAATGTTAGTATAAAGTTTTTCACACTAATAATATATTTCTTTAATTCAATGTTAATTAAATTACTTTTTGATAAATTTTAATTTGATGCGCTTCTATCAAGCACAGCAAACTTTTAAAATTTTATCTTTTTGGACCTGTCAATGTACGCCGGACGCCGGACGCGTTCTGAAATTGGTCCAATTAATGAAGAAAATGAAAGCTTCATAAAAGAGAAAACCAATAGTTGCTTTAACTTGCTTACACACATGGGCTTGGGCTAAATTGCACTCCCCAAAATTAATATCATCCATTACATCATTCATATGATAAATTGTGGGCTAATCAAATAGCCATATGGGTAGGTCAAATTTTCAAACCTTGATTAGTTGAAAAGTCAAATGTCCAGTTGTCAAAATGATTGGTTCAGTACTTGTCATATGGGTAGGTGTAATGAGTGGTGTAAATTTTCGCTGGAACCATAGAATGAACCACACAACATGATATTGACACTATAGTGATATTAGCCATTATGGAAATTTAACATGAGCCACCAGTTTGCAACAAGTCTTCACAATTTTCTTTCTTTTCTCACCAAGAAAATTCTGTTTATCTATTGCTCAACTACCTTTTTATTTTTCAATTTTCAATAACCAAGGGACTTTTCTCCAAATTTTTTCCTACCGTAACCATAAATAACACTGTCTTTGTGCTTTCTTCCTTCCACTTCTCAAACCCAACGATACCTATATTACCTTTTGTTCTGTCACTCTTCTCTCCGAGTGACATTAAAAATCCTCATAGGCCACAAAACTTGTGTAAAGGTATTCTATTCTATCCCTTTACTTTTTTCCTTGCCATATGGGGTTTGATGATCCTAATGAAAGTAGTTATCTTTCTTATTGTATGCAGAGAGGGTGAATGGTTGAAGGATGAATTAAGGCAAATCATGAAAGCTTGTTGACAGAAGATAGAGAGCACAGGTGAACATACCCAAAAGGCCTTTGTGTTTGAGCAGTCTTGTGCTCTCTGTTCTTTTGTCAACATAACCAGTTTCTTAAGCTATCTAGGTTACTTACTTTTCCATGAGAATCTCCTTCTGATTTTCTTGAACTTGCATATTTCTCAGGTTCTATTTACTTATTTTCCTTTAAACTGTTCTTATTTAAAATATATCTATTATCAGCCATACATATATGTTGCAACACCACCTTCCAAAATACATGCATAAGGGACACATATAGATGAACACACACACACACACACACAAAACTGTTTTCCTTTTAGTAGTTTCCTTCAATATGTGCATGCATGATTTGTTGCTAAATTTGTTAACTGTTATATAGATTAGACATTGTATTACTAGCATTCACTTGGCATATCATTGGCAAATGCAAACTGCAAAGCACAAATTAAGTTTCACCTTCATTAGTTGACTTGACCGAGTCATACAGCGCGTAACTAGAGCTTTGTTATTGAATATTGATATGTACCTTGTGAATGATTAAAGTGAGTGGCTTGCCTAGTTTAACAATATCATGAATGCTATCTGACACGGGGCTTTAGATAGAGTCTATATATCAATGTTTGTTTCAATTTTTAATGTATAGAAGAAAAGAGATCTCAATGAACCTGCCACTATCCGTGGCTAGCAGCGATCTTTGAATGAATCAGTACAAAGTTTTGGGATTCGGGGAGATCCTCTTACATGGAACGTGGTATACTTTCATGGGTCTAGGTGAAAAATCACATAAATGAGCTTGACATTATATGTTGACCTAAACTCTTTTTTATTTTTTTTTTGAAAGGCAAAAACAAATATATTAGATAAAGGCAACTAATTAAAGAGCACAAGCCACCATTGTTGACATTGATAGCAACTTGTAGTTAGTTTATTTAAAGCTCCTTTTCCCAACTCTTTTTCTTCATTTCTTTTAGGACATAAATAGCCCTCAATAGTAGTATAAAAAGGGCTCATTCTAATGCATTTGAATCAATAAATTTGTGATATTTCCCTTGAGTATTTGAGAGAGTTCTCTCTAGGCTTCTGAGCCATTTTGGTATCAGAGCAGGTTCCTTTCCCCAGTGTTCAGTTTTAATGAAGAGAGTGCCCAAATTGGTCTGAGTGAAGAGTGCCCTTGGTGCAATCACCATTGTCCCCCTTCGAAACTCCAATTTAGAGTCACTATCTCAAAAAACTAACGCTGCCATCGTGTTCAGAAGGCCCCAAAACCTCAGAACGCAAAATTTCACGGCCAACGGACTCCGTATGTGCCTCCACGCGCCACCGCCGGTAGGAATGGCAACGGGCACGGGCGGGCACGGATACCACTAGGGGTGTTCGCGGATTGGATTGGATCGGTTTTGAGCTAAAAAGTCATCCGATCCAATGATAGAAACAATGTGCGGTTTGGATTGGATCGGTTTGCTTCCTTGAAAAAATCCGATCCGATCCAATCCAATCAAATGCGGTTTGGATTGGATTGGATAATTCGGTTTTTGTCTTATTTTATTTTTTCCTTATGTCAAGTGTCATTTCCACTTGTTTAATAGTGGACAAAATATAATTTTCATTTAAGGGAGCTAGTCTAGAGTGTCAAATACCTATTTTAATATATCTCTATACCCGAACAGTAGAACCTTTATTAAAGCCGGCAACTATTTGTACCTTATTAACCGTTATTTAATTTGATGAAGACTGAGAAAACTGTTATAGAATTCTTGACAAAATATTGAGAGTTGGAGAAAAAATAGGTATTGATATTTTTTAACACGTTCTTTTATGTTAAATATTCTTTATGTTAATTTTCTATATCTATTCTCAATTATCTTATTTTGTCCTTGAATCAGCTAGAAATAAATTGTAGCTAATTATTTTTCAAATTACTTAATTGATTTCCTATTTTTCATATTTACTCAATCAAGTATATATATATATGTTATGCATCAAAACTTTTAGCAAAATATAACTTCAAGACATTAACATTTATTCTAAATAATCTCATATATGTCATTCCAACAAAAATATTAAAGAGAATGAGGGTCATAAAAGTATGAAAAACAATGTTTAAGTATGAGTAATACTATAATTTCAAAAATAATAGTATATGTTTATAGTAGTTTGGTTTGGATTGGATTGGATTGGATGTCACTAGGGGGTCCAAATCCGATCCAATCCAATGAAAAAATTGCGGTTTTTTCGGTTTTCGGTTTTTTTCGGTTTACGTTTGTTCGGTTCTTTCGTTTTTTTCGGTTCGGTTTTTTGCTGTTTGAATCGGTTTGGATCGGTTGATGAACACTCCTAGATACCACCCTACCCGCCCCCGCCCGCCGCGGGCAAATCTAAGCCCGTCCCCGCCCGCCACCCGTGCGGGTATCTGGCGGGCGGGTATCTGACGGGTTTCGTGGGTATCTGCGGGTTTCGCGGGTACCCATGGATACTACCAATAACTTTTTTTTTTTGAAAAAATACATTAATTCCTTAAAAAATTATAAAAAAATTGCAATAATTACAATATATCAAATAAAATAAACATTCTCAAGATATGACAGTATTTAACAAACCATAAAAATAAAACCACACTCAAGTAATAAATGAGTATCATCATTCATCATCACATAGAACAATTTAATCTAAACAAGTCACAAAAAAAGCACACAACCATCACATCACATTCGTCCCTCTATTACAATTAACAGAAATTAGTTACAAAAACATATTATACAACAACTCCAAACAAGCGCACAACAATAGCTCCAAGAAGTCCAACCATCCAAGTAGCATCACTGTTAAGATAGAACATAAATAAACTTAGAATGGACATAAGCTATATTTACAAAAAAGAATCATCAAGAATGTGACAATTTGATAATTATTTTCATAGGATCTTGAATACTTACTTAACATTGATTGCTTTTCATCATTGAGTTGCAAATTGCAATAACCAGATTTACTCATGGAGCATTATTTTCACATTCCTGAAATAAAAGTAAATGTATCTCATAAAAAAATGCAAACAACTTATATTATTGGGAAGGTTGAAATGAAATCTTAAAATTATTTACTAACAATGTCAACATCCATATCTTCCAATATAGTAATACATTCATCACTGTCGACTTCCGATTTTGAAGAACCAGAAGAAAGAAAAATAATAAGTAAAAGATTTGTAATTATCAACCAATATAGATTTTAAATTAAAAGTAGTAAATTTGGTTACCTTTCACATCAGCCCATAGCCAATATTGGAGACACATCAATGCCTCTAAAGTATTTGGACGCAATCTACTACGATGAGGAGTAAGAAATCGACCACTAGTGCTAAAAGAAGACTCGGAAGCAACAGTTGAGATAGGAATTGCCAAAAAATCTCTTGCAATCATTTGCATAATTGGGTATTTAGGCCCATTTTGCTTCCACCAACCCAAGACGTCAAACTGTTCAGTTGAATCAGGCAACACTGGCTCCTCCAAATATCGATCAAGTTCTGACCTCTGACCTCTTGTTGCAGTTTTTTGAGCATTAAGCTTCTTTTCATAATGTGACCTCCAACCTGCACTTTTCCACCACCCACATCTTGACTTTGGGTTGTTCTTGAAGATGAAGAATCAGTATCCTTACCTTTTATTTTGGTCTCATACTCCCTAACCATTTCTTGACAAATAGACATCACATTTTCCATTTTCTCATCAGCTTTATCTCCATAAATTTCAGCGAAAAAATAATCAAACAAAGTGTCTTTATACCTGGGATCTAAAATAATGCCTACAGCCATCACCCCATTGATTACACTCCAATACTTGTCAAATTTGGTCATCATGGATGTAGCCATTTCATGAATGATAAAATCAGGAATGCAAACCCACTCCATCAAGGCCAATTTAATTTCACAAACCTTTGTAAAATAAACATTTGCAGTTGGATACAAAGTACCAGAAAACAACTTTGTAACATCATAAAACAATTCCAACTTCTTACAAATTTCTGTGGCCATCTTCCAATCATCTTCATCAGGCAAAGTTTTATACGAATTATCCCTTTGTGCCAGTCGTTCAAACACATCTTTGTATACTATGGCAACTTGAATGCATTAAAAATGTAGAATTCCACCTAGTTTTGCAATCAAGAACCAGTTTTCTACCATAGGTCATGTTCACCTGGCCACATGTATCTATAAATTTCTCCTCTCTCTTAGGGGTGGCTGTCCAAAAACTAACACTTTCCCTAATCTTTTCAATTGCATTGGAGATTATGGACAAACCATCTTTCACAATTAAGTTCACTATATGAGCACAACAACGCATATGGAACAATTTACCACCCAAAATAAGTGACCTAGGTGAAATCTTTTCTAAAACACGTTCAATCATAGCATCATTTGTCGAGCAATTATCAACTGTCAAGGTGGATAATTTTTTATCTAGATTCCAATCCATCATGCATTCAATTAAGACCTCAGCAAGAGTTTGGCTATTATGAGGAGCAGGCACATAAATGAACCTAACATTGAATTTGATGTCTTAATGATAATATCATCAACAAAAAGAATCAATAATAAATAATATGCACATAAATGAACATAGTTTGGTGTTATTACCTTACAAGTCGACTTTGCAGTGTCCATGAATCATCAACAAAATGAGCTGTGACTGTCATATAGCCTTTGTTTTGATGACTAGCAGTCCACATATCAGTTGTAATTGCAATTTCGACTTCGATTCTTTGACAACAGTTTCATCAGTTTCTCTTTCTCAACACTATAAAATTTCATGATGTCACTCTTGATAGTGTTACGAGAAACCCTCGTAAATAATGGTTGCAAAGAACTACAAAATGATTTAAATCCTCTGTGATCAACTATAGACAATGGATACTCATGAAGGATTATCATCTTTGCCAACTCTTGGGTTGATACATCTTCATTATATGCACAAGAACCAACAAGTAATGTCTCATTCCCTTTTTTTTTTTTTCAGTTTTGAGAAATGCTTGCCTTATATCCCGAGTGGTTCGTAGCTTGCAGCCTTTGAAGTGAGTTTGCAAGTGTGAAGTTCCCTGGTGTGTCTCCCCCAATAATTTTGCCTGACAATAATGACAAATAGCCTTCCACTTTCCATCTATATTCTTCCTCTCGAAATGATTCCAAACCCATGAAGTTAGTTTTCTTTTATTACCATCGGATTGACTTGGAATTGAGCTCTGAGTTTCATTTGGAGTTGAATCTTTATCAACATTCATAGATTCACCCACATTTGATTCACCCACATTTGATGTGAGCAGCTGTTGCTCTTGCCCATCACCAATAGGAGCAAAAGTTTGATTAGTAGACATTGAGAAGACTGCACAACATGATGAAGCAACAGATGTCAAAACTCAAAATGAAAGTAAGAATGATTAAGCACATGGTTCAATCAAGTACTAATCTTTAGTGCACTTCAATATTTCCAACACAAACAACCATGAGCAAAAATACATCAATGAAGTAACACTCTCATTCTCTCAACAGAAATGGAAACAAGAGATGGCATCTTGACATTTCAAAACATATTTTGCACAAACAAATTTCTACTTTTGCAGCTTATAAACTTTCTGGATGTGTGAACCATAAATTGATAATCACATTCAAATGGGTATGAGCAACTCCAACTCATAATTATTGTTCACCTTCTTTTATGGCCATTGAAGATCTAAATCTAAAGTTCGAATATATGCTTGCAAAGGCTGGCCATGTGCTTTTTCATACAGTATCTAGAATGCATCTGAGAAATACAGTACTTAGCTAACATGTTGGAATATGATGCTCTAATACTTTCTTCTACGGCACCTTATCACTTTTTCAGATGCTTGATTGGGGAGAAAAAAAAAAAAAAAAGATATCGATGCTTCAATGAATTGGAAAGTACTATTCACCTAGACTTTTATCTCATCTGCACAATGTGCAGCTTTATCAGCATCAAAGTTCCAACAAAGTTCTGTTTTTAGTAAGCAAGTTCCAAAGAGGCTGTGACCAAATTAAAACAACTAGACATTACACATGATATTTTTTCTATTATTATGCATAATAAGTTTGAAAGGACAAATGCTCACTACTACTAGATAGATATTGATGCGGCTGCTGCTCCTTGGAGGGGACGAAGACGAGGCTTGAAGGAAGGGAGGAAGACGCGGCTTGAAGGAAGGAAGGGAGGGACGCAGCTTGGAGGGGAGGAAGACCGGCAGCTTGAAGGAAGGAAGGGAGGAACGCAGCTTGGAGAGGAGGAAGATTGAAGGAAGGGTTGAGCCGTTGAGGTGAGAATCTCAGATGAGAGATTTGGGGCTGAACGGCACACAGACAGTCAGAATGGCAAGTTTGCATTTTGCAAGTATAACTTGTATGTAAACTAGGGGCAGTTAAGTAAATAGCTAATACCTAACGGGTACGGGTACCCGCGGGTACGGGTACCTCTATACCTGCACCCGCCCGTGAATAAACGGGTAGTATCAAAAATCCGTTTATTTAATCCGTGGATACCCGTTTATCCTCCCCGCCCGTACCCGTTGCAGGTATTACCCGCGGGTACCCGCGGGTGCGGGTAAAATTGCCATCCCTAACCGCCGGAAGACCACGCGGCGCACGTGCCTGACCAAGGTAGGAGACGACCACGTCATCCACCACATCAGCTCTGCCGTGTCTAGTCAGTGACACGTTAGCTACTCAGCTTCTGTCACGTGTCATTCGTTGCCACATCAGCAGCTCAGTCACCAGAAGATTCAGAAATTGCCAATCAGTCCCTCAACTTCGAAAAATTGCATATTGACCCCTATACTTTTGAAAATTGTAATTTGGCCCCTAAACTTTTGAAAATTGCATTTTTGGCCCCTGAACTTTTGGAAATTGCAATTTGTCCCTATTTTCCAAAAAAAATTACTTTGGCCCCTAAAATTTTCTTTCTTCTTGCTTTCACCTCATATTTGCAATTGCCACAAAATCTTTTGTAAAGTACTGAATTTATTAGAAAGTTCTTAGTATGCTCTATGGTTGCAGCATTGTCTGATCTTCCACATCAGAAAAGAGTTGTTCTTGTTACTGGAAAGAAATTGTGGAATTGTGAAAAGTGCATGTCAACGAAAGCTCTGACTAAGGAAAGACTTGGTATTTAAGTGTTTATAAGACTACGATCTTTTTTTCAGTCACACGGTACTTGACAAATTTCAAACCAAACCATTTTTAAAAAAAAATATGCCTCCAAGAAGACAGAACGAGTAAACTCTACGTGAAATTCAAATGGAAGAAATGAGAAGACAAATCTAACAGTTATAGGAAACCGTGAATGCACAGCAAGCATTGTTGGAAGCCCAACACATACAGTCAGACGCTGACGAATCCAGTGGTGATTTATCCTCATTTAGACAAAGTCGTCCACAAAGACCATCATTTAGAAATGACGACATCAAGGTAGAAATACCAGATTTTGAAGGAAAGCTTCAGCCAGATGAGATCGTTGATTGGCTTCAAACTGCAGAACGAGTCTTTGAGTATAAGGAGATTCCAGAAGAAAAGAAAGTGAAGATCATTGTTGTGAAGTTAAAGAAGCATGTTTCAATATGGTGGGAGAATCTTAAGAAGAAGCGTGAACGTGAAGGGAAAACTATAACCATCATCAAAGGAGAAGCTTATGAAGTCTCTGAAGAAGAAGAAACTCAAGAAGAGCAAGAAGAAGAGGAGGAGGGAGAGCCAATGTTTGATGAAGAGCTCACCACTGCTGATCATGGTGAATCCTTGGTGATTAGGTGAAGCTTACACACAATGTCAACAAAGGAAGAGCCTTGACTGAGGCACAATATTTTCCATACCCGTTGCACCTCAGTCAGAAAAGTTTGTGATGTTATCATAGACAGTGGAAGCTGTGAAAATGTGGTGTCTAACTACATGGTGGAGAAATTGGAGCTGCCAACACAAAATCATCCACATCCCTACAAGCTACAGTGGCTCAACAAGGGTAGTGAAGTGAAGGTTACTAAACATTTCTTTGTGACATTTTCCATCAGCCAAAAGTACCAAGATAAAGTGTGGTGTGATGTTATTCCCATGGATGCATGTCACCTTCTCCTTGGAAGACCCTGGCAATATGATCGTCATGCCTTATATGACGGTTATGACAACACCTACTCCTTTGTCAAAGATGGAGTAAAGGTCAAGTTAACTCCCTTACCATCGAGTGAACTTGATGAAAGCAAGAAGGAATCTAGGCCATTGGTGTCTTTATTCACAAAGGAACACTTCAAAGTGACTGCAGAGGAAGTCCCAACCATGAGCTTTATTCTATTGTTTGAATCAAATGAAGAAACCGTTCTTCCAGAAGAAGTTGAGCAATTGCTCAGTAAATTCCCAGATGTTGTACCAGAAGAAGTTCCTCATGGATTGCCACCAATGCGAGATATACAGCACACTATTGACTTCATTCCTGGAGCTGTCATTCCTAACAGACCAGCATACAGAATAAGTCCCTAGGAGCATACTGAAATCCAGCATCAAGTAGAAGAACTGTTGAAGAAAGGGTTAATACAGGAAAGCGTCAGCCCTTGTGCTGTTCCTGCAATTTTAGTACCCAAGAAAGACGGAAGCTGGAGAATGTGTGTTGACAGTCGAGCTGTTAACAAAATTACCATCAAGTATCGGTTTCCGATACCCAGACTCGATGATTTGCTAGATCAACTGCGCACGGTGCCACAATCTTTTCCAAGATTGATCTTCGTAGTGGATACCATCAGATCAAGCTTAGGCCAGGAGGTGAATGGAAGGCTACTTTCAAAAATAGAGATGGCCTATATGAGTGGACTGTGATGCCCTTTGGGTTATCCAATGCTCCTAGTACATTCATGCACCTGATGAATCGGGTACTTCGACCCTTCATTGGAAAATTTGTAGTCGTCTAGTTTGACGATATCTTGATCTACAACAAAGGCAAAGAGGAACATTTAAAGCACCTTCGACAAGTGCTATAGACTCTTCGGGAACAAAAACTCTATGCCAACCTCAAGAAATGGTCTTTCTTAACCAATGAAGTTACATTTCTGGGTTACATCATCACTGCTGAAGGCATTCGAGTTGATCCCAGCAAGGTCAAAGCTATCAATAGCTGGCCTATTCCAAAGTCAATCCATGATTTGAGAAGTTTCCATGGATTAGCTTCATTTTACAAAAGGTTCATCAAGAACTTTAGCTCTGTTGCTGCCCCACTCACAGATTGCATAAAAGGAGACAAGTTCCAATGGACAGTGCAAGCACAAAAAAGTTTTGAAGAACTGAAGAAACATTTGACTGAAGCACCTGTGCTCGCCCTTTCGAACTTCGACCAGGTGTTCGAAGTCAGCTGCGATGCTTCCAACACTGGAATTAGTGCTGTTTTAAGTCAAGAAGGTCATCCTATAGCCTTCTTTAGTGAAAAGCTCAACAATGGTAAACTCAAGTACTCTACTTATGACAAGGAGTTCTATGCCATTGTTCGTGCCTTGCAACATTGGAGTCATTACCTGTTGAATAAAGAATTTATTCTCTATTCTGATCATGAAGCCCTCAAACACTTCCACAGGCATGTCGCTTGGAGTGAATTTATGCAGCCTTATTCGTTCTTACTTAAACATAAAGCGGGAGTTCAAAATGCTATTGCAGATGCTCTCAGTAGGCGTCATACCCTACTTTCCACTCTGTAGATGAAAGTTGTTGGCTTTGAGACTATCAAGGAGTTATACCCAGATGATCCTGACTTCCAAAAGTTTTGGAATACCACTGAATTACAATCCTCCCAAGACTATTACATGCATTATGGATTTTTATTCAAATGGAAAGCTTTATGTATTCCTCAGTGCTCACTGCGAGAAGCCATCATTTGGGAAGCCCACGATGGAGGATTAGGTCATTTTGGATGAGACAAAACTGTGGCTTTAGTGAAAGAGAATTTCTATTGGCCAAGGCTTGAAAGAGATGTCAACAAACATGTTCAAAGATGTCGAATCTGTCACTTGGCCAATCCAATGCCAACCGCACTAACCGAAACGGAAAACCGACAACCGAAATAACCAAAAACCGAAAAAACCGCCAACCGAAAAAAACCAAATTTTTTCATTGGATTGGATCGGATTTTGGATCCTATATGTAAAACCGAACCGAAATTATTTAGTTCAATGAAGATAATTTGATCTTTATATTATAAAAGTAATTATCAGTCTTTATATTTTATAAGTTATCAACTAGCCCTTATGTTACATGAGTTTAATTGGTATGTAAATGTAATGTTAGTGTAAAAACTTTTACATTGTTAGCCAATTATAAATCATGTTATGAGCAACTTTTAATATATTTAGGACAAGAATCAAGCATTTATAATGATTTAACCATTTATGATTAGTTGATAGTGTAAAATATCTTTACACATGAGAGTGTATATAAATTAAATTCATGTATATTCCGTTAAAAAAACTTATTAGAAATTGTCAATGTAATATTTTAAAGTTAATTTTTATTCTAAATAAGTAACAAATGCATATGACTCTTTAAATACCCAATCAAATCAAAATAAAACCGAAATATTGGATGTTCTTTGATGTAATATAACTACATAAATATGTATCGATAAAAATCGAATTATCCAATCCAATCCAAACTGCATTTGATCGGATCGGATCAGATTTTTTGAAGGAAGCAAACCGATCCAATCCAAACAGCATATTGTTTTTATCATTGGATCGGATGAACTTTTGGCTCAAAACCTATCCAATTAAATCCGTGAACACCCCTAGTTATATATGCCACTTCCCGTTCCAGAAGCACCTCGGGAAGATGTTAGCATGGACTTTGTCCTTGGACTACCCCGGACCCAACGTTAGAAGGACTCCATAATGGTAGTGGTAGACAGATTTTCAAAGATGGCCCACTTTATTCCATGCCAGAAGACCAATGATGCTGTTCAAGTGGCAGATCTGTATTTCAATGAAATTGTTCGTCTTCATGGAATTCCTAAAACCATTACTTCTAATCGAGATGTCAAGTTCTTAAGCCACTTTTGGAGAACCTTGTGGAAGAAGATGGGTACCAAGCTTCAATTCAGTAGTGCCAGTCATCATCAGACAGATGGACAAACTGAACAGGCTTTTGGGAAATCTACTTCGAAGCTTTGTTAGCAAAAATCTGAAACAATGGGATATGTCCTTGCTCAGGTTGAATTTGCTTACAACAATTCAATTAATCAAGCCATTGGAAGATGCCCTTTTGAAGTGGTATACGGTACTTGCCCTCATAGTCCGCTAGACTTAACGCCTTCATCTGATAAGCAACAGTTTAGTGCGGATGCCGAATGTAGAGCGAAAGAAATCAAGAAGCTGCATGAACAGGTTAGAGAGTGAATTAAGAAGCAGAATTCAAGATATAAAGCTCAGCATGACAAACACTGGAGGCAAAAAGTTTTTAAAGTGGGAGATTTGGTATGGATACATCTGCAGAAGGAAAGATTCCCAAATCCCCTCGAGTTGATGGACCATTCAGAATCGTCCAGAAGATCAACGACAATGCTTACAAGGTCGAGCTACTAGGAACATACAGTGTCTCTGCAACCTTCAATGTCGCATATCTTTCACCATATTTTGAGGATGAAGCAGAACTTGACTCAAGGACGAGTCTTTTCCAACCCGGGGAGAATGATACATGTGCTACTGCAACTCCCCCAACCCTATGACAAAGTTACATCATCTCTTACCTCATGCAAGCCACCATTGTTGACATTGATAGTAAGTTGTAGTTAGTTCATTTAAAGCTCCTTCTTCCCAACTGTTTTTCTTCATTTTTTTTAGTACAGAAATAGCCCTCAAGAGTAGTTTAAAAAGGGCTTATTGTAATGCATTTGAATCAATGAATTAGTGATATTTCCCTTGAGTATTTGAGAGAGTTCTCTCTAGACTTCTTTTTTTTTTATGATCTTCTCTCTCTCTCTCTCTAGGCTTCTGGGCCACAAAGAAAGGAAAATCCACTTCAAATCAAAAAAGAATAAACCCACAGTCCCAACACAAAAAGAACCAAAAAACAAAAGCCCCTGAACCAGTACATTGCAACCCCTAAACTCTTAAGATAAAGTTTGGTTCATGAATCTTCTCAGGTAAAATACATTTCTCAGAATCTCATTCCCACACTTTTTTTATCATTTGTATTAAAGGTGGAAAACTTTTATTCCTCACCTCACTTTCTCGGGAATACTAAAATATGTCTGGTATCAAACGCTACCTAAGGCATTGGATCTATGGATCCTTTTCACTTATATAACCTTTCATTTTTCAAGTTCCTTTTCACTCTATTGATCAATTATATAATTTTAATATTCTGATAATACAAAGTTGCATCATCTCTTACCTCATGCAAGCCACCATTGTTGACATTGATAGCAACTTTTAGTTACTTCATTTAAAGCTCCTTCTTCCCAACTGTTTTTCTTCATTTCTTTTAGTACAGAAATGACCCTTAAGAGTAGTTTAAAAAGGGCTCATTGTAATGCATTTGAATCAATGAATTAGTGATATTTCCCTTGAGTATTTGAGAGAGCTCTCTCTCTCTCTCTCTCTCTCTCTCTCTCTCTCTCTCTCTCTCTCTCTCTCTCTCTCTCTCTCTCTCTCTCTCTCTCTCTCTCTCTCTCTCTCTCTCTCTCTCTCTCTCTCTCTCTCTCTCTCTCTCTCTCTCTCTCTCTCTCTCTCTCTCTCTCTCTCTCTCTCTCTCTCTCTCTCTCTCTCTCTCTCTCTCTCTCTCTCTCTCTCTCTCTCTCTCTCTCTCTAGGCTTCTGGGCCACAAAGAAAGGAAAATCCACTTCAAATCAAAAAAGAATAAACCCATGGTCCCAACACAAAAAGAACGAAAAAACAAAAGCCCCTGAACCAGTACATTACAACCCCTAAACTTTTAAGATGACGTTTGGTTCATGAATGTTCTCAGGTAAAATACATTTCTCGGAATCTCATTCCCACACTTTTTTATCGTTTGTATTAAAGGTGGAAAACTTTTATTCCTCACCTCACTTTCTCGGGAATACTAAAATATGTCTGGTATCAAACGCTACCTAAGGCATTGGATCTATGGATCCTTTTCACTTATATAACCTTTAATTTTTCAAGTTCATTTCAAGTGGGTAGTTCTTCATCCACATCTCACTCACATTTAAAATTTATAACACAGAATTGTCTTGATTTTGAAGGGTTGATCCATTTTCTTCTGGGTAATTGCTGGGACAATTGTTTATTTCTACTCCGTTTTCACTTTTGATGCATTTTTATGTAACTAGACTAAGTTGGATCCTAGGAATTTCTGTGTACATGTGATCAGAGAATCTTTAGAGGGGTGTTTGAGTTAGACGGGTAAATATATTACTTTAGCTGTCATTGTAGAGAAATAAGGATCCGTGCTCCCTGCTGGTTTCTTTCTATTTTATTATCTATTTTGGAGAAATTGGAAACAGTATAGCATTGTCTTTGGTCCTTTTCTGTATGTAAATTTGAAAGTAAAAAGCGCCATTGTAATTCACCTTTTTTTTTTCTTCTTCTCATTTTTTATTCTGGTTTGGGGTGCAGGAAGCAGGTGTGGAGAGTTGAAAATAACAGAATACTCATGAATTATAATCCGTAACAAAGTCCTTGGGAAAACATTGAAAATTGGAAATTGTGCTTATGTTCACACCACCATATATGTATCATCATTACATAATGCTCAGAGATGACAGCCATCAGCCAGACTGTATAGAAATCATTTGCAAGGAGTCAGCTGGGCTATCTAACTACCTCATTATAGAGGATGCCTTGTTCTTTAAGAATAATTTTACTCCTCACAAATACGTTAGAGTTTAATTTTAATATTCTGATAGTACAAAATATTTTACTCTATTGATCAATTATACGATTTAATATGTCTTTGTTTTTTTTTTTTTTGTCAGGACTCATCGTAATTAGGATCTTGACTCCTCAATGGGTTTACGGAGTATCCCACAAGCTTAGATTCTTTGGACCCATTATAGGATTAATCTCCGTTCGGATGTTGAATCACAATTATGATTCTTTGCCCCTCTCCAAGGATGTGTTTTGTGAGATTCAAACCGAATTCCTCCCCCATAAGCTTAGCCTGCGTAACCAACTGAGTCACACGCATTGAGTGTTTAAGGTTATGTGACATGATCCAAATCTTAATCATTTAATTTTAAGGTTTAGACGAGATTTTAGTTCTTATAAATATGGTTACTTTCCATAAAAAGCCCCGCATCTCTACCAAAAACAGAAAGAAACCAAATTTATGTTTGAGCACTGTAAGTCTGTAATCTTAACAATGTTATTGGTTGGAGTAGTGCTAGTCAAAATATACACTTCCCAGTCCCTCTTCACAAAATGACCCTGTAAAATATACCCATGGAAAGAAATTTAATTCAAATATGGAAACTGGATGTAGTATGTTACTAAACTGGAGAGTTCTAGAATTACTACGATACAAGGTTTTAAGGATAGTAGTCCGTCGAATCAAATTATACAGCTTTTTAAAACTAGGAAAGGGAACAAATTTCGGATAATGTTGTCTTAAACAAATTATGGATCTTACTAAACAGAACACTCATTACGGAATCAACTTAAAAAAAAAAAATTATAGGTAACAATCTTCAATATCTAGAATACACAATTTCCCTGTACAAACTTTCCTATTTTGACTCCTAGCATTCTCGCCAAATTATATAGACAAACATGCAAATATAAAATACCATTAAAAATCAATTGATATTAATTAATTGCTAAATTACACTTTTGGTCCCCAAATTGTTATTAAATATTCAATTTGGTCCCGAAGTTTTTAAAATGTTCATTTTGGTCACCTAATTCCTTAAACTTGTTCAAATAGGTCCTTCCGTCAAGTTGACTAACGGCGACGTCAAACCTAATGACACATGGCATTAAGTTTAATGTTTTAATGTTCATTTTGGTCCCCAAATTGTTTTAAAATGTTCAATTCGGTCCTCAAGTTTTTAAAATGTTCATTGTCGTCCCTTAGTCAACTTGACGTCGCCGTTAGTTAACTTGACGGAAGGACCTATTTGAACAAGTTTAAGGAATTAGAGGACCAAAATGAACATTTTAAAATCTTGGGGACCAAATTGAACATTTAATAATAATTTGGGGACCAAAAGTATAATTTAGCCTTAATTAATTAGTAGTCTAGTTTCGCTTCTGAAAACAAAGATATCATTATTATTTCAATTGATTCATGTTCGGTTAGTAGAATCAATATTGTTCTCAGTTAGATCGAATTTTTGGTATTATAATTATAATAATTTTTGAAATTTGTGAAATTTCAGAGCTAATAATGCTAGAACACAAAATAAGAATAAAGTTGGGGCATTGGGGCATTCCGAGAATTGAACTCGGGACCTCTCGCACCCTAAGCGAGAATCATACCACTAGACCAAATGCCCTTTTCGAGAGTTAGCTCTAATTATACTTAATATTCGTTAAACAAGTCTAATTGCACATGATCTGATAACTTAACTGAACTTTTTTTGTTTTTTGGTAGAGTAACTTAACTGAACTGATAGCTATAGTGTTGGTGGAGTGGCCCATTGGTTATGGACCTATGGTGATGGATCCGGTTAGCAAGCTAATGTTCTTTTCACCTTCCAGAATTGTAGGAGTGCTATTCCTAACAGGGTCTTGTTAAGAACTATGGCATGGATATCTATACTAAATACATTTACGAATCAAATTCAAAAAATGCTCCTTCAAATATCATCATCTCATGCATTTCACATTTATTGCATTATTTCGTAGAAAGCATTTATGCACCTGATGATCTATCAATTAGAAAATCGAAATTTTGAATTTGAAATCCATACTATATACTTTTACGAATTAAACTCAACGAATGCTCCTCCAAATATCCAATTATTTGCCCTGGCACGGGATATAAATTGCTTGGTAACATTTCTCTAAAATATAATATGCATATATGAATTTTATAAAGAAAAATATATTATTATTATTATTATTTATAGAAAATCCTTCACACAAAAATGCCTTTTATTTTTAAATCATGGTTTGCAAGATATAACATTTTTTATTAAATAATTATAACATTTTTTTATACTATATACATTAGGAATAATCTCATTGAATGCTCTTTCACGTGTCAACATCTCAGAAAAAATCATTTAATTCAAATCTTCTTAAATACACCTGATATCATATTATCAAATGAAATCTACTATACATATTTAGGAATAATCTTATTGAATGCTCTTCCACGTGTCAGCGTCTGATAAAAACATCATTAAGTTCAAATCTTCTTATATCATATTATCAAGTGAAATTATTAAATATCCAAATTTGAGTTACAGGAGATTTTATTCAAATTTTGATACACCCAATGATAGTCCGAATTCACTTTTAATGCACTTTAAAATTTTAGAAAATTTCGTGTATGATTAACTCAAATAGATTTTGAAGAGAGAAAAATAATAATATGATAGATAAATATATTTTCTAATGATGATTAACTTGCACTAGAAAATAGGATAAATGAATCAAATATATTTTTAAGAGAGAATAAAAAATAATATGACAGATAAATATATTTTTCAAAAATGCTTAACTTGCACGGGAAAATAGAGATTAAATCAGAATAATTTTCTAGAGAGAACAAAAAAATAATATGATAGATAAATATATTTTCTAAAAATTGTTAACTTGCACCGGACAAAAAGAAGAAATAAATTAAATCAGTTTTAGAGAGAAGACAAAAATTCATATCATTATGAAGATCACGACGACGAATTTACTATTTAGTATTAGTGTTTAAATAGATTACATTTATAAATGATTAATCAGGTTGAAAGCGGTTGTTGCTTTGAAAATTTATATTTACTACTAAATGTCTAGAGAAGTACGATACTAAGGTAGTGAGAGAAGAAATGGCTATTTTCAAATATTATATTTTTTATATTCTTCATACATGTCTTATTTTTAAATTATATTTTTAATACTATTGAAGCATCATTATCTATATTGTAATATTTATGATAATTATTAAGTTAATATATGTTACAATTTATGACCGACGATTCATGATTCAGATAAAATAATTTTTTAACATTTTTCGGCAAATAATTTTCCACAAAAAATTTTAAACCACAAATTATGAATTCAATAATTATATATTTAAAAAAAATCTTAAAAATATAGCATATTCTCCGTGTATGGCACGGGTCCATCAATCTAGTTCATTTACATTTATCTACAGTTACTTGTTTCTTCAGTTTTACAAATAAAAAGTTTACATAGTATTTATCATTCTATCCTGTAATTTGGCACTTGTGCAAACAAAAAATTTACAAAAATATTGACCTCTAAAGCTTTATTATGCGTGTGGTGAGTAATGATTTGCCCTCACATATTGGTGAATTTTGTTATGCCAGGTGTCCTTAAACCATGTGAATTAGGAAATAGAAAATGGATGTAAGAAATGCGTATAAAAAGAATAGTAAATGCATGAATGAAGCAAGCAAAAAATTTCCAAAGTTTCCATCTCTATCTCTTCTAAGGAGGTTATCCTTGTCCTCCACATGAAGGACTCCCTATATTCCTAAAATTGGTGCTTTCATTCTCGAACCATGCCTCACCATTCTTATCTTCTCCGCCTCAAAGACCCCATCAGCAACCTCTTCGCTGCTTTCACTGAATTCCGGGTTGGCCAAGATCACCACCACGACTCCTAATTCATCCAAACCTTAACTTCTGCAAACCCAACTCCAAGCCCTTCGCAACCCAATCGCAAATCCACTCTTGACAATTAATGGTGGTGAAGGAGTGATAATTAATGAAGAAGAAAATCAAAGTTTTTAGCTACAGAGAATGGGAACAACCGCATACAAGAAGAGCAAATCAAAATTTCGAAGCAGGAGGAATGGGTCCAAGAAATTAGCAAAGAACACTGCGAGGAGAAAAGGGAGGAAGAATCGGATAGTTCAACAGTAGTGAACACATCATAAATGGGCAAGCATAATGGCATTATCTGCATCGGAAAGCCTTTGAGGAATTTTATCAATTGCCTAGTGGGAGTCACAAATCTTCTCCTGAAAAAGATCAATAAAATAGTCACAGGCCAAATTACATAAACCAGATTGGGAGTCAACAGAGTTACCATCATCAAAAGATAAGCAAGTTAAGGAATTGTGTTTTTTTCCTAGCCGAGGCAGAGGCATGGAAAAACATTATGTTGGCATCTCCATCGCGTAACTAGAATATATTTTATTTTTGCCTCCAGTATGATTCTTCTTGTAAAGGAAGGGAAGCTAATCTGTTTTTGTTGGAAAAGAAGGAAGCTATAGAAGCTTCATCAGTCCGGTCCCTGTCCCTAAGATATTCTAATTTGGCTATAAAGGAGTTAATATCGTCTCTGAATTTGGAGCATAGGTGACGAGCCCACTCATCTAAAGAGTTGGAATAAGTCTTTATTTTTCATGTAATGGGCTCTCCATCAACCCTGGCCCAACCATCCTCTACAATGGATTGGAGATCATCTTCCTGGAGTCAGTTGTTTTCGAACCGGAAGCACCGAGGATATGGAGAGTGACTAATGGCCTCGGTGAGAAAAAGAGGAATTGGGTTGTGGTCTGAAATGGGGGCTATAAGATTAAGAAGTGTGGAGTAGGAAACATTGCCGCCCAATATGGAGAAATCATGGCGGGAGCTGCTACATGTACCCCTCCATGTGTCCCTTCCACCCCGCAAGTCTATGAATTTTTTTTAATTATCAAAATACCCTTAATAGTAAAAAATATATCTATTCTAATTTTTTCCCCTCTTCTTTTTCATCTCCCTCCACCCCCTCTTCTCTCTCCACCCCCTCCACCCCCTCTTCACCTGGACAAAACTATTAACAAACAAACCAGTATGGACCCTTTAATTGCCCATAATTCTAAATAATCACTACAGTGGCACTATTAAGAGAAATGAGATTAAAAAAAAAACTAAAATTTTGCGTCAGCCTTTTGTTTCCCCCAAATGTTCCTAGAAAAATTCTAGATGAATCTACCATAATTGTTGCTACCCATCTCGCAAAATCAGATTTTTAACATAGTGGCTGCCATCCCAAAACAATTACCGATAGATCTTCAAGGAAAAATTGCCTTGTTACATTATGAACAATAACAACTTGAGAAATATGCAGAATTTAAAATCAGAATGGTTAGGCATTCAAACAAATCCTTAATTTTAAAGGAAGAAGAATTAGAAAGCATGCTCTGTGTTCATTTTCAGAGGAAAGAAGAAAAGATGGTAGGCAAAGGAGGAAGAAAGAAAGGAAGAAGAAGAGAATATGGGGTGTGCGACATAACAGAGAGGAAGGAGGGCGGATGGGCAATTTTTTCATTTCTGGATCTAAAATAAAAATGTGGGGGTGGATGGGGCACATGGAGGGGTACATATAGTAGCTCCCAATCATGGCACAGTCCAATTGTTCCTCTACTGCATGATCCGTTTTGCCCGAGCCCAAGTAAATGGATAGCCTTCCAAAGGAAGGTCTGAAAGGTTGCAATCCATATTGGTATCTCTGAAACCTCAAAGAAGCCGGGTGGTGCTCAATCCTTCCATATTTATCATCATTAGAGAGAATATCATTAAAGTCTCCAAATTTAGACCAAGGCACCTGAGACATCCCAACTAATTGTTTAAGAAGATGCCAAGAATCTTGATGTCTAGCTCTTTCGAGATATCCATAAAAACCAGTTAGTCTCCAATGGCCAAGTCTATCATCATTGACATCTATATTAATAAAGTGCTTTGAAAATTTTGTAATCTGGCAGGGAATAGAATGCTTCCTAAAAGTAAGACCTCCACTTTTGCCTTCCCTATCAATAGAAAAATAGTGATCAAAACCAATCTTAATACGTAATTCTTCTATTTTATTAAAATGAACTAAAGTTTCAGAAATAAAAATAGCATCCAGCTTATGGGACCAGACTAGGTCTTTTAGGGCAGGAACTGCCATAGGTTATCGAGGCCTCGACAGTTCCAACTTAAGATAATCATTGCTTCCGGTAGGCCTGAAAGCCAGAGCCTTCCAATAAAACATGGTTTGAAGATATTGAATGAGTAACATTGCCTGGGTTTGATCGGGCCTGTTGATCTTGCATTGGAGTATTGCTACATTTTTGTTTTTTCTCATTTAGAGATTTGGCTGACTCTGGGGAAATGCCACTGCTAGGAACTGGGTTAGGTTGGCCAGTTAGCGCAACACTCAGACCAGGATTAATGTTGCAATCAATATGAGAGGTAGAGACAAGCATTCTGGACAGTTGCAAAATATTATATTTCAGGGTAGGGAGAGCTGAGGCTGAGCTTGTGTTTTGATGAGGGGTAGAGGCAGGGCCATGGTTTGCTCTGGGTTCTTGTTCGTGTTTGAGGAGTTGCCTTGAGCCATCTTGGTGTCAGTTTTAAACCATTGGTTTCAACTAGTGTTTGGATCACGACAAATGTGACACCCTCTACCTTGCATGTATTTATAAGGCATAACATAAAAAGGAAAAAAAAAATGCATATCATTTATTATAAAATGAAAACCAACGGGTAGAGAATACCACATTATAATTATAATAAAACATAAACAACGCGGAAATAAAAACATAACATGAAAAACATAACCCTAAAAGCAAACCCAACCCCGATGGCACAATACAGAGTTGGTATAACCAAAATCCGAAAAACAACTCGGATAACAAACTAAAACTGGTAAATCCTAAACTAAGAGTAATGGCTCCTCAGAGTCACTCCTTAACTGGCTGCTCACCGGCCTCTGCAAAAAAGATACATGCCAAACAAAGCAACAGAAGAAATGGGGAGTAAGAAACCATACATATGAACATAACGATAACATGATAGTTGGCAAGATGATCATACAACAAAGCAAACATAACATATATCATCATACCATACATCACAAAGCACATCACATATAACATCTAATTAATGCAATGTGACTCACTACTCCGAATGCATGTGGATCCATCTATACCGGGAATACGACTTTGGAGTTACATATCCACATTGGCCATTAAGCACCAACGCCGGCAGCCCACCAAACTATGGGTGAACCCCCAGGATAGCCAATGAACCTTACTCTGGGATGCACCACCGCGGGTGTACACGATTCACCATGAACGGCCAAATGGCCTTACTATCGGACGACCTCACCAGTTACCGTATCTCCCCTAACAACTTCATGCATGAATGCATGCATATAAGCAAACAACCGTCGGTCACCACCTCCATTAACACCATTTATTATGGTTTAACGCCTTTGGCCAATAATGCCAAAGTTAACATCATCTTTCATTTTTAATCATTAATATTTAATTAACATTCTGGTCAATAAGCACCAGCGCTCAACACCTTGACCATTAAGCATGAAGTCCCCCTTGGCCAGTAAGCACCAAGGTAAAACATCATTTAACACTATGGCCAATAAGCACCAGAGCTCAACACCTTGACCAATAAGCATCAAGGCCCCCTTGGCCATTAAGCACCAAGGTACAACAACGTGCGGTAAACATCGTTACCAACTTAACCATCTTTACGTTTGTGTTTAATTACACTTACTAAGTCTTCATTAAATTATCTAACTTACCTTTACTTCGTTTAGTGTCTTATTTCACTACAAGAATTATGGTGTTTAGCGACCAATTATTAGCGACCGATCCAATTCGGTCACTATAGCGACCAAGATAGTGACAAAAAATCAATTACCTGTTTTGGTTACCATAAATAATATTAGCGACCGACTTAGCAACCAAATATATCCGGTCGCTAAGTTGTCCGTCTCTAATGCGGTCGCTAATTTAAAAAAATGAAAATAAAAAAATTATGCCCAATCAGCGATCGCATTAGCGACCGCTAACGGATAAATTTGGTGACCGATATATTTTTCGGTCGCTAATTTTTTTTTTTTAAATTTGTGACCAGGTTAAAGACTGAATAATTCGGTTGCTAAACCCTAAATCCTTCCCCCTTCACTCTTTCACTTTCCCTCTCTTCCTCCTCCTTCCTCCACCTTGCCTCACCTCCTTCCTCCCTCACCGACAGCGCCGGCAAGAGGTAAGTCCCCCGTCTCTCTTCCCTCTCTTCTCCCCCTCATCCTCTCTCTCTCTGTTCGTCCCCCTCTCTTCTTCCCTCCCCTGTCCCTCTCTATCTCCATCCCCCTCTCTCTCTTCTTCCCCTCCCCCTTCCGCCTCCTTGTCCCCCTTTCCCTCTCCCTCTTCCTCCTCCTCTGCGTCCCTCTCTCCCTCTCCCTCTTTTTTTTTTGTTAATTTAAATTTATTTTTTTGCAGGATCCGCTTCTGCTAACTCTGCTTCTGCTTCTGTCTGCCTCTCAGAGACCCCGATAAGGTAAGCTGACCTAAACTTGTTAGTTATGGCTGAAAACAAATGAGCACTTTAAGAAAATGCAATGCCTAAAAAAGTGAGCACTTTAAGAAAAAAATGTTTTCATTAAGCTGACATCTTAGATGCCAATGCTTGAGATGTGAATGGATTTAGTTATATATTGTATGCTTGGAAAAATTATGAAATTATATAAGATCGAACCAGAGATCATTTTTTTCACTGCCACTTTTATCAACCATTGCTTATATATATATATATATATATATTCTAACTTATTTTAATAGGCCTTTTATATTATTCGCTCTGTGTTAAGAACTTAAGATGCCAAACACTTGAACTTTATGTTATTTTAGTTTCTTGTATTATTTAGTTTCTCAATAGGGAATGGTTGTATATTTTGTACTTGAAGAAATATGTTTGTTTTTGTATGATTGATATGTTGTCTATTAGTAGAGAGCGGAGCTCGATAGGGATTGGTTGTGTGCTGGTAGTTTAGGAACTGTGCATGTCTTTGGTAATTGCTAAGTCCCTGTGCGCTTTATGTTTCTAAATTTCAAATTAGTGGATTTCGAGATTTACATTTGCCATATGAACTTTAGTTTCAAGTACTTTGGGTTAAGTTTTTCTTTTTTATTGGAAGCCATAGAATCCCGTTTGAGATGCAATATCAATGAGCACGCATATCTTTTCTAGGTACCACTCATTATATTGAATCTTGAATTCTCCAAGTTGGACATTTTGGAACAAGACCCACCTCCACAAAGTTAACGGTTATTCTTTGGATTCTCGTATCTTACACTAGATTGAATTTTGGTAAGTTACATTTCCTGTTGTTCTCCGAGTGCATATTTGATTGTGGTGGAACAACTGTGTTCAATTCGTGTATACCGGAGACCAATGGGAAATGCTGCCGAAATTTCGTCTGGTATAAGGCATGAGAATTAAGGAATAACTGTTAACGGAGTGTTGAAAAGGTTTGTTCTCGAATGGGTTAGGGTCATACCTTGTAATAAGAATTGGATAACGATTGAACTATGGGACTGAGAACTCTTGTGGTAGTTAGAAGTGATGGAAGCACCTGAGAATCATAAGTGGATGGATAGGAGGAAGGCTCGTGGACGACTGATGCACAAGTTCATAGAGGAAGTGAACGAATTCATTATTTATGCGAGGCAGCAAGAGGAATATCTAAGTCAAAAGGATCCAAAAATGAGGTGTCCTTGTAAGAAGTGCAAGTGTCTAAAATTCTAGTACCGGGATGATGTGATGGCACATCTCTACGAGAGGGGGTTTATGGCGAATTTTTATTGGCTCAACCATGGTGAAAAATTGCCATTGGTCCCCCCGGTTGTGATGGAAGATGCATATTATGGTCCCGGTGAGGGGAGGGAACAATTCACACCTTTTGAGCAGATGATTTTCGATCATGTTGGCCCCACCGTTGGTATAGGAATTCAACAAGACGATGATAATGTTGAGGACCATTACATAGAGGAGGATCCGAATCGAGATGCACAGAGATTTTATGACATGTTGGCGGCTGCACAAGCTCCGTTGTGGGATGGATGTCAGACCTATTCGGAATTGTCGGCTTCCTTGGTTGCTCTTAGCATCAAGTCCGACTACAATGAAACGGAGGGTGAGTTCGATCGCTGGCTTTATGGGTGATGCAATGCCGACCGATAATCGTATGCCTCGGAATCTATATCAAGCGAAGAAATCTGTGGCAAATTTTGGCTTGGGGGTTGAGAGAATTGAATGTTGCCATAATGGATGCATGTTGTATCGTAACGAAGATGTGGACCTAACGGCTTGTAGATTTTGTCATGTTGACCGGTATAATATCAGAACTGATATAAGGGTGTTGAAATAAAAACCCCTTTGAAGAGAATGTGGTATTTCCCGATTACCCCTAGACTCCAAAGGATGTACTCTTCAATGACCACCGCTCCTCATATGCGATGGCACGGCAACAATCATAGGGATCCAAGTGTCTTGTGCCATCCGTCGGATGGAGAGGCATGGAAGCATTTTGACAGGATGTACCCGAAGTTCTCTCAAGAGCCTCAGAATGTAAGATTGGGCTTACGTACTGATGAATTTAATCCTTTTGGTCAATACGGTAAAGCTTACTCTTGTTGGCCGGTTATTCTGACCCCATATAATCTCCCGCCAGGTATATGCATGAAGAGGGAGTTTATGTTTCTAACGGACATAATTCCTGGACCATCGAATCCGAAAAGCAAGATTGATGTTGCAGCCTCTCATAGAAGAGTTGAACCATTTGTGGAATTCCGGTGTAATGACATACGATGTATCATTGAGACAAAATTTCATGCTTAAGGCAGCTTTGATGTTGATAATCAATGACTTTCCGGCATATGGGATGTCGTCGGGATGGATGACTGCTGGGCGGCTTGGCTGCCCTTGCTGCATGGGGAGATCGAAGGGTTTCATGCTCAACCATAGTCGGAAGACTTCTTATTTTGATTGTCACCGCCAGTTCCTTCCACAAGATCATTCTTATAGGAGGAATTTAACTACATTCAAGAAGGGCCGTGTTGAGACCGCCGTACCTCCCCAACTGTTTACAGGAGAACAGGTTTGGCAGATTGTTAGTATGCTCCTGTTGATTCATGAGTCTGGAGGTGGTCAGATACCTGGATATGGTATTGAACATAACTGGACCAAAAGAAGTATTTTTTGGAGCTTGCCGAATTGGAAGACGCATTTGATACGCCATAACATTGATGTCATGCACACTGAGCGGCATGTGTTTATGAATGTGTTTGATACGGTGATAGATGTCAACGGTAAGATGAAGGATACATATAAGGCATGATTAGATATAGCAGAAATTTGTAGACGACAGGATCTAGAATTGGTGGACATCGGGGGTGGCAAGTTACGAAAACCGAAGGAAAAGTATGCACTGAGAAAACCCCAAAGAGTAGCTGTCTGTGAATGGGTTAAACAACTTAAGTTACCAGATGGTTATGCTTCTAACCTGTCCAGATTTGTTAATGCTAGGGAGGGAAAACTGTATGGAATGAAAAGTCATGACTATGATGTATTCCTGCAATGGTTGCTTCCCATTGCATTTGCCTCTTTACCGATGGAGATTTGGAAGTCGCTTGTTGAGTTGAGTCAGTTCTTCAGAGTATTTGTAATGCCTAGTTTTAATTAACACTAATTATAATGATTAAAATAGGGATTTTCAAAAATCATTTTCGAAATGTCTCCTTTGAAAAATAGATATTTGTTTGAAATCGGAAAACCTGATAAACAGTTTATAACGTCAAAACTTAATTCAAACCAATTTCTTGGTCTCTGGTATTACATCAACTGCCAGGGGCGGAAAAATAAAAACTTCAACTATAATAAAGACTTAGAAAATTATAGATACAGTAATCCGAAATTGATTTTCATATGTACGCGGAAGTTTTCATTAGTAAAATAAAATAAACATAAAGTCATAAAAACAGGAAACTGCCATCACGGTTGATAAATCAAAGTTTCCCTTAATATATATACAACACAAAATAAAAAAAAGGATTCTCAATAATATCTCTCCAGCACGGGATCCTCCAAAAGAAGCAAAAGTCCACGTGATGCATCATCAACCATCAGTCATCTCGGTCCCACGTACAGTGCGCCATCAGAATCAGCTACTTACATACACAAGAAGAAAGAAGAAACGCATATAGAGGTAAGATTCTATGTCAAGCTCATAACGTAGATATGGGTATGCGGCGACAAACAAACAATCAAGTGGATACATATAATTAAGGAAATTTTATAAAATACATATATACGATTTCAGAAAAAGCTGAGACTCGAATGCATGCCTAAGACATCGACTTAACTTTGCTCTATGGAGACTATTGTTGTCATAATGTTCTGTTGAGATAGCATTCAGGTAATATGCGTAAACAACTCGGTGCACAAGTCCCGATTGGAGTACGCTAACAGCCATCTCCGCGGTCCTTTCACACGAGAGTACTTAGCATCTGAATAATATTTAGTTTAGTGGAGTTTCAAGATAGTCCTGCTGTCCAGGTCTCCATCAGCACCAGTGATGCATACACCGGACCATTGGTAGGATCCACGCCTGATTATCCCCGAGGTCTCCGTGACCCCCACACAGTCCCCTAATATCCTAAATAGGTGTCTATGCCTCCAAAACGACAACGACTATGATTAGGTTGGAATATTGCCCGAAGGCAAATAAAGCAGGAACTAAAAGTTCCAAAGCGCCGGTATCAATATAAAAACAGTTATTGATAAGAGTTGGGCTCAAAAGGACCATTGGCCAAAATTATCCTTTTCGACTCAAATTCATTTGAATATTTTAACTTAAAGCTTACTTAGGCTAAAATTAATTATTTTAGAGTACAGGTATCGATAAAATGATTTAACTCGACAAATTGCCATTTTGACTCATTTTGGATAAAAATGTATAATAATAGTTACAATTTATATTTGGTGTTTAAAATGAAATACTTTCATAAAATGTGAAAAAAACATTCAAGGACAATAATTTGAAACTTCTTGACTATTCGATAATTTGGCCTATTCTTTCCAAAATTCCTCAACTCCGTATAATAAAATATTTCGAGCCCAAGACTTAACAAAACATAAACAAGGATAAACCTTAAGATTGAATTCACAGATTCAATAAATAAGAAATTGATACTAACTAATAGTAATATTCCAACACCTCCCGAATCAAGTTCGGAAACAAATGCACATCACAACAAGTCCCTAAGCAACTTAACGATCGGACATAAGGCTTATACTTAAAGCCCAATACTTGGAATTATATCCAACGCTTACCATACGCGAGTTCCTAAACAAATAAGTAAGGTTCTCGAATTAGAACCTTACGCTAAATCAACAAGATCCAATTTAGCTTAAAGCTAAATTAAATCTACACAGTTACAATAAGGTATAACTAAGATCCTAAAATTACACAGATAATCACAACATTAAAAATATTAAGCAAGCATACTAAGATAATTCTCAATATTCCTAAGCAGATATACTAACCCGCATATACCCCAAACTACACCTAACATATAATCTTCCCCCACCTTTTAAGGCGATCAGAGGTTTTTCTGGAACTTCACAGCTATGCAGTCAGCTCCAAATAGTTCCCAAGAGCAATTTATGCTTCCCCAGAGCAAGCACGAATATGAGCAACATCCCAGAGAGCCGATCCAAGCACAGGAACAACCAGACAAAAAGCTAAATTAATTTCGCAACATCAACACTATAAATATAACTTACTAATATGCTTAATTTCTCAAAAATCACATTAATTCAAATCTAAACAAATTTTGAGGCTTTTTGGCTCAAGATGTAAATTTGGGGGGAAAAATTAATTTAACAAGAAATCGATAAAATTGGTTTAAGGGAACACTTAATCATGATCTCAAGTTCATAAACACCAATTAATTTCAGATTTTGAGAACTAAAATCAAAACCTAGAGTTAGGGTTTTAGGAAAAATTGGGGTTTCTAGAAATTGAACAAAGGAAGTGAGAAAACCACTCACCCAAGGAAGAAGATGAACTTGTGGTGGTGCTGAGGTGGCTGACACGGCAGCGGACGGTGGCTCGTGGCGGCAGTGGGCGGTTGCACAGTTTCTGGAGCAAACAAGAACCCAAAAGAGAGAGTAAGACCAAAGGAGAAGGAGAAGAAAGAGTGTAAGAGGAACTCACATGGTGGAAACCACCATGGAGAGGCGGCGACGGCCAACACTCACCGCGGTGGAGCGCATTTTCCCGAGGCGGAGACGGACAGACGAGAGCGGGGACACGGGTCAGAGCTGGCGATGCAGGTCGGACCCGGTGCAGGCAACTCGGGCGGCACGGTACGGTGGTCGCGGCTGTGTAGGGGCGGCGCAGCTAAGTGAGATGGAAGGAGGAAGAAGAAGAACTTGGAAGTTTAGAGGAAGAGATGAAATGATATTCTGAAGAAGAAGAATGCTGGTAAGAGGAGAAAAGGAAGAGAGAGAATAAATAAAAATGAAGGGAGGAGGAGATGGGAGCGTGTACAAGGCATAACCAAGGAAAGAAAAGCCTTAAAAACTTGTCTCTTTTATTTTTCTGATGCTAGAAATTTCTTTTAGGGACTATAAAAATAATTTTTCTTTAACCAAAATAATTTTAGATTGTATTTTTTTAAACAAAGAATAATTGTTTAATGTGACTGTCTAGAAAGCATGCACATCCTGTAACAACGCAGTGCTAACGTACTCAGTAAAACCTTTTAAATGAGTAAATAAAATTACTCAAGTCAAACAACATTTCAAATAAACAAAAATAAACATTTAGAAAAATTAGTCACTCTTAATAAAGCAATTAAACATATAAGCAAATCAAATCAAATAAGCCAAAACGCATAAAAAATAAATATTTAACCTATTAGTAAAACTAATTTTTTTTTTAACTAAACGCATATACTAATTATCAGGATGTTACAGTATAAACTTCCACAACATTAAAGGTTGAGCAACTGAAGGATATGGAGCGCGACATTCCAGTCTTGCTATGTAAGCTGGAACAGATATTCCCTCCGAGCTTCTTTGATTCGATGGAACATCTTGCCATCCACTTACCGTACGAAGCACGAGTGGGTGGTCCAGTTCAATATCGTTGGATGTATCCCTTTGAGAGGTATTAAACTTATTTTGTACCTGTAATCAATTATGATATTAAAATTGGTATGTACATGCTAATAATCATTAACTTAGGGTTGTAATATATGTAGGTTCTTACGTTCGTTAAAATTAAAAGAATAAGGCTAGGATTGAAGGTTCTATTTATGAAGCATATCTAGTGGAGGAGGCTTTTACTTTTGCCTCGTTTTACTATCCAGACAACATAGAGACAAGGAGAACTAGATTGCCACGTAATGTTGATGTTGGTGAAGGATGTTCTTCTAATCCTCAAATGTCAATTTTCAATCATCCGGGCAGGGCATGTGGTGCAGAAAAGAAGTCATGGTTGGGTGCCTGTGAAATGATAGCTATTGAGTTGTATGTTTTTCAAAATTGCGAGGAGGTGGAGCCATTACTAGAGTATGTTCCTATTAATTCATTAGTAACGTCTTAAATAGTGTTAGTATTTCTTATTTAATAGATTTTCTATTGTTAAATGATAGAATATATGCCAATGAGCTGAAAGAGCTTAATCCCGCCATCTCAGAGTCTCAAATTCCTCAAGATGTTGCCAAACATTTTCCTAAGTGGTTCAAAAATTATGTAAGCCATCTAACTTATATTGCTATTAAGTGGTAGCTTACGATTGTTTTCACAACTAATACTCGTCATAATCATTAATCCTAGGTTAGGGAAAACCAAATTCAAAATGCAGTGTTGTACGCTTTAGCATGGGGACCAGACAGAAGGATTCGAACATTTGAGACTTATATAACAAATGGATATAAGTTTCACACAAGTTGATGGGGTCAGGGCATGAAAACTTCAAATTGCGGCGTTTGTGTTAGAGGGACCAATGGTCAATTAGAGGATGATTTTTTTGGAATCTTAACTGATATTTATGAATTAGCATATTCAGGTCATCCTAGTAAAAACTTAGTCTTATTCAAGTGTGACTGGTTTCATAACACTCCCAATAGGGGCATAAAAGTTGACAATAAGCATGGGACTGTAGAAGTTAGGAAGTCGCTAAGATATCAGGTGTACGACCCGTTTATATTTGCATAACAAGCAGAGCAGGTATATTTTAGCCCGTTTCCAGAGGGACATCAAGACTGGTTGGGTGTTATTGGGGTAAAGGCACGTAGTGCGATCACCGATAATGTGATAAGTTAACCTGAGATAGAAGCTCCATACCAAGATGTTCATCAGAATGACGGGATCCAAATAATGTTGCAAATTGACCCGGACGAGTACTAGGGCATTTTTGCTGATCCCGGGCTTGGCGACGAGATAATTGACATGGAATTGAAGTCTCAGTATGACTTGGCTACAGAGAGCGAGGAAACATATGTCTCAACCGGTGACGACGAGAGTGAGGGTGAATTCAGTGATAGAGATTCCAGCTAGGTAATCTGTAAATTGGTTATGATGCATATTTGTTATGATATATATTGTTATGATACTTAGTCTAAATTGGTTATGATGCATATTTGTTATTTGTATATTGTTATGTTATGTAACTTGTGTTTTAATTATAGACAGATGGCTGATGATGCTGGACGTGGGGGACATTATTCCCATGGGCGTGGGTCCCGTGGCCGTGGCCGTGGAGGTGGCCGTGGGAGATCAGCACCCACCCCCACCCCCACCCCCACCACCATCCCCACCACCAGCCCTTCTCATCACCCCTGCTGGCACCTCTGGCGGCTCAGGGGCCACACCGTCCAGACATGGTGTCGGCTCATCCTCCACAGCTCCATCAGGGACTGCTGTACCTCCAACCCCGCCGTCTATAGCATCCTCGGTACAACATCCTCTGGGGAGGGGGGGGGGGGGGCAGGCCTCGGGTTCGGGGGTGACTACACCCACTGACACGCGCATATGGATTCGCCCATATGCAAGACTGGAGTGAGTTAAATATTTATTTTTATTTGTTGCTTTTTATTATTTGAATATTTATATTGTAATTAATATATACATATTGTTTGCCAACAGTTTCTATTTGGTAGATGGGTCCCACAAGAGGATCTCCGAGCTTGTTAAGGGAAACTACACCGGATCTTGGCCCACATGGACGAAGATCCCCATAGGTGTCCGGGATCACTGGTTCGAGCACCTCTTTGGCGTAAGTATTACTTATTGAAATAGTTCATTAATTAGTTGTTACCTGATTTAATTTTTATTGTTTTTACCATTACACTGTGGTCTGATGTCTTGTATGTCATGCAGTCCACTTACAGGTGGCTACTAGAGGATAAAGCTGCTATTCGGGTCGCTTTTGAGCATCGCGGATCCCTGCTTATGAAGAATTTCACGAGAAAGATCCGCGATGGTTCATCTTCGGGGGACTTCTTGACTCCATAGGTTCTAGACGACCTGTGTCGGTACTCCTCTATATACGGGTGGTTTTGTGCCTATCACAAAGCATCATGAGAACCTGGTAGTTAAGTAAACTATATATTGCATTTTCACTTAAGTAAACTTAATTATTAAATATCTTAACTGTTATTTATGAATATATATGCAGAAGAACGAGCTGGAGAGGCCCCCCCACTGCATTTGAGGTGCTGAATGTTACGAAAAAAACCAAGACTGGGGAGTGGGTCGGGAACGTGGGCGAGATTGCTGTAAGTTAAATTCTATCATTACATTATTTAATATACTTAGATATATATTCCTCCAAATGCTGACTTATTTTGCCTTATAATGCAGGGCGAGTTCACCCGCCGTCGAGATGAGTCCATTAATCAGGGGCAGGAGCCTTCTGCTGCCTCTGACAATGCCCTTTTCTTGGAGGTGGTAGGTGGCAGAAACTGCACCCTAACTTGGGTATCACATGGTTACCCTTTTTGCGGAAAAGAACTCATTTAAACGCTGGTCGCTTTCGGAAAAGAACATTTAACATACACAAGGTTACTGAAAAGGTGCTTAATTTTTTATTTTTTTTTCTTTTTGACAAGAGGTGAAGTAAAAGATAATAAAACTCAAAACATGGAACGACATCATATTATATAACATTGCCTCAATGGGGTCTTAAGTTTTAGATTACACAACGGGCCTTAATCAATCTGGCCAACTTTACTGAAACAGGAACAAAGAAACAGATAAAGCATCAAACTGGGAATGGGTAAATCTGGGTACTAGACTCAAAAGAAGGCTTTAAAAGCCAAGGACAAACAGACTACTCCAAAAGCCGACGACAAACTACCAGTGCCTCCTGCACTCCGAGTGGCCGCAAACACTCCCGCCAGATGAGATGTCAGATTCCGGGTCGATGACCTCACCACCGTCGTCGATCGGAACATCCTCCTCACCGAGGTCCTGGGGATGGTACTCTGCCTCTAGCTCGTCCTCCCACCAATCCTCTACCACCTCGAGAGGCTCCTCCTCCGGATCCTCCTCGGGATCCTCCTCGGGCTCTTCCTCCATGGGCTCTGCCGGCTCGACGTGTGGATGGAGAAGGCCAGCTAGCTGGAGTGTATGAAGATACAACCAGGGAGGTGGAAGTGCCACTGTCCGAGCCTCAACCGAGTGAATCCTCCGGATCTGCTCTCCGTTGGCTTAAGACTCTGTCGTCGTAATCGGTCCCCTATATGTAGCTGTAGTCGCGTCGTCGCTCACTGTCCAATTCCCCACTCGTCCAGCCTCGTCGAACTGCTCAGACCTCGTGATCGCGGGTACTAGGGGAACAAGGGGTTCCATCTAAGGCATACGCATACACCGATACAAGAAGAAGAAAAGAACATATAGATATGCAAGAGTGAGATACCGTCATAAGATATATCCCACAACAACCATATACATGATACATACAACACGTAATCAGTTTAACAGTTAAGTCATGCATAATCATAATATAACAATGTTATATCAAAGGGTCTCAAGCCCGCACAATCAGTTTTCGAAAATATGCATGACACTTCAATATCAGGCTTTATCCTAATCTCATGAGATCTCATCACCATGTTACCACTGTAGAAGAAATAGAGTTGGTCAATCTCTAGCCCCTCGGGCTATTGCCACCGCAACCTGGTGCACAAGGTCTATAGGTCGAGCAACGTCACATGTGACTCCGAACCGCTCACATGGACTGACTCTCAGATACCTCGGGTATCCTCAATGAAAGAAAAGGCACGTCTGCCAGGGGAAATGCACATGAATAAAATCTTTCCTTTTCAAGGTTTTTCTTTGTGTTAATCTTTCACTGTCAAAGCTCAAAGCTAATGACTTAACATCATTTCCCCATCACTTGAAAACTTAGAAACATATGACACACTGTCCGAATGCTTAATCACAACACCCTAGACCGTGACCGCAGTCAAGGTTTGTGGTAATAGAAATCAATATACTTTTAGTCATGTTTTAAACTTAACATGCTAAGGACAATAGCCCACAACAACGGAGATCAGAACGAACTATCCTTGATTCTGCGAATTGGACTTGTAGCCCATAACATCATGAATAGGACTTTACGGTCCCGAATTAACACTGATCTAAGATCACCTGCTTAACATGGAAAACTAGAGGCGACGTCTCACATCTAGATTCCTATTCTTTTAGTACTCATCTTTCATTTGGCGAAAACAAATTTCAAAATCGAAATCCTCGATAACCTATTCAGGCTATCGGAAAGCTTCTAAATCATTTAGGAGAAAACTTTTTCTTTTGAAATCCTTTATAAAACATTTTTGAAACACTTTTATCTTTGAAAATCCCCAATAGGATATTGTCAAATATTTTCGAAAGTTTTCATTTGAAAATATATAGTTTGAAAAGGATTTTTCTCTTGTAACACAGTTGGTCACCAAAACTATTTCGCCACTTAAAAACAAGTCCTTTAAGTATTTAAGCTTTTGGAAAAGAACACCAATCCTTCCATCTTCAAAGCTCATTAAGGCTTTAAATCCTTATTAATAGTTGAGCACAGACACACGTCCGGCTTAGCAAGCTTCAATCAACAACAACAACATATATATATATATATATATATATATATATATATATATATATATATATATATATATATTCACAGTTCAATGCTAATATCACAGTTGAAGGCAGTTCATCACAGATATGCATCTCAACCTATATAACAAGTACGGTGCAACATCAGATAATAGCATAACACTTCAACATATCAGATAATCAAGTAATCTCAATAACATTTAAGTAAACAGTTAAACATCTACACACATGCATACAGTTATTGAATATCTTTAGGAAATCCATCTTACCTCACGAGGAAGTTAAGAGTTTCGGATACGAAGAGAAAGGCTCACGATCGTCCTTGCTCTGCCGGCGATGGAAGTCTAAGGTTACAAACATGAAACCATAAGTTAAAACTCAATCAAAGAACACTAATCATAAGGTATAGGTTCGGTTTAGACAATGGATTAGGATTAGGGTTTCCGAAATTTATGCAACTTATGGATTTATGATCCTTAAGTGCTAGAAGTTCATAAACACCAACCATTTAACAAAGTTGAATTAAAAATCCCACTAAGTCCTTGGCTTAGGGTTTTCGGCCTACACCATTAAATAGGATAGAATTTTCTAAACTTTCCAATCTCTTTAGGTTAGCATCCATACATAGTAAGGAGCTTAAAACCATGATCATTTTGGAAAAATCAAAACAACTCCTCCTAGGCCCAAACATGTAAGTTTCGGCCATCATTGGAAACTTAAGAAAAATATTTAAACTTTCCAATCACTTTAGACATAGCATCCTTTATCATGAGGAGCTTTAATCTTTGATCATTTTGGAAGAAAACAAAACTTAACATCTTTGCCAACAACCATCAAAGTTTCGGCCTTGAGACAAAATAAAGGTTAGAAATTTTCAAACTTTCCAATCTCTTGGATTTAGCATCCTTATACATCAAGGAGCCCTAATCCATGATCACTTTGGAAAACATCAAAGCATCCATGCCTTAACCACTTAAAGTTTTGGCCTTTACATGAAAATGTGTAAAAATCTTTAATCTTTTCCAATCACTTAAACCTAGCATCCTTTAGTACAAAGGAGCCCATGGTCATGATCATCTTGGAATAGAACTCAAATACAAGTCCATACAAGCAAAGTTAAAGCAAAAACCCACCAAAACCAAAAAGCATGGTTTCGGCCTCATCAAGAAAATAGGGTTAGAAATTTTTGTTTTACACAACCTTTTAGTATGTTGTAGTAGGAGTAAAAACAAGAACATAGAAAGTGGTTTCAACTCAAACGGAGTTTTCTACCATTTTTAAGAGATTTTAGAAGTTTGAAAGCTTAAAGGAAACTTAAAGCAAAAACTATGAAAATAAAGCAAGGAATTGAAAAATAAACAACATAGGATCATTACCCTTAACAAAGTGAAGAACTTTGATGAAGAACTTAGAGTAAAAATCTCAATAAAAAGATGAACTTTGGTAGAGTGAAGAAGAGAAAGTAAGGAAATAAGTGTAAGTGTGAAAGTGTGAATTTTGTGAAAAGTGTAGAAGTGTTGTTGTTTGAAGTTTAAATAGAAGAGGAGAGAAGGGGGGAGGGTTACGGCTAGAAGGGAGAGAAAAGGGGAAGAAGAGTTGAATGGCTTGTGGAGAAAGAAAGAAGGTAAGGTGGTGTAAGGTGGAGGTATGGTGTGGAGGTAAGGTAGGAGAGAGAAATGTAAGAAAATTGACTTTGTTGAAAAAGAGAGGCATGGCTTGATGACAAGGTGTCATAGCTCTCACATCAGTCATTCCATTTCCCTTTTGCTCTGCTCCATTGCGCATTAGATGACTTTCCCGATCGTATTTCCCGACGATTTCGCCCGGGTAATACTCGGTATTTTGGCCCCGAACAAGATTTTTTTGAAAATCTCCATACCCACACAAAACATCAAGAAAACACTAACCGTCTCGTTCACCAGTCAAAATTTGGTCTTTAGCTCAGTAAACTTGTACTGGCTGTGAAAACCCAGACCGGCTTTCATCTGAATTTTCGACCGAGAATTTTACCGTCACCTCACATGGTAAAACAACACAAGAAAATGATTTTATTAAAAATAAAATCATCCTCTGGATTTTATCAAAAATAAATACATTAAAGCATTCATTTACTGATAAAGAAGCATACGAAAAAAAAAACAGGGTGTTACAACTCTACCCCTCTAAAAAGAATCTCGTCCTCGAGATTACGTACCTTGAAATAACTCAGGGTACTGCATCTTCATCTTGTCCTCAGCTTCCCATGTAGCTTCTCCGGTCGCCTCATTCCAGATAACTTTGACTAGAGGATCTGTTTACCTCTGAGCTGCTTCGTCATCTTATCCGCAATTCGTACTGGTGACGTTACGAAAGATAGATTCTCTTTTAATTGTACATTATCGGGTTTTATGACATGTGATGGATCATGGATATATTTTCTCAACTGCGAGACATGAAAAACATCATGGATATTGGAAAGAAATGGTGGCAAGGATATTTTATAGGCTACTAGACCTACGCGACGAAGAATTTGGTAGGGTCCAATGAATTTGGGAGTGAGCTTCCTGGATTTTATTACTCTGCCGATCCCAGTCGTTGGCGTGACTCTTAAGAACACATGTTCGCCTTCCTCAAACTCTAGGGGTCGTCGTCTCTTATCCGCATAACTCTTCTATCGGCTCTGAGTAGTCCTCATCTTCTCTTGGATCATCTTCACCTTTTCTGTCGTTTGTCACACGAAGTCTGGACCCAACAGCAGGCTCTCACCATCCTGGTACCAACACAAAGGTGTCCGACATCGTCGTCCATACAAAGCCTCATACGGTACCATTCCAATGCTTGAGTGGAAACTGTTGTTATAGGTAAACTCTATCAACGGTAACGACTCATCCCAACTCCCTGCATCCTCCAAAACACAGGCTCTAAGCAAATCCTCAAGCGACTGAATCATCCTTTCCGACTGTCCATCAGTCTATGGATGATACGCGGAACTCAACCTGAGTTTCGTTCCAAGCGATTCTTGCAAACTCTGCCAAAACCTCGCTGTGAACCTCGGGTCTCGGTCCGAAACAATGCTTGAAGGCACACCATGCAGTCTAACGATCTCTCCGATGTACAGCTGGGTTAACTTCTCCATAGAGTACCTCATATTGATTGGAAAAAAGTGAGCTGACTTAGTCAGTCGGTCCACTATTACCCATATGGCCTCATAACCTTTCCTGGTCCTTGGTAAACTGGTCACGAAATCCATCGATATTCCGTCCCACTTCCATTCTGGGATATCTAAGGATTGTAACATTCCTGCAGGTCTCTGATATTCTACCTTGGCTTTCTGGCATACCAAACATGATGCAACATACTCCATTACGTCTCTCTTCATTCCGTACCACCAATATAACTTCTTTAGATCTTGGTACATCTTGGTAGCTCCCGGATGCATACTCAACTTACTCTTATGAGCTTCTTCTAAAATCAGCTTTCTCAACTCAGCATCCTCAGGTACACAGATTCTTTCACCGAACCTTAAGATTCCGTCTGTGCCTTCTCTGAACTCTGACAATACTCCTTGCCGCACTAAGTCCCTCTCGATCCGCAGATACTGATCAGTCTCTTGCTTCTCCTTTATCTGCTCCATAAACCCATTTGACACGGTGATCTTGTTCAGACACAACCTTCCTGGCGTAACTTCAACCGACAGACTCAGATCTCGAAATTGTTCCAACAATCCCTGTTCCTTAACCATCATCACTGACGCGTGAATTGACTTTCTGCTTAGTGCATCGGCCACTACATTCGCCTTTCCGGGGTGATATTGTAGTTGAAAGTCATAATCCTTCAGGAACTCTAACCAACGTCTCTGCCGCATATTCAACTCCTTCTGATCGAACAGGTACTTCAGGCACTTATGATCACTGAAAACATTAAAAGTAGCCCCGTACAAGTAATATCTCCATATTTTCAAAGCAAAGACCACAGCTGCCAACTCCAAATCATGTGTCGGGTAGTTCCTCTCGTGAGTCTTCAACTGCCTCGAAGCATAAGCTACGACCTTCCGGTCTTGCATCAGCACACAACCCAACCCTTGATGTGAAGCATCACAGTAAACCTCAAAAGATTCCTTGGGATTAGGTAGGATCAACACAGGCGAAGTCGTCAACCTCCGCTTCGGCTCTTGGAAACTCCTTTCACAAGCTTCTGTCCAAACAAACGCTTGGTCCTTACGAGTCAACTGAGTGAGGGGTCCCACTATCTTGGAAAATCCTTCGATAAATCTCCGGTAGTAGCCAGCCAAACCCACAAAACTACGAATTTCCGTCGCCGTTGTTGGCCTTTGCCATTCCAAAACAGCCTCAACCTTTTTCGGATCTACAGCGATTCCTTCGCGAGATATCACATGACCCAAGAATTGGACTTGATCCAACCAAAACTCACACTTTTCCTGCTTCGCATAAAGCTGCTTCTCTTTCAGAATCTGAAGAACAATACTAAGGTGTTCAGCATGTGTCTTCTTGTCCGGAGAATAGATCAGAATGTCATCTATAAAGACGACTACGAACTGGTCCAAAAAGGGACTAAATATCCTATTCATATAGTCCATGAATATAGCAGGCGCATTCGTCACTCCGAATGGCATCACCAAATACTCATAATGCCCACAGCGTGTCCGAAACGCTGTCTTAGGAACATCCTCTGCTTTCACTCGTATCTGGTGGTATCCTGACCGTAGATCTATCTTTGAAAACACGGCAGCGCCACGCAACTGATCCATGAGATCGTCTATCCTTGGAAGAGGATATCGGTTTTTGATCGTGACTTTATTCAACTGACGAAAATCCACACATAGTCTGGCCGATCCATCTTTCTTCTTCACTAACAGGACTGGAGCTCCCCACAATGACACACTAGACCGTATAAACTCCTTCCTCATCAATTCCTCAAGCTGCTCCTTCAAGGTCTCTAACTCCGATGGCGACATGCGATACGGTGCCATGGATATTGGTCCAGCTCCTGGAACTAGGTCAATCGCGAACTCGATCTCCCGAACAGGTGGCAATCCAGGTACATCCTCAGGGAAAACTTCCGGAAACTCTCGAACGACAGGTACGTACTCTAAGTCGAACTCGCTCTTGACATCTGAGGAAAACCGCAGCATGTAAACTTGAGCTCCTTCTTTCAAAGAAGCTCTTACCTGACTAGTAGATAAAAATCCAGAAATCTCATCCCTAAAAACTAAGGTTTTCTGAGCACAGTCTATTAGGATATGGTTGGAAGATAACCAATCCATGCCTAAGATCACATCTAGTTGTACTAGGGGTAAACAGATCAAATTCACAAGGAAATGTCTACTCTGAACAATGATAGGACAATTTAAGCAAACCGAATTAACAGTCACAGGTTTAGCAGTTGGGGTAGAAACAATCAGATTATAAGGTAAGGAAGAAACAGGCAAGTTTAACGTTTTCACACGATCCATCGAAATAAAAGAATGGGTTGCACCCGAATCAAACAGTACAATTAAGAGATTACCATCAATGTCACACTTACCCTACAAGAGATCGCCGGAGTTCGATGCCTCTGCACCACTCATCGTGTAATCTCGTCCCTTGGCGGTTAGCTTGCTTGCTCTGGTATGATTGAATGACTGCTCCCTCTTTGGCGCATGGCACTCCTTTGCCAAGTGTCCAATGCGGTCACAGTTGTTGCACTTGGAGTCCTTCTTTGGGCAAGCATTGGCGAGGTGATTCGGATCCCCACATCGGAAACATCTTCTTTCTTGGCCTTGATCGTTGTTTCTCTGGCCTCCGCTCCCGGTTCCTGACACACTGGAACGAGCTTGTTGTTTCTGATTATAGCTAGGTGCCTGATGATATGGCTTCCTCTAGTTCTGTTTCCACTTAGAATTCTGACCTTGGTTCTGGCCCTTAGGACGAACAGGTCCTCCTGCGCTTCCCTTGTTATCCCTTCCTCTGCGCATCAGCTCAATCTTCCGGCACTTCTCCACTAACGCTTGGAAATTCCGAATTTCCAAGGGCAGTACTGACTCCTTGATCTCAAAGCGCAAACCGGCTTCGAACTGTTCACATTTCCACTCTTCACTGGGGTTGTTCTGAAAGAAGCGGAAGTATTTGGCAAGTGATTCGAACTTTGCCGCATACTCCCCTGCCGTCAGGTCCCGCTGACTCAGCTTCATAAACTCTCGCTCTTTCTCCTTCCGGGCACTCTGGGGAAAGTATTTGTCCAGAAATTTGCCACGAAATACCCCCCAGGTGATTGCTTGATGCTCAGCCTCTAACAATTGCTTGGTACCCTTCCACCAGTACTCGGCGTCTCCCACGAGTTGAAACGTCGAATGAGGTACCTTGGATTCTTCAGGGGTATGCACCAACTCGAAGATCTTTTCTAACTCTTGAATCCAAAGGTCTGCCTTAATCGGATCCACGTCTCCGTCGAATTGAGATGGGTTCTGACGTCTGAAGGCGTCCAGATGCCTTCCCTCTGCAGCTTGCTCTGCTCGCAGCTGTTCTTGCTGATTCTTTGCGGCAGCATTGGCTGTCTGGAGAGCTATAGCAGCAGCTACATCAGCCAGCGCTAGAGCAGCGAAGTCCATTCCTCCGTTGCCTCGTCCACGTCCACGAGCACCCCTTGGATTCATACTGACCTGGATCACACGAGCAGTCAGATGACAGTCCAAAAGAGAGAACTCGCCGGTCACCACATATTACCTCAAAAGAAGTAATTCAAACAGCACATAATCAGAGAAAACACAACAGCAACACAACAGACCTCACCCAGACATTCCCGAAAGACTCGACTAGCTCTTATACCACTAATATGACACCCTAACTTAGGTATCACATGGTTACCCTTTTTGTGGAAAAGAACTCATTTAAACGCTGGTCGCTTTTGGAAAAGAACATTTAACATACACAAGGTTACTGAAAAGGTGCTTAAATTTTTTTTTTCTTTTTGACAAGAGGTGGAATAAAAGATAATAAAACTCAAAACATGGAACGACATCATATTATATAACATTGCCTCAATGGGGTCTTAAGTTTTAGATTACACAACGGGCCTTAATCAATCTGGCCAACTTTACTGAAACAGGAACAAAGAAACAGATAAAGCATCAAACTGAGAATGGGGAAATCTGGGTACTAGACTCAAAAGAAGGCTCTAAAAGCCAAGGACAAACAGACTACTCCAAAAGCCAACGACAAACTACCAGTGCTTCCTGCACTCCGACGACAAACTGGGAATGGGGAAATCTGGGTACTAGACTCAAAAGAAGGCTCTAAAAGCCAAGGACAAACAGATTACTCCAAAAGCCGACGACAAACTGCCAGTGCCTCCTGCACTCCGAGTGGCCGCAAACACTCCCACCAGATGAGATGTCAGATTCCGGGTCGATGACCTCACCACCGTCGTCGATCGGAACATCCTCCTCACCGGGGTCCTGGGGATGGTACTCTGCCTCTAGCTCGTCCTCCCACCAATCCTCTACCACCTCGAGAGGCTCCTCCTCCGGATCCTCCTCGGGATCCTCCTCGGGCTCTTCCTCCATGGGCTCTGCCGGCTCGACGTGTGGATGGAGAAGGCCAGCTAGCTGCAGTGTATGAAGATACAACCAGGGAGGTGGAAGTGCCACTGTCCGAGCCTCAACCGAGTGAATCCTCCGGATCGGCTCTCCGTTGGCATTAGACTCTGTCGTCGTAATCGGTCCCCTATATGTAGCTGTAGTCGCGTCGTCGCTCACTGTCCAATTCCCCACTCGTCCAGCCTCGTCGAACTGCTCAGACCTCGTGATCGCGGGTACTAGGGGAACAAGGGGTTCCATCTAAGGCATACGCATACACCGATACAAGAAGAAGAAAAGAACATATAGATATGCAAGAGTGAGATACCGTCATAAGATATATCCCACAACGACCATATACATGATACATACAACACGTAATCAGTTTAACAGTTAAGTCATGCATAATCATAATATAACAGTGTTATATCAAAGGGTCTCAAGCCCGCACAATCAGTTTTCGAACATGACACTTCAATATCAGGCTCTATCCTAATCTCATGAGATCTCATCACCATGTTACCACTGTAGAAGAAATAGAGTTTGTCAATCTCTAGCCCCTCGGGCTGTTGCCACCGCAACCTGGTGCACAAGGTCTAAAGGTCGAGCAACGTCACATGTGACTCCGAACTGCTCACATGGACTGACTCTCAGATACCTCGAGTATCCTCAATGAAAGAAAAGGCACGTCTGCCAGGGGAAATGCACATGAATAAAAACTTTCCTTTTCAAGGTTTTTCTTTATGTTAATCTTTCCCTGTCAAAGCTCAAAGCTAATGACTTAACATCATTTCCCCATCACTTGAAAACTTAGAAACATAGGACACACTGTCCGAATGCTCAATCACAACACCCTAGACCGTGGCCGCAGTCAAGGTTTGTGGTAATAGAAATCAATATACTTTTAGTCATGTTTTAAACTTAACATGCTAAGGACAATAGCCCACAACAAAGGAGATCAGAACGAACTGTCCTTGATTCCGCGAATTGGACTTGTAGCCCATAACATCATGAATAGGACTTTACGGTCCCGAATTAACACTGATCCAAGATCACGTGCTTAACATGGAAAACTAGAGGCGACGTCTCACGTCTAGATTCCTATTCTTTTAGTACTCATCTTTCATTTGGCGAAAACAAATTTCAAAATCGAAATCCTCGATAACCTATTCAGGCTATCGGAAAGCTTCTAAATCATTTGGGAGAAAACTTTTTCTTTTGAAATCCCTTATAAAACATTTTTTAAACACTTTTATCTTTGAAAATCCCCAATAGGATATTGTCAAATATTTTCGAAAGTTTTCATTTGAAAATATATAGTTTGAAAAGGATTTTTCTCTTGTAACACAGTTGGTCACCAAAACTATTTCATCACTTAAGAACAAGTCCTTTAAGTATTTAAGCTTTTGGAAAAGAACACCAATCCTTCCATCTTCAAAGCTTATTAAGGCTTTTAATCCTTATTAATAGTTGAGCACAGACACACGTCCGGCTTAGCAAGCTTCAATCAACAACAGCAATATATATATATATATATATATATATATATATATATATATATATATTCACAGTTCAATGCTAATATCACAGTTGAAGGCAGTTCATCACAGATATGCATCTCAACCTATATAACAAGTACGGTGCAACATCAGATAATAGCATAACACTTCAACATATCAGATAATCAAGTAATCTCAATAACATTTAAGTAAACAGTTAAACATCTACACACATGCATACAGTTATTGAATATCTTTAGGAAATCCCCTCTTACCTCACGAGGAAGTTAAGAGTTTCGGATACGAAGAGAAAGGCTCACGATCGTCCTCGCTCTGCCGGCGATGGAAGTCTAAGGTTACAAACATGAAACCATAAGTTAAAACTCATAGGATAGAATTTTCTAAACTTTCCAATCTCTTTAGGTTAGCATCCATACATAGTAAGGAGCTTAAAACCATGACCATTTTGGAAAAATCAAAACAACTCCTCCTAGGCCCAAACATGTAAGTTTCGGCCATCATTGGAAACTTAAGAAAAAGATTTAAACTTTCCAATCACTTTAGACATAGCATCCTTTATCATGAGGAGCTTTAATCTTTGATCATTTTGGAAGAAAACAAAACTTAACATCTTTGCCAACAACCATCAAAGTTTCGGCCTTGAGACAAAATAAAGGTTAGAAATTTTCAAACTTTCCAATCTCTTGGATTTAGCATCCTTATACATCAAGGAGCCCTAATCCATGATCACTTTGGAAAACATCAAAGCATCCATGCCTTAACCACTTAAAGTTTTGGCCTTTACATGAAAATGTGTAAAAATCTTTAATCTTTTCCAATCACTTAAACCTAGCATCCTTTAGTACAAAGGAGCCCTTGGTCATGATCATCTTGGAATAGAACTCAAATACAAGTCCATACAAGCAAAGTTAAAGCAAAAACCCACCAAAACCAAAAAGCATGGTTTCGGCCTCATCAAGAAAATAGGGTTAGAAATTTTTGTTTTACACAAAATTTTAGTATGTTGTAGTAGGAGTAAAAACAAGAACATAGAAAGTGGTTTCAACTCAAACGGAGTTTTCTACCATTTTTAAGAGATTTTAGAAGTTTGAAAGCTTAAAGGAAACTTAAAGCAAAAACTATGAAAATAAAGCAAGGACTTGAAAAATAAACAACATAGGATCATTACCCTTAACAAAGTGAAGAACTTTGATGAAGAACTTAGAGTAAAAATCTCAATAAAAAGATGAACTTTGGTAGAGTGAAGAAGAGAAAGTAAGGAAATAAGTGTAAGTGTGAAAGTGTGAATTTTGTGAAAAGTGTAGAAGTGTTGTTGTTTGAAGTTTAAATAGAAGAGGAGAGAAGGGGGGAGGGTTACGGCTAGAAGGGAGAGAAAAGGGGAAGAAGAGTTGAATGGCTTGTGGAGAAAGAAAGAAGGTAAGGTGGTGTAAGGTGGAGGTATGGTGTGGAGGTAAGGTAGGAGAGAGAAATGTAAGAAAATTGACTTTGTTGAAAAAGAGAGGTATGGCTTGATGACAAGGTGTCATAGCTCTCACATCAGTCATTCCATTTCCCTTTTGCTCTGCTCCATTGCGCATCAAATGATTTTCCCGATCGTATTTCCCGACGATTTCGCCCGGGTAATACTCGGAATTTTGGCCCCGAACAAGATTTTTTTGAAAATCTCCATACCCACACAAAACATCAAGAAAACACTAACCGTCTCGTTCACGAGTCAAAATTTAGTCTTTAGCTCAGTAAACTTGTACTGGCTGTGAAAACCCAGACCGGCTTTCGTCTGAATTTTCGACCGAGAATTTTACTGTCACCTCACACGGTAAAACAACACAAGAAAATGATTTTATTAAAAATAAAATCATCCTCTGTATTTTATCAAAAATAAATACATTAAAGCATTCATTTACTGATAAATAAGCATATGAAAAAAAAACAGGGTGTTACAGGAACAAGAAGGGCCATGTATATGGTTTGGTAGCCCTAGGAGATGAGTATGTGGCCTCTGCCACACCATTTTCTTAGTCATGCCATGGCCCTACACCGGACGTTAGAGGGCTCGTCGCCGACCTCAACGCTGGGCTCGTTAGTCAGCTTGCGGAGAGGGTGGCTGCACTGGAGAGGGAGAATCATTTGCTGTACCAGCACTTGGGCTTCAGACCCAACAGATCTGGTTTCATCCCTGAGGATGCTGCTGCCTCGGGTACTCATGCTGATGGACCTGCTGCTCCCGATGACCAATCCGTTCCACCGACCTCTGGCCAGCAGCATGAGGCTGATGATCATTGCCCCCCTCCCCCAACCCACCCACCCCCACCCCCACCCCTACTCAGTTGACTTGTACTTTTTACTGTTACATTGACAATTTGTAATTATTACAATTTTGACGGTGTTTATTATTAATTTTTATTTAGATGGTTTTCTGTATTTTTATTTTTTTTTAATTATAGGGTTTTTTTTTTTAAACAGCAAATTAACTATATATATAGCGACCGAATAAAATCAGTCGCTAAATAATGGTACCAAAATAATAAATCTAAAATAATTAAAAAAATAAAAAATATAATTAGCGACCGAATAATTCGATCGCTATGACAGTCGCAGAAGCCACCAGATTTATCTTTTGGAACCAAACCTCCATTATTCGGTCGCTAATTTAGCGACCACCATTATTCGGTCGCTAATTTAGCGACCGACTACTATATCGGTCGCTAAAAAGTTAGCAACCACTGTTTAGCAGCCACCTTAGCTCGGTCACTAACTATTTTAGCGATCGAAACCTACTGTTTAGTGACCAAAAATGTCGGTCACTAAATACTGATTTTCTTGTAGTGTTTTATCATTGGGAACAATTGAGGTGAAACACCCATGTTCTGTCTTCAGGGTTCTGTTCTGAGCAGAGGAGCACGGTCGTGCTTCCCCCAGCACGGGCATGCTGAGTTTTAAGTCAAGCACGGTCGTACTCGCTAGGGCATGGCTGTGCTGCTTCTAGGCAGAAGGATTGAAGAACCCTTGCTAGGCTTCCTAGGGCATTCAAAAATCAATCCTGTTGTTTTTTGCTAACCATCAACAGCAGTTTTATTACTCTTAATTAAGCTTCATATCTTGTATTTATTGGGAAATTAATCCTTTAAATCCAGCTTCATTAATTATTAATGTCCCTAAAACGCTCAAGAATCAATCCTAGGGTCTTAACTAAGCCTTTGAACAATAATCTCACTCTTTACTACGGTTCGAGTCTTATGAACATTGGGAAAACATCCCTTAACTTCATTCATCTTTATTAACATCTTTTAAAGTCTTATCAACATCAGTGTTCATCGTCTCACAACATCAACCAAACAGCCAAGTCAAACATCCATGGCAATATCATCATCATAAAACATCTATTCATAACATCATCAATTACAATAACATTAAACATGTCAATTATCAATATCATAAACTAGCATATAGCAAGATAACAATTAAACAGATAGCAAGCAACAGGGTCATGGGATAACCCTTCATCTTACGCTACCCCAAAGCCTACATGTTCATACTAGCCCTTCTCCCCATACTTGTTATGAAGATTCCAATTATGACAACGCGGGCAAACTAAACACGTTCCCTCGAGTAGCTCAATGAGTTCCTCAAGTCTTGGCCAAACATAAACAATTAACCAAATAATCTCCAATTAACCAAAAGAGAAAAAGGAGATTAAAGAGGGAAGACTACGTTACTTTTAATTAGCACAAACAAGCCATTCTCTCCTAAACATCTAAAGAACTCCAACAACTTGATGGGTTCAATGGAAGTTGGGGAAAGAGGGGTTGCAGCCGCACTAGGGTTGCTAAAAGTGCCAAATTGAGGTTTACACTCGAAACCCTCACAAAAGCCTATTCTTTTATAAACTCTGACACCGAGCACAGCCATGCTCCTCTTAAGCTCGGTCGTGCTTGACTTGAGCATGGGGTCGTGCTCATTTAAGCACGGGGTAGGCAACTTTCATGTCAAAACACGAGTTTTCTAACATGGTTGTGCTCCTCTTCAGCACGGTCGTGCTTGTGGCTCCAACTGCCACAGAGCATGCGCCTTAAGCACGGGTGTGCTGATACATGAGCACGGCCGTGCTCATGCACCAGAAAGGGATTTTCTTAAAAATCCCACTTAGCCCCTTTTTAACGTTTCTAGGCATATTCCTAACAATTAACCAACAAACAAGCATACATGGCAAACATATAGAAGTGCATAAAAGACTTTACGGAAAACGGGGTGTTACAGCGAAGATCATCACGAAGTTCAGGACCCCATTTTCTTTCTCCATTATCGGATTCCAATGAGAACAAGGCCTCACAGAATTGATCTGTGTGTCCTAGGCTGCCACAAAAGAAACAAAAAAAAAAAAAAAAACCAAGCCTTTCATGTTTAAAAGATATTACCTTCTAATCACCACCTGGTTTTTTGAATTTTTTGGACTTCTTGAGGGGATTTCGAATATCAACCTTGACACGGAGTCTCATACATGATCTCCAAAAGCCTGTATTTTGGTTAGTATCGTAAGAAAATTGCCGAAAGAGGTCATGCACCTAAACCCATAAAACTGCATGAAAGAGGGAACTTCTGAGGAATGTCACTCGCCTTTAGTTATCCAGGAGAAAGGGGTCATTGTCGAATGACCAGGGGCTGCTATTAAGGATGCGCTGCATATATGTTTTGTGATAGAACTGGAATTGAAAGATTCCTGGGGAGGCTTCAGTGACGGGGACCCCTTGACTGGTCTGCATATACTTGCCATTCTGTCCTTCATGATTTGAGTATGAATACTTTGGTTTGTGAGAAAACGGCCAACGAGGCAGAATTCCAACACAATACCAGATTCTTTATTTTCCTCTATTGGGAAGACAAAGTTGTCTTCCTCTACATCTGACAGTGAGATACCATGAAGACTATTCTCCATGGATGCAAGAGCTGGGAGACAGAGAGGAAAAGAGGGAGCTTTCATAGAGGAAGAACAACAAGGACTCTCACAAGGAAAGAAGACCAAGAACTCTCACGAGGAGAGAAAACCCAGCTATGATTATATCATTATCGAATACAAATCAATTTTTTTAACTCTGATTTTTTTTTTTCAAAACAATTTTTTTTAGAATCAATTCTTTCAAAATCAATTCTATCAAAATCTAAAACAAATGAACCCCAAAAAGTTAAGAGAAAAGATAAATGGACAAAGTAACTCCACGAAGATAATGTTGAGGAAAGTAGAAGAATATCTTCCCTTTTCTACACTCTCTCTTCTAGGTTTTACCAAATTAGGGTAGTGAAATCAAAATCGTACTAGGAGACTGCAAAGAAAGAGTACCATTAGACTCAAAAAATAAAAAAAAATTGTACTTTTTTTTGACTTAGGCCAGTACTATAACAAATAGACTGGCGCTGGCTATCCAGCAGTCATTCCCTAATTCGCATATCTAGCACTCGACTCTGTGTGGCTAGCTTCCAATACTGGCTACACAATGAGCACCCTATTAATTCTGAATTACGATCCCAATGACAATTAGCTCGTAGCATTGCAGTAGCTCTTTGAGTCTTTCTTTTCATTTCTTCTATTAGATTATATAGTCTTTTTATTTATTTATGTCCTAAGGGTAGTATAGTCTTTTGCTTGTTGCCTATTTATATTTATTCCTTTTGCTATCTATTGTAACCTAAGACTAATTTTGCATTCTAATGAAACCCTAGTAGACTTATTCTCCCCTTTTATTCTCTCTTCATCTTATCCATGCACCTTTATTATTGTATTGCTTTTCTTAACATGGTATCACGCACTGTGCAGCACCAGGTCGCCCCACCCCTTCCTTTTTTTTTATTCGCTTTGGTTCAACGGGTTTCTCCTTGTCCAATCAATTTGCAATTAGCGCATGTTGAAAATTTGTGGTACATCATATGCTTATTGAATCTGACAAGTTTATATTAGTGTGAGGAAATTGCATGTGTATGACGTGTTGCTTCCTTTGCCATTCAGAAATTGTTCTTGCGGTGACCCATTTGCAGTAACAGGGGTTTTGCTCTCTTTCTTCACTTGGGTACTTGATAATAGTAGCAATGGTTGGTGAAAAAGATGACTCTCTTCAATCCATTAGTGTACAGTTGAATGGGCAAAATTAGTCATATTGGAGTTATGTGTTGAAGAATTTTTTGAAAGGCAAGAGAATATGGGGCTATGTTTCTGGAACCTATGTTAAGCCAAAAGATGAAAAAGACGGAAAATATGCAACTGAGTTAGAATTTTGGGAATCAAATAATTCGAAGATTATTACTTGGATTAACAACTCCGTTTCATAATCAATAGGCATTCAATTAGCAAAATATGAAACAGCTAAGGAAGTTTGGGATCATTTGAAAAAGTTGGATGTGCAGTCCAATTTTGCAAAGCAACACCAGCTGGAGATTGATATTCGGGCTCTTCAACAAAACAACATGAGCATCCAAGAATTCTATTCTGCAATGTCCAACCTTTGGGATCAATTGGCTCTTACTGAATCTGCAGAATTGCAAGCTTTTAAAGTGTACACTGATCGTAGAGAAGAACAACGCTTGGTTCAATTTTTGATGGCTCTTCGGGATGATTTTGAGGGGATTCGTGGATCGATTCTGCACCGCAATCCTCTCCCAACTGTTGATTCAGTGGTTAATGAGTTGTTAGCTGAAGAAATTCACCTCAAGTCTCAGTCTGATAAAGGAAATGTTGATAAAGGAATCCTCCCTAGTCCCAATCTATCTGTTTTTGTTGTTCCTTCTAATAAAGGTAAATCTTATGGAAAGGTTGGTTATGACGAGTGTAGCTTCTGCAAGAATAAGGGTCATTGGAAAGCTCAATGTCCAAAACTGTTGAACAAGCCGTAGCAAACACAACAACCTTCTCAATGGAGACCTCCAAATCAGTTCAACCAACGTAACTTCAAGCACTTCAGGCCTCCAGCACCTAATACTAATGCAGTTATTCCTCCGTCTGATGAGAGCACATCTCTTTCTAGTCCTTCAGTAGCTGATCTTGCCGAGCAATTCCAGAGGTTTCTTGCCACACAGCCATCTGCCATATCTGCCATGTCTGCTATGTCTGCCCAATCCAATATAGGTTTATCCTCTTCTAGCTCCTCAGGTATATCCCCATCCTTATGGATCCTTGACTCTGGAGTATGTCATCATATGTCATCTGGTTTAAATTCATTTGTGGCATTATATCATGTTTCATCTGTACCAATCATAACTGCTGGCGGCACCCCTCAGCCAGTAGCAGGCACTGGGTCTGTTTCCACATCTCATTTGTCCATTCTAGATGTTTATTACATTCCTTAAGTACGTGTCAAGCTTATTTCTGTTAGCCAGTTATGTGATTCTGGTTAATCAGTTTTGTTTTCTTCCACTTCTTGTTATGCTTGTTATGTGCAGGATCTGCAATCCCAGAGGCTGATTGGGACATGCCGTAGACAGATGTTGCAACTGCTAGTGCTGACCTGTCGTATTTTCGTTTGACTTCCTCTTCTTCTAGTTTTTATTTATGGCACTCTCGTCTTGGTCATGTTTCTTCTTCCCGTTTGAAATACTTGACTTCTACAAGAACTTTAGGAAAGTTGCAAACTAATGATATTTCTGATTGTTGTGGTTGCAAACTTGCTAAGTTTTCTGCTTTGCCTTTCTGTAAAAGTGTTTCAATTTCGTTTGCACCTTTTGACTTGATCCATTCTGATGTATGGGGACCATCCCCGACTGTTACTAAAGGTGGTTCTAGATATTATGTATCTTTCATTGATGATTGCACTCATTATTGTTGGGTTTATCTTATGAAGCATTGTTCTGATTTTTTAAGTATTTATCACATGTTTCGTGCTATAGTTAAAACTCAACATAATGCTATTATTAAGTGTTTTAGATGTGATTTAGGTGGTGAATATACTTCCAACAAGTTTTCTGAATTAGTTGCCTCTGATGGGACTTCTCACCAAACCTCTTGCACTGATACTCCTGAACAGAATGGGGTTACTGAAAGAAAACACCGTCACATTATTGAAACTGCCCGTTCTCTTCTTTTGTCTGCTTCTGTCCCAAGTGAGTTTTAGGGGGAAGCTGTCCTCACTGCTGTTCATGTCATTAACCGGATCCCATCTTCTGTCACTTCAGGTTTGTCTCCCTTTGAAAAATTATATGGTTGTGCTCCTGATTATTCTACCTTGAGAGTTTTTTGTTCTACTTGCTTTGTTCTTCGTCCACATGTAGAACGTAGTAAGTTGTCTTCTCATTCAGTGATTTGTGTTTTTCTTGGTTATGGTAATGATCAGAAAGGTTATCGTTGTTATGATCCTGCAAATCAAAAATTGTATGTCTCACGTCATGTTGTGTTTCTTGAACATATTCCTTTTTATTCTGTTCCTTCTAGTCTGCATGGTCTTACCAAATCTGATCTCATCCGTATTGACCCATTTTCCACAGATTCAGACACCACACCTCCTCTAGTTACTCATAGTCAAAATAACTCTGATGTTGAGCTTTGCAGGGTTGACACTAGTAGTTCTGCTAATCCAGAAGCCTCCTCTATCCCCACGCCTCCTCAAGAAGCTCTTGTAATTATGGATCCTCCTCCTCCTCCTCCTCCTCCTCCTCGTTATCCTCCTCGTGATCGTAAGTCCACTAAATTACCTGATTTTGTTTATTCTGTCTATTCCACTTCTTTTGCTTCCTTTTTAACCTCCATTCACAGTTTGTCTGAGCCTTCTTCTTATAAAGAGGCAGTTCTTGATCCCTCTCGGCAGCAAGCTATGGCAGAGGAACTTTCTGCTTTGCACAAGACAGATACTTGGGACCTTGTCTCTCTTCCACCAGGTAAAACCGCAATTGGTTCTCGTTGGGTATATAAGATCAAAACCAAGTCTGATGGGTCTGTTGAGAGATACAAAGCTTGCTTGGTTGCAAAGGGGTTTTCTCAGCAATATGGTATGGATTATGAAGAAACTTTTGCTCCTGTTGCCAAAATGACCACTATTCGCTCTCTTATTGCAGTTTCATCTATCCGTCAGTGGCATATTTCACAAATGGATGTTAAAAATGCCTTCTTGAATAGTGATCTTCAAGAAGAAGTTTATATGGTTCCTCCTCCAGGTGTTTCTCATAATCCAGGTGAAGTTTGTAAATTGAAGAAGGCTCTCTACGGGCTTAAACAAGCTCCTCGTGCTTGGTTTGAGAAATTCTCCATTGTGATTGAACCCCTTGGTTTCCACTCTAGCCCCCATGATTCTTCCTTCTTTATCAGGTGCACTCCTCAGGGTCATATCTTGCTCTCTCTATATGTTGATGACATGATTATTACTAGGGATGATGTTGATGGGATTGTAGATTTGAAACTCCAATTAGCCAGACAATTTGAGATGAAAGACTTAGGTACTCTTTGTTACATTTTGGGGATTGAGGTTGCCTGCTCTCCTCTAGGTTACCTTCTTCCTCAATCTAAGTATATTGGCAACTTTCTTGAACAAGTTCGTCTCTCAGATACTCGGGTAGCAGACACCCCTCTTGAGCTTAATGCTCGATATGTCTCATATGATGGTGTCCCTCTACCAGACCCTACTTTGTATCGTACTCTTGTTGGCAGCTTGATGTATCTTACCATTACTAGACCTGATATTGCTTATGCAGTGCATGTTGTTAGTTAGTTTGTTTCTTCCCCTACTACAGTTCATTGGCAGCTGTTCTTCGCATTCTTCATTACCATCGGGGCACTCAGTTTCAGAGCCTTTTATTTCCTTCATCTTCTTCATTGGACTTGCGTGCTTACTCAGATGCTGATTGGGGTGGTGATTCCACCAATCGTAAATCTACCACAGGATTTTGCATTTTCCTAGGGGATTCTCTTATTTCTTGGAAGAGTAAGAAGCAAGCAATTGTTTCTCGATCTTCTACAGAAGCCGAGTATCGTGCCATGGCTTCCACCACTACAGAAATTGTTTGGTTGTGCTGGTTACTTGACTCTATGGGTGTCTCCTCCTCTGCACCCACTCCTATGTATTGTGATAATATGAGTGCCATACAAATCACTTGCAAACAGATTGGTTGCCATTTCACTAGACATCACTTTCAGCAGGGAACCATCATTTTGCCCTTTGTATCTTCCTCCATACAGATTACTAACTTGTTCACAAAGTCACATTCGACTACAAGCTTTTGTTTCTTGATTAGCAGACTCTCGATGCTTCTTGTTAATGCATCGTGCGTTTGAGAGGAGGGGGGGTGTTAGATTATATAGTCCTTTTATTTATTTATGTCCTAAGGTTAGTATAGTCTTTTGCTTGTTGCCAATTTATATTTATTCCTTTTGCTATCTATTGTAACCTAAGACTAATTTTGCATTCTAATGAAACCCTAGCAGGCTTATTCTCCCCCTTTGTTCTCTCTTCATCTTCTCCATGCCCCTTTATTATTGTATTGCTTCTCTTAACATCTTCAACTCTTCATACTTAAACACCAACTTTAAACACAGAGTGAAATTATAATAGACCTAAAACACATTAATTTTAACAAACAACATTAATTGAAAACAACAGTTAATCACACTTCAGGATAAACATCACCAAAAGGTTAAAATTAGAAATAATACTTATCCATTTTGACATTATATATATATATATATATATATATATGTTGGACATATCAAATGAGAGTGTTTTTTTTTATGTGAGAGTGAGAGGGATCAATTTCATTCTTTAGATTAAAATGAAAGGCTCCTATTAAAACCCTACTTCATGTGCCCTCCTTTATTGACATTTCTCTCCTCCGAAATTTCTTCTTCCTCCTTTTTTCTTTTGTTCCATCCTTTGCCAAAGACTCAATGTAATTTCAGCCATTTGTTTCTCATACTGACATATATTAAGCGTAAATATTAAAAAGAAAACAATGAAATAGTGTAAACCCGCTTTTTTGTTGGCAAAATATCATTTTTCAACTTCTGTTTCATATTTTACACGAGGAAAACCAGGAAATTGATAGGGCAGGTTTTTGAGAAAAGAGAATAGTGGAATATGTTTGTGTTTGAAGCCTCCAATTTTGTTTCAACCTTCACAATTAGATTTATGGGAGTTTGAGAGATGAAGAAATAAGCATGGTTGAAACGATAGAAAAGAAATGAGGAAGAAGCAAGCCATTTTTGTCTTGTTTGATTTTATTGATTCTGAAAATATATGGCTGAAACGAGAGACAAGAAATGAGGAAGAAGGAACAAATTTGGGAGAGCAAGAGAAACTAAAGGGATACCCAGGAGGAAGAAAAAATTGCTTCAGACAAAAGGGGGAGGCTTAGAGATTCTAACCTGCTTATTTATTTATTTATTTTTTTGTGAGGCACGTGACCTATTTTACTGGTTATCTAATCTCATATGCTCTCATCTCTCATATAAAAAAGTTCCTCTCACTTAATATGCTCCATATATATATATATATATATATATATATATAATCTTGCAGATTTTCATACTTTAATACTTTATTCTAGAAATTTACATACTTTGCTTTTCAAATTCTAGTTTTTTTAAAAAAATTATTCTCCTTATAAGATACACTCTCTTTTAAGCAATTTTTATTACAATATATTTATAGCAAGCATTCAAACATTACAACAAGTCAAAGTAGTAATTCTGGCCACAGTTAAAAAAATTGTTTGACACTGCCGATTTAGTCTAACTATTGGGGCTCTCTTTGATGTGGTGATGGCTAGCATGAGGTATTATAACAGGTACCTCATGGATGAGGCATTAAATTTAATCATTGGATATATTATTAAAATAATCAATGCAGGTTCAGATTAAACAGTCCAAAAATTATTTAAATTTTTTTTTTCAATTGCCATCCTACCCTCATCCTTCATCCCTCCCAATCAGCCACCACCACCACCACCCCATCTCCATCCCGCTACCCCTCAACCGACCACCACCACTCTGATTCCTACCCCAACTTGACATTAGAACCTAGCAACCCCAATGAAAACTCAACAACCCCAAGTCCCAACCCCCAACATTGAATATTACCAACGGGTAACTTAGAGAGGGCCAGATCTGAGATGCATGGAGCTGAGGCGCAGATGGGTAACTTAGAGGCGGGCTGAGAACGGCGCGGAGGTTTGAGCGGATGAACGGAGTTGAGGCGTAGACCTGAGATGCATGGCGCTCACAGCGGAGGGACGTCAGGACGACACTACATCTAGTGCGGAGATTCTAGAAGGCCGAGGCCAGACAACGGATCTCGCGCGGATGACCATGATGGGACGATGACCTGGCTGTGATGGATCGAAGTAAGACGTGGCGGGACGGTGGTTCAATGGTGGTGGTGGTGGTGGTGGTGTGGTCATCGGTCAGATAGGGTGGTTGATGGGGTGGGGATGGTGGTGCTGGTGGTGACCGATAGGGGTAGTGGGGTGGTAGCGAAGGTAAGAGAGAATGGGTTAATGATAAGGGTAATGGAGAGTTTTCACATGATCATTTAATGCCTCATCCATGAGACACTTGTTATAATACCTCATCATAGCCATTACCCTTTGATGTTCATTAATGAAAAAAAAATGTGTACAATTAACTAAAGAATTTACTGTGACCTACTGCAGTTTTATGCCTTAGCGCATATTTGGTTGCGCGTCTCGTCTCGTCTCACTTCACTACACGTCTGAGAAGCTAATAATAGTAGCTTTTGTGGTAAAAACACAGATCTGATGGTTCTTCAACCTTTTACCATAATACCAAACATGTTTTTAGCTAAAAATTAGTAGTATATCATGGAAAATACGAGAGATCAAAAGTGGATGACATATCAATTAATGGATAAACGAAAACCATATAATTATATAAATAGATTTAACAACACTTTTTGTTCCAAAATGGGTACTCTTCTCGTTTATATATTTTTCACTTAATATTCATTCTTCATCTAAGACTTCCCACACTCAAATTCCAATAGTACACTCAAAGATTAGAACTTAGGTAATGAATAATGATTCCTGCAAATGGCTTGGTGCAGTGCTTCCCATTTTCCAATCTATTTTGCACCAACCCTACCAACCTCTTTGTAACTAAATATTCCTCATCCGATTAATAGTGGTAAACAACTACATATTAATCAAATTCAACATTGTTTAACAGAATTCTCTCCGTCCATTGATTAATGAGAGATAACATTTGTAAGTCAAATGTGTTCCGCAGTCAGTGGAAAAAAGTAAGAAGCATCATATTATAGGAAGGAAAATATGAGTTATCGGTTCATGCTATTGCTGCTACTATACTACTTACTTGGCCTGGCAAATATTAAAATTTATTAAAAAAATAAAATAAAAACCCATCATATAAAGAATGAATAAGTATGTATTTAGTTTATTTTATTTTTTTGGAAGCAAAAATATGTATTTAGTTATGAATGAATAAGTTTGTATTTAGTTATGGATCATGCTAACTAAGGGTACTTGTTAAGAAATCATATATAAAAAACAAGTTTTTACTGGGAAATTAAGTATTTCACTTCTTCAACTATTCAATACACCAATTCCTAAGACAAACTCTCTTTCTTTAGCAATAATGATATTTGGACACAAATTTTGACATCATGTATAGATATCGTATAACTGATGGGATATTTTGGGAGTGATGAAATATTTGATGAGAGGGAAAAAATAAATAAATGCTAAAGAGTATTTTTATACGATGTTGGATATCATTTTTGTGTCCAAATATCATTACCTTTTCTCAATTCATTTCCCTATAGTTATAACTGAGCTGCTCAGTCTGAATTTGTGATTAATTAGGCAAAAAAGTCAACAACAACCATCATGTTAAAGTGGAGGTTGAGAAAATATGTCCCAATTATATAAACTGGCAAAATCAAACAGGGATTGGTTGTTCAATTGGCCCAAAGATAAAAGCAATGTTACCCACCCAACACACATAAAGGTTAAAGTTCTGGTTGTATATTTGTACTACTAGTACTAACACTTGAGTAGATTTTATACTAGCGAGGAGTGTTATTAATTACTCCCACTCGTCCTATATATAAGAGACAAAACTCTAAAATACACAGATCAAGGAAATGTATTGAAATAAGCTATTTGTAATTAATATTCATATAAATTTACAAATTTAACCCTTCAATAATTAATGAACAAACCTACTTATATTGAAAGTTACACTGTCTAGTAAATATAAACCCTGTTATAAATAAGGATAAAATTGGAAATGAACATTTAATATTTGTCAAAATACATGCATGTCTCTTATATTTTGGATCATAAAAAGGTAGTCATTTACCTCTTATAATAAGGACCAGAGGGAGTACAATACAAAAGAAAAATAACACACCCCTTCCTACCTTTATTTTCTTGTACGAAATTGAACAACTCATAACAAGTGAATAGTACTAGACGCATAAAACGTTGTGTTTAAGAATTATTTCATCTTCTTGACCAAAACAACTGCAATCCATTGAATCGAGAGAACGTGAGGGTCTGAGGGAAAACTTCTATCTATATGAGAAGTGTGTTCAGTTCAGTGTGTCAAATTGTTCCATGAGAATGCAATTTTATATCTTATAAGATAAGAGAAGACGAGAGTAGAAACCTCTCAATAAGCATTAAAGTGGACAACCCAACCCATTCGGATACCCATAACATAAGTCCAATTACAATATCCATATATTAATTAATGGCAACAGTTAAATAATAATTTCATAATTAATATATTAATAATTTAAAAGTATATTCTAAATAATTGATTAATATTAATCCATAAAATTGAATAATAATTCAACGGCATTTGCTTCAAACATTGGACTGCCAGTTTTAATTTTCGAAAATAATAAAAACAATTGAGAGTTACCATTTACTTATAAGAACAAGCCAAGAAGAACAAGGCCAAACTATATCAAAGTTGTAAAATACTCCAAACATATTTTACATGTGTAAATGTTGGTACCGTTGTATTGCTAAACACTAAGGCCTTGTTTGCGAGTTTGGAAGGAAATGGAGGGGATAAAAGGGGAAGGAAATATGGGAGGGAGAGGAGGAGAAAAAGAGTATATCCTTCTCATTGTTTGGAAGTGGAATGGAAAAAGTGGGTTGAGGAGGAGAATGAAAGATTAATTAAAATAGCCCAAAACATTTCCCTGTCCCTCCAATTAATAGAACTCACAAACAAGTGTGGAGAAAATTAACCTCTCATTTCCTTTCATTCTCATTAAAAAAAAAAAAAAACACTCAGAGACATAGTCTAACAGACTTTTACTAATATAACAGAGGAAGAAATAAATCATCAATTCCTGTACATTTTTCAAAAGTATGCAGGGTAAGATAATTAAGGAACCAACCTCAGGAATTGGTGATGTAAAAAACTAACAATGATAGAAATTGGAAATGTGATAACCCATCAATATAATCAATTAGGCACAAAACCACCTCAGAAGTCAGATGTGTACGCATACAGACCGTAACATTTGAATTCTTTGACATTAAATCATCTAGTTAAGTACTCATCATCAGGTGGTGCATGTAGATCACACTGTAATAGAACATGGCACAATTTAAGGGGAGAAAAAGCGGAGAAGGATTAAGGAGATATGAGGTAAAACAGCACTTTATGGACCTGACCAATACCAAATGATAACAAAGGCTCTGCTGTGAGGGAACAAGAAATTTTAAATAATTAGGGAAGGGGAAAAGCAGTAGAGATGGATAGGTTTCAATTCTATTATTTTTAGAATCTACCAATCCATTCACATCATGAGAGCATGAAGCCATAAACCGGGCAAAAATAACTAGATCACTATTATAAATTTATAATGATTTATTTTAAAATAAAATTTGGTATAAGGGTACTAAGATATTATGCGTTCTAACAACATGTTTGGATATACTTCCAAATGTTTCAGAATCACTTCTAAAAAGGAGAAATTATTCACGTTAGTTTCTCCCAAAAACACTTTCATCCCTTTAACATTTGTTTCCAAACACACTTTAGTTAATCCATTCCAGCCCAAAGCTACTTGGGACAACTTTCGGATTTTGGATAACCCAAAGCGGTTGGCCTAGTGGAAGCGTACTAAGTCTGTAAGGTACAGAATGTGTCTAGGCAGTGGCGGACCTTGACTAATTTTTTAGGGGAAGCCACAAGCCACTAATTAAAATAATATAATTAAAATTCATATGAATCACATATAAGGTCCACATCTGCATGAGATTTTTTTTTACAAGCAATTTTTTTTTATTAAAATGGATACAAGGGATACTCCATCCATAAACAATACAAAAGAAATAATGTGTTCCACAAAACCTAACAAAGGAAACACAACTCTTTTAAGCATATGCATCATGCAGCTACCATACACAAGAGCAATAAGACACCTCCTGTACTCAGATAGTCATAGCGCACCGGCCCCCGCCAAGCTATCAGAGAGCAACAAAATACTACTACAATATTAGGCTAATAGAATCAGGAAACATATCCACTATTGAGGGGGTGCCTTACAAAAAAAGCATTCTAAAAAAATAAAAAATAAATAAAAAATTTGGTTGAGGGGAGTCATTGCTCCCCTCACTATACACTAAGGTCCACCTCTGTGTATAGGGATACTCTTGAGAAGTGGAAGGTCTGTGGCTCGAATTCTTGCAAAAAATAAACTCCCTAGAAAGGGGCCATACCCATGTCGCTAATGGTTCCGGAGTGATAGCTCACTTGCCACCATTTTAAGTTTTTTAAAAAAAAAACTTTCGGATTTTAGATATAAACACCATGCAGGCATGTGCCTCAATTTATTGTCCCCACATATCCATCAGTCCCTGATCAGATGTCAACCAATTTGACTTGCCGGATTGAACTCGTTGAGGCCAATATAACGGTTTCAAACTATTTCTACCTGCACAAGAACTAAGACCCGAAATACCTGCATTAAAACCATAAATTACGAGATATTATGACCCCACTTAGAAATATTAATCACGCCATTACTCTCGGCTTTTTTTCTTTCTATATAACTCCCCCTTCACCCCCCATAACTATCAAGTCTCAGTCACACTCACTCTTAACAAAGAGAAGAGCAAAAAATGGCTCGCCTTTCATGCCTCCTTATTCTTTTTGCTCTTTCCATCCTAACACCAAAATTTGCTTCCTCCTCCGCAGTTAAAGACCCTGAACTAGTTGTACAAGAAGTACAAAGGTAATAAATAATAAGCATTTATCATTAAATTTCTTTTTGTATGTATACTAAATCCACATTATTAGTTACGGATGAAAATCTACTGTCCCATTTTGATGTACTCTTATCTCCATACGATAATGTCAAGATATTAGTACATTAAAATGGAATAGCAGATTCCCAGTCATTGGTCACATTATGATCAAGCGTACGTCAAGAGCAACTATATACATTTTATGTACCAAAAAAAATGTGTCACATTTTAATTTTCTTATTGCAGAAGCATCAATGCTTCAAGAAGAAACTTGGGCTATTTATCATGTGGAACTGGTAACCCCATTGATGATTGCTGGAGATGCGACCCTAATTGGGAGAACAACCGGCAAAGGCTAGCTGATTGTGCAATTGGGTTTGGCAAGGACGCCATTGGTGGAAGAAATGGTCAAATCTATGTAGTCACTGACTCAGGTGATGATGACCCAGTGAAACCAAAACCAGGAACCCTAAGGCATGCTGCCATACAAGATGAGCCATTGTGGATAATTTTCAAGAGAGACATGGTGATTACACTCAAAGAAGAGCTTTTGGTGAATTCATTCAAGACAATTGATGGAAGGGGTGCTAGTGTTCACATTGCTGGAGGTGGATGCATTACTATACATTATGTGAGTAACATAATCATTCATGGGATTAACATCCATGATTGTAAGCCTACTGGGAACACTAATATTAGAGACTCTCCACACCATTCAGGGTTTTGGACTGTGTCAGATGGTGATGGAGTGTCTATATTTAATTCAAAACATATATGGGTTGATCATTGCTCTTTGTCTAATTGCCGTGATGGTCTCATTGATGCCATTCATGGTTCCACTGCTATCACCATCTCCAACAACTACTTTACTCATCATGACAAGGTCATGCTTTTGGGCCACAGTGACTCATACACACAGGATAAGGACATGCAGGTCACAATTGCCTTCAATCATTTTGGAGAAGGCCTTGTGCAAAGAATGCCAAGGTATGTATGACTTTCATGGTTTCAACTTTCACGTCTTTTCTTTCTTAGAAAAATGCTAGATTTCTATATAATATTTTTATAATTTTTTATAAAATATGTGAATTTGTTGGCATGCTCACTGATAGAGAAAAGTTCTTAGATGCTCTTGATAAGAAAATGTTCTTGCTCATTCATTACGTCAGACCCAGCAACAATATAAAGAAATTTGGAGCTACCAACACACTTTTTTAATACTCTCCCTGACATACTCTTTGTTATTTGGATAGTTTCATCTTGGGGTCATAAATGGGTCCCATATGATATTCAGTCAATAATCAAGAATGTGTTGAAGAATGTTATAAATAGTGTATTACTAGCAAATGAAATGGAAGAAAACGATAGGACAAATAACAAAGTCGCACATTGAATGATATAAAAGAACCAACCTTTTTTTAATATAAGCATCTAATGATTTCTTTTTAAAGGGTTATGACTTCTATCATTTTATTTCATCTAACAATCATATTTGAATTTAGCTTAATTGTGTCAAAATCAGTTTTTTTTTTTTTTTTTCACTGTGTGCCAGTACTTTTATGTTTATTTTTATTCTATTCTATCATAGAGTCTGTTTATATGAAAATGTGATGGTTAAATGATCAATCTTGCAGGTGTAGACATGGCTATTTTCATGTGGTGAACAATGACTACACTCACTGGGAAATGTATGCTATTGGTGGGAGTGCTAGCCCTACCATTAACAGCCAAGGGAATAGGTTTCTTGCACCAAATAACAGGTTCAGCAAGGAGGTAACCAAGCATGAGGATGCTCCACAGAGTGAATGGATGGGATGGAATTGGAGGTCAGAGGGTGACTTGTTCTTGAATGGAGCATTCTTCAGGCAAACTGGTGCAGGTGCTTCTTCTAGCTACGCTAGGGCATCAAGTCTGAGTGCAAGGCCATCTACTCTTGTTGGCTCCATCACCGTCACTGCTGGTGCACTTACCTGCAGGAAGGGCACACGTTGCTGATGAAAATGGATTTGGTGCATTCAAAATACCACGCACTTCATGCATTCACGTGTTAATGTATCGTTGGATTAGTCCGATAGTACATTAATATGTGAATGTGTGATTTTTTGAATGCAGAGAATGAGATTAATTATAATCACTTTATTAGCAAAGAAATTATTAAAATAACTGTAGGGAAGCAAAAAGAAAGTAAGAATATTGAGAAAAGCACTTATTATGCTTTTCCTGCAGTAATATAAAAATTTATAGCAATTATAAGTTATACCTAGTTATTTATTTACCTTAAGGAGACTTTATTACAACCTCTGCCTTTTGCTTTTCAAATGAACATTATGTACTGCGAGTATGATTGCATTGACAATCTTGCTTGTGCATGCAGTGAAAAGGAAGTGCAGTTAGTGTTGGTTTGATTGAATGATGTCAGTACTTTTCATTGTGCACGCCTCGTGTACTAAATGCCTATACATCTTTTGCTTTAGTATTGCATTTTAAGTGCAGCTTCTCTTTTTCCTTATGTGATCGCTAGCTGATCGACCCATCTCACTAATAATGTCCTTCCAAAAATGAAAGTAGATTCTGATAATTAATTAAAGGAATCCATAAGCTTATCAAAATAAAAATAAAAATTAAGGAATCCATAAAAGCATAAATTATAAAAGTTCAAAGCTACCAAAAACATTTTTAAAGAATGAACATTTTAAACTCATTCCTGCGTATCTTGCTTCTTTGAGTTTTAATATTTAAACACTCAGAATATGATAATAAGACACACTACAACTCATATCTACATACATTATATTTATATGAGAGAGAAAGGTAATATTTTAGAAGTGGTCGTGAGCCATTATAAATATATAATAAAATACTAATATTCTAATTATTATGATATTTTCATCTATAATTATTGTTATAAAAATTGATAATGTAAAGAATTTGTGTAATACACAGTTCGGAGTATCCAAAAGTGTCTGAAAATATCTGTGACTGTGAGTGTTGATAAATATCCGACGCCACAAACACCGCAACCATTTCAAAGTATTTGTGCTTCTATAGTATCCAAAATATACTCACATGGGGCAAATCATTTTATATGTCTATTTACTTCTTCTTCTTCGTCTTATTCTTTTATTTTTTTATTTTTTATGCTCTCGTCTATTTACTTCTTTATTAGTCCATTAGTTACATTTGTTAAGTATTTGACCAAATTGGCATTAGTGATCTAGCAGAGAAAAACGGGGGAAAAGATATAGCTATATTTATCAAGGTTTTAAATTGCGGTCGCGGTCGCGGTTGTGTTGCATAAATTATGGTAAAATATGGCCGATACGATTGTAATTACGGTGACGATGCGGTTTTGACCACTGCCAAAACCAACACGTTGCGGTCCGGATTTCAGTTTCGGACCTAGATTTGAAACCTTGATATCTATCATTTGACACTGTTTAACATACATTAATACATATATATACTTCTTGTAAAGAAATGGAATATATATTGAAGTCCATGTATGCAACACTTTCTCCCGTCAATCGTGCACAAAAGCTTGCCGGTGGGCCTAGGGTATCCACATATGATTTTTCCATTCAAAAACCATAATGGATTGGTGGAGGTGGGGCGCCTGTCCCTCTTTGACGTCTAGAAACACACACTCAATTGACCTACGAGTCATGATTAGAAAATGTTCGTGTGCCGTAATCCCCCCCATGCTGCGTTCATATTTTAGAGCTAAACCTATATATGTTGTTTGTGAGAAACATTTCAAGCAGCCATTTGTTAAATATTTCATCATTTTCGTTCATCTTTTAACCCTCTCTGTTTCCAGCCCTTGTTTAATTAGTGTTGTTTGTAAATTTTATTATGGGTTCTTAGTAATTTGATGTTTGGAAATTATTGATTAATTTTCTGTGCCTTCGTATTTCTTTTCTAGTGAGTCGACTTGGTTGGAAGTTGTCATACTCTCCTAAAAGTACATAAAAACTTATATACAATTTTTTTTTTTGATTTTACCTGATTGACGTCACTTTCTTGTTTCCCAACACTCTCCCTCAAGTCCAACTTGGATTGGTCTCTTTGTTGACAAAATCGTGACTTGCATACCATCTTAGCTAGCCTCAAGCCACAGGTCTTTTATTTTCCTGGGCTTGTACTCAAGTGATGAGCCTCAAAGGCCTTAGGTTTGCATTGATCTTTTTTGGCCAGGACTTGTGATTCTCAAGTCTCAGAGGCCCATTTTTTTATCAGTACGTAACACCAATTTGAGCATGGCCTTTGCTATTCACACCTGGAATTTTGCTAATGGCACCTTGCAGGTTGATTTTACCAATTTTTCTTCCAAAAATACCCCTTTCTCCTTTGTGCCTTTTTCTCTGCATGCAACCCCTTATTTTTTGCTATTGTCACCTTGTAACACTTTCAAACTTGTTCACACCTTAGTCACCCCCTCTACCATGTAGACCATCATTGACATACAAGAGGTCCTTCACCATTGTCCACCATACCATTGTAGGTTTTTTCATATTGAGTTGATAGTTTTTTGCCATAGGGGACGAAGTTACATTGGTGGAATGACCTTTACCTGAGTGTCTTCCAACTTGCCATCATCACGGTCACGCTCATCATGGAGAAGGTATGATTCTGGTTTCGTTTCGTCGCATAACCTCCGCAATTTACTTTCCGGAAGTGTCCGGAAATGCATTTCCGGAAACCCAAATACACATCCGGAAATGCAATTCCGGACGAGCAAATTGTACCTCCGGAATTTGTTTTCCGGATGAGCACTTGTTCCTCCAGATTTTGTTTTCCGGATGAGTAGGTGCGGATGTCAACTTACACATCCGGAAACACAATTCCGGATGTGTCAAATGTTTCACATCCGGAATTGTGTTTCCGGATGTGTAAATTGTACATCCGGAATTCAGTTTCCGGAGGTGAAAAAAAAAAAATCCTGATTCTGTTTTCCAAAAATAACTTAATGCTGTCTTGTTGTTATTTCTTATAATGTGTATAGATTTAAGGTTGTGTTCAGTGGTTATGGAAGATTCTTTTGCCAATCGTTCTGAGGATGTGGACATGCCAAATAATATCGGAAGAGATAATCATGTAAGAACAAATTTTCATTTCAATTCATGGTAGTCTTGAAAAAAAACAAATTTATTGTTATTTTTTTTTGTTTTTCCAGATTCCTGTGAGCATAGAGAGGTTGGTTGTTCCCGGTGTAAAAGATCATGTTGATTGTAGTGATGCATTCACTACTACGAAGGTGGTTGATTAAGGAATTATTGTTACTATTATGTTTTGACTTTGTGTGAACATTATAACATGATGCTAAATTTGTATTGTCAGGTATTTCCATCTTGAGATGATCTATTGAACTGCTCTCAACAAGTTGGTAAAGAGAATGGTGTTGTTGTCGTCATTCACATGTCAGACAACAGAGGTAATCGAAGGACGACGATAGTGATTCTTGGTTGTGAAAGGGGTGGGAAGTATAAACCATACAAGAGGGAGTTAGTTCGCAAGGGGACCGGAACAAAGAAATGTGAATGTCCTTTCAAACTAAGAGGAAAACCATTGAGAAATGGTGATGGATGGAAACTTGAAGTAGTGTGTGGCATTCACAACATGGGTTAGTGGAGACGTTGGTTGGTCATGCATACGCTGGTCACCTAAGTGTCCAAGAGAGGTCTTTGGTTGATGATATGACAAAGAGCTTGGTTAAGCCAAGAAACATAATGTCCACTTTGAAGGAGCATAATCCGGGTAATTGCACCACCATCAAACAGGTCTATAATGCGCGGCAAAAGTTTAGGATTTCTCGAAGAGGCCCTAGAATTGAAATGCAATATTGATATGTATGTATGTTGGCATAGAAGGCTGGACATGTCCGATGTTGTTACAGATATATTTTGGACACATACAGATGCCGTGAAACTTCTAAATGCATTCCCCACTGTGTTGATGATTGACAGTACTTACAAAACCAACAAGTATCGGTCGCCGTTACTTGAGGTTGTTGGTGTTACCTCAACAGAGATGACATTCTCCATTGCATTTGCCTATTTGGAGGCTGAGCGAAGTAATAACTTCATTTGGGCATTACAGAGGTTACGAGGCCTGTTCCTAACTGAAAATTCAATACCTCAAGTAATAGTGATCGATAGAGACATTACACTGATGAATGCAGTGCACACTGTCTTTCCTAGTTCAACTCAATTATTATGCCAATTCCACATTGTCAAGAATGTGAAGGCCAAATGCAAGATGATAGTTTACCCGAAGTAGAAGTGGGACATTGTGATGGATTCTTGGGATAGTATTATGGACTCTCCTAATGAGTGTGAGTTTGTAGAGCGTATGAGGAACTTTGATGATGTATGTTCTAATTTTCCTATATTTGGTGACTATGTGAAAAATACATGGTTGAATCCGCACAAGGAAAAATTTGTCGCAGCATAGATACATCGGGTGATGCACCTTGGGAACACAACAACTAATAGGTCGCTCTTATACTGCGAGCATTAATATACACTTGCATAATTTTCGTCTTTAATTAGGATTATCTATTTATGATTATCTATTTATGTGGTGTGTTTTGTGTTGTGTTTGATAACAGGGTTGAGTCTGAACATGGGAGGCTGAAGAATTTGATTCAGGATAGTATGGGGGACTTGTGTAGTTGTTGGGATGCCATGAATAACATGATCATATTGCAGCATACTGAGATCAGGGCATCATTCGAGAAGAGCATAAACGTTGTGGAACACATATTTAATACTCGATTCTACATCAGTTTGCATGGATTTGTTTCAAGGAGTGCTCTAAATCATATTGCTGGTGAGTTTGAACGAGTTAAGATTGTTGGGATTAACAGTGATGTTTGTGGTTGCACAATTAGAAGGACACATGGGCTACCATGTGCATGCGAACTTGCTAAGTATAGTACGATGGGTGACTATGTTCCTTTGCAGTCAGTTCATTCTCATTGGAAGAGGTTAACCTTTGCCTATCAAGGTTTGGACGAGTCATGGTCAGAGCTATCGTTGCAACTTGAACTAGATGCCTTGGAAACTACGTGAAATTGCATACCCGGATACAACTTCAATGTGTCCACCACCTGAAACGGTAATCCTTCAATTCTTGCAATTGTTGAACGAGTTAGAAATGGTTTGTATTGAATTTTTTTTACTTATGACTTTTTTACAGGTTCGAACAAAAGGAGCATCAAAAGGTCATGCAGCGAAGTCTGCTAGGTCTACTAAACGTGATCCTTCATATTTTGAATACGTTGATTCACTCCATTCTGAACAAGAGGGCAGACCAATTCGCCCTTCTCCTCAAATGTCAAGGCAATCCACTAAGCGCAAGAGAGCATATCCAATGTTAGATCAAATCCCTCCTCAACTTCAACACTTTGTTGAACACATTGTTGACGTGCAAGCAGATGGGAAATGTGGTTATCGTGCCATTGCTGCGTTACTTGGTATGGGTGAGGATTCTTGGGCACAAGTCCGCCTCAACTTGATTAAGGAGCTTAAAGAGTGGCGTGTTGAGTACACAAATTTATTTGCTAGTGAACAACGAGTGGAGCAACTAATAAGATCTTTGTATGTTGGTAACCAAACAATTGTATCCCAAGAGAAATGGATGACCATATCGGACATGTGTTACGCAATTGCTTCAAGATATAATGTTGTCCTGGTTGCCCTTTCCATGCATCAAAGCAACACCTTTTTTCCACTAAGAAGTAGACCACCATTGTCTCATTCGCTTCATAGGATAATCTGCATTGCTTTTGTGAATAATTGTCACTTCGTACAAGTTTAGTATGACATTAGGTTAATGTATTTCAATTACTATAATAATTGTCTCATTTATTTGACTTGATTTAATTTTGATTGTTTTATAGGTCTTTTTGAAGGACGGGTGCCCTTTATCCCCTGTTTCATTGGGGTGGCGCCAATATTGTTATCCAGATGCTCTTTCATGGGAAATACCATATGTTAGCCGCATGCAACATTTCAGCTCATTGTTAGTGCAAAAAGAACCAGAATGGATGGATATTACAGATGATTGATTGGATATAGACTTGATTTCCACCTTTTTTTTTGAGTACATGATTCACTATAATCTGTACATGTTAGGTTGGATATATAAATGTTATAGGTCATTTTTTTGAGTATTTGATTCACTATAATTTGTACATGGTCCATTTTTTGTGTACACAGAGTAGCTCCAATCTATAAATGGTCCATATTTTGAGTACAATGATTAACTTCAAAATGTAATTATTATTATTTCTATGTTCAAATTGTAGATTATGTGAAAAATCGCTTTGATATATTTTTTTGTAGTTATAATTATAACTAATGATTGAATTATATTTTAAGTACTATATCTTATGATTATCGGTTGAAAATAATGGTTAAGTATTATATCTTATGATAATCAGTGCCCTAAGGGCATTGGTTAAGGAAAAAAAAAAAAAAAACAAAAGTACGCCATTAAATATGGAATATAACTGCACAAAAAAAATTACCATAACAACGACATTAATGTTCTAGAGCATTTGTATAACAATGCCATTAACAATGAAGTCGTGCTAAAATATATGGCTTAACAATGCCATTACCTAAGAACCTAAAAGATCATAAACTAATCGACTCGTAGAGGGAGCAGATCGAGACTTCTTCCTCCTCTGATATGTCTTCGCGAACTGAATGCCTCCACGAGCAAGTGACAATGCTTTACGCGTGTGGTCCCAAGCAGCAGTGTCTTGGGTTACCATCCCTCCATCAATCATCTCCTGGAGCAAGTCACTAATCTTCTCAAACATTTCCTGTGAATGCAAAGAACATCGTGTCAAAACAACTAACAACCTAAACACACCCTTATTGAAACACATACAAACTGTTATTAACAATACGTATACTTACCACTTGTTGACGAGTCATGCTGGAACTATCATCTCCAGTAGAGTCTGTCTGGATCACAGGCACCCTAGGGGGAGCTCCTTCACATGGTGGTATCAAATAAGGATGTGAGATTCGGCGGTACCAGTGCATGTATCCATCTACACATTACGATGGATTAGTCACGCGTGGTCCCCTAACCACCAGGCAAACAGCATACTCGGACCATTTTGCGTCTACCTCCTCGGATGACAGTACCGTACTTGTTACCTCAAAGGGCGATCGAGGAATCGTTTGAATATATCCAAACTGCCACAACATCCTCTCTGGTAGATAAGGGTGCATCATGCGACCACATCTAATGATACCTGAAAAGAAGGACATGTCATCAAATGGTCGGTGAATCCTGTGATCCTCATAAGGCATCCAAATTATGTCCTCTCCTCTCAGCTGGTCAATGGAAATCCGAAATGGAAGGACTAGACCACCACCCCTCACAGGTGTCAAACGTTGTGCTCGAGGGGAGTCTTCTGTGTATCCATCTGTCAAATTACGGATGCCAATGGTAGGAAAATGTTCAAATATTCATGCCTGAAATGATAGTAATGACTCACTTAGTTCCTATTATATAACAAAAATAAACAATATAATATAAACGTGTTATACCTGCAAGAGGGTCATGTAACCTCCACACTGGCGTACATTATGGCGACTTGCCTCACATAGATGGTCGTACAGGTAAGCTAGGGCAACTATGCCCCATGCATATCTTCTGCAGTTGTCAAGGTTGCGAAACAGTTCCAAGAATGCAACATCAACGTATGTAGAACTTTTATTCGCAAAGATAGTGCAGCCGACCAAGTGTAATAGATATGCTCTGGCCGCATTTTCTACTTCCCCTGGTCCAACTGCTCTCGGTAGACATCTTCCAGCCAATTAAAATGAACATGTGCACCTCTAGTGCCATCAGTCTCATATTTAGCCTCCGACTCCTCCACTCCTAAAAACTCAACCAGATACGAGTTTGCAGTGGCCTTGTCCATGAGAGGTAGTGTGAAAAATGCACCAGCGATCGGAAGATGCAATAGGCTCAAGACGTCATCCAATGTAACTGTCATCTCGCCAAAAGGTAAGTGGAATGTGCATGTATCTTTATGCCACCTCTCGATAAAGGCTGACAACAACCCCTTATCAACATTTATGTGGGAGCAGTGTAAGAGGGGTCCCAACCTAGAGTCATGAACATACATCTCTACTTGATCATGGTTGCATGGGAATCTTGCCACCTCCGCCCATGTGTGACAACCTTCAGCTCTCGACGGTCCTATATACAAATAGAAATAATTTGTTGTAACACTAACATTAATTTATGTAAATTATAATAAAGCTAAATTGAACATTAATTCATATCGAATGCTTACATCTCCATTCCATAACCTGTGTGCAACATGGGCACTATATGACTTCAGGACAGACATATCCTCTGGCCCTCCAGGAAAAGACTGAACCGGTAAAGGAATCTGATCCTCCTGCTGAACCTGTATAGGGACCTCTTCCTCTGGAGCGGGATCCTGTAAAATAACCTCATCCTCCTACTGAGCTCGAGAAGCACGACTACCATCAATGCGTTGTGCACGCGCAGAAGCTGTCGGTCGGCGACGTTCATTGATATTCCCAGTAAATGTACGCACCATTGCTGCATAGATTTGTAAGACATCAAAATCAAGTCATAGTATTATATAATAAATTGTACATAAAACATAAAAACAAAGCTACCAACAGAAACAATTAATTTATCAAGATTCTTTTTTCTTGCAGCAACAAAGCATCAACCATCTTAGACAATTTAGTAGCTGAAATTACAAAGGTCCCTGTGCCTGAAACTGCATATTCTAGCAATTATATAATGTAGTGTATATGGTTCATACATAACATATCAGGAATACATCATGGAACTCACAATGATAAATAGAACCGAGGAATGAATGTCTACAAGGCATTGAATTATGTCAAGCAAGGATCAAATGGAGTAGGGTTGGAGACAAGTGTCCGGAAAAGGATTTCCGGAAGTGTCCGGAAAGTGGAATCCGGACGTTTCCGGAAAGTGAAATCCGGACGCTACGCGAAACATCATCTTCTACCTCCTTCGGAACGCGAAAGCCGGACGAGTCCCTACCATCTTAAGCGTCCAGAAATCATGGAGGAGGAGACAACCAGAAATGCAATGCAATCAAAGAAAAAAAAGGGAAGAGGGAACATTGTAAGAGTAGTACCTTTCCACGAATGGAGCCGGAACTGAGGAGAGGGATGGAGGCGGAACGGACGCTGGGAGGCGGAACACTGGTTGAATCGCGACTGAGGCTTGGCGTCTTAGGTTTTCCGGATGTGTTGTAAAGGAGGGAGGGAGTGCAAGGGTATTTTAGGGAATTGTTTTAAAATAAAGGGAGCTGCAAGGTGTGAAGAGCAAAAAACAAGGTGTGAATAGCAAAGGCCTTTGAGCATTGATACCATGTTGAATTTTAGCGAACAGGCCCAATGTGAGGAGAATATGGACTGAATTGATACCAAACTTGGGAGAGTTGCCATATTGGCCAAAAAGTACAAACTTTATGGAGTCATGCACTCCCTAGCTTATATATACTTTAGTTCTTTTTATTTTACCTAATTGTGACTTTATTGTTTTCCAACACTCTCTCTATGACTCGTTTCATCGTCTAATTCTAGAATGAAATAACCTCTCTTTTTTGAAATACTAGTTTAAAAAATAATTAAGTTAGTAGATGGGACTACATCTTGCCCGAGTTCAATTCTATCAAAATATATGTTTATAAAGTTATTTGTTAGTATTTTTGTAAACGTTTGTTGAGTCTGAAGGCCCATAATAATTTTGGATGAGATAACCACCCTTGACCTTAAAAAAAAAAAATTATGATAAGAAAACCTTTCTTAATTCATTGATTCAAATAAAGTTTCTGTTGGTATTCTGTTGTTTAATTTCGACTAGCAAGGGGATGGAGCTTTCTGCAACGTGGAGGTGTGTCTATTTGTAAAGCTGCTATCAGAATTTTAATAGAAATGGTGGGATATATGGGTAGCTGGAGGCGAAATGTGTGGTTCTGTATTCAAGAGGGGGGGTTTTTGTTTTTGTGTTTGGTTTTGGCTGTCAGTATAGCTAGCAACATATTGGTGTAGTGTATGTTAGAATTTTTTTTTTAAATAATTATTGTGGGCTATAATCAATTGTGGATTTTTGTTTGCAAAAAACGGGTTAATTATATGATCTATTTGATGATGTTTAAGTATGCTAATATGGTGATTTATTCGTAATGGGCTATTGGCATATAATACTGATCTGTGTAGACGACACTACAGACCTTAACCTATAGACCCGTAATGGGAGGCGCCTTGGGTTATTATTTTTATATATATAATTGGATGGGTCCCCTCTGCCGTCACGGATATCATAACTAGGGATGGCAATGGGGCGAGTGCGGGTAGTGCAACCCCCGCATCCATCCCCTTCAATATCTATGGATATTTATACGGGTAGCAGGTATCCATGGATATCCATGGGTATTTAAGAGCCAAAAATAAAAGGAAAGAAAATAAAATTATATAGAATAATATGGCAATATATTATATTAAAATTATACAATATACTATATGTATTTTTAAAAAAATTATTATTATGGATTTAACCACTAAAAAGTACGATACCCTCGAGGGATTAATCTCTGCAGTTACATGTGGAGGATACCCTGGGGGAAAAAAACCACAAAAAAGTACGAAATAATAAAGGAAATAAAGTTTATTTCATCTCTAAGGTGATAGAAATTATCATAATATATATTATATATTTAAAAAAATATTTATTATGAATATGCGGGTATCCGCTGGGCGGGTACTACGATCCCCATCCTCATGTAACAAGTATCCATTTACTACCCATTGCGGGTAATCCATGCGGGTATCCGCGGGTGCGGGTAATTTTGCCATCCTTGATCATAATCAGTTACTCCAAAACTTGCCCCATTGACGGGTGTGATTTGGGAATGCTTGAACAGGTTCGGGAAGGCTTGGTCTTTCATTTCAGAATCTTAGCGTTGACGAGGAATCTAACGTTTGTAGAGGCAATTCCTTTTTGCGGTTGGTGATCATGCCTTCAACAAGTAAGTGCAAAATCAGTGTTCTAATATTCATATGATGTTATCCATGTGGTTCAATTTTATCTTATATTTAGTATCAGAGCCATAATTATATGATTTAGGACCTTATTGTTTAACGTGATCAATTTTTATTTTGTTGAACTTCTAGTTCCTATTTTTAAAGTATTTTCAAATTATTATGAGATTTATTGTGAAAATCGCTTTTTTGAAAAATTGGGATCAACGACCATGGGGTTATTGTAGAGCATGATTGTATGAATCTATTGACGCAAGAATCACGAACTTTCGTTCACTATGGAGGGATAATTTCACAAGACACAGTGCGTTAGTACTCACATGACCTGCGTTTTTTATACTTGAATCACATGTTTGTATGTGGTTATTAAAAATTGGGGGCTTTTTCTCTAGAATGATTAGTAACTTGATTATAATTACAGTCCATATGAAATCACAATGAAATGAGGCTGAAATCCGAGCAAAACACCGCTGGAACATTGAAAAATGTGTTCGGGTCACATTGGTGGAGGTAGAATATGAAGTTGGGCACATGTGCAAAGCCCACTTGCGGCCTATGGCGAGTGAGAGAGAGTGTGGTTTCTTCCAAGGGAGTCTTTTTACGCCTTTTTTTTTTTTTGCGTTGTGCTCTACTCTCAGGGCTTGATTTTCCTATATATTTTGCATATTTTTCCGCTATGATAAATATTTTCCATGAAAATAATGTATAAAATTGATTATTTATTTATTTTTATGGGTGAAATTTAAATGAAAAATATGTTAGAAAAATAATTGACCATATTTTGGATTTTATAGTGATGGTTACTCTCCCTAAATGACTTTGTGAAATTATATACTCTTAACTTTTGATATATGCTTTAACATGTTTAATTATTGAGCTGTATTTTCTCATTAAGACTGTTTAAGTGCAGCACATGTATGGAATGCTGTTAATATTGATATGTGACCAGTATGGGTGCTATTTTGATAAAGTACCTTCTTGTGGATTTGATAAAGTACCTTCTTGTGGACTGTGTCGTGGTTTGGGTCAGAGAAAAGTGATTCATGTGCAAGAGTTTTCATTAGTTGCTATGGGTCGTCACCGTCAAAGGGGACCACCTATTTCAATTGATGGAAATTTCTTTGTAATTAGAGGAATTCTTTTAATCATTACATGCAATTTGATAGCAGTTGGGAAAAGGGACAACCACGATGATTGGAGCTCTGCTAGGGTTTTGCATGGAAAACTAGGGTTTTGCATGACTGTTGCACCATGGCAGCCACCTCGCCATGCCCATGGCACTTTCTTTTCCCGGAGTCTGCCTTCCTTCCTCCTCCTCCTCCTCCTCCTCCTCCTCCTCCTCCATCTTCTCCTTCTTGCCCTACTTCGAACTCCTTGCGGCCTTCAACTTTGATTGAATTTCCTGCCTTGCCTCAAAAGAAATCGTTTGTTCAAGCCTTGAACAATGTGTGCGATTTTTCTGAAAGCCAGTTACCCAAACCACGTTTGAAGGGTGATGCGCTTTCAATCAAAATCCCTGAGGATGAGTATAAGGCTGGCTTGGCTGCTTGCAAAAATAATCTCCATGGAAGATTAATTCTATCGAAAGGGGATGTGCCTATGAAACTGAATGACTTGAGATCTAAGCTATCTAAGTTATGGAATCCTCTTGGTAATTGGAAGATGGTGCCTTTAGGAAAAATGATATTTTGAATTTTCTTTTGCTTCTCCTGAAGACCTTCGATGTGTTTGGATGATAAGAGCATGGAATCTCAATCCTGGATTGATGAGGCTTTTTACATGGACTCCAGATTTTAATCCATTATCATTGAAGCAAACCAATGCTCAATGTTGGATCAAGATCTTTGAACCCCCTCAGGAGTATTGGAGACCTAAAATCCTTTTCTCAATTGCAGGAGGGTTGAGAACACCTATTTCCCTTGATGAAGCTACAACAAAGAAGGATCTTGGACATTTTGCACGTGTGTTGATAGATGTTGATCTGGTTAAAAAGCTCCATGAACTCATCCTTGTGGAAAAGGATGACTTTGCTTTCTATGTATTAATCAAATATGAAAACTTGCCTACATTTTGTTCTCACTGCAAGACGATTGGATACTCATTGGATAATTGAAGAAAGAATGTCATTCAAGAAGTGAAGAGTAAAAAGTCTGACGCTGCTGCTCGAAATATTGTGCAGAAATATGTTCCCAAGGTAACTAATGGCAACACTGAAAAAGTTGTTGTTAGTTCAAGAAAAGGGAAGGAAATTGCTAATGATAACACTAAAAAAGCTGTTGTTAGTTTAAGAAAGGGGAAGGAAATTGTTGTTGAGCCTCGACATGAGACAGGTGCATCATCAAAAAATGATTTAAATGTTCAGCCTAAAATGGATGCAGCAAGGAATCAAAGAGATCCTCAAGATTATGATCCTGTGATTGGAGATTCTGTAATTGATGTTGTTCCAGACAGAGGTGATAGGGAATTTAATATTCCATCCATCTTTGATCTTGATCATGAAGAGGAAGAGTCTCATATGAATGCAGGATGTCCTAATGATGATTTAGATGAGGATGCAGAATCTGTGGAAACAGTATTTGATGAAGCTCAGGAAAACTATATTGAAGAATCTGGAAGTCGCATGGAGGATGATGTTCAGGATAATTCAATCCAAAATCTAGAGGTTGCTGACTCTCAGGATACAGCGGGAAACTCTGCCTCCATCTCTTCAGATGAATAACTTGCAGGCTGATGAGGTTATTACTTTAAGAGATGTCACATCAAAGAATGTTCAGAATGATTTTCAATTGTTTGGAAAGTTTTGGGGAGATAGGGTTGATGAGGAAGATGAAAAGCAAAATTCTCCTTTTGAAAAAGAGGTAAACAATGAATTTTCTGTGGTGTTATCTAAATCTCAAAAGCAAAAGGACAAGAGAAATAAGAAGGTGCTTTTGCAGAAATATGATCCTTATAACACTAGATATAAGGCTAGAACTTCTAAGCCTAAGCATTTTGATGATTAGGTTAAAAAATCTTTATTCGAATGCTAGGGGACTAGGAAATCCTGAAACTAGATTGGTTGTGAAAAATAAATGTTTTTCCATTAATCCAGATTTGGTTTTCCTATCTGAACCTTGGATTAGTGTAAGCCAAGTTCCTGTTGGATATTGGAGGAGTCTTAAGCTTAAGAATTTTTTTAGTTAATGATAGAGGAGTCTTAGCTCCTAATCTTTGGGGATTGTGTTTTGAGGAACTGCAGCCACAAGTTATATCAGTTTCTGTGCAGCACATCTTCATTTCTGTTTCATGGAATAATGATCCTTGTTTCATAGCAGCCATATATGCTTCAACCTCCTACATTAACAGGATAAATCTTTGGTTGGAGTTAGCTTCCCTTCAGCAAAACAATGTTGGTCCATGGTGTTGCGTTGGAGACTTTAATGCCATTCTTGGTGCTCATGAGATGAGGGGTGGAAATCTACCTTCTGCTATTTATTGTGATGAATTTCGAGCTTGGTTTTATAGTTGTTCTCTCACTCATATTGATACTAATGGAGCTCCATTTACTTGGGCCAATGGTAGAAGTTCTTCCTTTCACATAGAGCTCAGACTTGATAGAGCTATCTGCAGCATTGAATGGATTGATTTTTGGGATTCCTTAGCTTGTTGGACTTAGCCTAGAAGTCAATCTGACCATCACCCTTTACTTCTGGTTGTATCTAGAGGTCTTGTTCAGTATCATTCATCCTTTAAATTCCTAAACATGTGGATTGATCATGTGGATTGTAGAAGGTTGATCTCTGAGGTCTGGAACATAAATGTTGGTTACTGTCCTTTTGGCCCTATGTAGCAGCTCACAAAGAAGTAGATGATTCTTAAAAGTGAGCTAAAGGTTATATTTGCAGATATTCATCTTAAAGTTTCTGAAGCATTGCAAAAGGTGGAAGAGGTGCAGAATCTGATTTCTACAACAGGTTTTTCATCTGAACTCCATGAAAAGGAAATCAAAGCTCAGATGGATCTTTATCAAGCTTTGTCTTTTGAGGAGTCTTTTTGGAAGGATAAGTCAAGAACAAACTTGTTAATTGAGGGTGACAGGAACACTAGATTCTTCCATAGGACTGCTCAAGTTAAAAAGGTGTCAAAGCATATATCTTTTTTAAGACATGGTGAGGAAATTCTTTTAGAGCCTTCTGATATTGAGAATCATGTAATTAACTACTTTACAGATTTATATGCTTCTCCAAATTCATGTATTGACAATGGCCTAATATAGAAGGTTGTTCCTCAATTAGTTTCTACAACTGACAATAATATGCTTACTTGTTGTCCATCTGCTGAGGAGATTAAAACAATAGTGTTCTCTAAAATAACCAAAGTTAACACAAGAATTTGGGGGGGGGGGGGGGGGGGGATTGAATTGTGTTTACCAACTTTTTCAGAAACTTTGAAAATTATTTTCGCAAGCACAACAAGCAAAAATAAAGCTACAGAAAATTAGACGGGTGACTCGTCTAATTTTAAGACAGAACATACTCGCACACAAAGAAGGTTAAAACAGAGTTTGATATTCACGATATTAACTCCCAAGTTAAAAGCTTAAACAAATAACTCTTAAATAAATTAAAGAGATAAGGGAAGAAGAATATCACTCAAGAGTTTTATACTGGTTCACCCCAAAATCCACAGGGCTACGTCCAGTTCTTGGCAGCACCAAGTTTCCACTATAACTGATCAGATTACAGTACAAGTATTCTTTTCACACCTAGTCTCTCTAGGCTCAACACTCAAACAAGTATTCTTTTCTCACCTATCCTCTTCAGGCTCAACACAGTAAAGAGTAAAGGTTTTGAGCAATTAATACAACTTTGCAAGTCTTTCAGATAACACTCAGAGAGTGGAATAAATGAAGGAATGAAAGACTGCGAAATTTATGTCAAATGATTGAAGAGCTATTCAATGAAGGAATGAAGAAGTAAATGAGAGAGTAAATGCTTAATATTTGCGCAGAGCTCTTATCGATGTTCTTCATCTTCATGTTTGGTCTATATAAAGGCTTCAATCAGGTTGATCCGTTAGACACAGCTTCAGAAAGTGTGCTCCTTTGATTTGAGCTTCTGGGACGCCATTAATGCCAAAGAGTCGTTCTGTATAAACATTAAATGTTTGGGGAAGTTAGACTTTGACATATGCGACCAAGAGTACACTTTGATTTTGCGCAGTTGTTGTTTCAGAGTTGCAGTAGCAGACTCCTTGTACTTGTAGCAGAGAGCTTTCCATTTCAGTGTAATACTCAGTTCACTTTCTGGAAAGTACTTTTACTTTGTGCTAAAACAGCTAAAAGGCTACTGACTTGGTGCAGAGATTGCGTGTTTATTCCTTAAACACTTGAAAGAATTAATTCTTTATTCTTTGTCCTTAGTGCTATTGTCCAGAGGTCTTCGAGATTCTTAAGGAAGACATCTATTTCAAATAAGGTTGACTTGGATTTTCTTCTGTCAGTCTGACACTTTAACTAGTGTAGTAGTGTTTGAAAATTAGACGGGTATTGTGCAGTCCAAAATCAGACGGGTGATGTGAGCCAAAACTTAGATGGGTGAGCAAGTCATTTTTAGACGAGTGATCCACTGAAGCTTCTTTTGACTTATGATTCTTGCCACATCATCAACTAAATCAAACTATGATTGAGAGTTGACTTGGTCTATGTCTGAGTTGACTATTTTTCAGAAGAGTGATTTTTTAGACAAGCCTAAAAAACTGCATTGTGCCGAAACTTAGACAGGTCAGATTTTAGATGACCTTAAGTCTATTTTCCTGCACACTTAGCAGACTTATCAATAATTTCATATGATTCAATATAACCATACTTAATCTATTTGGAATCATCAAAACTTAGAGAATTTATACATTGAATGTGTTCCAGACTTATGTGGTCTCAACATTCTCTCTAAACAAGGATAGTGCCCCGGGTCCAGATCGTTAAGGAGGATGTTTCTTTTAGTCTTTTTGGATATAGTGAGGATGGATGTGGTCCATTCTGTGCAGCAGTTCTTTATTAATGATTGGATTCTGCCCAATCTTAATTCAAACTCAATTTTTCTGTTTCCAAAGTTCGAAGGAGCTGACAGGATAGAAAATTTCAGGCCTATAGCACTTGCCAATTTTCATTTCAAGGTTATATCTAAGGTGCTGGCTGACAGGCTCTCATTTATTGCTCCTAAGATTGTATATGAAGAACAGAGAGGTTTCCTCCAAGATAGACAAATTTCTGAATGTTTGTGCATTGCTTCAGAGGCCACAAATATGCTAGACCTTAAGAAATTTGGTGGAAACATTGCTCTAAAGTTTGATGTGAGAAAGGCATTTGATACCATAGATTGGCATTTTTTGTTAAAAGTCCTGGAAACCTTTGGATTCATTACAACTTTTTGTAGTTGGATTGCCACTATTCTGGAATCTACAAAACTTTCTTTTCTTATAAATGGCCATGCTATTGGATTTTTGTGCTTGTAGAAGAGGGGTGAGGCAGGGTAATCCCTTGTCCCCTCTTCTATTCAGCATTGTAGAAGATGTCTTGAGCAGAAGCATTTCTATGTTGGTCTCCTCTGGAGTTCTGAATCCAATGGCAAGCGCAAAGTCCTTTGTTACTCCAACACATGTGTTGTTTGCTGATGATATATCGATATTCTATAATGGTTTAAAGAAGGGTCTTAGAGCTTTGGTGGCTCTTTTTGATGAGTATGCTGAAGCTTCTGGCCAGTCTTTGAGCTTGAACAAATGCAAATTCTATGCAGGTGGCATGAGTTCTAGCAGAACTTCTGATTTGGGCCAGATTTTGGGCTTTCATTCTGGTTCTTTGCCTTTTAACTATATTGGAATTCCTCTTTTTAAAGGAAAACCAAGGAGAAGGCATCTTCAGCCTATTCTTGATAAAATCAGGTTGAAATTGGCTAGTTGGAAGGGATTGCTCCTATCATTCATGGGTAGAGTTCAGTTAATTGGATTAGTGATTCATGGAATGCTGGCATATAGCTGTCATATTTACCTTTGGCCTGCTTCAATGCTGAAACAGTTAGATTCTTGGATCAGAAACTTCTTATGGTCTGGTGATATTGACATTAGAAAGATGGTTACAGTATCTTGGATAGCTATTTGCAGTCCAGTAGAGAATGGTGGTCTTGGAATCAGGAGCTTAAAGGCTATAAATTCAGCATCGATGCTTAAATTGAGCTGGGATATTCTGTCTTCTGATCAACAATGGGCTTGTTTCTTAAAAGGAAGGTTTATGAGAAGCTCTTCTTTGGTCTCCTACTATGTTAAATCTTCAATTTGGCCAGCTGTGAGACCCTTTTTTACTATAGTTATGCAAAACTCCACATGGATCATTGGTAATGGGAAGACTATCAACTTCTGGTTGGATAATTGGATCTCTAATCCAATTGACAATAAGCTAAACCTTCCTTCTACACTTTATCCCCATCTAAAATTCACTGTTAGTGAGTTCATTGTAGATAGGAAAATGGAGATTTCCTCATTACATGTACTTAAGGTGTCCTTCAAATTTTCAGGAAATCTTTCAGGTAGTCATTCCTTTCTCTGATCAAAATGATGAGATAGTGTGGTGGGGTTCTGAAACAGGTCTGCTTTCCTTTAAAGAAGCTTTCTCTTTTCTTAATCCTGCTCAAAATTCTGTTGGTTGGGGCAAGCTTATTTGGTCTTCTTCAATTCCTCCTTCCAAAACTTTCATCTTGTGGAGATTATGGCATGATAAAATGCCAACAGACAACCACTTAATGAGAAGAGGTAGCTGCTTAGCCTCTATGTGTAACCTGTGCAAGGAGAGTTCTAAAACTTCATCTCACCTGTTCCTGTCTTGCCCTTATTCTGTTGCTTTATGGAACTAGCTCAACTGTATTATAAATTGCCCCTTGAATATATCATCTCTTGCTTCTTTATTTTCTGTTCTTGATCAGAATTGGAGTTCACAAGTTAGAGATGTGTTGCTAGCTGCTATTACTTCAATAATCTGGTTTATCTGGAGTAGTAGAAACTGGGCAAGGTTTGAAGACAAGTTTGTTTCTGCTAAGATAGGCATTTGCATGGTAACTGCTGCTGTCAGGGATTCAGGGAATTTGTCTAAAGGCTATATGTTTTCCTCTATTGCTGAATTTCATATTTTGAAAGTCTTCTCAATTACTTGTCATGCTAGGAAAGCTGATATCATTAGACAAATTAATTGGTTGCCTCCTTTATGCAATTGGACCAAATGCAACTCGGATGGATCTTCCAAAGGAATGCAGCAGATTGCCTCTTGTGGAGGTATCTTTAGAGATCATAGGGCAGCTGTGATGGGCTATTTTGCTGCCAATCTTGGTGAAAGATCTTATTTGTTTGTTGAATGGGGCAATGCTAGCTATTGAGTTTGCTCATGACAAGGGCTGGAATCACTTATGGTTGGAGTGTGATTCTTCAGTCACGGTTGCAGCTTTTAATAATTGTATGTTAGTCCCTTAGAGAATAAGAAACCATTGGAAGAATTGTATTTCCCTAACAAAAGGAATGCAATTTTTGATTTCTCATATCTTTAGGGAAGGAAACAAATGTGGAGATTGGCTAGCTGACTATGGCTCTAGAATTCATGGAATAATTTGGTGGAATTCTATTCCTGACTTTATTAGAGAGGATTGTCTTAGAAATAGGTTTGGTCTTCCAAACTATAGATTTAATTGATGTTTTCCATGGGTTTTGGTTTTATGTCCCCCCATTGGTCCTATTTGTATTTTTTTTTCATTTTTTAATAATATTTTAATGATATGCTGCAAATGATTGATAAGTTCTAAGGTGCCAAGCTAGTTGGGATATTGGTTCTTATAGTGATGCTTTTGCATGCTATCTTGCTTTTTTTTTAAAAAAAAGTTATAAGCCCAAAGGGGGTTATCGTGTGTTATGATTGGAAGTTCACTGTGGACTAAGTTAATAAGGAATGCATTGGGCTAAGGAATTTGTCTGCCTAGAGGGGACAATTCTCTTAACTCAGTGTACGCTTATTGATTAACCCATATGAGGTTTTGACCTTGGTTGCGACCATTATTCCCAAAGGGGAATGTACTATTATATTGGCCTGGGTGATAACATTTCTTGTTTAGGCTATATCTTGCCATATTATATGTTCTAATGCATTCATCTTTTATCTTAACAGTGACTTTTTCCATGAACAATTGTTTTGCTTTAATTGAAAATTTTGACTGCCTCAAACTATAACAAGTTGAAGCAAGACTTGGTTTTCTCTTTAGGAATTGTTGGTATTGATTTGATATGAGTTTTGTTATTGTTATCTAATGTTAGTTATATGAGCTATTTGAAAATTTATATAAATTTAATGATGAAACATTGAATTGGCTTTCGCCTTTGTTGGATCTACACACAAGGATGAGCGACACACTCTCAGAGGTTAGTTATAAAATATTTTTTGTCATTGACATATTATATACATGAATAAGTGGAGAAATTTGTTCTCAAGGAGTTATGGTTTACAATTTATGTTTTGGAATATGCATTTATATACAAAAGTGTGACATTCTTTTAGAATGTTGTGAAATCGAAATTATTGAGCTCTTTTATTGGCATATATTTTTTGAAAAATATTTTCAGTGCATGTCACTTTAATTTTCTCTTGTTGGTGATTATTGTCACCATAATTGTTAGAAGGATTTAGAAAAATAACATTTGATATATGTACATGATATGCATGTGCTTGACTGATGCTATGAAACTTGATACTTTTAGCCTATATCATATGTTTTAAAGTGCCAATTTACTTAATTGTGAGATCATGTTTGGATTGTTGTAAGTGCAAAACTTGTGGAATGCTATTGGATTTAAATTCATGATCAGTAGGGGTGTTTATTGTTGATGCACCTTCTTATGGATTGTATAATGGTTAAGGGCACGAGAAATTGATTCCTGGGCAAAAGTATTTTATTGGTTATTGTGGGTGATTACCGCCAAAGTGGGATTACTCATTTTTAATTGGTGCGATTTCTTTTTATCATTAGAGGAATGCTTCTGGTGGTTACGTACAATTGCCTGCCTAAAGGTGGTTGGTTATTATATGTCATGATTAGAAGCTGATTTGCGATAAAGTTATTGAAGATGCGCCGGTCTAGGAAATCTGTCTGCCCAAATGGGATAGATTTCCAAACTCGGTGTATGCTCAATGAGTAACTTATTATTGATGATTGTGGATAAAGTTATTGGAGGTGCATCGGTCAAGAAGATTTGTCTTCCCAAAGGGGATAGATTTCTAAACCTAGTGTATGCTCATTGAGTAACTCATTATCAAAGATTGTGGATGAAGTTAATGGAGGTGTATTGGTCTAAGGGGTTTGTCTGCCAAAAGGAGACAATTTTCCGAATCCAGTGTATGCTCATTGATTAACCCATTCGAGGTTCTGACCGTGGTTACGACCTTGGTTGCACATTCTGTCCAAAGGGGAATGTGTTGTTTTGTTGGCCTCAAAATAACTTGATTTAAGCTAAAGTTATGTCTTGCTTTATTACTTATTTTAACGCATTCCAAGTTTTGCTTAACAATCATTTCTCAATAACAACCGTGTTGCTTAGTTTGTTATGGAGCATGATGAGTAGATGCAACTTGCTAGAATTTTTGTGGGGTGAGGCCTTGAAAACAACCCTTCACATTCTTAACATAGTTCCCAGTAAGTGCATGTTTCGAATTGAGGTGAGAAAGGCTAGAAGCACTTTTGGAACTCATAAGCTAGAATGGATAGCTTCATGTTGGAAGTGCTTTTGGGAGATTCTAACTCAGTTCCAAACATGCAATAAATTTGTCCAGAAAGAATCTTTTGAATTCTGGATAGGAAGAAAACCCAGTTTGAGCCATCTTCATGTCTGGAGTTACCCGGTAAAAGTTAAAATTTATAATCCCCTAGAGAAAAAGACAGACCCCTAACACTAGTTGTTGCTTTTTCATTGGATATCTGGATCGCGCTAAAGGATGTAGGTTCTTCTATCCTGGTAGAGGTACTAGAGTTGTGGAGTCCATGCATGCTAAATTCTTGGAGCTTGATGTGGCAGACACTCTTGTTGTATCCGATGAGCTTGATGCTCCCTTGCCTGAGATCATTTTTTGCCACTGCCATATCTTGATAATGCTCTTTCATCCATTGTTCCCATTGAGATTGGTATTCCAGTTGAGGATGTGGTTAATCATCAAGTTGAGAATACGACTGATCCTCTTGCCCTGGTTGAGGCTCCATAACCTACTGAGCCAGGCGAGCAAATTCCTTTGAAGAGATAGGTGAGATAGAGGTAACCTTCTATTGGTGATGACTTTATGATCTATCTTAGTGAGGATAGACAATGGTTTATGGGAGCTTGTTGACTTGCCTGAAAGTTACAGGGCAATTGGTTTATGAGATGTTTAATGCCAGATTATTAGCTATGAGTTGCACTCAAAAGGAGGGCATTGACTATAATGAGAATTTTTCACATGTATCAACTAAGGCACTCGTAGCTCACTTTGATTTGGAATTGCACTAAATGGTTGTCAATACAACTTTTTCAAATGGAGATTTGAGTGAAGTAGTGTACATGCAACAACCTGAGGGTTTCCAGGTTGATGGTAATGAGCACTTAGTTTATAAGTTGAAAAGGTCGATTTATGGTTTGAAGCAAGCTTCTTGGCAGTGGTACTTGAAATTTGATGAAGTGGTGACTTCTTTGGGTTTTGAAGAAAACAAAGTTGATTAGTGCATATACCTTAAGGTCAGCGGCAGCAAATTCATTTTTCTTGTGCTATATGTGGATGACATATTGCTTGCTTATAATGATCTAGGCATGCTTCAGGAGACCAAACATATGTTGACTAAGTTCTTCGAAGGATCTTGGTGAAGCTTCTTTTGTGATGGAAATCGAGATCCACAGGGATAGATCATGTGGTATGTTTGGGTTATCCCAAAGGGCTTACATTGATAGAGTGTCAGAGAGATTTAACATTCAAAGTTATAGCCCCGGGGAGGTTCCAGTCACTAAAGGTGACCGACTCAATAAGGATCAATGTCCTAAGAATGAGGTTGAGCGAGCAAAGATGAACGATAGAATTTGTGGGAGTGCCTTTAGCAGTCCTATGAATGCTCAAGTTTGCACCAGGCCTGCCATTGCTTTCATAGGCTGGCGTTTTGGGTAGATACCACCCTGATCCTGGGAATGATCATTAGATAGCCACTAAGGATGTAATGAGGTACTTGAAACAAACCAAAGCATATATGCTTATGTATAGGAGGGTTGACAACTTTTGGAGAAAGTAGGGTACACATATTCAGATCTTGGTGGATGCATTGATGATAGAAAATCGACTTTAAGGCACATTTGTCATGTTGGCTTGAGGTGCAATATCTTGGAAGAGTAAGAAACATATTCTTGTTGCTTCCTCTACTATGCAAATTGAATTTAATGCTTGTTTTGCTACTGCTACTCATACAATTTGGTTGAGGAATTTGGTCACAGGACTTCGCATTGTTGATTCTATTGCTAGGCCACTGACGATTTTTGTGATAATAGTGTTGCAATGTTTTACATGAAAAGTAATAAAACTACATTTGGAATTTAAGTACTTGACTGTTAGAGATTTTGTGAAAGACAACGTCATATTGACACGGGTTCCTTGTTAGCAGATCCCTTAACCAAGGGACTCATGCCTGCGGTCTTTAAAAGACATATTGAAAACATGGGCATTGTGAGTTCTTTTAATCTTCTTGGTAAGTGGGAGTTTGAGTTTTGTGTTGCTTTTCTTTATGATGTTGGACATTTTGTTTTGGACACTTTGGTGTTTCAATTGATATTTTCTATTTGATTTGAGAAATTAATGATAAGTTGAATTCCGTTTTTATATACTTTTGTATATGTATATCAAATGTTAAAATTTAAAGCTCGGTGTCATTAGGACCACTATGCCCGTGGTCGATACCATGTTTGAGTTGGGGCATTATTATTTTAAAAGCTTGGCGTCATTGGGACCAGTATACCATGGTCAATGCCATGTTGGAGCTGAGGTATTATGTATTTTTTAAAAAGCTCGGTGTCATTGGGACCACTATACCTGTGGTCGATGTTGTGACACCCTCTACCCCATATGCATTCATAACGCGTAAAAAATTTAAAAGGAAAAGAAAACACATGCATATTATATCATAATAATAGAAACTGGGCAGAGGCTGTTGCATTGTAACATAACTTTTCAAACGCAAAATTATAAAACATGTTTAAAAGAAAAACATAACATAAACATATAAACGAACCTAACCCCGATGTCACATTACAGAGCTGGTATAACCAATTTGATAAAACAACTCGGATAAACAAACTAAACTGAAACCAAACTAAACTATGAGTAGCGGCTCCTCAGAGTCACTCCTCAGCAAGCTTCTCACCATCCTCTGAATAACATAAAAGGGTACATGCAAAGCAACAATAAAAGACGGGGAGTAAAAAACATATATATCAACATAATGGCATAGAAGCAGTTAGTATGGCGAACATGAATCTTATAAACATAGCATATCAAACATCATAACATCATCCAACATATTACATTCATATCATATACATCATATCAACAATGTATGCTATGCGATCCAGCGCTACTCCACTACTCCACTATGCACTTGGATCCAATCTACCTTAGAATGTTAACTTCAGAGTTACATATCCACATTGGCCAATAAGCACTAACGCCGAGGCAATCCACCAATCCATGGGTGGACCCTTATGATAGCCGACGCACCTTACTCTCGGATGCGCCACCATGGGGGGCCAAATCACTTAGATCACCGCGGACGGCCAGATCGCCTTACACTCGGATGACCTCCCCTATGTTTAACATCCCCCACTAACATCTCTGATGCATGAATGTATGAGCAACACAAACACGCAACAACAACCACCACCTCCACTTGGGCCACTTGGCTACCCAAGTTTTATCACCATCAACACCTCGACCACTTGGCTATCGAGGCTCAATGTTATCTTTAATCTTTAATCTTTTAACAGTCTGGCCAATGAGTACCAGAGCTCAACATCTCGACCACTAGGCTATTGAGGCCCTTTTGGCCACTCGACTACCAAGGTACAACATTAACAACAACACCTTGACCACTTGGCTATCGAGGCTCCCTTGGCCACTCGGCTACCAAGGTACAACATCATCTTTTCACTTTAATTATTAATACTCTGACCGATCAGCTCCAGAGCTCAACACTTTGACCATTAAGCATCAAGGTCCCCCTTAACCACTCGGCTAAAAAGGTAGATTATTATCTTTAAGTTGTTTAACTTGTCTTTACTTCATTTAGTATCTTCTTTCATTATAAGGAGGAACTGGGGTGAACCACCCATGTTCTTTTTTCTGCATTCTGTTCTGGACAGGTGAGCATGGGCATGCTCACCCTCAGCACGGGCGTGCTGAACTTTAAGTTGAGCATGAGCGTGCTGCCTAACAAGCACGGCCGTGCTCGTTAGAGCATGACTGTACTGATCTGGGCAGAAAGGGTTAGAAACCATTACTATATTTCCTAGGGCATTCAAGGATTAAACCTATTGGCTTTTAACTATCCATCAGTCCTCAGTTTCATTATTCTTAATTAATTTCCATGTCTTATCATTGTGGGGAATTAGTCCTTTAATTCCAGCTTCATTATTAACGTCCCTAAAACACTCGCGAATCAATCCTAGGGTCTTTTAACTGAACCTTTGAACATAACCTTGCCTTTCATATTATATTCAAGTCTTATGAACAAACTGGGAAAACATCCCTTTATTCTCTTTCATCATTGTTAACATCTTTTAACGTCTTAACATCATTAATAAGCCCTATTAATTGTTTAGAGTCTTATTAACATTATTGTTGGCATTAACATCATCAATAAGCAAACACTCATTCAGAGCATGGCATCATCATCATCATCATAACAACATCATCATCATCATCATGAACATTCATTCATAATGTCATCAATCCAAACATAATCATGGCATAAATATCATTATCAATTATAACAACAATGGACATACCAATCATCAACTACCAATCGTCAATTAAGCATATATCATCATAAACATGATATCAAACAAATAAACAATTAACAAACAACAGGGTCATGGGTTAACCCTTCATCTTACGCTACCCCCAACGCCTACATGTTAATACTATTCCTTCTCCCCATACTTGGTATGAAGATTCCCACTACAACAACGCAAGCAAACTATCCTCGTTCCCTCGAGCGGCTCGCGAGTTCCTTAAGCCTCGGTCAAACATGAAACAGATAACCAATTAATCTCCAATTTAAGAAAAGGGAAAGGAGATTAAAGTTAGGGATAACCAGTTTACCTTTAGAGACACTAGTGCGGGTGACTTCTCTCCCAAACGGACTCACAAACTCCAAGTACTTCAAAGGGTTCAAGGGAAGGGAAAGGGAGGAGGTTTATGTCACACTAGGATTGCCCAGAGTGCCAAAACAAGGTTTTGCTCGTAACCCTCACGGAACTGTTCTATTTATAGACTCTGTGACCTGAGCACGATCGTGCTCCCTTTAAGCAAGCACGACCGTGCTCATTTCCTGATCACGGGCCGCACAGAGATTGTAGTGCGAGGCTAACTAAACGATCAACTTGCCCAAAACATATAAAATAAGACATCTATATAATTCTCTTATCTCTCCAACGCTACAAAGATCACCTCAATCGGACATCTAGAACTCAATATATGGCCAAAACGGTGAAACAAGTTACTAGGACTCTAAAAGGATTGAATCTTTATAAGGCTAAACTTCCCCCAAACATAAACTTAGACATCAAAAACAAATATAACAAGTTTATACAAACATATATATAACATATATAAATGCATTAAGCTTATTTATGAAAAACGGGGTGTTACAAATGTCATGTTGGAGATGAGGCATTATGTATTTTAAAAGCTCGGTGTCGTTGGGTTCACTATGCCCATGGTCGATGCCATGTTTGAGCTGAGACATTATGTATATTGAAGCTTGGCGTCGTTGGGACCATTGTGTACGTGGTTGACACCTTGTTGGAGTTGAGGCATGATGGTTTTTGATTAACCATGTAGTTTCTCTGGCCTTCTGGTATTTGAGATAAATTGAGGACTAACAAAGAAAATGTCAGTATGGCTATTGGATCACATGGGCATGTCATTTTCTTGCTACACTCCACACTGATGACTAGTCGACGGCGTATGTAATATATGTAACTAAGGAAGGTCCCATATCAATAAAGGATATGATACCGCCATGATTCGATATTACTTGGCTTTTGCTGGATGGAGTCTTGATTAGGTGTTGCATCTTATGATCATACGTTTTGTGGCCATATTAAGTATATGATATTAGCACACAATTGATTTTGCCTAAGTAAGAGAATGTTAGAATTTTTTCTAATTAATCTTGTGGGCTACAATCAATTACGGTTTTTGTTTGAGAAAAATGGGCAAATGTTATGAATGATTTGATGATGCTTAAGCATGATAATATGATGATCTATTCGTAATGGGATATAGGCACCTAATACTGATCTATGTGGGTGACAGTGTAGGCGTAACCTGACACACCCCATTGTGCCCCGATGTTTTATTATATTAATTCCCTCTTAAATCATTTCTTAATCGCGCGCTTAGCGTGAGAAATACGTAAAAATTAAAACTTATTTAATAATCATATAACTTCTGCAAATTAAACACACCAATGTTGTAATATATATATTACACACCTGGTTATTTATTACATTACCAAAACACTGTTGAGGGTATCCTTTCCATAGGATCCCTCACAGACATATACTTAAACAAGAGTTATACTTAGCGGAAACATATAAAAACGTCTCATGAGACGCACTGGCCATGACTAACTAGACCCTAATCGCCATGGATCACAGCTCGTCTTCCAGCCTCCGGTTCGTAAGGAGTTCCATCCAACTCCTCCTCATCCAGCTCAGCTACAGGGTCTTCTTGTACAATCCCATAAAAAGGCAGAATACAACACACAGAAAGATATAGGGGATAAGAAACATATCTATCATCATAAAAGCGGAAAAGAGTCATAGTATATAACATAATAAAAGTCATAGACAATCAACATATATAACTAGCAAATCATCCTCAAAATTAAGATATCATCTTCTACCCTCAACCTCACGCAACTAAACCTTTATGATGATGTGGCCACTAATTCCCCATATCCGTTAGGGATGTTAGTCAGTCGTCCAAGCGACATGGCCCCAAAACCGGTGCACACCTTATTCATGGTGAGAATGCTCATGCAAAGCCTGACATTATAGCTGCACGACACAGTCGGGGCACACCCTGGATCAAGGGTGCTCATGCATAGCAATGACACTATAGTTGCACGGTACAATCGGTGCACAACCTCCTCCATGGTAAGAATGCTCATGTATTAGAATGACACTATAGTTGCATGGTACAGTCGGTGCACACCCTAGTTCTCTCTCTCGAGGGTGCTCAAGCAAAGCATTGACACTATAGTTGCACTAATTAAATCTAACATTGGCCAGTCCCACAAGGACTTCGGACCTCGTATGTATCAAACATAGGGTTATCAACACAATACAAATTATGAACCTCACTGAATTTCATCAATAACGACCTAGTGCCTCATGCTTCCATCCTAGCCTTGACTCACATTTTATGACACTTTTCATCTTTAAAATAATCAATTTAAGCAGGCACTTCTAATTCACCGATACTTTCTCACCCAAACCAAATCTTTCGAACAACATATATCATAGTCTCTCTTATGGTAGAAGGTTACGATGAAATTTTGGGTTTAAAACTCAGATGGAAACCGGTCTACGTTTTTAACTGACAATATAATTTTATGCTGACAGTAAACCCTAATTTGACCTGAAAACTGAAAGTTGTAGATTTTTTATATTATGTCCGTGAGGAATCCTACTCTCCAAATTTCTGATCATAAATAAAATATTATGTGTTTTCGGACGAAATTTGGTGAAAGTTCGAACGGAAATCAGTCGGTGTTTTCACTGACAGTAAGATTTTAATGATCAGAAAACCTAATTTTGACTCGTGAACGAAATGATTTATGATTAAATCATATTTCCAATGAGTCTAGTTAGTTTGAAAATTTTCGATCGAAAAACAGACAGAAACCTTAATTGGGAAACCGACGGAGTCGAAAACGGAACTGCAGAGACCCGTCAAGGGATCGGGACAACGAGTCATACATGATGACTCATGGAGGATGAGTCACCAAGCATTTATGAGCATTAAATGCTAGTAATCATGACTTTTAGGTAAAATGACCAAAATACCCCTAAGCTTTCGCGGTTATTAACAAGACACATCTACGCACTCTTAACCACTCATTTTACATGGTTGTAAACCTCCCACATATCCTCAATTTCGTGCAGCCATATATACTAAACCATACCTATTTCATTTTGCTTTCGTTTCATCATTTTCCTCTCAAAAACCGAAGTCAGGTAAATGACGGAGCTGTGTATGGGATTTCCGGGAACCGCTAATGGATGGGATCAATGAGTCATGGATGACTCATTAGATGTGGCCCAAAATCAGTCACACCTACATTAATTATGAGGCACATGAATTTTAACCCTAGTTAGTAACATAACCCTAGTTAAGTTAATTATTAACTATGGTTAAGCTTATATTAATTAAATATTCCTAAAACCTATTAATCTAAAACCTAAAAATCAAACAAAGCCTAAAATCTAGCCTATATATACCCCTCAAAACCGTGGTCTTCCTCACCATTTCACTCTTCATCTTTTTCATTCTTCTTCTTCTTCATTTTCTTCACAAACTCCATTATCACCTTCAAAAGCTTCAAGTGTTTCCATTAAAAAGCTTGCCAAGATCATCATCAATCCTTCTTCTACTTTCCTAACTTGAGGTAACATGATCATCTCCTCTCTTGTTTAAGCTTTTGTTCTTCATATTTCATAGTTTTCCATTTCTAGATCTAGAACTTTGAATAATTCTAGAAAACGGTAGAAAAATCATAAAAATGTGACACCAATTCCTATGATCTAGATATGATTCCTACCTTCATTATCCAAAAGCATGTGATCAAAATCATTTTCTTTCCTATTGAACCCTATTTGGCCGAACCTATGCAGAAAAATGGGTTTGGTGTTTTTGCTTCTATTGTGAAATCTAATGCTTGAATTAAGCTCTCTAGCATGTATGTTAACTAGTATCCAAAAGCTTAGGTTAAGAAAAGAACCCTAACCCTCATTTGAATTACTTGGCCGAACCTAACTAAAAGTGGTTAAGGGAGGGTTTATTGATTAACTTGTTGTGGTGTTGTCTGGATGAAGGTGAATTTGGTAACACGTGGGGTGACAACGAGGAACCGCGAATTCGGAATTTTGGTGATAACCTAGGTGGGGGAAAGAACCAATCTACCGTCAGAAACGATAAGTAGTATATTCTATAATAATTATATAGGATGACCTAAACCCTACTAGTAGTTGAGTAATCGACAAGACCAAAATCAAATTGGAAACCTTTTCTGTAAAACTAATGGTGATTTGGGGATTATAGGTTTGTCGACGTTAAGATGATTTTATCTTATCTGAGGTTGATTTGAATTTATTATTATTATTGAATTGCTTATGTGATATTTTGTGGTATTTGAATATTTATGATTGTCTGTGTTATACATGATCTGCCTGGTTTTAATATTTGTGCTTAGTGGAAAATCACTTTCTAACTCTCAGATTAAAATATAATTAATTATATTTTAATCGGTTAAACAGGGTAATTAAAAATCAGGCTGTTACATAACTTACAGTCCCGTGATGGGAGGAGCCTAGGTTTATTATTATTATTATTATTATTATTATTATTATTATTATTATTATTATTATTATTATTATTATTATTATTATTATTATTATTATTATTATTATTATTATTATTATTATTATTATTATTATATATCACTAGTGGAAAATATGCTTTCTACATCAGGGATTCTACATCGGTTGTGCTATAACCGTTATAGAAAGTAGTGCGGTGGCATTTTTGTAATAAAATGTACTCTACAAATGACTTTCTACATCGGTTACATTATGAACCGATGTTGAAAGTGGCACGGTGGCAAATTTGTAATATTGATATAGAATTAGGGATTGACTTTCTACATCGGTTGCAAAAGGAACCGAAGTAGAAATATACGGTGGCTCTTTTGTAATATTCTGGATGACTTTCTGCATCAGTTGCATAAGTAACCGTGGTAGAAAGTCTAATTTGAAATACAAACCCTAAATCTTATACCATTCCTTCCCATGCAAATTTCCCTCTATGTCTGAAACATAATACTTTCTTCTCATTCTACGGACACCACAACCTCTCCTTCAAGGGACGCACAAGTCAGACTCTGTCACGGTACCTTCTTCACGGAGGAGAGAACTCAAAAATTTTTCAGTCAGTTTCCCAGTGTCTCCAGCACCTCCCTCTCCCATTAGCATCTCTATCTCACAGCCATCAGAGCTCCTACTCGCCGTCGTCGCCTCGTGTTTGACTGCTTGCATCGTGTCTTCCTCCTAAGCGTGAAGGTAATCAAAGCAAAATATCTCATCTGTGTCGCAGTTTGCAGCTTACCCAATCTGAGTCTCTTGGGTTTCTAATTGCTGACGAAGCACAGTATGTAACACCCCGTTTTTCGTGTACGTGTTTTTATGTGTGCCTTATTTGTTAGGAAAGTTTAGAGTGGGCTAAGTGGGGTTTTTGAGTTAAAAATCCCTTCCTGACGCATGAGCACGCCCGTGCTCATTAATCAGCACGCCCGTGCTTAAGGCTGTATGCGTCTCGATGACGCTGATGTGAGCACGCCCGTGCTCATTAGGGAGCACGAACATGCTCAGCAGTCAGGCGCGTCTCGTTAGCCCTAAGTTGAGTACGTCCGTGCTCAACCGTAAGCACGACCGTACTCGGGTCTGAATCTTTATATAGACAGTGAGCAGCGAGGGTTACAAGTGAAACCCCTCAAAATTGGCACTTTAGGCAACCCTAAGTGTGATGGCATTCTCTCCCTCTCTTCCCCTTAGCTAAGGTAAACGTCCTTCCCACTTCTGTTTCATGAATTGAGAACTAATGGGTTAACCCTGTTTGTGTTGACCAAGGCTTGGGATCATTCGTCGAGCCATTCGAGGGAACCAGTTTAGGAGCATCTTCAATATAACGAGATTTCTTCATACTAGGTATGAGGAGAAGGAATAGTATGAATATATAGGCCTGGGGGTAGCATAAGACGAAGGTCCCCATAACCCTTTATGTTTGATAACATGTTGTATGCCTATATGCCTTTTTGCTATTGAAGTTAACTATTGTATTAGTATGATTATTGATTATTGATGTTGGTATGAATGCCTTGTTATGAATCGTTGACTGTTATGAACTTGATGATGTGAGTTGCCATGATTGGATGTTTATCATATTTGTGATGTTATGATGTATTGGCTATTGACTGTTGTTGCGACACGTTAATGTAAAAGACTAAATCTGTTAAATAACGTTAAGGGAGGTTGTTCCCCTTTGTCCATAAGACTGAATTGTAGTAATGAGAGGTGAGGTTATTGTTGATGGTTCTTGGCTAAACCTTAGGGACTGATTCATGAGTGATTATGGATAATTTAATGAACTGAGATTAAAGGACTAATTCCCCTCAATTTGTAAGACATGAACATTAATTCAATATTAACAAAACTGATGATTTATGGATTAGAAGAGCCCTTAGGATTGAATCTGAGAATGTCCCAATCAATTGGCCAAGGGTCTGTGACCCTTTGGCGTAGAATAGCAGGGTGCACGTTTGAGCATGCCCGTGCTCAATAGGGAGCATGCCCGTGCTCAATAGAGAGCACGCCCGTGCTCCCGTTCAAACCCTGAACCTAGGCGTTCTTTTGAGCACGCTCGTGCTTAACAGACAGCACGACCGTGCTTGCCTGGTGAGTTCAGCATGCCAGTGTTGAAGGGTGAGCACGATCGTGCTCACCTGTGCAGAACAGAAACCAGAATTGTGCAAAAGCATGGGTGCTTTCACCCACAAATGCTTTAAAAGACTAATAAAGTATCAACGAAACGTGAAGACCATTAATAAGATTTCTGTACCTTGATAGCCTAGTGGCCAAGGGGGCCTTGATGCTTGATGGTCAAGGTGGTAATCTCTAGTGGTTAATGGCTAGAGTGTTAATGATGATATGGTACCTTGGTAGCCTAGTAGCTAGGGGGCATTGATGGTTGATGGTCAAGGTGGTAATGTCTAGTGCCGAACGACTAGAGTGTTTAAAAAATAAATATGAAAAGATAAACATTAATCCTCGATAGCTGAGTGGTCGAGGTGTTGATGGTGTTAAAACTTGGGTAGCCTAGTTGTAACACCCTGAACTCCACCCTACGTTAATAAATGTTAATGTGTTAGACTCAGTGTATATATGCTTGTTATGCTTGTCCTTGATGTCTAAGTTAATCTTAAGAAGGTTTAGCCATAGGAAGGTTCAATTGTTTGATGTTTGAGTCCTAGTAACTTGTCTCACCGTTTTGGCCATAGCTTGAGTTCTAGATGTCCGATCAAGGTGATCTTTGTGGAATTGAAGAGCTAAGAGAATTATCTACAAGTCTTATTTCAAGTGTTGTGGCCAAATTCGACTGTTTCGGCCTCGCCCTGCATGCATTTGGTCGCCCTGCGAAAATCTAAAATTCAGCTTTGCGCTTTCGGGTTCGCCCCGCGAATCCAGCTGGCAGAAATTAGTTCTCTGGCTCACCCCGCGATCGGGAGTTCTCCCCGCAAATACGTGCAGAACCAGAAAATGCGTTTTAGTTTCTTTTTAAGCCTAAATCGTATTCCAACCCGTTTTTAACCCCTAAAACACAATCTAAACCCTAGTCTATCACGTCCCAACACTCAAAGCTGCCTCCTTTCTCTTTTTATCTCAATTCCCATTTCTTACACCATTCTTCACCATTATTTAATAGGAGAACATCACTGCGAAGACGTAATCATCGTATTCACTGTTTAAACCTTCAAACAAGGTAAGATTCGTACACCTCGTCCCTCTCGTTCTTTTCCTTTTTGATTTCTTGGCCTAAAAGTCTAATTAAGGTGTTTCAATGTTGTTCTTGAGGTCGTAGATAAGTGCTCATGCAACGAGACCCTAGAGGACCCTCTTTCTTCTTTTGAAACGCGAACCGCATACCAGGTATGGGGAGAAGGGTAGTGTTTACATTAGGCTTTGGGGGTGGTGTAAGGTAAAGGGCTTCCCATAACCCCGGTGTTGTTTTGTATGATTTGATATGTTATATTGACTGTTTTGATAACATGTTCATGGTTGTCTAGATGTGTTATTTCACATGTTTATGTTTATATTATAATTGATATGTTCTTGTTGGTTGTTGAATGAGCATGATTGATATATTGATGATACGTTGGTTGAATGATGGATGCCATGAAATGTTGTTCTGTTGATGATTATGTATTGATTAAAATATTAATTGGTAAAATAGGCCTGAAAATGAGTTACGATTAAAGGATAATTGAACCCTAAAAACTGGTTAAGTTTCGGTATCAGTTTCTGCCTAGAACGGCACTGCTGTGCATTAAGCACGATCGTGCTGATAGGGAGCATGCCCGTGCTCCTAGTTCAATTCTGGAAAAATGGCTGCGCATTATGCACGGTCGTGCAGGACAAGGAGCACGACCGTGCAGATGTGCACGGCCGTGCCTACCAGGAAGCACGATCGTGCTGCTGAGCATGACTGTGCATGAATGGAAGCAGGACCGTCCTTCACTTATGTGACCAGCACGGCCTTGCAGGGAACAAGCACGCCCGTGCTCCCCTATTAGACAAAGAACATAATTAAAGGATTAAAAGGGGGTTTTTACCCCTATCTTCCCAATAACGCAATGATAACATCTTAAGGCAATTAGATAACTTGGTTAATGATTAACAAAGATGATTAAGAAGATGAGATGGTGAGATGTTGAGTTGGTAAGCCGGTACCCGTTGGGTTGCCGCACGCTGTTAAGATTGACAACCTTGGTGCTGATTGGCCAAGGTGCCCTCGATGCTCATCGGTCGAGGTGCCGTTAATGTTGTACCTTGGTAGCCGAGAGTTTACTCCAAGGGGGCTTGGATCCGGTTGGGTCTAAGGTGTTACGGTCGATTCGGCTAAAGTTTAAGGTGTTGCAGTTGATTCTGCTATAGTCCTGGGTGCTTATAGGCCCAAGCAAAGGAAGTGGCGGTTGCCCATTGTTTGTTGTATGCTGCATGCATCATTGGAGATATTGTTGTTGGTGGACATTCGACATAGGGGAGGTCGCCCGAGAGTACGGCGATCTAGCCATCCACGGTAGGTCACCCAAGGTTTGGTGACCGTGCACCCCCCGTGACGAGGCATTCGCTGGTTTGATGCATTGGCTATCCTAGAGGTAGATTCCCCGGCGTTGGGTAGATTCCCAATGTGGATATTTAACTCCGAAGTCGTTCATCCTGAGTTAGTTTGGATCCACATGCATAACGGAGTAGCGGAGTAGTTGTTGCATTGCACCACATAGCATACTTGGTTGATATGATGTTGTTGATAGCGATGTATGTTGTTATGTATACGCTGATGTATGTTATGATGATGCCATGCTGTTTGTTTTACCTTGCTTCCTATCTCCATGCTGTATATGTTTACATGATTCTTACTCCCCTCTTTCTGTTTGTTGGTTTGGCCTGATTGGCATCTTGCAGAGGAAGACGAGCAACCCGGAGAGGAGTGACTCTGAGGAGCCACCACTCATAGTTAGGGCCTTTTCTTTGTTAGTTGGTTTGTTCAGTTATATTCCGAGGATGTTATTCTGGAACGGTTATATCAGCTCTATTGTGACATCAGGTTGGGTTATGTTGTTTATCTTGGTTATGTTTTATTGTTTTAAACTTGTTTTTATTTCCGCGATTTGAGAACTCGTTCATGTGGGACCTTTCTACCCATGGACAAATATTTTATTTTAATGTTTTATTTTATTCAGTAAATGCATGTTTGGTTTATATCTTTGTCCTTTAATGCTTTATAACATACGAGGTAGCATGGTGTCACACTAGTGGCCCAAGCGGAGGTGGTGGTTATGCTTATGTGTTGTGTTGAGCATGCATTCACGCATTGGAGATGTTAGTGGAAGATGTTCAACATAGGGGAGGTCACCCGAGTTATGGTGACCTTGCCGTCCACGGCAATTCAAGTGAATCATGTACAATCGTGATGGCGCATCCAAGAGTAAGGTGCGTCGGCTCTCCTAGGGGTCCATCCGAGGTTTGGTGGATTACCCCAGCGTTGGTGTTTATTGGCCAATGTGGAGATGTAACTCCAAAGTTGACTTCCTGAGGTAGAATGGATCGAAGTGCATGATGGAGTAGCGGACATTACATAGCATACACGTTTGTAGGATGATGTTGATATGTTGTATTGTGTTTGTTATAACATGCTTGTTTGATGTATGCTCGTCTTGCTAACTGCTTCCTTGCCATTATATTCATATTCATGTTTCTTACTCCCTATTTCTATGTTTCTTGTATTGCATGTATCTTTTATGCAGAGGACGACTAGGAGCCAGTTGAGGAGTGACTCCGAGGAGCCGCGACTCTTTAGTTAGGATTTCCAGTTTTCGGTAGTTGTTTAGATAGTTGTTTTCAGTTTGTATCCGAGGATTTATTCCGGATTGGTTATACCAGCTCTGTAATGTGACATCGGGGTTGGGTTTTCTTTAATCATATGCGGGGTAGAGGGTGTCACATTTAGTAGTATCAGAGCGGTTTGACCCTGTCCGGACGTGATATGAGTCTGTTGTGTGCTCTTGTTTAAATTGTCTATACTTGTTATAGACAATGGTGCTATATGTTAGGAGTCGTAACTTTTCCTGCTTTAAGTTCCCTGTATTTAACAAGTTGTCTTGGGAATTTACAGGAACATATGGCAGGAAGAGGAGGCAGAAACGACCAGGCTATCGCAGATGCTTTGGCACTCCTTGCCAACGCGACAGGCCAGAAGCAGAACGCAAACAACAACGGGGGACTAGCTGAGTTCCAGGGTCTTGACAAGTTCCAGCTGAACAATCCACCGTCCTTCAAGGGAGCTTACGATCCTGAGGGTGCCCTGTTGTGGTTGAGGGAGACGGAAAGGATCTTCCGAGCTATATGATGCAACGATCAGCAGAAGGTCATTTTTAGGACTTTCATGTTGACTGAGGAGGCTGAGCACTAGTGGGAGGACTGTCATCAGCGCATGCTAGTTAAGGGTACTGTGGTCACATGGAATGTCTTCAACGACAGATTTCTTGAGACGTACTTCCCAGTAGATATCCGCGACAGAAAGGAAATGGAATTCTTGGCACTGAAGCAGGGAAACATGTCAGTGGGAGAGTATGCGGCTAAGTTTGAGGAGCTGGCTCGTTATTACACATTGTATTAGTATGTGACGGACAACCGCTCCAGTACGTCAAGTTTGAGGATGGTCTGTGTCTAGAGATCAAGCAGTCTATCACCTACCAAGAGATCCGAGTCTTCACAGTCCTAGTGAACAAGTGTAAGATCTTTGAAGATGCCAACAAGTCCGGAGGGTCAGCCTCCAAGGGATCAGATAGCCAGAGCAACAAGAATAGTGATCAGGGAAAAAGTGGAAGCCGCATCTCGCTCCAACCGGTAAGGACTTCAAGTGGGATGGCAAGAAGTCTCAGTTTTCTTCAGACAAGTCCAGGAGATGGGATTCATCTGATTCTAGACCTACTCGGTGCGGCAAGTGTGGATAGAATCACTTCACTACTCAATGCAAGGAGACAGACATCATCTGCTTCAAGTGTGGCAAGTATTGCCACATCAGTCGGAACTGCGAGGGAGGAAAGTCAGAACCACAGAGTGCGAGTAAAGGTCAGAAGCCTCAAGCCAATCGACTGAAGACCACGGGGAGAGTCTTTACTCTTAGTGGAGCCGAGGCCTCCGAATCTGAAGATTTGATCCAAGGTATGTGCCTCATTAATAAAGTTCGTTTAACTATATTGTTCGATTCGGGTGCGACTCACTCATTTATGTCATATGAATGTTCTAAGAGTCTTAAATTGCCTGTGACACTCCTTGAGTGTGATTTAATTGTTGCCACACCCATGAATCAACTTGTTCTTACTTCTTATGCATGCAAGAATATTCTTATTACCATTGATGGTATAGACTTTATTGTTGATCTTGTATGTTTACCCCTAAAGGACCTTAATGTTATTCTTGGCATGGACTGGTTATCTTCCAATCAAGTCCTTCTGAATTGTTTTGATAAAACCATAGTTTTTGGAACTCCAGTGGAGTCTAGGGATCCTAGCTTTCACTGTGCCAATCAAGTTAAGTCTTCAATGAAAGAAGAAGCCCAAGTGTACATGATGCTAGCTTCCCTGGAAGTCGAAAGCCCTCCTGATGTCGACAGCATGCCGATTGTGCAAGAATTTTCTGAAGTGTTTCCGGGGGATGTTTATGAACTACCCCCAGAAAGAGATGTAGAGTTTACCATAGACTTATAACCTGGCACTGGGCCCATATCCATAGCACCCTATAGAATGTCTCCTCTAGAGTTAGCAGAGTTGAAGAAACAAATAGAGGATCTGATGTAGAAGCAATTCATTAGGCCTAGCATATCCCCATGGGAGCACCGGTGTTGTTAGTGAAGAAGAAGGATGGCAGTATGAGGTTGTGTGTCGACTATTGACAGCTCAACAAAGGGACTGTTAAGAATAGGTATCCCCTCCCTAGGATTGATGATCTCGTGGATGAGTTGATCGAGGCTTGTGTTTTATCGAAGATAGGTTTGAGGTCAGGATACCACCTGATTTGGGTTAAGTCCGAGGACATTTCGGAGACATCGTTTAGGACGCGATATGGTCACTACGAGTATTTAGTTATGTCCTTTGGTGTGACTAATGCTCCTGCTGTGTTCATGGATTACATGAACAAAACCTTTCACCCATACTTGGATAAGTTTGTGGTGGTGTTCATAAATGACATCTTAGTATACTCCAGGACTAAGGAGGAACATGAGGGACACTTGAGGGTTGTCTTGCTGACCCTTAAGGAGAAACAGTTGTATGCTAAGTTGTCTAAGTGCGAGTTTTGGTTAGAGGAGGTGAGTTTCTTAGGCCACGTGATCTCTAAAGGTGGGATAGCCGTCGATCCGGCTAAGATAGAGATGGTGCTCCACTGGGAAGCGCCAAAGTTAGTGAACGAGATTAGGAGTTTCTTAGGTTTAGCAGGGTACTATAGGAGGTTCATAGAAGGTTTCTCTAAGTTAGCTTTACCCTTGACCGGTCTCACCAAGAAGGGACAATTGTTTGTGTGGGGCTCTAAGTGTGAGGGGAGTTTCCAAACCCTGAAGGATAGGTTAACATCATCACCAGTTCTAGTTTTACCCGATCCTAGTAAACCTTTCGTAGTGTATTGTGATGCATCAAAGCAAGGTTTAGGTGGAGTGTTGATGCAAGATGGTAAGGTAGTAGCTTTATGGAGCTAAGTTCGAGGTCTTTAGTGATCACAAGAGTTTGAAATATTTGTTTGATAAGAAAGAGCTCAATATGAGACAGCGTAGGTGGATGGAGTTCTTAAAGGATTACGAGTTTGATCTCACCTCCCATCCAGGAAAGGCCAACATAGTGACCGATGCTTTAAGTAGAAAAACCTTACACATCTCCGCTTTAATGGTTAGGGAGATGGATCTGATCGAGGAGTTTGGAGACCTAAGTTTATCTTGGGAAGTTACCCTTAAGAGCATTAGGCTTGGAACCTTGAAGGTTACCAACAGTTTGATGGATCAAGTTAGAGAAGGCCAAAAGTTAGATAAGTTTCTCGTAGACCAGAAGGAGTTGCTTGCTCAAGGTAGAGACCTTAGTTTTAAGGACGGAAGCGATGGAGTCTTGAGGTTCAAAGATAGAGTTTGTATACCAAATATCCCGGAGCTTAGGAAGTTGATCCTTGATGAAGGACATAGGAGTGGATTGAGTGTGCACCCAGGTGCCACTGAGATGTATCAGGATTTAAAGAGGATGTTTTGGTGGCCTAGGATGAAGAAAGATGTGGCTGAGTTTGTGTACGCACTTGTTTAGTGTGCCAAAAGGCTAAGATAGAACACCAGAAGCCATCAGGAAAGTTGCAACCTTTAAGTATCCCAGAATGGAAATGGGATAGTATCTCCATGGATTTGTGTCTGGACTCCCGAGGACTCCAGCAGGTTTTGAGGCTATATGGGTTGTTGTGGATAGACTAACTAAGTCTACCCACTTCATCCCTATGAACATGGAATACTCTTTAGAAAAGTTGACCAGGCTGTACATCAAAGAGATAGTTAGGTTACATGGTGTGCCTTCTAGCATAGTGCCAGATAGAGACCCGAGGTTTACCTCTAGGTTTTGGACTAGTTTACATGAGGCCTTAGGAACAATGTTTAGGTTAAGTTCAGCTTACCACCCGTAGACGGATGGTCAGTCTGAGAGAACCACCCAGTCCTTAGAGGACTTGCTTAGAGCTTATATGCTAGAACAGTCGGGTAGTTGGGACAAGTTTTTACCCGTAATAGAGTTTACCTACAACAACAGCTACCATTCCAGTATTGGGATGGCACCTTATGAAGCTCTTTATGGGAGGAGATATAGGACACCTTTATGTTGGAGTGAACCTGGTGATAGTATGGTGTTAGGATCTGAGATAGTGCAAGAAACCACGAAAAAGGTGAGGATGATTCAGGAAAAGATGAGAACGGTATAGAGTAGGCAGAAAAGCTACCATGACAAAAGGAGGAAGGCTCTCGAATTCCAGGAAGGCGATCACGTATTCTTGAGAGTTACACCAACAACTAGGGTCGGTAGAGTGATGAAAGCAAAGAAACTTACTCCCAAATTCATCGGCCCTTACCAAATTCTTAAAAGAGTCGGTGAAGTTTCCTATCAAATAGCCTTGCCACCTTTTTTGTCTAAACTTCACAATGTCTTTCATGTGTCACAACTTCGTAAGTATATTCATGACCCAAACCATGTGATAGTCCCCGATACAATTCAGTTAAAAGATAACTTGACTTTCGAGGTACAACCCCTTCGAATTGAGGACCGGAGGGTGAAGCAGCTGAGGGGTAAGGAGATTCCTTTGGTTAAAGTCGTTTGGAGCAGGGCAACTGAGGAAAGTGCTATATGGGAGCTTGAGAGGAAGATGATGGAGGCGCACCTGAATCTCTTCGTTCGAGGTGAGTAAAAATTTTGAGGACGAAATTTTTATAAAGGGGTGGAATTGTAACACCCCGTTTTTTGTGTAAGTGCTTTTATGTGTGCCTTGTTTGTTAGGAAAGTTTAGAGTGGGCTAAGTGGGATTTTTGAGTTAAAAATCCCTTCCTGACGCATGAGCACGCCTGTGCTCATGAGTCAGCATGCCCGTGCTTACGGCTGCATGCATCTTGTTGAGGCTGATGTGAGCACGCCCGTGCTCATTAAGGAGCACGACCGTGCTCAGCAGTCAGGGGCGTCTCGTTGGCGCTAAGTTGAGCACGCCCGTGGTCAACAGTAAGCACGACCGTGCTCAGGTCTGAATCTTTATATAGACAGTGAGCAACGAGGGTTACAAGTGAAACCCTCAAAATTGGCACTTTAGGCAACCTTAAGTGTGACGACAGTCTCTCTCTCTCTTCCCCTTGGAACCCAAACTGTTCTTGGTGTTCTTGCTCTTTTGGGAGAGTCAATCACGCGATAGTGCCAATTAGCTAAGGTAAACATCCTTCCCTCTTTTGTTTCCTCTTTTGTTTCATGAATTGGGAACTAATGGGTTAACTCTGTTTGTGTTGACCAAGACTTGGGATCGTTCGTCGAGCCATTCGAGGGAACCGGTTTAGGAGCGTCTTCGATTTAACGGGAATTCTTCATACCCGGTATGGGGAGAAGGAATAGTATGAATATGTAGGCTTGGGGGTAGTGTAATATGAAGGCTCCCCATAATCCTTTATGTTTGATAACATGTTGTATGCCTATATGCCTTTTTGCTATTGATGTTAAGTATTGTATTAGTATGATTATTGATTATTAATGTTGGTATGAATGCCTTGTTATGAATCATTTACTGTTATGAACAAGATGATGTGAGTTGCCATGATTGAATGTTTATCATATTTGTGAGGTTATGATGTATTGGCTGTTGACTGTTGTTGCGACACGTTAATGTAAAAGACTAAATATTTTAAATAACGTTAAGGGAGGTTGTTCCCCTTTGTCCATAAGACTGAATCGTAGTAATGAGAGGTGAGGTTATTGTTGATGGTTCTTGGCTAAACCTTAGGGATTGATTCATGAGTGATTAGGGATAATTTAATGAACTGAGATTAAAGGACTAATTCTCCTCAATTTGTACGACATGAACATTAATTCAATATTAACAAAACTGATGATTTATGGATTAGAAGAGCCCTTAGGATTGAATCTGAGAATGTCCCAATCAATTGGCTAAGGGCCTTTGACCCTTTGGCCCAGACCAACAGGGCGTGCGTTTGAGCATGCTCGTGCTAAATAGGGAGCACACCCGTGCTCGCGTTCAAACTCTGAACCTAGGCGCGCTTTTGAGCACGCCCGTGCTTTCGTGCTTGCCTGGAGAGTTCAGCATGCCCGTGCTGAAGGGTGAGCACGACCGTGCTCACCTATGCAGAACAGAAACCAGAATTGTACAGAACAAGGGGTGTTTTCACCTCCAAATGCTTTAAAAGACTTAATAAAGTATCAATGAAATGTGAAGACCGAAGGCAAGTGATAAGATTTCTGTACCTTGATAGCCTAGTGGCCAAGGGGGTCTTGATGCTTGATGGTCAAGGTGGTAATTTCTAGTGCTTAATGGCTAGAGTGTTAATGATGATATGGTACCTTGGTAGCCTAGTGGCCAAGGGGGCCTTGATGCTTGATGGTCAAGGTGGTAATGTCTGGTGCAGAACGACTAGAGTGTTTAAAAAATAAATATGAAAAGATAAACATTAAATCTCGATAGCCGAGTGGTCGAAGTGTTGATAGTGTTAAAACTTGGGTAACCTAGTCGCCCAAGCGGAGGTGGTGGTTATGCTTATGTGCTGTGTTGAGCATGCATTCACGCATCAGAGATGTTAGTGGAGGATGTTCAACATAGGGGAGGTCGCCCGAGTTATGGTGATCTTGCAGTCCGCGGCGATTCAAGTGAATCATGTACAACCGTGGTGGCGCATCCGAGAGTAAGGTGCGTCGGCTCTCCTAGGGGTCCATCCGAGGTTTGGTAGATTACCTCGGCGTTGGTGCTTATTGGCCAATATGGAGATGTAACTCCGAAGTTGACTTCATCAGGTAGAATGGATCCAAGTGCATGATGGAGTAGTGGAGCAGAGTTGCATTGCATAGCATACACGTTTGTAGGATGATGTTGATATGTTATATTGTGTTTGTTATAACATACTTGTTTGATGTATGCTCGTCTTGCTAACTGCTTCCTTGCCATTATATTCATATTCATGTTTCTTACTCCCTATTTCTATGTTTCTTGTATTACATGTATCTTTTATGCATAGGACGGCGAGCAACCAGTTAAGGAGTGACTCCGAGGAGCCGCGACTCTTTAGTTAGGATTTCCAGTTTTTAGTAGTTGTTTAGATAGTTGTTTTCAGTTTCTATCTGAGGATTTATGCCGGATTGGTTATACCAGCTCTGTAATGTGACATCGGGGTTGGGTTTTCTTTTATGTTATGTTATGTTTTATTTTTCATGTTTGAGACTTGATACATGTGGTATTCTCTATCCGTTGAGGATTTAAAATTTTAATAAATGATGCATGTTTTATTTTAATTATCTTATCTTTTAATGCTTTAATCGTATGCTGGGTAGAGGGTGTCACACAGTACTCATCGAGGCTCGACTCCACGCCCCTGGAGCGCAAGTATGACGAGCAACCCACCACCCTAACTCTGAGACCCACCGACTTCTCCTCCGTCGCCGACGCTCGTCCTCCCGACCTCACCGAAATCGAGCTCACCAAGCAGCATTCTCAAGAGATCGCTGCTTGCTTCTTCCTCACCGGAGCAGGTGCTCCACCCCTCGACGCCGCCGCCAAATGCCCTATGGCTGATAATGGTGCTCCCACAACCACTTTCGAGTCCTTTGTGAAGCCTTAATGCTCAGTTCCTTCAGGTGCTCCCTATGGTTATCAGGGTACATGCAAAAAGATCGATATCCCTAATGGGAGGGTGGGTGTCATTATCAGTAAAAGAGGTGAGACCATCAAGTATCTTCAGTTGCAGTCTTGGGCCAAAATCCAAGTCACTCGTGATATGGATGCTGACCCCAATTCTCAAACTAGGGTGGTTGAGCTTATGGGTTCTCCTCATGCTATCGCCTCTACTGAGAAACTCATCACTGAAGTTCTTGCTGAGGTGTCATCTCTTTTATGTCACCTTATTTATGTGTAAATTTATGATGCTTCCTAAGATTGATTCAAGGAGTTGTGTTTTAGCAGTGTTTCTTAATATTTTTGCTCAATTATGTGAAGTTGAAGTTGGGGTTCTGGCATTGGTGCTAGACGATTGACTGGACAAGCTGGGTCTGATGAATTCGTGATGAAAACCCCAAATAATAAGGTGCGCAAACGAGATACGTACAAGCATATACTGTATATAATGTTTTTAAGTATTTTGGTTTATTCTCTTTTGGCTTGTGATGTGCATCTTCAGGTTGGCCTTATAATTGGTGTAACACCCCATTTTTCGTATAAGTGCTTATATGTGTGCCTTGTTTGTTAGGAAGGTTTAAAGTGGGCTAATTGGGGTTTTTAAGCTGAAAATCCCTTCCTGGGGCATGAGCACGCCCGTGCTTATGTGTCAGCACGCCCGTGCTTGAGCACGTGACTTATGGCTGCTTGAGCCACAAGCACGGTCGTGCTCAATAGGGAGCACGACCGTGCTCAAGTAGGAAACGCGTCTCGCTGATGCTAAGTCAAGCACGACCATACTTAAAGGGGTGCACGGTCGTGCTTGGTGCAGAGCCTTTATATAGTCAGTGAGTAGCGAGGGTTACGAGTGAAACCCTCTACATTGGCACTTTAGGCAACCCTAAGTGTGATGGCAGCCTCTCTCATTCGTCCCCTTTGTATCCAATCCTTGTTCGGTGTTCTGTTCATAGTTGAGAGAGTACAATCACACGTTAGTGCCAATTAGCAAAGGTAATGGTCTTTCCCTATTCTGTTTCCTTTTCCTGTTATGAATTGGGAACTAATGGGTTAACCCTGTTTGTGTTAACCAAGGCTTGAGATCGTTCGTCGAGCCGTTCGAGGGAACCAGTCTAGGAGCGTCTTTGGTTTAACGGGAATTCTTCATACTAGGTATGGGGAGAAGGAATAGTATGAGTACCAGGTAACGAGAATTCCCATGACCCTTTATGTTTGATAACATGTTGTATGCTTATTTGCCTAATTGTTACCTGATGTTAAACTGTTTGTTGTTATGATATTGGCATGACTGTTATTAATTGTGTATTGATGTCTATTATGAACATGTTAATATGATGATGCCATGATTGAGTGTTTTATCATAATTATGACCGTGCTTGACTGTGAGCTCAGCACGACCGTGCTGAGGTGTGAGCACGCCCGTGCTAACCTATGCAGAACAGGATGCAGAATAGTGCTAAAGCAGGGGTTTCACCCCAAATGCTCTAAAAGACTTAATAAGATACCAACGGAACATGAAGACAAAATACAAGTGATAAGATTGCTGTACCTTGGTAGTCTAGTGGCCAAGGGGGCCTTGATACATGATGGTCAAGGTGGTAATCTCTAGTGCTTAATGGCTAGAGTGTTAATGATGATATGGTACCTTAGTAGCCTGGTGGCCAAGGGGGCCTTGATGCTTTATTGTCAAGGTGGTAATCTCTAGTGCAGAATGACTAGAGTGTTTAATAAATAAATACGAAAAGATAACGTTAATCCTCGATAATCGAGTGGTCGAGGTGTTGATGGTGTTAAAACTTGGGTAGCCTAATGGCCCAAACGGAAGTGGTGGTTGTGCTTATGTGTTGTGTTGAACATGCATTCACGCATCAGAGATGTTAAAGGAGGATGTTCAACATAGGGGAGGTCGCCCGAGTTATGGTGATCTTGCCGTCCACGGCGATTTAAGTGAATCATGTATAACCGTGGGGGCGCATCTCAGAGTAAGGTGCGTTGGCTCTCCTAGGAGTCCATCCGAGGTTTGGTGGATTGCCCCGGCGTTGGTACTTGTTGGCCAACGTGGAGATGTAACTCCGAAGTTGACTTCCTAAGATAGATGGATCCAAGTGCATAATGGAGTAGTGGAGCAGAGTTGCATTGCATAGCATACATGTTTGTATGATGATGTTAATACCTTATGTTTCTGTTATAACATGCTTGTTTGTTGTATGCTCGTCTTGCTAACTGCTTCCTTGCCATTATATTCATATTCATGTTTCTTACTCCCTATTTTCTATGTTTCTTGTCTTGTGGCATGTATTTTTATGCAGAGGACGGCGAGCAGCCAGTTGTGGAGTGACTCTGAGGAGCCGCGACTCGTAGTTAGGATTTCCAGTTTTATGTTGTTAGTTTTGTTTTGTTTCAGTTGTATCCGAGGATATTTTCCAAATTGGTTATACCAGCTCTGTATGTGACATCAGGGGTTGGGTTTTGTTTATGTTATGTTATTATTTCCGCGTTTGATACAATTTGATGTTCTTTACCCGTTGTTGGTTTTAATTTTCAATAAATGATGCATGTTTTACTTTATTTTCCTTATCTTTAATTCTTTATACTTATGCGGGGTAGAGGGTATCACAATTGGCAAATGAGGAGAGTCAATAAAAATATGCAAGCTTCGACTGGAGCACACATTCGGGTTCTCTCTTTTAACTCATTTATTGTATATTGTCTTCATTGTGTGTTGGTTGATAGGTCCTAAATCCTAGTTAGCTTTGGTTGCTATGTGGTTTTTAACTATAGCTTTGTCATAATACAACTTCAATCATCATTCTGGTCTTGTGATGAATAAGGTACCTAAAAGAGTTTGGAGATTGTTATGGTTCTCTATCATTTGGTCTCTATGGCTCCATAGGAAAGACATAGTTTTCAATGCAAAGATCGACTTAGATAAGGTGATAGACATGATAAAGGTCAATACCTGGTCTTGGTGTTCCAGCAAACATTAATTCTTTCTTTTTGTGGATTGGTGCTTAAATCCCATTTGTTGCTTGCAGTCCTTCTCTGTTAGTTAAGAATTCATTCCCTGTTTGTGTTTGATGGCTGCTTCTCGAATGGTGCTATGGACTTGTTTCTGTGTCCTGCACCTTGTCTGTCATTTATTTCTTCTGCATACACTTCATTTTATTTGGGCGTGCAGAATTTAGGCTGAATGCTGTTATGCTTGCGACTGTTTATGGCCAATGAACCCTCTACTGTTTGGTTACACTAGCTTGGTTTATATGAATAACAACTTTTGGTTGATTTAACTGATTAGTATTGGGTCTGTCTATGTCTTTGGTTTATGGTATCTTATGTCTTCAAGCAGTGAATTATAAGTGTGCAGGCATGTCATTTGCTTTGGATTTTTGTTACTTGGTCGCAACTTCTTCTAGCGAGGCAATGGGAGTTTTTCATAGTGGCAATTGATATCATTTTTGGTCTGATTGTATTTAGCTTTGGGGATGGTTTGGATTTATATAGCTCTTTTTTCAATTCTTTGTAATATCAATGCTGTGAATCTTTTTCTTCAGTATTGTGATTATATTGCTCCTTCATCTCTTCTAATTTGCTTCTTTTTAGTGTTCTAGTATACGGGTTGGGGTAGCCCTTGTACCTCCTAATCTATATACTTTTTGGCTTTTCAAAAAATAATACAACAAACGTTAAAACTCAGCCACGATAATAGATGAATTTCAAGGCATTGAGTACCCATTTGTTGTTGTTTTTCCTAATATTATATTTTTTTTAGGTGATACATCAATAGAAAGAACATTAAAAATTGATGGGACCCCTGATCAAATTGAGTCTGCCAAGCAGTTGGTTAATCAAATCATCAGCGGTGAGGTATGTTTAAGAGGCATTTCTTTTTTGTTGCATTTGGCTTAGCATGTTTTGCTTGCCATATGCCAAGTATAGTTTAGGTTTAAAAATATGGATTTTCAATTGCATTTTGTATTTTCTATATGCACAAGTTTAATTATTTTGTAAAATTATTAAGTTTGATTAAACTAGATGATTTTATGTTTGGATTTATGTCCTTGCTTACCAAGTGATAGATGTATACCATGCTCCTATGTTGCCTATTAGATCTATATTAATTTGTTGCACTATGGGAACATAAAATTAGAATGTGATGGATTTCTGTAACATGTTAATTTCAGGCTTTTATTTTGTTACGATTGCTTATGTTCATTCATTTGCTATTTGTTATAATATGGTTGACTTATTTGGTCCATAAAATTTCTATTTTGTCCTTATCTGTTAATTCCTAGTTATCATATGTTTGTTTTACTTGATTTACTAATATTGTTTATCTTATGTTATTTGAACTTGCAGAATTTCATTAATGCGGAACCATTATTTGATGATGAAATTGAGGACATCAAGGAGCATTGGGCGAGCTTCTTTCTTGACTATAGTAAACCATTTGTATCTTAGATGTATGTAGTTTGACATTAATATAGGTTTAGTTTTTTTTGTTGATATAGCTAGATTAGTTAGTACTAGTTAATTATATGGATATTGAATTATATATATATGGATGTTAATGTTAATTGTTGAGTTTTTGTTGATTTGTTGATTTTGTGGTGTTGTTGATTTTGTTGATGTGTACTGAAAACTGAATGAGAATAGGGAAAAGAAGTAGGGAAGAAACAAACGAGTTTTTTTTGAAAAAAAAACAAGACTTTCTACATCGGTTGTGACCTTAACCGATGTAGAAAGTCCACCAGTAATGCAGGAATACTTTCTACATCGGTTGGTCAACAAAACCGATATAGAAATCGATTGGTCAACCGATGTAGGAAGGAACTTTCTACATCGAGTCTTTCTACAATGGTTAGTTAATCGATGTAGAATGCCTTTTTCAACCATTGTAGAAAGACTCTTTTGCACTAGTGTGTGTGTGTGTGTGTGTGTGTGTGTATATAGTTGGCTAGGTCCTGTCTGCCGTCACAGATATCATAATCAGATACGCCACAGCTTGCCCCATTAACGGCTGATTTGGGAGTGGATGAACAGGTAGGGGAAGGCATGGTCTTTCATTGCAGGAACTTAGCGTTGACGAGGAATCTAGTGTTGTAGATGCAATCCCTATTTGCGGTTGGTGATCATGCCTTCAATAAGTAAGTGCAAAATCAGTGTTCTAATTCATATGATATTATCCATGTAGTTCAATTTTACCTTACCGTGTATGCTCCAATGACTGTACATAGATTATTTGAGTTTGTTTTAAGTTCATTAAAATCTTAGATACTTGAATTATTGTAAGGGTTAGGCTAACCTTATATGTTTGTCCAATAAAAATTTTGTTGCTAATAAAAAAAAAAGTCGTATGGTAATGACATTTTACCAACTCATATCTAAAACCAGTTAGTTAAATTTTTTTCCTAATCTAGAGAGAGCCGACCTGGAAGGGTTCTCATGATATACTTATAGAATCTTCAATGGTGCAATGTCTTAACTCTTTTTATGAGTCATCTTACTCTATATCATCGCACATTTTTTTTTATATTACTTCAAGCAAATGTTCACTCCAATGGTACTATTAGAGATATGGTTAGTTGGAGTTGTAGTTAGTTTGTTGATAGTTAGTTACTAAATCATTAGCCTATATAAAGGTGTGACACCCTTCTACCCCGCATGTTAATATAAAACATTTACTTAAAAGAGGAAATATAAAAACATGCATTTAATTGAATAAAAAAAAAACTTGGATAAAACGGTTTCACATCTCAACAAAACAACGTGGAAATAACATAGTTTTAAAAACGATAAAACATAAACAAGACAGATAAGGAAAAACCCAACCCCGATGTCACATACAGAGCTGGTATAACCAAAATCCGGATACATCACGGAAACAAACTGAGATAACTAAAAACAACTAACAACTATAACTAAGCATCCTAAGTAGAGTCGCGGCTCCTCAGATTCACTCCTCCACTAGCTGCTCATCGTCCTCTGCATAAAGAGATACATGCAATAATAGAAACAGGAAAACAGGGAGTAAGAAATCATGTAAACACAACGGCATGGGAATAGGGAATAAGATGAACATACATCATATCAGGCATAGCATCAACATCATATAACATCATTTACATAATACAAGTCAACAGTCAAAAGATGCTATGCGATGCAACACTATCCTGCTACTCTGTTATGCATGTGGATCCAACTATCTCAGGAAGTCAACTTTGGAGTTACATATCCACATTGGCCATAAAAGCATCAACGCCGGCAGTTCACCAAACCATGGGTGAACCCCTTGGATAGCCGGCGTATCATAACGGGGTACGCCACCTCGGGGGCGCACGGTTCACCAAACCATGGGTGAACCACCCAAGACTTGGGCCAGATCATCATAACAGGACGACCTCCCCTATGTTGAACATCCCCCACTAATCAACTTCAACGTATGAATGCGTGGGTACAACAACACACAAGTCAACCACTTCCTTTGCTTGGGCCCAAAAGCACCCAAGACTTATCACCAATGTAACACCTCGACTTTTACTGTTCTTTAATATCGGTAAATATATACATATATTTGTTTACATTTTATCCGAGACCTAGAAAATGATTTTGAATAAAACAAAATCATATTTATACTCTACTTTATCGTAGAAAGTTACGGTAAAATTTTAGGTTTAAAATTCAGACGAAACCCGGTCTGCGTTTTAACTGACAGTAAGATTTTACTGATCAGAAAATCTAATTTTGATCCGTGAAGGAAACGGTTTAGGTTTATATTATTTTTCCAACGATATTGGTTATTTTGAAAATTTTCAAAATAAATAAGTTATTATACTTTATTCGGGCGCATCATCAACAAACGGGTGATCGACGGAGTCGAGAACGGACGTGCAGAGACAAAACTGGACTCCGGATGATGGGACATCTTGCCACCTAGGGTGGTGAGTCACATGGGTGACTCACCTAGCATTTATGAAGCCTAATGATGACACCAAAATATCATGATATTTATTCTAGTGAAAAGACCAAAATGCCCTTGGACTTTAAGTAAAATTCCAAGAGTGTCCCTAAGTGAATTTTGACCAAAATACCCTCTAAAACTATTCAATTTCGTGCAGCCCCTCCATTAAATCAAACTCATTTCATTTTGCTTTCGTTTCATCATTTTCCTCTCAAAAACCGAAATTGGGTGAATGACGGAGTTGAGTACGAGATTTTCGGGAACCGCTAATGGATGGGATCAACGAGTCATGGATGACTCATGAGATGTGGCCCAAAATCAGCCACACCTCCCTTCATTCTCCACCACATCTTTTAATTTAATCATGATTACAAATTAACTTTAGTTAGGTTATTATAACCATAGTTAAGTTATTATATTATTTTCTAAACTTAACCTATGTCAATTAACCTAACATTGGTTAACTTTAACATTAAACAAAGACATTTTCACTCCCTCACACTCTCATTTTCGTGGCTGCCCTCTCCCACACTTAACCATTTTCTTTTCATCATTCATCATGAACACTAAGACAAACTCTCCTTACTCACCCGAAAGTTCATCGAAGTTCTGACCTTTTTATGTTCTGAAACTCGAACAACTTTATACATGAAGGTTGTTCCTCTTTCGCTCTTATTTCCAACGACCTAAAGATCATCAAAAACGGATAAGTATTTTGGGAGTTATGCCCAAATTACCAAAACAGCTCGAAATCCACAGCATCTCAATAGAACAGCAGAATTTACGCCCATGTTCTGGTCTGAATCAAACCAAAACTTAAACATAAAAGTTGTTCCTCTTCTTCTTACCTTTCTAACAAGCCAAAGTTTGTAATTTTTAGATGAGTGGATTGTGAGATACACTCATAAAACCACCACACCCTCAAAGCTGTCCCAAAAGCTTCCATTTCTACCTAAGCTTGTTTTGATCACTCTCTTCATTTCTTCAATCAAAAAGAGGTAAAAACTCATCTACTTGATCATCTAAGCTTTCTTCTTCATTGATTTCACTTGTTTCATGCCATGATCATCATGTTTTCATTCTTAGATCTAGATCTTCAAAAGTTCCTAGAAAATCATAGAAAAATCATTTTAATGTGAGATCAATTTCTATGATTTCCATATGACTTCTATTTTCATCATCCAAGAGCTTGAAAAATTTAGAGATCCCTAGCTAATTCTTTTTGAGTTGACCGAATCTATATAAAATGGGTTTAGGATGATTTTCTTCAATCTTTAACTTGATTTCTTGTTGGTTGTTCATGGCTAGGTTTTGTGGGTTCAAAAACCTTGTGATTTAGGTGAACAACATCCTTCTCCTACTTGAGTTTCAAGTGATCTACAAGAGGTAAGGGGGGAGATTACTACTATCCTACCTTAATGTAGATATGTATGTGGTTTAAAGTATTTGTATGTTGTCTTGTAAATCCTAAGTGTTAGGATTATATATTATTGTTTATGGTTGTGTGATCCTCTTGGAGGATTTGATTTGATTCTTGGTTGTGATATGATATGTCATATGATTTTTTTGGTTCCAATGACCTTAAGTTGAAACCATGATTGTTGTATGATTGATTTGTTAAAATAAATGCTTAACGTGATTATTTAAGGCCATTTGGCCATGACTGTTTTATTGGGTTCTATGATATGCTAAATTGTTTGAATAATTTTTATGAGGATCGAACAATCTTGTGTGTTAAGATTGTAGTCATTGATGAGACAAAACCATAGAAATTGGTTTGGTGTTAATCGGATTAATACATAAAAAGTTATAAGCTTTTTAGTGAAAAAGGACCTTTTTGCAATTACTGAAAATTATTTAGGGCCGAAATGAAATTTATGGAAATTTGAGGGCAACTGAAAAATATTTCTAAAGAAGTTGGTTTGGTGTGATTTGGAGTTATAAATAAAAAGTTATAAGGTTTTAAGTGAATAAGGATCTTGTTGGAATTAATGAAAGTTTAGGGGTTAAATTGCAATTTTCAAAAATACATTTAACTGGACAGTGAGAGACTGTTTTTCATACCTATAAAACTGTTCTAAAACTCCAAAATGATTTTTGGACTATTAGAGTATAAAATCGTTGAAAAAGGATTTACGCGATTTACAAAATAAACGACGTTCGGTCAAATTCTAAGGAATTTTGTATAAAGGGAAATTTTGTTGGAAATTAGCATTTCAACAATTTCATAAAAGTAATAGAACCTAGGAGAGTAATACTTTTGAGGCGAAGAGTCATATTTTCAAAAGTTTGGCTTTTTAAGCCTAAATTCAGTAAAAAGCGGCGAACCGTCGTTAAACGTTTTTAAGGATTTTTGAGAAAATGCTTTGGAGAAATTGATACCTAAGTATCTTTTAGGGGAATTATTCTTGAAAATGGATTTGATTTTATCTAAAGGTTTTAGTTTTAAGCCAAAAGGATTTTTGTCTTCAAAGATGAGATTTTACTGTAGAATGTAAAAACCTAAGTCAATAATGACTTAGTGAAAATACGAACGTAATAATTTATGACATGAGGTGGAACACGACCTTATGTCATAAAGTATGGATAATTCATTATCCATATTCCATAAAATTTAATGGACTTAGAATGATTTGATTTCTTGGAAGCCAAAGAAAAAGGCTCAATTAGAAAAGAGCAGAGAAATAAATAATTGGACTTGTGTTCCAATCTCATAATGCGTTAGGACTTCTAATCAAGTGTTTTAAGATATCTCTACACAAAGATGAGAGGCTACTTGAGAACATCCGCTCGATGTGAGAACATCTAGCATCTGAGAAAGCACGTTGAAAGAATTCCGATGGAATCCAGATGTCATCCGATGGATAGACAAGAAGAACGCATTTTCCGGCAATTTTGCCTAAACGCATAGTAAAACTATGTTCTGTAAGGCCGTTGTGCCTAGGAGAAGAGCTAACACTTTAATGCGGGTGCGAATTCCGTAGTGGCGAATCCTGCTTATTCATAGGGGGTGTCGGGGTATAAAATACTCACATAAGCCCAGTTGGTAGCTCCTCTGTGGCGTGGTGATCTTGTAATGCACCGACATACTCGACTAGACACTACGTGTTTTCTGGTAGTGTAGGATGTTCCCGAAAAGCCTATGACGTGCACGCCCTCTTCTATTGACGCATTATTTATTACCCAAGGCTGGTAGACTCCGGAACAATCCTCCGAACCACTCTCTCCGACTGTTCGTAAAACCATGGTATAGGAATTCAGAGGTCATTCCTCAAGTTTTAGATGTCTTCTATATAGGAAAACGCGGTGCTGTGGTCATGTTTCTGTGAAACATTATTGTTTTGTTATGAGTGTAGATATGATTGATAATTGTTAATTGTACGTACCTGAGAGTCGTACCACTGCATGTCTGCCTTATGTGTAAGATAAATGGAAATGTCACCTCCTTATTTTTATATTGCCTATGTCGGTTGGCTATGTGCCTTATGTATTCTTTTGAGAAGATTGAGACTTCAAGATGTCGCTTGGCTGACGCATCGTAGATATTGAGGTTCGAGCTTGCGGATGCTATAGTGGAATTGCTAGTGGACATCTTCCAACTTTCAGATAGTCCAAGATGATAGCGTTTGTTTCCTGTCATGCCTTACTTTTGTTTTCTTGAGATGGGCATGATTGTTGATAGTTCATAGACTATGTTTTCCTCTTGGAAGGAAAAGAAAAGGGCTTAGTTCGAGCGCTACTTTTGTAATGACTCCAGTAGTGTCTTTTTCGACGACGTCGGTAGTGGACTCAAATAGAGTTTCCACTAGACCTCGTTAGTTGAGTTGTCCTTCTCACGGTGTACGAGAAAGGACTGTCTTTTCTATTTTAGATTGGCCAGCTAGGTATGTTTGGGAGTTAATGTAACTATCTATGGAGCTACGACTCCAAGTATTTTATATTTTAGGAGCTGCGTCTCCACATTTTTATACGGGATACGTTTATGGTTATGATTTTTGGTTTATGTGTCGGGTTGGGCATTATATAATTAATTTGCGAACTTATTACCCTAAATGTGATAATGGAATGTTTTATTATCCATTCATTTAAAACAAAGTAGTTATATTTACGACTTGCGAAAAGGAAAACGGAAAAAATAAAAAAATTACCCCATTGTTTTATAGCAAATTTTAATTAACCTACTTTTAGGCCTTAAAATGTCACTTACGATGTAGCGCCCGAGAAGGGTGTTACAACCAACATCAACATCAACACCTTAGACCCAAACAGTGGGGTCAAGGCCTCCTTGGCCAAAAACCACCAAGGTCCAACTTAACAACACCTCGACCAAAAAGTATCGAGGTTACTTTGGCCAAAAAGCACCAATGAGTAACAACGTGCGGTAACCCATCAGGTACCGGCTTAACCAGCTTATTACTCTTTGTCATCTTAATTATCCTTTAATTAAGTTATCTAACTCATCATTGTTCGATTGGTGTTTTATCATATTATTTGGGACATTTGGGGTGAAACACCCCTTAATTCCTTTAATCTCAGGTTCTGACCAGCAAGGGGAGCACGGGCCTGCTTGTCCCCCAGCACGGTCGAGCTACCATTTAAGTGGAGCACGGTCGTGCTCACTGTCCTGCACGGCCGTGCTCAATGCGCGGCCTGCCTTCCAGAAAGCAACTGGGAGCACGGTCGTGCTCCCTGTTCAGCACGACCGTGCTCCTGGAGCGGGTCATACTGTTCTGGGCAGATTCAACTATGTTCTTGGAGTTAAAACTCCCTAATACTCTCAAACCAAATCCTAGGGTCTTAACTAAAACATTCGGCGTGAAACCTCACCCCTCACTAATGCGGTTCATGTCTTATGAAACATTGGGGAATTAATACCTCAATTCCTATGTTAACTAAGAGTCCTAATTAAACCAATTAGAGTCTTATTAGCGTGTTCATCACAACAATAGCTCAGCCTCATCCAATCAATATTCAACCAGTCAATGCATAGCAATAACAACATAACGATCATAATCAGATCATGAACAGATTCACTATTATACATCATTGACGAACAACATGATAATCATAAACATTGAGCATACCATCAACCAATTAGCAATTCGAACAATTAACTCATACAACCAGGCCGATCATGGCATAGTCATTCCAAACGCAATAATATCATTAACAATTAATAACAGCATTTAACGAATAGGCATTCATAGCAATTAACAACAATAACGGGGTTATGGGGACCCCTCATCTTACGCTACTCCCTAGCCTAGTGTATACACTATTCTTCTTCCATACCTGGTATGAAGAATCAACTGCAACACAACCACGACAAACTGGACTCGTTCCCTCAACCTGCACGAACAGCTTCCAAGCCTTGGCCAAACAACAGGGATAACTATCAATTTCCAGATCAACAGGGAAAGGAAACCAAGAGGGAAGGGATCGTTACCTTACAACTATTGGCACTGAATAACTAGACGCTCCCAAGGGTCTCCACTGCTCCAAGAACGGAATGAGTTTAGAGAAAATAGGGAACGAAAGGGTTGTAGCCGTACTGGGGAAGCCGCTAGTGCCAAAAAGGGTTCTTACGTAACCCTCGGTCACGCTCTGCTTATAAAGACTCGTACTTGAGCACGGTCGTGATCACTGTTGAGCACGGGCGTGCTCAACTCAGCGTCAGCGAGACGCTCACCAGCAACGAGCACGACCGTGCTCCTTAACAAGCACGACCGTGCTTGTGACTCAGAAAGTCACAAGACACAAGCCTAAGAGAAGGGATTTCTAGCCTAGAAGTCCCACTTAGCCCTCAAGCTAAGTCTTAAGGCTTAACCAACCAAACAAGCATACAAAAGCACTTACGGAAAAACAGGGCGTTACAAAAGGCATGAAGTAATCTCTTTGTAATAACTTTTCATTCTATTAGTTTCATATTTCAGGTTATCTCATCTTCTTCCATTTTCCATTAATGCCATGTTTCCTAACATGGTATAAGAGCGATATCATCCTCCTTGGGTTTTTTTGTTTCCGCTGCATAATCTTTCTCTTATTCTTTTTTTTTTCTTTTCTGTTTTCCAATCACTTTTCCAGTTTCCTATCTGAAATCTTGAAATTGTATTGCTCTAAAAATTTGCTCGATTTCTTGCCTTCTTACAGTCATTCAAGGTTTGGGGCATATTAGGTTGATGCAATTCTTACTAAAAGCAATTCATCTTTATTTGCATCCCTTTTGAAGTTTTGACTTACAACCCACACTAGCTTCACTACGACATATTATGCACATGCTAGAATAAAAAGGCATGCTTTTAATTCTATATGGCCAGAAAATTGTGATGCACCCTGATGCATTTATTGCCTTCATTGAATCAATGCCTTTGTCTGTGTTTGTGAGATATGGATAGGCGCATACCATCAATGGTAGGAGGCAAGATCAAGAAGAAAAGGCCAAGTCACAGTAAAATGTGCCTTACCAAGATTTTTTTTTCTCTTCAAATTCGATTGTTCTCAATTGGTACTCAATTTGTATTTTCCTCATTTTCAAGATCTAGTCTATTTGAATCTGTTTTCTTTCATGACCCATGTGACAAATTTCTTCTTCTTCTAAGATCTATTTTTTTTCCAATAGTTCTATATGGCCGGAAATTGCGGTGTACCCTTATGCATTTCTTGCCTTCGTCAAATCAATGCCCCTGTCTGTGTTTGTGAGAGATGGATAGGCGCACACCATCAATGGCCAGAGGCATGATCAAGAAGAAAAGGACAAGTCACAGCAAGACGTGCCTTACCAAGATTTTTTTTCCTCTTCAAATTCAATTTTTCTCAATTGGTACTCAATTTGTATTCCCCCCCCCCCCCCCCCCCCCCCCTCAAGATCTAGTCTCTTTGAATCGGTTTTCTTTCATGACCCATGTGACAATTTTTTTCTTCTTCTAAGATCTTTTTTTTTTCCAACAACTCCAATCAAGTTTGTTTCTCTCGATCTTTTCTTTCCTTTGTAAGTTCTTGTCACCATTTGTGATTTTTCTTTGCCCTAGTGCAAAAAATACTTGGTAGAGATTTAGTTGAAAATTGTTTAGCTTAACATGGCTTTGTTTCTTGCTTCTGCCCATAGTGGTGATTAAGCGTTCATAATTATTTCTTGCTTCTGCCCATGATGGTGGTTAAGCATAGGCCTTAAATTTGCATTGAAATTCATGAGGCCTATCAAGCCCAATTTTGGAATGACTTTTGACTGATGTTAGTTCCAACAAGTCGATTCATTTCATATAAAAATTTCATTTTTGCCAATGTTCATTCTGGCACAAATCATATATTTTTGGAACAAGTGTCGTGGAGACATCGGAAGAGGATCGAAGAGGCCAAAAAAAGGTCAAAGACTTCTCAGATCTATGAACTTGGGTCGTCACCTATATTAGATTTTTCTTAATTAGCCTATGTAATTACGAATAGTAGCTTTGTAATTTTCATTGTTGATTGTTCTTTCCTTTTCACTTATATTGTGTTGTTCATTCCCAAGCTTGAAGTGCGAGCGCTTCAATCTTACATGGGGCTATTAGAGATATAGTTTGTTGGAGATGTAGTTAGTTTATTGATAGTTAGTTACTAAATCATTAGCCTATATAAAGGCATGATGTAATCTCTTTTCATTCTATCAATTTCATATTTCAGTTTCTCTCATCTTCTTCCATTTCCATGGATGCCATGTGTAACATCCCTGGCTACTTTATGGATTGACGACTGTCCCCACAAACCAACAAGGTCTTTTCAGCGTGCTTTGTCCTCACTCACACGCTTCCCGAGAAACTTCCCAGGAGGTTACCTATCCCATAATTGTTCCAAGTCAAGCACGCTTAACTGTGGAGTTCTTAAGTGATGGGCTCCCGAAAAGAAGATGCATCTTGTTGGTATAGGTAGTACCAATCAATTCATATAAGTCATCCTCAATTGTATAGTCTCATACCTACACAGTCTCAGGATCCCACTCATTCCGGTGTATAATAAGTTCATTCATGTGTCCCTCCGCCTAGAAGCATGCCAGGATCCGCTCCTTGTTCGTGCCTTCTTGCATCGGCGACCACTCTCCGCCCTCGTCAGCCCCGGGTGTCACATGCCCACCAGCTTCCGCTTGGTTCGTCCCCGAACCACACCGTACTGGGAGAGGTGCCGCTCTGACACCACTAAATGTGACACCCTCTACCCGCATGTATTCATAAAGCGTAAAAGATATAAAAGAAAGGAACACATGCATATTATATCATAATAATAAAAACCGGGTAGAGGTTGCCGCATTGTAACACAACGTCAAACGCGGAAAAACAAAAACATGTTAATAAAAAGAAAACATAACATAACCGAAACATAAACGAAACCCAACCTCGATGTCACATTATAGAGCTAGTATACCCATAATCCGAAACACCTCGGATAAACAACATAACTAAACAAATCCTAAACTGCGAGTAGCGGCTGCTCAGAGTCACTCCTCAGCAAGCTGTTCACCGTCCTCTGTATAACCAAAGTGATACATGCAAAGCAAACAACAAATGACGGGGAGTAAGAAACATGTATATCAACATAATGGCATAGAAGCAGTTAGTAAGACGAACATGCATCATATAAACATAGCATATCAAACATCATAACATCATCCAACATATTACATTCATATCATATACATCATATCAACAACGTATGCTATGCAATGCAACTCTACTCCACTACTCCACTATACACTTAGATCCAATCTTCTTCAGAATGTCAACTTTGGAGTTACATATCCACATTGGCCAATTAGCACCAATGCCGGGGCAATCCACCAAACCATGGGTGGAACCCTAGGATAGCCGATGCACCTTACTCTCAGATACGCCACCACGGGGGGCCAGATCACTTAGATTACTGTGGATGGCCAGATCGCCTTACTCTCGGATGACCTCCCCTATGTTGAACATCCCCCACTAACATCTCCGATGCGTGAATGAATGAGCAACACAAACACACAACATCAATCACCACCTCCGCTTGGGCTACTTGGCTACCCAAGTTTTATCACCATCAACACCTCGACCACTTGGCTATCGAGGCTCAATGTTATTTTTAATCTTTAATCTTCTAACACTCTGGCCAATAAGCACCAGAGCTCAACACCTCGACCACAAGGCTATCGAGTCCCCCTTGGCCACTCGGCTACCAAGGTACAACATTGACAATAGCACCTCGACCACTCAGCTATCGAGGCCCTCTTGGCCACTCGGCTACCAAGGTACAACATCATCTTTTCACTTTAATTATTAACACTCTGGCCGATCAGCTCCAGACTCAACACCTTGATCATTAAGCATCAAGGCCCCCTTGGCCACTCGGCTACCAACATACATTATTATCTTTAAGTTGTCTAACTTGTATTTACTTCGTTTGGTGTCTTCTTTCATTATTAGGAACAACTGGGGTGAACCACCCCTATTCTGCTTTCTGCATTCTGTTCTGGACAGCTGAGCATGGGCGTGCTGAACTTTAAGTTGAGCACAGGCGTACTGCCTAACAAGCACGACCAAGCTCGTTGGAGCAAGGCTGTACTGATCTGGGCAGAAAGGGTTGGAAACCCTTACTATGTTTCCTAGGACATTCAAAGATCAAACCTATTGGCTTAAACTACACCATCAATCCTCAGTTTCATTATTCTTAATTAATTTCAATGTCTTATCATTATGGGGAATTAATCATTTAATTTCATCTTCATTACTAACGTCCCTAAAACACTCACGAATCAATCCTAGGGCCTTTAACTAAACCTTTGAACATAACCTTGCCTCTCATACTATATTCATGTCTTAAGAACAAACTGGGAAAACATCCCTTAATTCTCTTTCATCATTGTTAAAATCTTTTAAAGTCTTAACATCATTAACATGCCTTATTAATTAATTAGAGTCTTATTAACATCATTGTTGGCATTAACATCCTCAACAATCAACACTCATTCAAAGCACAAAATCATCATCATCAGCATCATAATGGCATCATCATCACCATCATAAACATCCATTCATAACATCATCAGTCCAAACATAATCATGGTATGAACATCACTATAAATTATAATAACAACAGGCATACCAATCATCAACCACAAATCACTAATAGGCATACCAATAGAAATTAAGCATATAGCATCATAAACAGGATAACAAATAAATATACAAACAACATATGAGAGGATCATGGGTTAACCCTTTATCTTACGCTACCCCCAATGCCTACATGTTAATATTATTCCTTCTCCCCACACCTCAAACAAATTCTCAAGCCTCAAAGGGATGAGAGTGTCGAATCCAAGCCTCCTTCACATGTTCCTACCATTACAAAATACGAAGAGTTCATAAAGAGGACCAAAACTCCCAAACCAATGAGAGAATCGAAAAGAGAACAAGAGGTATGGCTTACCTTGAGATTAAACTCTAAAGAACAGAAACGAGAAGAGGAGAAAAGGACCGTTTGAGTCTCGTCTCACAAACGCTTGATCACTTCCTCAAGAACGACAACGAAAACACATGGATTAAGCTTCTAAATCAAGAAACTCAATGGGGAAAGTAAGGAGAACAAGGCACACGAAATTTGACCATGTTTACAGCCCAAAATTCATATACAAAGGATAAAGTCGACACTAAAAGAAACGCGTAGAACGATGAACGGGGGCAATTTCCTTCAAGAATTCTTAAGAGAAACTAAAGAAAAACCTAAGAGATGAAGAGAGGCAGCTTTTCTGAGTCTTGAGTCATGGGAATTAGGGTTTAGGTCGAGTCTTATGGTATAAAAACAAGTTAGGGCATAATGGGCTCCTATTTCAGCCCAAACTATATACAGATCAGTATTTTGACCATATCTTGATCTACAAGTATTTGATTGAGGCTTTCTTGGTATATTCAGAAAGCTTAGCGAAATATCTACAAATTCATGTCTGATGATCGAATCCTAAATCAGACTCTAAGATGGTTAAAACTACGATAGAAGTTTAAAGATAGATTTGGTTGTTATCTCTGGATAGGATCCTTAGGAGATTATGATAAGATCTTAAGAGATAACCAAAAAGAGGATTATCCTATATTAATAAGGACTCAAACCTGATTGATTGAGGGATTAAAACCTAGGAGTTACACTATCTCGATTTAAATATTAAATCACACGATATCTCGTAATATCATTCTTAATCACTTATTATTAATAAAAACACATATTAAATATTAACATTTAAAATCATATACAAAATCATATATCCATATAATATCACATATTAAGATATAAAATCTCATATTAATGCAAATAATCATATATTAATATACATATTATCATATGTAATAATATATACATACATATATATGTATACGCATAAAAATACTACAACATTAATCACAATTACATTATCAATTTTATTAATAACAATACTAACTCCATTAATAATAATAATAATAATAATAATAATAACAACAACAATAACAACTAGGCATCCATAGTAACATATACCCCTATGCGAAAACCAGGGTGTCACACCATGTTTCTTAACAGGTACAACTTTAAAAAGTTAATCAAATTAGTCTTACAAGTTACCTTACATATTTATTTACGAATTCATTCTCCATTAATTTTCTCTCTTTATTTTATTGGGTTTTATATAAGAATTAGATGTTTATAGAAGAAATTGTCCTTATATATGGATGCCACATCATCTGACTCCAATTGTCGAACCTAACAAAAACTCATTATTATTTTTAGGAATTAGTTAAGCAAATTCGATTGAAATTGCTTGTTTGGTATGTTTAGTCATTTATGATTTCTGAGTTTTAGAATATAGAATTGAAGGGCCTTCTTCTAACAAGCCCTTGTGAAATATGTTTTTTTAGCTTGATGTGAGATTATTGTTACTACTATAATTTCAAATATCACCCTTAGGAGTTATAAGCAAAATAATAACATAAGGATTAAAGTAGTATGCACTGTCAATGTAAAAAAAATTACATTGACATCCACTAATATCTTGACACGTGTGCTTTTATTTTAACAACTAAGAGAGAGAAACAAAATTTTTGCTGATTTGTCAAGATATTATTGAATGTCTATGTAAAAATCCTTTACAGTGACATCGCATAAAAATTAAACTCATAACATAAACCTTCAAGGAAATTGATACATTTTTTTTTTAAATAAGAGGAGTATCAAATATAATCAAGTCAAACCTAAAAAGAGGTTAGAATAAATTATGAGTTTAATTTTCATGGTCAGTGTAAAGGAGTTTTACACTGACATTCAATGAGATATTTTGACAAATGGATATTATTGTTGTTTTTCTTTCCCAGTTATTAAAATAAAAGTTACATATGTGAAAATATTAGTGAATGTCAGTGTAACACTTTTTACGTACACTAACAGTGAATTCTACTTTAATTCATAAATTATTATTATTATGATTATTGTTATTTTTTTTTTATAAGCAAAATTGTATTAGAAAAGGGTACAAGGGGTACCCTAACCCGTATATAGAACCAAATGACATAGGAAAGATCCCTTGTAACCAAAATACTAGACAAATATAACAAGTACTGTTATTACAAAAGTGTGACCCACCCATCAAAAAATGAAAGCGAAATTAAAACTGCCCACCATTAACCCAATTGTAGGTAAGCTACCAAAAAAGGGGAGAGGTAAATCTGATGGCAGTGCCTACTTTCAAACTCCAGCGCTAGCACCAAAGATCCAGGGAACAACTATGTCTAACAATTGTTATTGTGTATCTATCCGCCCTTATTATTATTTGAGGAGTATTGCCCTTTTTTATATAAAGGAGTAACACCCTTTAATTCGTAAACACGTTTAGAATTTCGTACGATTTTCGTGGCACCAATAAAATAACACGAATAAAAAGGAATTCGGGTGAGAAAAGTGGACAAGGGAGAAACCTCTCTCATCAAAATTGTTGGAACATATAATTTACAAAGTGGGTTTGATGACATATAGTATTATTGTGAATTTCAAACGGATATAATTTCACGCTGAAAAGAAAATATAGGGAATGCATGTGATCTTAAAAAAATTTAGAACTTTGTGAAGAGACGAATAATTAATAATTAATATAGATAGACTGAATATGCTAGATACGGGACTGATGATCATATGTAGCATATGTTAATTAAAATCTCCATTGATTAATAAAAATAATGTCATCTAATTAAAAAAATGTCATCTAATTGGTATATTATTTAAAAAACAAAAAAAAAATCTCCTTTTACATGTTTATCATCTATAGGGATCGCAATTTTCACTTACGAGGTTCACCGCCTCATTCAAGACGCCAAGGGCAAGGATTTTAAGTCCTGTAGGAACGAGGATATGAGAATAAATTCCTCCGAAGGCAATTTAGTAACAAAGATGGGGACCATACTCCCCGCCTTCTGGGGGCCATCCTCAAGAATATTACAGAAATACCTTTATATATTAAAATAATAAAAACACTTATAAAATAAACCTCTTCATAGATCCCCTACAAATTTTTTAAAACAACCTCGAAACCCATGGTCACAGCAATCAAGCTTTTCATACCCACATTGGCACCCACATCCACCACTAACTCATCTCTTCCATCATTTTTCGCATTCTCCAGAACCTCCTGAACAGTGAATTGAGATGTTAGATTTGCTAACATATTTCCCTTTGGACATCCTAATGATATTCTTGTGGGGCATGTTGGGTAGGATTCTGAAATCCAAAAGCGAGTATAGAAAGAGATATCAAACACCTTCCACAACGTCGTCAATAACAAGGTGGGCTTGAGGGTATTTAATGCAATCTAAAGGAGACATTGCATTGAAGGAAAGAATCTGTGTTGATGGCGAGAAAAACTAGGATTTGGGTTTGCACTTATATTACCTTTTTGGAGTCCATGTGGGATCCACGGGGAGACGAGCGAAGATGGAGTAGAAATGCCTAGCAAAGATCGTGGACGGGAATGAAAATAGGGGGGTGGGGAGTGGGAGGGTGCTGCTCGCCCTCCCCCCGTTGCCATGCTTAATCATCTATAAGAAATTTTTGAATTTAGATATCAAATTAATATATTTGGAGAAGAAGTTGTTTCTATTTCGAAGGAAAAAAAAAACATTCAGAAAGGGCAAGGGAAGCAATGCTTGCTTCACATGTCCTCCTTATCACTCCAAATCATATGTCCTTCTCCCCAAACCAACCCATCCACCTTATAACTCCCCCTTATGGTTTATAGTTTGTTTAGTGTCGTTGAAATCACATACTAAACATAACACGAGAACAAGTTTGTTGTGGTGAGATTACCTTGCAATTATATATATATATATAGGGGCATATCAAGTAAGAGTGATATTTTTATGTGAGAGATGAGAGCATGACATAATATCCCTTGGATCTAATTTGATGGTTGAGATTAAAACACTGAATTAAAATGGTCACGTGACCTGTGCATTTCTTCATTCTCATGTTTTAGATTCTACACCTCTGTCTCTCTGCCAAATTTCTTCATTCCAGTTTCTTCCCTCATTTATTCTCTAGTTTCTTCTATAAAGCTTGTACATATGTAGGGGCTTAGGTTTCTTTTAACAAAATTTAAAATAACCCTACCTCCTGTAGTGGGTAAATTGCTGCTATTTTTTGTTTTGCTACATAAATCTCGTTGTAGATAGCAGAGGATATCGAAAAGGTGGTATCTTTCGTGTCAACACTCTTGCACCTAATTGAAATTGCATTGACAGGAAGATTTTGCATTGAAACCAAATTTCTCATCAAAACATTATGGTAAACACACAGTTCGAAAAAGATGGGACAAGGGTCCTGTTGTGGAAGAGTATGGCTTGAAATGAGGAAAGAAGGATGAAAATTGGAAGAGAAAAATGGACACAGTCACACACTTGGACTTGAATCTTGAAACGAGACTTGATCCCTTAGATATGAATTATCCCTCTTGTGAACACCTTTCCCAACAGCAATAGTAGTCCTATTTGCAGCTATTACTGCTTTACTCACCTTATCATCCTTCTAGTGGATGTTCATTTATTGTATAAAACATGTAGTGATTAATTCCCACAAAATCTAACGACGAACCATTAAATGGAGCAACGGCCAATAGCGAAATCGTGGGAAGGGAAGAGATGAAGAGATAGGTGTGTGTGGGTGTGAATTGCATCTAGATGGGAAAAAAGATGGTTGAAATTTTGGGATGGTTATTAGATTTCATTTTCCCTTGGCGGTGGTTGAATGTGAACATTGGAAGAAGGAGAGCGAGGTGCTGAAGGTTATGGGAGGAAAAAAGAAGCGCACATGAGGTTTTTAATGGGTACTTTTAATCTTAGCCTTTGATTTTAATCCAAAGGTTAAAATAGATCCCTCTCACTCTCACATTAAAATGTTCCTCTCACCTGATATGCCCCCTATATATATATTGGTAATCGAATAATATCATTAAAGATAACATTATGCATGTGATTTACTAATTATTTGCACATTAATCACTATATAAATAAATGGTATACAAATATAAATTTTTAAAAGAAGATAAAGTTTGAATGCAGGTCTTATCACGAGAAAACTAAAATGGCTAGTGAAAGTTGAACCTCAAAAAGAAAAACTGCTACCCCAATTGAAATTCTCCAAAATCGCTCGTGCACGTCACATTATTAAACATGTATATATCACAAACCGCTTTTTAATTTATTTATGTGAACCAAACACAAACTGCACTAAGCATGCAAAAAAATAACACACACTGTTACCACATGTTGCAGTGTACAACACATCTCAAAAACTCAAACAATAACAAGACCAGCTATACAGCTAGCTTAGAGGGCAAAGAAGCTAGCGATGGCGGCGGCGGCGACAACAGAGACCTCAAGAGCGGAGGCACTGTTGGCTTTGTCTGCAGGTGCAGCCTCGGGGGTGGCGACGGGGGCAGCGTCATCGGTAAAGGCAGGTCCAGGAGCAAATGCCTCAATGGCCTGGCTAGATGGGGCAGGTGGGGATGAGATATCTTCCTCACCAGAGGATGGGGAAGAGGCAGGAGACTCATCAGAAGAAGATGATGATGATGATGTTGATGGGGTTGGTGCTGATTTTGGTGATGAATCTAATGATGAAGATGAAGCCTTTGGAGAAGATGCTGATGATGGTGCCTTTGCTGATGGTGTTGATGATGGAGATGCAGAAGGGGCTTCATCCGCCATGACAATGCCGGCAATGGCAACAAAGATGAGTGCAAGAGCAACAAGTTGACGTGCCATTTTTATTTAATTTGGTTTGGTTCTAGCACAAAAGTGATTATTCTTAGAGATAATTGCAGTAGTTCTCTAATGGGTTAATTAGAGAAGTACTGCAGCTAACGTAAGAATGTTGGGGCAAATTGGTTTGTCTTTAGGTAAAGGTATTTATAGGTAGGTTTGAGGATGTGAGAGAAGTTAGGGGAAGCTATATGGAGAATATTAATTAGATGGGCAAAGGAAGTTTTTTTTTTTTTTAGAAATGGCACAATTGGGGTCAAATGCATGGATGGAAAAGATTCAATTTAGACCTTTTTACTTGAACCTTTGGAATTGGTTTCAATTTAGCGCGAGTCAACAGGGTAAAAGGGCCTTGGTTGAGTTATTTTGTGCAAAATTAACCTAAGTGCTTGACGAATATCAGGTTTGAAGTAATTTGAGTCAACGTTTAACAGAATTAACTGATTTATGTATAAGCAACTTAATTGGTAGTATAGAAGGTGTGTGCTTATAATGTTCTATTTTGGCTCAAGTCGCTTATTTTATGTCCATGTACTAGCACAATTAAAATGTAAAATCATTTTTTTATATTTGTTTAAAACAACTTACCATATATATTGTTATTCATTATTCTCATACAATATATACTAGTATGTAACCCGTACAATGCACGGGCTAGACGGTGTTTATCAAAACAAATAAAAAAATAATAGATAATACACATTCTGATATAGGACAACATATATTAAGATGTTGTTAGTATAGATCTGATAGAGAACAGAGATATAAGTGATATTAAATTAGGAGGTCAAATCTACACTTCCCATAGTATGTTCAAACAAAAAAAAAAATAAACAGAGATATTGATCCCTGGAATCGAAAATGCTAAAAGTACTTACTTAAAGGATTACGACCCCAAATAAATAAAACATCATTCAAAAAAAAAATCAGTGTTCACTTTCAGAAAAATCCTCTAGATATTTTTGTAGTCTGATTTTCACCTCGCACGTGAAATATCACAATATTTTTGTAATATAAAATATAAAAGTAGATAAATGTAGATATTTTTTTTTAGAGAAGAAAAATATAGGAAAAATGTTGTTATTTTAAATATATGTTTATTTTAAAAGAAATTTATCACAATTGATGTGTAAAAAAAATCTCATCACAGTTAAATTACAAACAAATAATGCATATTTGTTAACAACACTAAAAGCCTAAAACGTTATATAGTAGTATAATAATGCAATTGATAAAGCTGTTGTTGTGTGTATTGTTGTAAACACTGCATTATTTTTAAAAAAAAACTATTTGGTACATATATTCAGTATATAGGTAAAAAAAAAAAAAAGAATGTAAAATGTTCTCCCAGAAATAATTAGTGCATCATATTTGCTAAAACTTTCAAAAAAAAAAAAACCCAAAACACTGAAGCACTTATTCTAGAAATTTGCATAAAAGCAACAAAATAATTAGAAAAAATAATACCAGACACACATAGTGAATCTTTTAAAAAAAAAGGTATTATTAAACTTTTCATAATATTTATGCAATATAAAAATGTATAAATGTAAATAAATTGTTTGCATTTTAAGAAAAAAATAAAGAAAGAATAATTTTGTTTTTAAAATATATGTTTATTTAAAAATAAAAATTATAACTAATGATGTATTAAAAATAAAATTCTCATTGCATACAAATTACAAACAAATGATGTATTTTCGACAGCAACACTGTAAAGTTGTTGATGTATATAAGTGCAACATTGATTTTTTAATAGAATGTTGCCATAACAATTCCACCAATAATTTAAAAATGAAAGATCAAACATTGTATTATATTAGCAAAAACCATTTGAGAGATAGATTCAATGCATAAATAAAAAAATTAAAAAGAAAAGAGTGTTAAAATTTCAACAACAAAAAAAAGGCGAGTCAAATTTATTAAAACTTTCAAAAAGAAACATCAAAGACTGAATCACTTATTGTAAAAACCTACATAAAAGCAACAAAATAAGGAAAAAATAATCTCAAACACACATATAATGGATCTTAAAAAAGAAAAATAAATAGGTATTCTACTTTTCTAAATATTAAATTTTATAGTGAACTGTTTTTTTTCAAAGCACGTTTTTAAATTAGCAATAACCATTTCATTTCACACTATCTTGATTTTTTTCTTCTTTCGTGAAAATCTATTTGTTTTATTTCTCCTCCTTTCCGTGCAAGTTAACACACTTGGCATTTCTTCCAATATCTTGTTTTTCTACTTTTCTAAACATTCAATCTTATGGTGAATTTGTTTTTTTAAAAGAAAAATTATAAATTAGTTTTAATAATTTCTTCTCTCACTATGTCGGTATAATGGTATTCGACTTATCTGGACATTTAATATATATATATATATATATATATATATATATATATATACCTTTAAAGTAATAATTACATTTCATGCTGATCATTCATTTCTTAATGTAATTTATTTAAACATTAACGCTAAATACTTCCCAATAATTTTGGTAATGCTATGATTTTATTTTATTTTTCCAACTTTTACGAAAATCAATTTGTTGTATTTCTCCTTATTTCCCGTGCAAGTTAATTATTTTAGAAAGGTTAAATTATTCTATAGGTCCCTGAACTATTTGGGAATTTTCAAATAGTTCCCTAAACTAAAAAAATTGTAATTGGGTCCCTGATCATTAAAAAAATTAATTAGGTCCTTCATACTATATTCCATTTATTCATTGGTACTAGTAAATGTGGAAGTAACTTGTCATATTTTTTAATCATGTCTTTATAGGGGTTTCCGGTACCCCTCCTATGGTCCATTTCCCTTTCTTCTTCCTTTGGTCACCACTTCGGCTACTGCATCTTCTCACTTTCTCTTGGTTTTTTTTCCTTTCTTTGGTTGCTGCTGAATGCTACCAATCGACATGTTCCTCCCAATCAAAAGGACTGCAAGCCCCTGCTATATAAAAGAATATAGATACCCACTGATAGTCCTGTGAGTTTACTTGGGTTCCTAGTTTCTTCATTGAGTAACCAGTTGGGTTTCTTTCATTTTCTCTTTCAGTTTCACTATATAAAGTCTCTTCCTTTATTGAAAAGGAAAAAAAAAACACTGAGCTACTGCAATAGCTTAACACATTTTTTTTTTATAGAAAATAACAAAACACATCGAAGGCCTAAAATGGTTCCTTTATGTTACTATATAATATAATCTTTTTTGTCCCATAATAATAATAGGCCTCAAATTGGGTTTGAGATTTTGCTTCGGTTTGGGAAAAAAAAAGAGGTTATTCCAGAGCAAAAACTTTCTCACTACCCTTCATGATTCTGTGCTTGCATTCTCTCGGTGCCACAGTTGCTTCTGCTAGCAAACCATAAACAATAATTAGGGATTTTGACTGTTAAGGGAACTTTGAACTTGTTGGGGATAGGGAGACTGAAGTGAAAATGACACGACATTAAGATAAAAGCATGATGATATATAAATAAAATCATACATGCTTTCAAAATAATGTCTAATTAAGATAAAAGCATAACAAAGATAACATGCGTCACATTGTTTCAAAACATAATCATAACTTCATAACATTTTTGAAGTAAACCAAAGAATGAAATAACAATCCTTCTAAAACAAAACATCACAACTGCGGAAAAGAAATAAAACTAAACCCGAAACCCAATGTCACAATATCAGAGTTTATATCCCAAACATTAGATCGGAAACAATAAATTAATAACTAAAAGCAATCCAAGCTACTAGCCGAGCGAATTCCACGGAATCACTCTTCGATGAACATACAACATACATTCATACAACACATATTACGTCATGTTAAAGAATGCATGCGATGTGATGCAGCTTCACTTCGTATGTCTATGGCCAATACCTAACTCGAGAAAGACAATCAAGAATACGTACTCAGTTATCGACATGGATAACCCACCATACCAGATGGTATCCACTAAATAGTATTCCTAATCTTAATAACGTACCGTGGCTGTCAAATTACTCAGGTTTGGTCGAGTGGACACACGGACACGGGTAGCTAGCCCATGCCATAATTGAACCTCCGCACCCGATTCATGTACCCTTAAGGCTAGGCAAACTCCCTTAGAGGCCCCATTGTTGCGTTTCATCGTTTGCTTTCCGCCCAACATATCATCTTCACTATAATGATGCATGCTATGCTCCACCATGTGCAAACAAATGTCCAACCATCGCTCCCATAATCAATCACGTTGATTATCATCCATGACCATTAACAATGGCCACCAACAACGCCTTAGCGTTAATTCATCATTATCGTAGTCAATAACATTGACTATTAATCCTGATCATTAACAATGATCTTTATAACATCTTATCATTATTTCATTGTTATCATTATTAATAATATTATTACTACTGGTGTTCCATCTTTGTTATCGTTATTAATGTCCTCACATAGATCATTAACTTAGTCTTGTTAGCTAAACCTCAATTCACATCCTTTTATTATCTCCCACCATCAAGTCACATTCGCCTCGCGAGACCTTGCTCGCCTTGCAAATCCGAGAGCTTGTGAATTGCTCCCCTTAATTCGTCGGGTGAACACCCATTGGCAAGGCGAATCTGGACAGATAGCAAGTCTGCCAAAATTGAGTTATCTCCTGGTTCTCATGGTTTTACCACTTTGAATCTTAACTTATGTGTTCATAATATTCCTTTGATCATTAACCTCACCCGTCATACCTCACTCATTTATTATAGGGATTCCAATTAACCTATCACTATATCCCTATAGCATTAATTAACCTAACATCACAATCATGGCATGATCACATACTCATTTGTAACAATCCATCAAATATATCATATCATCATGAAATTATCACAAACAAGCATATTATATCATCACATCAAATATATCATATTATTATGAATTTATCACATACAAACATGTTATATCACCACATCATTCATCAATCATGGTCGTACATCAAGAACATAATTTTACATATATGAACATGCACATAGGGGTCATGGGTTAACCCTTTCATCCTAACTTATTCCCGAAACCCACATATTCATAATGATTCTTCCCCCCATACATGGTATGACGAATCAAATTCCAAGGAAGAAGAAAGTCCAAGATCCATTCTTGATTCCGTCTTTCAAATGCTTGATCAAGAAAAATAAAAGAAAATAATGTATTCAATTCCTAATCCACGATAATTGAAGGAAAAAGAATCAAATATAGGGTTTACGTAACTTACCTTGATTAGGACCTAAAAGAACCGATCTATCCTCCAATTGCAAGATCAAACACCCAAGGGTATGTTCTTGACGAAGAACAACCCAAAATAATGGTTGAAGGATTTTAAACTTTAGGGACAATTCAAAGGTTTCAAAATAAATCCAAGATAAATGAAGAGAGACAATTTTCTAAGGTAAGAAACGTCCAAACAAGGGTTTTGGTCGTAGTTTTGAGGGTTAAAACGCATTAGAGCACGATTTGGGCTTAAATAGAACCCAAAACATGTTTTTTGGTTCTGCACGTCTCACGATGGGAGCTCCCGTTAGTGGAGCGAGCCCGAGAACCAATTTGTGTCATCAAAATTCGTGGGGCGAACCTGAGAGCGCAAAGCTGTTTTTCAGATTCTCGCGAGGCGGGATTATAAAAGCCGAATTTGGACAAAACACCTGAAATAAGACTTGTAGATAATTCGCTAAGCTTTCCAACATATCAAAGATCACCTCAATCAGACATCTAAAAATCAAGATATGGCTAAAAACGTGAAATAGGTTACTAGGACTCTGAAAGACACATGGCAAGCTTCTAGGCGGAAGGACACATGAATGAACCGATTACATACCTAAATGAGAGGGATCCTAAGATTTTGTAGGTATGAGACTATACAATTGAGGGTGACTTATATGAACTGATTGGTACTACCTATACTAACAAGATGCATCTTCTTTTCGGGAGCCTATCACTTAAGAACTCCACAGTTAAGCATGCTTGACTTGGAGCGATTTGGGATGAGTGACCTCCTAAGACTCGTGCTGGTTTGTGGGGACAGTCGTCAATCCATAGAGCAGTCAAGGATGTTACAAATATACCATCCAAACTTAACAGTTGTTAAACAGAAAATGATCTCAGAGACCCAATTGAAAAAAAATTCTATCATTGGGAACCCAATTAAAAATGTTCTTATAATCAGGGACCCAATTACAAATTTTTAAAGTTTAGGTACCTACTTGAAAATTCCCAAATAGTTCAGGGACCTGCAGAGTAATTAAACCTTTTAGAAAATATACTTTTGGATCATATCATTTCAAACACTTGGCATTTCTTCCAATATCTTGCTTTTCTACTTTCTCTTGACATTTGATCTTACAGTGAATTTGTTTTTTCCAAAGAAAAATTATAAATTAATTTTAATAATTTTTCTCTTGCTATCTTAGTATTTGGCTTCTCTGAACATTTCATAAGTGAGAAATATATTATTGTGATAGGGGTGAAACTGGTAAATTCTCTAGTAAATTATGAACTTGGCAAATATGCATCAAACTACCAAGTTCATTAGCCTTATAATGTTCGTAAATTTAGCACAATAAAATATCTCTTATACCTGAATTAAAAAAAATATTAACTTTAATATCTTAATTAAAAAAATAAAAAAAATGGATTTAAAGGCAAATCATCCACTACAAAGAGTGATACAAGAATTCTGACATCAAAGCTTCTCAAAGAGAAGTTGACATAAAACTTTATATTTATATTTGGCTTAAATAAGCTTTTAGTCCCTGGAAAGTTCACCAATTTTGGTTTTAGTCCTTGTAAAAAAAATTCTTAGGATTTCGTCCTTGTATTTTCGAAAATTTTGTAAATAGTCCCTATTGTTACCCCTAAGTACTAGAAATCATACTAGATGAATAATTTTGTCAATTTTAACCTTACGGCCTTAATGTACGATTTTATTTCTACTTTCTAGCCAAATTTTGGAGCAAGTCGGACAAGAACGAGAAATTACCTCGGTACCCCCTGAGTACTAGATATCATACAAAATGAAGAAATTTAGCAATTTTAACCTTATGTCCCTAATATATGATTTTGTTTCTATTTTATGGCCAAATTTTACAGTAAGTCGGACAGTAAAATAAAACTACCTCGATACTCATGAGTACTAGATAACGGAAAAAGATGACGGTAGGGACTATTTGCAAAATTTGTGAGATTACAGGGACGAAAACCTAAGAAAAAATTTCACAGGGACCAAAACCAAATTTGATGAACTTTGTAGGGACCAAAAACTTATTTAAACCTTTATATTTTGCATCAAACTCTATAGTTTATACTTTATAGTACTTACTGGCTGTGACCTTTAAAGTTAATACAACTAGTGTCAACTTATGAAGGAGGAAAAAGGAACTACCAGTTCTTAAGTCACAACAAATCGAGAAGTCCTATAAGCTCACTGGCAATCCAAGTTCTTTTGAGCATTACTTCATGCTCCAACCACAAAATGCTATGTGATCCCCATGCATACTTTTATTCTTGGAAATGTTCACATCTCCATATAAGCAGGACTTTAGAGTTCATTGCTCTTGAGTCACGAGGGCAAAATTTGTTGGTGTATTAAAATTAGATATGAGATTAGAAGCAACACCAATATGATAATAATTAATATAGTAAAGCTTTGAAACCAATAAAGTACCAACATTTACTATGTAAGCATGCCCCATAAGCAACCTTGCTTTCGGAATGATACTTGTTCAATAAGACCAACATCTACAAGTTGAGTATCACAGTTAATCGTGTAAGCATGTCTCATATGTTGAGACCTCATAAGTTTGGAACACATTCAATGTGTAAATTCTCTAAGTTTTGATGATTCCAAATATATTAAGTATGGTAATATTGAACAATATGAAATTACTGACAAGTCTGTTAAGTGTGCAGGAAAATAGACTTAAAGTCACTCGTCTAAATCTGACCCGTCTAATTTTCTCTAAAGAGCAGTTTTTTAGACTCGTCTAAAAAACCACCCCGTCTAAACGATAGTCAACTTAGACAGAGACCAAGTCAATTCACAGTCAAAGTTCTGATTTAATTGATGACGTGGCAAGGATCAAAAGTCTGAATAAGCTTCAGTGGATCACCTGTCTAAAATGACTTGCTCACCCATCTAAGTTTTGGCTCACCTCACCCGTCTACTTTTGGACTGCACAACACCCGTCTAATTTTTAGACTCTGCTGAATCAATCTTTTGTCAAACTTATCAGAAGAAAGTCCAAGTCAACCTTATTTTAAAAAGATGCCTTCCTTAAGGGTCTCGAAGACCTCTGGACAATCTGCTTTTTATATACGTTGTATTATCAGTAAAGATATATTTATTTATATTTTTACCGGAGACCTAGGAAATTATTTTGGATAAAACAAAATCATATTTATACTCTACCTTATGGTAAAGGGTTACAGTGAAATTTTGGGTTTAAAACTCAGACGAAAACCCTAATTTGACTCGAAACTAAAGAATTGTAGATTTTTATATTAGCAGAAAAGTGTTGTTCAATTTTTAACTTAGATGATGATGGTTTTAAGTTATCTAAGGTCTCTAGGTTTTAAATCCAAGAGTTTGTGAGCAAAAGAAACTCCTAGCCCTATTTTACTATGCTTGGCCGAAACCCTAACCCTAGTGGTTAGATGAGTTTTGTTTCAATTTTTTAACTTGTAACAATTGATCAATGCTAGTTAAGACTCTAGTAACTAGGATCCAAAAGATGAAATTGAGAAAAGAACCTAGCCTTATTTGGAACTCCTTGGCCTAAGCCTAGTCCTTTGTTACTCTAGATTGATTTGGTTAACTTAGATTGTTTTATGTCGTTTTGGTTAAAGGTGATTAGTATCCTATGGTGTGGTAACAAGGCGCTTCAATTTCGTGATTCCGGTGATAACTCAAGTGGGAGAAAAAACCATTCCGTTATCGGAACAGATAAGTAGTATATAATTTATAATAATGGTGTAAGGAGACGTAAACGCTACTAGTGGTCGAGTAATCGACAATACCAAAATCGTAAAGGAAACTACTATGTAGTACTAATGATGATTTGCAGATTGTAGGTTTATCGCCGTTAGGATAATTTCAAAATATTCGATGATGTCTGACTTTAATATTATTGAACTGTTTGTGATGCGCTGGTTGAGGTATTCTACTGCGTGTGACGTTTTTTTATATGGTATGAATATTTTATGATTATTGTATTATGTATGATCTGCCTGGTTTGATAACATGCTTAGTCGGCTTTTAGGCAAGGATATGTGTTATTCAGGAGATAATCGTGTGGATGAGAGAATGAATGTAACTTAGAGGTGCCTAGCCTAATTAAATTATTTTATAGATGAGATGTGATATGGAATAAGTGTAGAGACTATGATGGAAGGTTGAGGTACTAGGTTGTAACAGTTGCGGGTCAGTGAGAGTCATATATATGCATTGTTGTTCACAACCGTGTGTTGGGAACATACGATGTCCGAAGTTCTCGCGGGACCGTTCAAACCTAGATTTAGGCCGTGCAGCTATAGTGTCATTACTTTGCATGAGCATCCTGGAGAGAGAACTAGGGTATGCACCGACTGTACTGTGCAGCTATAGTGTCATTGCTTTGCATGAGCATTCTCACCATGGATGAGGGTGTGCACCGGTGTTTGGGAATGCATCGCTTGGACGACTAATTAACATCCCTCAGCGGGCAAGGGCTGTGTGATAGGATTGGTGGTGGCCACGTTAGCATAAAGGTTTAGTTGCATAAGAGTAAGGGTAGAGGATGATATCGTAATTTGAGGATGAATGTTAGTTATGTGTGATGTGGGTCTTTGACTGTTATTATATTATATTCTATTTATTCCTTTCCGCTTATAATGATAGAACTGTTTCTTATCTCCCTATTTCTGTATTTTGTGTGTTTATCTTATTCCATGAGAAGACCCGATGGAGGAACCAGTTGCCGAGAAACTAGATGGAACTCCGTATGAACCAGATGCAGGAGAATGAGCTGCGGATTCCAGCGAAGTAGTTTAGTGTCTAAGGCCAGTGAGTCTTATAAGACGTTTTATTTTCCGCTGATTATAATAGTTTGTGTAAGTATATACCTGCAAGGGATCCTACTGATAGGATACCTTTAACAGTGTTTTGTATTATGATGATTAGACATATGTGGTGTAATTGCGTTATGTCTATGGTGTGATGGATTTTTTTTTTTTTTTTAGAGTTGGATGTCTTATAATTAAGATTTTAATTTCTTTGTATTTTCGGGTTACGTTTAACGTTAAGAACGCGAGTAAGTTTAAATAAATAATTAATGGCATAACGGGACACAACGGGGTGTCTCAAGCTCCAAGGACAAAGAATAAAGAATTCATTCTTTCAAGTGTTTAAGGAATAAACATGCTACCACTGCACCAAACAGTAGCTTTTAGCTGTTTTAGTACAAAGTAAAAGTACTTTCCAGAAAGTGAACTGAGTGTTGCACTGAAAAGGAAAGTTCTCTGCTGCAAGTACAAGAAGTCTGCTACCGTAACTCTGAAACAACAACTGCTCAGAAGCAAAGTGTACCCTTGGTCGCATATGTCAAAGTCCAACGTCCCTAAATATTTAATGCTTATACAGAATGACTCTTTGACATTGATAGTGTCCCAGAAGTTCAAATCAAAGGAGCGCACTTTCTGAAGTTGTATCAAACGGATCAAATTGATTGAAGCCTTTAAATAGTGCAAACTATGAAGATGAAGTTAAGAGCTCTGCTCAAATATTTAAAGAAGCATTTACTCTACTCATTTACTTCTTCATTTCTTCATTGAATAGCTCTTCAATCATTTGGCATAAATTTCGCAGTCTTTCATTCCTTCATTTATTCCAATCTCTAAGTGTTATCTGAAAGACTTGCAAAGTTGTATTAAATACTCAAATCCTTTACCCTTTACTGCGTTGAGCCTGAAAAGGCTAGGTGAGAAAAGAATATTGTTTGAGCATGATCCTAGAGAGGCTGGGTGTGAAAAGAATACTTGTACTGTAATCTGATTAGTTATAGTGAAAACTTGGTGCTTCCAAGAGCTAGACGTAGCCCTGTTGATTTTCGGGTGAACTAGTATAAAACTCTTGAGTGATATTCCTCTTCCCTTATCTCTTTAATTTGTTTAAGAGTTATTTGTTTAAGTTTTTTAACTTGGGGAGTTAATATTGTGAGTATCAAATCCTGTTTTAACCTCCTCTATATGCGCGTGTGTTCTGTTCTGAAATTAGACAAGTCACCCGTCTAACTTTCCTTAGCTTTATTTTTGCTTGTTGTCCTGCGAAAATAATTTTCAAAGTTTCCTTAAAAGTTGGTAAACACAATTCAACCCTCCTTCTTGTGTTAACTTTGGTTATTTCACCATAAGCAAGGTTATGATATAATAAACACAATAAAAGGCATGCCCCATAAGCACCAACAAACAGGGTAAAAGAAAGGGATGGAATATCATAATTCACCATAGTGAGAATAAATAGCAAGAGAAGCAAGCTAACCCTTGCCAATGCATATTTTTCTCTGGATTTTTTAAACTAAATTAGGAATTTAGGATAATGAGAGTCTTTCCATGATTTTATCTCCTGCTATTAAATATCTTCACATCTTCATCTAAGATGTTCTGTCACAAAAATATAAATTTGACTACCTACAGATGATAATATGCAACTTAGGGGTTGTATATTGGCTTCAATTTGCAGTCTTTGTGGCTCTAAGGAGGAATCATCTTCTCATCTGTTTCTTGATTGTAACTATGTTGCTGCTATTTGGCATTGGTTCAGTGACACTCTGCAATCCAGCATTGATCTGTTTAGTATTTTTTCAGTTTTGAAAATATGTGACAAATTTAACAATGGTCAGCTCAAGGATGTCATATTATCTTCCACCGTTCACATTTTATGGTACATATGGGATGCTAGTAACCAAGCGAGATTCAATGATAAGCTTATCAAAGGCAGAAGAGTCATTCATCTAGTTTTTGCTGATATTGCTCTGACAGGAAATGTTTCTAAGGGTAAAGCTTCCCCTTCAGTTGATGATTTTCGAATTCTGAAGCACTTTCCAATTGAAATTCATCCTCCTAAAGCTCCTTTGGTTATTCAAGTAGATTGGCATAAACCTTTTTGTGGTTGGATCAAAGTGAAATCAGATGGTGCCTCTAGAGGTAATCCGGGCCTAGCTGCTTGTGATGGGATATATAGAGATTCAAGTGGGGCAATTCTTAGTTGTTTTGGTGATTTTATTGGAACTGCTTCTTCTCTTAAAGTTGAACTATTAGCAGTCATGAAATCCATTGAATTAGCTTTTCAAAAGGGATGGTTTTGGCTTTGGCTAGAATGTGACTCAATGCTAGTGATTGAAGCCTTTAAGAGTGTTGCTTTGGTTCCTTGGATGTTAAGAATTAGGTGGAGAAATTTCTTGCTATTGACTAACCAAATGCATTTTGGTGTATCTCACATTTTTAAAGGAAATTCATGTGCAGATAAGTTGTTAAACTATGGAATTAGTAATCATTGTTTCACTTGGTGGGACTTAGCACCAAATTTTATTTTAGAAGACTTTAATCGCAATAGATTTAGTCTTCCTTACTTTAGATTTAAATGATTCTTTGTTTCTTCATGGGTTTTGGTTTGGTCCCCCCATGATTTTGTATTCTTTTTCTATTTTTAATAAATTTAGGCATGCTGCAAATGATTGGTAATTTTTGAGGTGCCAACCTAGTTGGGATCTTTCTTCTTACAGTGATGCTTTTGTATGCCTTATTCCATAAAAAATTTAAAAAAAAAAAAGTTTAAGCAAATTTTGGATTATATTCAAAAAGCTTTGAAACAAATAGAGATGCAAATTATCAACACAATATAATAGAACTGTAAGTTTTGTAAGTTATAAACATTACATGATGCAACAATTTCCAATTATATACTCATCAACACACATAGGACAACTACAAACAACTCCTAAGTAAATTAGGATCTTAATCCTGAAACTGTCATAAGAGGAAAATAATTAATATCACACAAGGGGTGAAGGGAATGGGTAAAAGGTTAAGCGCATTGTGGGGGTTTGAATCCACACGCTCACTATTCATGTCTTGTAGCTCAAGCAACTGACTTGACTCAAAGGGACTCATTGTTCTTATTTATTACAATAATAAAATGTTCTCACATGAGTATAGTACAAGAAATCCTTGATACCGAAGAAATATAGGATAGTCATCATATTTACTGATGAAACAAACGTGGGCCAGTCGGTAAATCCGTTTGTATTTATCGCATGCTTTGAGCGAAATTGTAAGTAGGAATTTACCGATGATAGGTTATCAGTAAGTACTTGTGTGTAAACTTTACCATATAAATTGTGTGTAAAATTTATCGATGGAACATTGGTCGATAATGTGTGTGAGTTTATCAACGGATAAGCCATAGCTAATGTCCATTAGGTGCAACAAATGCTGAGGGTTGTCCTCCATGCAGGGACGGAGCCAGAAATAAATGGTAGGGAGGGCCAACTATTACAAAAAAAATATATCTAACAAATACATACACATCGACTTTTATACAAAATATTCATACATGTGACACCCGGGGCTGATGAGGGCGGGGAGTGGTCGCCAGTGCAAGAAGGCACGAACAAGGAGCAGCTCCTGGCAGGCTTCTAGGTGGAGGGACACATGAATTAACCGATTACACACCAAAATGATAGGGATCCTAAGACTGTGTAGGTATGGGACTATACAGTTGAGGAAGCCTTATATGAATTGATTGGTACTCCCTATACCAACAAGAACTCCACAGTTAAGCGTGCTTGACTTGGAGCAATTTTGGGATAGGTGACCTCCTAAAGTTTTCCCAGGAAGCGTGTGAGTAAGGACAAAGCACGTTGAAAAGACCTGTGTTGATTTGTGGGGATAGTCGTCAATCCATAAAGCAGTCAAAGATGTTACAAATGGTATCAGAGAGGCACCTCTCCCAGTACGATGTGGTTCGGGGACGAACCAAGCTGAAGCTGGTGGGCATGTGACACCCGGGGCTGACGAGGGCGGGGAGGGGTCGCCAGTGTAAGAAGGCGCGAACAAGGAGCGGCTCCTAACAGGCTTCTAGGTGGAGGGACACATGAATTAACCAATTACACATCGAAATAAGAAGGATCCTGAGACCGTGTAGGTATGGGACTATACAGTTGAGGAAGGCTTATATGAATTGATTGGTACTACCTATTCCAACAAGATGCATATTCTTTTCGGTAGCCCATCACTTAAGAAGTCCATAGTTAAGCGTGCTTGACTTGGAGCAATTCTGGGATGGGTGACCTCATGGGAAGTTTTCCCAAGAAGCGTGTGCGTGAGGACAAAGCACGCAGAAAAGACCCGTGTTGGTTTGTGGGAACAGTCATTAATCAATAAAGCAGCCAGGGATGTTACAATACTTATGTTTTAAAACATTAATTACATCAATAATCTATCAAAATATAGAATTTTTTTCCTGCATGTCACGAAAATATCTATAACTAGATACACACTAAACTTTTGAGCAATATTCTTTTCAATGTATACTAGCGGAAACTCAGTCAAAATTTCTTTTTTCATTCTATTACGAAGTGTCGTGCTAACTATATTCATAGCTGAAAATAGTTGCTATGTAGTAACTGTACATAGAAACACGAAACACGAAGTGTAGGTAAAAGTTATCAGTACATACACAAGAGGATAGATTTTGTTCTTCTAGTTCTTATCAACCAATCACATAGATCAAAATAATTTCCTAACCTATTAATAATTTTAAAATAAAAGATAGTATCTTGTTTTTTATTTTTTATAAGTTACGGGGGTCAAGGCCCTCCCCATCTAACATATGCCTCTGTCCCTGCCTCCATATCCTCCCTGATGAAGTGCGCATCCTTGTGCATGAGCAGCATCGGCAGACGGCTGACGACAACTGCTCTAGAGCAGCAGACCGATGGCAAGCAATAGTAATAGGACAACCAACAGTAGTAATATTCTGATTATTTGTTATTAAAGGTTTTATAGGATATTCATTGGTTGGTTACAAACATATCATGGTACACTTAATTAATTTTTAGTTATAAATACTTTACAATTTATTCAAATTTATTTGTATTTTAAGTCTCTAAATGTCTGATGTGCATTTGCCCTAAGTTTTGATGAAAACTAAACATTTGTTAATTATTTAATTGAACTTCATATTGGTTGCTAACCTGTCTATCTAGTATGCAGATTATTAAATGAAAGATTATTTAACACCTGTCTGCCCAAGACACTCTTAATCTCACTTGAAGATCACTTGTCTGATAAGTGAAAGTCAACCTGTCTGCAGACAGGATTGTTGACTATCTGCATTGAAGAATCAACTTGTCTGATAGGAGCTCTCACCTATCTATGGTCCTTCGATAAGGAACACAAGGACAAAGAAGCTTTTAAGAGCTGTCGACTCAAGTAGAAGTCACTGAAGCTTTCTCTCTCACGCATATCAAGAAAGTCAGAAGGTCAAACTCTCAAGCAACCAAGGAACTTAGAAAAGGAGTGCTTCTAATATGCTTTATTCCCTAATACAACTGGGAGTTGCACGAAAAGGGAAATGTGCCCGGCAAAGTACAAAAGCAACCTGTACAACTCCGATTTGACTGCTACACAAAGCATAAAGCACATGTTAGAGTACAACCAACATTCCTATTGCATTGATGGCTGCCCAGAACGACTCTATTGCATTTAATGGAGCTTAGCTTGAAGCCAAGACTTGAAGGAATGTCTCTAATGGATTCAAAATGATTAGAGCCTATAAATACAGAAGTCATTGAAGATGAAGATATAGAACACACAGTATTGAAGAGCCATTACTCTGAGCATTTAATCATTCATTCTTTCAATCTGTATTCTTCAATATTTGAAGTTATTACGTAGTCTTTCTATCATTCACATTTAATTCACTCTTCTTGGGTTAGTAAAAGACTTTCAAATTCTATTTATTACAATCCTTTCTCAAACAAACTTGAGTGAGCCTAGAGAGGCTAAGTGAGCAAAGAATACTTGGTGCTGCCAAGGATTGGATGTAGCCCTAGTTGTTAAAGGGTGAACCGGGATAAATAGTTGTGTTAAATCCCTCTATCATTATCTCTTTAGTTGCTTTGCTTATTTTATTTGTTATCTAACCAAAGGGGTTTAAGTGTGAAAATCAAACAAGTTTTACTCTTGCATGTTTGTGTGTTTTTCTGTGAAAAACTGATCAGACAGGTCACCTGTCTGTGCTTTTGTGAAAACACTTGTATGAAGCTAGCTTATGTGTGTGAAAAGTTTTCAACTTTGTTTTAAAGTCTGATAAACACAATTCAACCCCATTCTCGTGTTTATACTTTATATTGTCTATTTCAGTTAGTATCAAAGCTCAGTCTCTGGGTTGTGCATCTTGTTGTTTTGGCTTCAAAGACTCAAGAGGGGGGGGGGGGGGGGGGGGGGGGTGAATTGAGTTTTCAAAAATTCTTCCTTTTCAAAAACTTACTTTTCAAAAACAGATTTGCCTCAGGATCTTTAACAGATTAAGAAAGGGCTTTTTAAGAATCAGAACAGATAATACAGGTATTAGATACAGGCCTTAATCAATCAGCAACTGAAGTTACAATATATCAGTTTCAGTTTTAATCAACTCAGTTTTGAACAATTAATAACTCAAGATTGATTGCAATAATACTTCTGGTTTCAATTCAAATTAAACAGATCAAGAATAGAAGTTATATGAGTATTAATGTCAATTGAAACTTAGAACATCAAAATCACAGATTCTTGAATATGATCAGAAGTTTATATGAGCAAGAACAGATTTAATAAACTCAACTTTGATTACAAGATTCAGTTCAGATATTGAGCCTTAAGATTAGATTTGAACAACACAAATTAGATTGCAGTTTGCACAATGTTCAATCAGTGATTTCAGATTATAACAGAAACAATATTGTACAATGTATATCAAAAACTCAGTTTTATGCGCAAGACAGAAATTAAAGAGTTTTGAGTTTAGGAATACCACACAACCAGATTTATCCTGCTTCAGTCACCACCACTGTGACCTACATCCAGTCCCCACTCCACATGTGGGATTTCACACACTAACACAGCAAGCTTTAGCCAGGTAGCTTGAAAAAACCTTTACACCACAGAGCACTTCTTTCACTTCTAGGATACCACACCTCTTGTGAAAAAGCCTCAATGTTCTTCCTTAGGATTCCTCACCCTAATCACATAGAGAGACTCCCCCTCTCTTACAATGTAATAGAACAAAAAGATTGATTTCTAAACTCTCAAAAGTTGAATACACAAATTGAAGCTCTAACAAGATGAAATCACTCTTTTCACAATAAGCTCAAGAAAGATGATGAATGATTTTCACAATTGATCTCTCAAATTGATTTCGTGTGTTTCTGATATGATGTCAGTATTCTATTGATCCCACTTTATATAGAAAACAAGTTGTAACCGTTTTGGGATCAGTCCAAACAGATTTGGGTCTGATATCAGAATCAGTTGAACTGATTCAAGTTCTTGGACAGGGGCTTAGTACAGGGATGTATTAACCATTTTACATACTGAAAGTTTCTGTACACCTGTGTAATACATGGCTGTACGAGTTCTTTAAAAACTTGATCTTGGTTAATCCATCAGTACCATCAATACACCTATTCAGTACATCTATGTATTAATGAACATCAGATTTTTCCAGAAACTTGAATACATGAGTACATAGCATATGTACAGGCCTGTATTCAGTTAACCATTTATAACTGATCTGATTTCATATTATTCATTGGTGTAGTACATCTATGTACTGAATATTAAGAACTTTATATTCACTTGTCAGTTACAGGAAATGGTATAAATCCATTTAATACATGGCTGTACTGACAGAGAATTTACTTAACTTCCAAAAATCATTTTCATTAAAACTTATTCCTTTTTAATGCAGGTTATGAAAATTGATTTTCTTCATGCATCATTTCAACTGAGCTATTTGTGAATGAGAGATTTCTTCTCTTACAAATCATCTAAGACTTAAATCTAAATCTCCTTTAAGCTCTTGTCTTGATGACTTCTTGATGTTTGTCCTTGCTTGTTGCTCTTTGAGCTCTTCAAGTTCTTCTTTGGATATTCTCCTTTAATTGCTTACAGAGCTTGATACTTTACAGCTTGATACCTGTCTTTGCAATTTGATACTAAAACACTTGCACACACATTAAATTAAATATTTGTCATATATCAAAATCTCTATGTCATTGAGTCTTACAAACTCCCCCTTTTTGATTATGACAAACCTTTTAACAAATTCTTAAATCAGAGTGTAAGTGTAGCAGAAGCTAAGTGTTTTTGTCAATTCATAAATCATGGTATCAAAACATTCAATAGCAAAAAGGTATCAAAGCATATCAGAATATTTATATATGATAACTCCCCCTGAATCATGTAAGCTCCCCCTCAACATATGCATTAATTTGTTTCCTCTCTCTCTATTTTTCTCCCTCTTTTGGCATTATAAAAAAGGTAAAGAAATAACCATTCAAATCAATAGAAAATAAATTCAAGCATAGCATAGCATATTAAACAAAACAGGTTCATAATAGAGGGATAGTGCAGGAGAAATTAAAAACAGAATCCAACAAATCATTACAGACCAAGGCATTTAGCCTTTCAAAACAAATCAAAATAAGTTCTAAGTCCTAAGAACTCCTAGAACTAATTATCTCCTTGGCCTTGAAGTTATGGTTCAGCAGAGGTGTCTTCATTTTGTTGCTCAGCTTCCTCCACAGCAGCTCTTGCCAGTTCAGCAATGTTAAAATTTTCTGGTTCAGGTGCAGGAGGTGTAGGGTTAGGAAATTCAATTCCTAATGCTACTTTGATCTGATCAACACTCTTTTCCAGTTTAGTCATCCTCGTGTTCAGACTTGTCAATGCATTCAGTTGCACTGTGTGTCTCTTGATTTGTCTGCCATCCATGTTTCTCAGCATAACCAGTATTTGTTGAGAAAATTCAGATGCAGCACTTCCTTGTGCATCAGAAGGTTCAACTGTAGTTGCTCCCTTGTTTCCAGCTTTCCTTATCCATCTTCCATCTTCCCTTTTCAGTCTCATTTTGCTCACAATTTCTTCACCAAACTTATGAGTTCCTTTTCTTCCAAGTTTCTTTTCTTCTCCATCAAAAGAAACATTAAAGTGAGCTAGGATTTTGCAGACCAGTGCAGGGTATGCAAGCATCATCTTGTTTTTCCTGCATTCTAGCTTGTGAGCAGCAACACAATATCCCCAACTTATTTGTTTTTCATTCAGCATTGCCCACATTAGCATTAAATCATAATTCTGCAGAATGGAGTGATTTCCTCCTCTTGGAATCAGAATTCTGCAAACCATATAATGCAGAAGCCTATCCTCTACACTCATCACACTTGTGTAGGTAACTCTACCTTCAGGTTCATCAGAGAGAACTAAGTCTACTCTAGCCATTTCCCTATCATAATCATCATACCATTCAGCCTGTGGACCATTTCCAGCAATACTAGGTCCATAAAAAGGTAAATTTGCAAGGTTGCTAAATTCCTCTAGTGACATTTTGATCTTTATTCCTTTAACTTCAGAGCTAATTCCATTAGCATTCATCTCAAAATTTGAGTAAAAGATCTTAACCAGAAATGGATAGTAATCAACTTGAGTTTCTAGAAATTCCTTGACCTTTTGACAAATTAATATCTCAGTGAAATTGAAGGAATTATCATCAAAATACTTAAAGTCCATTATCCAAGGTTCTAGGATTCCTCTATCTTTGAAATTTTGTCTAAAGAACTCTTTCTGATTATCAGTGAGGGAATACCTTTGGAGAAGAACATCATTTTCCATGAAAGATGTAGGAGCCCCATTCTCTGCAACTTCTGTCTCAACGTGAGACTCAACTTCCTTTCCTTTGCTCTTCTTTGCAGCTTTGGAAGTCCCTACTTCCTTTTTCTTCTTTTCAGCCTTATTTGGGGTTTCCATCCCTTTTCTCTTCTTCTCAGGGGTCTTAGAGGTTTCTGCTCCCTTCTTCTTCTCAGCTGATTTCCACATCTCCATTTCTTTTCTCTTCTTTTCAGCAGCTTTTGAGGGTGAAGGACCAGTGTTCTTGGTTCTTGCCATGTTAGGGTTTTAGAAAGGGGAAAAGAAATGTCTGAGGTTTAGCTCTACTAGGGTTACGAATTAGGTGAAGAGAGAGTGGGTTTGAGAGGATTTGAAATTTTGAAATAAAATGGAATTCAAATACCAGGCTTTATAACGTTTGCGTACAGGGGTGTGATACACCCAAGTATTTAAGATTTGCATTCTGACTTTCTCAGATTTAACATACATGCCTGTAGTACACCTCAGTATACTTATGACATTCAGGAATTGTGTTTCAGTATTTTAATACATATATGTATCACAGGGATGTATCAGACCAAAACACAGGGGATTCATTCCTGATCCTCTATACAGCTATTGATCACACCCATGTATAAAACAAATTTCCAGTTTTTATACATTTACATGGGTTAAGTACATAGGTGTATTTGATCAATCTAATTTTAGCTGAAACTCTCTTCTAACCATACACAGATAGATCATTCCAGAGACAGATCATACAATCATAAGGCATATTTACATAGAGATTTAAACATACAAACACTTTCAACAGAGATCAGATATAGGATTGGTCAATTATGCCTAATTCTCTTCTAATGAAAAAGAAGTTTTCCTTGTTCAAAGGCTTAGTAAAAATATCAGCAAGTTGCTTTGTTGTATCAACATATTCAATCACAATTTCTCCACTTTGAACATGATCTCTAATGAAATGATGTCTGATTTCTATGTGTTTAGTTCTAGAGTGCATTATGGGATTCTTAGTTAGGTTAATTGCACTTGTGTTATCACATTTAATGGGAACTTGGTCTAGTTGCACACCATAATCAACTAATTGTTGTTTCATCCATAAAACATGTGCACAACAGCTACCAGCTGCTACATATTCAGCCTCAGCAGTGGATAGAGCCACACTAGATTGCTTTTTACTAAACCATGAAACTAATGAATTCCCTAGTAAATGGCATGTTCCACTTGTACTCTTTCTATCTAGTTTACAACCAGCAAAATCAGAGTCTGAGTAACCAATTAAAGTACATGTAGCTCCCTTAGGATACCATAATCCCATGTCTTTTGTTCCTAACAGATATTTAATTATCCTTTTAACTGTTGTTAGGTGTGATTCTTTAGGATTTGCTTGATACCTAGCATACATGCATACACTTAACATGATATCTGGCCTACTAGCAGTAAGATAAAGTAATGAGCCTATCATACCTCTGTATTTTGAAATATCAACAGGTTTACCTTGTTCATCCTTGTCCAGATAACAAGCAGTACTCATTGGAGTTGCCATCTCCTTAGCATTTTCCATGCCAAACTTCTTGATCAACTCTTTGCAATACTTGGTTTGGCTAATGAAGATTCCATTTTCTGTTTGCTTTATTTGCAGTCCAAGGAAAAAGTTCAGTTCACCCATCATTGACATTTCAAACTCATTCTGCATAAGACTTGCAAACTCATTGTGTTGGAACCAAAATAATTTGGATTAAATAATCTCTAGGTTTTGATGTTAACAATGAGAATTAAATTTGTGTAGCTAAGTGTTAATGCTTTAAATCTAACAAGTGCCTTTAGTCTTAAAGAATCTCTGTTGTTATAAGCTAAAATGTTAAGTCTATTTTGCTTGGAAATCCGCGTCCATATGTCTTATATTGAATATCTTGCTGAAAGAGTGGTCGAGTCCACTCTATCAAGGATCTCCCTTCTAACTCAAGTGCCATGTCAGTGGACGAGCGCTTGAATGCTTTTAGTGGACGGAGAATTTCTCTTGGTGTAGACGAGAGCTTCTCTCTAATAATAACCTTAGTCAGCTATTGCCACGTCACTGGACGGAGATTTCAAATGTCTCAAGTTCTGGCAAGACTGATGTTTTAAGTAGACGAAGTTTTGGTTGCCACGTCAGTGGACGGAGCCTTAAAACTCTTATTGCTTATCTTGCCTTTACTCTCGTTTGTTGGACGAAGATCTTCTTAAGCATTTATACCAATCTGAACCAAAGCGAATTTATTTCTTATGATTGATTTTCTTTTATTCTATAATGGTTCTTCTCTTTTTGTATTAACGACTCGCATTGCCTTGTTTCATTGAGAGAAACATAGTACAAAAAAGGGGACTTGCAAAAAGCAGAATAGTACAATGCAAAACGTTGTGTACCCTGTCACCTTTTTACACTGATAAAATTGGAACCTGTACAAAGGAGGCAAAACTGTTTTCAAGTTGCTTTTGCTCAGAGGTGTGCTTTTACATGCAAGAATTTGTCTCACAGTACAAAGGCCATCGAGCCAGCTGAGTCTCAACGGATATTTACTTGGTTTACTCTATTACTAAATGGGAATTTCAAATACAACCGTTGAAGATTCTGAAGAGAAGATCAAGGACCCTATAAATAGAAGACTAAAGCTTTTGAAGAAACAACTTTTGCGCATACAAAGAAATATCAAGAAATCTCTTGAGAAGCAAATACTCTCTTATTCATTCAAAAAGCAAAAGTCTGTAATATTATAGTTTGAATTCTTGCTATAATATTTATCTGATCTTAAACTTTCATACTCTCACACATAGTGAGTTAGAAGATCAAAGAAATCAAAACTCTTTATTAGAGGTAGAGCCTGAAGAGGCTTGGTAAGAAAGAAATACTTGTGAGCCTGGAGAGGTGTTGAATACTTGGTGTAATCTATTTGAAAATAGTGGAAAAATCCTTCAAGTAGAAGGGACTGGACGTAGCTCTTGGTTGGAAGAGAGTGAACCAGGATAAAACATCTTGTGTAATTCTTCTAATCCCTTATCTCTTTTGCTTTACGTGTTTATACTAACTGTGGGGATTTGAACTTGAATTTGTTAATCCTTCAAAAGACTTCTTTTCTGTGTGCTTTATTCTGCCTCCTTATTTTTGTGTGGGAAAATCTTTTTGAAAAGGCTGTTTTCGAAAAATATTAACAAACACAATTCAACCCCCCCCCCCCTTCTTGTGTTTGCCTGTGTCAACTTCAGTTGGTATCAGAGCTCAGCCTCGAAAGGGTTGAGCATCTAACAAGTGCTGAGGAAGTACGATCCTATCACCATGGATGCAGAAGGACAAGCTATCAACAGACCTCTACTCTTTGATGGAACTGATTACGACTATTGGAAGAAGAGAATGATGGCCTTCCTAGATGCTCAGAACCTAGACATCTGGGAACTGATAGAAAATGGCTACACTGAGCCAAGAGGTGAAAATCAAGCAGTACTGGCTAGAGCAGATTGGAGTGTTGATCAAAAAGCCAAACATCAACTAAATCTCAAAGCTAAACATTACTTGATGTGTGCTATTACCAGATCAGAACATGATAAAGTTCACAGCTGCAACACAGCAAAAGAAATCTGGGATACACTGGCTCTCGCTCATGAAGGCTCATCACAAGTGAAGGAGTCAAAGATAAGCATGCTGGTTCACCAGTATGAGCTCTTCAAGATGAATGATCATGAGTCTATAGATCAGATGTTTCGAAGATTTCAAACAATAACAAACAGCCTCAGATCTCTGGGAAAAGTATATGAGAATAGGGATCATATCAGAAAGATTCTGAGAAGTCTCTCCAAGCAGTGGAGACCGAAGGTCACTGCTATTCAAGAAGCTAAGAATCTGAATACTCTCTCTCTGGAAGAACTTCTAGGATCATTAAAAGTTCATGAACTTGAACTAAATGAGGAAGACAATTCCAGAAAGGGAAAGTCCATTGCTTTAAAGGCAAAGAAAGCAAGTTCTTCAAAAGTTCTCAAAGCTGCCGAGTCTTCAGATGATGCTGAACCTTCAGACACTGATGAAGGATCAGATGAGGATGAACTATCTTTCATCTCCAGAAAGATACAACATATGTGGAGAAGAAAAAATAATTTCAAGAGAAAGCCATTCAACAAGAAATTTTCTAAGGAGAAATCAGACTCCAAAGAAAAAGGTCCATCTTTGTGCTTTGAGTGCAAAAAGCCAGGACATTTCAAAGCCGACTGCCCTGACCTAAAAGAGAAGAAGAAGTTCTTTAAGAAAAAGAAGGGTTTAATGGCTACATGGGAGGACTTGGACTTATCCTCATCAGATGAGGAAGAGGGAAGCAGAGGAAGAGGCAAACATTTGCCTCATGGCAGACACATCATCAGAGAATGAGTACACTGATGATGATGAGGTAACAGATTCTGAACCTTCAACTCTCAAAAATGCCTTTGATGAATTACTGCATGACTCATCCATATTGTCTCATGAATACAAAAGCCTTAAAAAGAAGTTTGCAAAATTAACCAAAGAATATGATAGAGTCTGCATGGAAAAACAAAGTTTGCTTCAAGAAAATGATAAGCTAAAATCAGAGAATGTCAGTCTAACTGACAAATCTGAATGTGAGCCTGACAATTCTTGTGAAGTTGGCAAAACTAAAACAAGATGTAAAATACTTGACAGACTCTCTGTCAAAACTGGTAGGAGGCTCAGATAAGCTTAGTCTTATCCTAAGGTATTCTAGGTCACCCTTTGATAAATCTGGCCTTGGTTATGACAATAAGAAGCATGAGGCATCTTACATTAAGTCAAAACCACCTATGCAAGCAAAGAGCTTCAAAAGCTCCAGCTAGGTATGCAAAAACCAAATCTGGCCCGTCCAACACCTTTTGTAAAGTGTGTGGAAAAAGTGGGCACTCTACATCTAGATGCATACATAATAGGCATACTAAATATTCTCGTCCAAAGAAAACTAACATGAAAGGACCCAAGTCAGTTTGGGTACCTAAGAACAAGATAATACCTGTTGCAGATCTGCTTAACAACAGGAAAGAAACAAACATCTTGGTACTTGGACAGTGGATGCTCACGTCACATGACGGGAGAAAAGTATATGTTCCAAGACCTTAAACATAAGGATGGTGGCTGGGTGACATTTGGAGGAAATCAGAAAGGAAAGATCACTGGTATAGGTAAAATCAGGTAAACATCCTTTTCCCTCCATTGATAATGTTCTTTTGGTGAATGGTTTAAAACATAATCTACTGAGCATAAGTCAATTATGTGACAGTGGATATGATGTTTCTTTTAATAAGAACATGTGTTATGTCAAGAAAAATGATGGATCAATCTTATTCACTGCTAAGAGGCAAAACAATTTATACAAAATTGACTTGGAGGACCTCTCAAATCAAAGTGTATCATGTTTAGTGTCCATTGAAGATGAACGTTGGATTTGGCATAAAAGGCTAGGTCATGCAAGCTTGAGATTAATCTCAAAGCTAAATAAGCATAACCTCGTGAGAGGATTACCAAACCTTAAATACAAATCTGATGCTCTCTGCGATGCATGTCAGAAGGGAAAACAAGTCAAAGGTTCTTTTGAATCTAATAATATTGTAAGTACCAAGAGACCACTAGAACTGCTACACCTTGATCTTTTTGGTCCAACAAGGACTGCTTCTATCAGTGGTAAGAAATATGGTCTAGTCATTGTGGATGACTATACTAGATGGACATGGGTTATGTTCCTTGCTCACAAAGATGAGTCTTTCAAGGTCTTTTCTGTATTCTGCAAACGTGTACAGAATGAAAAAGGGGATGTGTATAGCTTCAATCAGAAGTGACCATGGGGGAGAATTTGTCAATGAGCTATTCAATGAGTTTTGTGAAGAAAATGGAATTCAACACAACTTCTCAATACCAAGAACACCACAGCAAAATGGTGTGGTAGAGAGAAAGAACAGATCTCTTCAAGAGATGGCTAGGACTATGCTCAATGACAATTCTGTCCCTAAGCACTTCTGGGCTGAAGCTGTGAACACTGCCTGCTACATTCAGAACAGAATATACATTAGACCAATTCTGAGTAAGACTCCCTATGAATTGTGGAAAGGCAGAAAACCCAACATATCTTATTTTCATCCTTTTGGATGTAAATGTTTTATTTTAAATACAAAAGATCAACTTGGTAAGTTTGATGCAAAGGTAGACAATGGAATTCTTCTAGGATTTTCTGAAACCTCAAAAGGATTTAGAGTGTATAACTCAAGAACTTTAATAGTAGAAGAATCTATACATGTTAGATTTGATGACAAACAGCCTGATAAGAAACTATCAGAGCTAGATGAAAGTTTTGCAGATCTCAACTTAAACATCTCAGGAGAAACAAAAGAAGTCAAAACTGATGATCCAGTTGAAGACCCATCTCATCAACCAGAAGCATCCACCTCTCAACAAGACAATGCTCAGAGAACTTGGCATTTCAAGAATTATCATCCACCGGATCAAATCATAGGAAATCCAAGCGATAAGCTAAGAACCAGATCAACCTTCAGAGAGCAAGAAGACTCTGCATTGGTGTCTGAATTGGAACCAAAAACTGTAGACGAGGCTCTGCTGGACAATGGTTGGATTTTGGCAATGCAAGAAGAGCTGAATCAGTTTGAGAGCAATGAAGTTTGGACCCTGGTAACCCTACCTAAGAATAAATCTGTTATAGGAACAAAATGGGTTTACAGAAACAAGCTTGACGAAAATGGTAAGGTTATAAGAAATAAAGCAAGATTGGTTGCACAAGGTTATTCTCAAGAAGAAGGTATAGACTATACTGAAACCTTTGCACCTGTTGCAAGATTGGAAGCAATCATAATTTTACTCTCATTTGCTGCACATCATAATATTATGCTTTTTCAAATGGATGTAAAAAGTGCTTTTTTAAATGGTTTTATCAATGAAGAAGTTTATGTTATGCAACCACCGGGTTTTGAGAGTGAAACCCAACCTGAACATGTATACAAGCTTAAGAAAGCTTTATACGGCCTAAAACAAGCCCCAAGAGCTTGGTATGATAGGCTAAGTTCTTTTCTAATGGATAATGGTTTTGTCAGAGGAAAGGTTGACACTACCTTGTTTAGAAAATCAATTAATTCCAACTTCATTGTAGTACAGATCTATGTAGATGACATTATATTTGGTGCTCCTAATGAATCTTTGTGCAAAGATTCTCAAAGCTAATGCAGAAAGAGTTTGAAATGAGCATGATGGGAGAACTCAAATTCTTTCTTGGACTTCAAGTCAAACAATCTATGGACGGGATGTTCATCCATCAAACTAAGTATTCAAAGGAACTTCTCAAAAAGTTTAAGATGGATGATTGCAAACCTATGAACACACCTATGCATCCCACGTCCACACTGAACAAAGATGATAAAGAGAAAAAGGTAGATCAGAAGGTATACAGAGGTATGATTGGATCTCTCTTATATCTAACTGCTTCTAGGCCTGATATAATGTTCAGTGTTTGCTTATGTGCTCGTTTTCAATCTGATCCTAGAGAATCTCATTTATCAGCAGTTAAAAGAATTTTTAGATATTTAAAAGGTACTACTAATCTTGGTCTGTGCTTTAAGAAAGATGGAGACTACAGATTAGTTGGCTTTTGTGATGCTGACTATGCTGGAGATAGAATTGAAAGAAAAAGCACCAGTGGGGGATGTCACTTCATTGGAGCTAATCTAGTATCGTGGTCAAGCAAAAGGCAGAGTACCATTGCTCTATCAACCGCTGAAGCAGAATATATATCAGCTGCAAACTGCTGCTCACAACTTCTCTGGATCAAACACCAATTGGAGGACTACAATGTGTTTGTAAGTAGTATTCCACTAATGTGTGATAATACTGCTGCAATTAATCTGTCTAAGAATCCAATTCTTCATTCTAGGGCTAAGCATATAGAAATCAAACATCATTTTATCAGAGACTATGTGCAAAAGGGTGTTTTTGATGTTCAATTTGTAGATACTGACCATCAATGGGCAGATATCTTTACTAAACCTCTTGCTGAGGACAGATTTACTTTTATCAGAAAACATCTTAACATGTTGTATGTGGTTTAATATGGTATATGTATTGATTGCATGTTTTATCTGTGCGTCCACTAGTTTTGGCGTCCAGAACTTGTGTAGTCTACGCGTCCACTACCTTTGGTGTGCTGCGTCCACTACTTATGTTTTTGTGCGTCCACCCTCAATCTTATGTGGACCCAATCTAACATACATTTGTTTTTTAAAATATTTGCATCTTTATATATCTGAACTCAGTTATCTTAAAACGTTTGTTTTTAATCATTTCCTTGCTGAGTCAGCGACTTCCATCAATCCCATCGTAACCTTTTTACGGTCCCAAAATACCAACGCCGTTTTTTCACTAAAGTCTTGTCTAATCAATCTTTTCTTTTTGAAAACTGTTGGTATTCGAAAACTCTTTAAAGGTAACTCCTTTCCCTCTGAAAAAAACCTTTCGCTACTCTTCATCTTTGATATCTTCTCTCAAAAATTTTCAAACTCTCCTTCTTCAAACCTAAACCTGTACTCAAGAACTCAACAATGGCTTCAACCTCAACTCCCGAGCCTGCCTATGTTACTGACATCCTTAATATCGCTGCTGAACATCATTTCAACTTTGAAATTCTGTGTGAGTATAACTTGGATGTAAGCAAGTTCATCAACGCTGCTGGTTGGGATGGTTTGTTTCTGGAAAAGGTCTCGATTTATCCAGACTTAATAAGGGATTTCTGGAGGAAACCAACGATTACTAAAACTGAGGTAGTAGGGTTTGTTCAAGGCAAGAAGATAACTGTCTCTGAGAAGACTATTTCTGATGCAATCGTATGTGCCCAAGAGGGTTTAATCATGACAGAAAACTGGGAAGAAGATCTTGGTGGTATAGAAACCATCGCGGTTACACTGATGCGAGATGACACAGTGAGGACTCACTCATGGAAGTCATCTGAAATGAAGGATCACATCAGGATTCTTCATCAGATTCTGAACAAGACAGTGCTTCACAAGGCAGGGTCTAAGGACAACCTTTCTGCCCTTCACAAGTTCTGTCTTTGCAACTTGGTCTATGAGACTAAAATAAACCTTCCATGGATCCTGTTTCATCGCTTCAAGGATGCCATTGCAAACAGAGAAACCGCCTCCCACATCACCTACTCTCATCTTCTATCAAAAGTCTTCAAGCAGCAAGGCTTGTATGACTACTTAGATGCAAAACCTCAAGAAGAACAAGACAAGATCTTTCGTTCGAAGGGGATGCAAGCTGCCATTTTTGGAAAAAGCAACCTAAGTAGCATGCACCTTGACACATACAAGCTTGTTGAAATGTCAAAGCAAGAAGAGAAAATGAAGATTAAGGAAGAAGCAGTTGAGGCCAACAATGCAGCTATTCTTGGTCTCAAGAGAAGAACTAGAAGGAAAACTATGGCTGTCAGAAAGCCTGCTCCTAGAAGGCCTACCAGAGGCATTGTTATCAATGAGCCTGGGAATGAGGCCCCTCAACCTGTTCCTCGACCTGCTCCCAATAGAGCTAGAAAGCTGATTCTGCCTCAAGATGATGATGAAGATGACAATGTTCCTCTGGGAACAGTTTTAAAGAGGAAAGCAGCTGCTGTTGTTGATACTGCTGCTGATGCTGCTGTGCCTACCAAGAGGAGGCAACCTGCAAGGAAAGCAAGAACCTTTGCAGCCTCTGAGGTAAACACATCTTCTGATGTTCCTACTAATGCTGTGAGTGATGATGCCCCTGCTCCGAGTGTAGACTTTTTTGATAATGTATATAGACCTTCTTTACCCACACCTCAACCCTCACCACAAAGAGAACAACCTGACCAAACCTCAAATCCTTCTTCACCACAAAATAGCCCAACTCAATCAACCACACCTCAACCTACACCACTCAAAACCCTCTTTCCACCCATAATTCCTGATTCAGATCCTTGGTTTCATCAAGAGGATGATGGAATCTGCAGAGGTGCTCCCTTCCCCAAACAACTAAGAAAACTCTTTCCACCAATTATTCCCCCATCCACTATTTTTGCCAATAGGTCTGAGAACTGGGCTCAGGTTAAAAGGAATTGGAAAATTCTGTTCCATACCAACCTGACCCTGAAATTAACCTTGAAACTCCTTTAACAAGGTGGTACTCCCATCCAGATTATGACTTTGAACCCTATGAGGAGTATCCCTGGACCACAACATACCCAAACTCTCAGCCCCCTAAAGGTCCCTTTCCCTCCGAGATGCACAACCAACATGGCCCTCTCCTAACCCATCTACCCCTCAACCGCTTTCTCCAAAGGAAAATTTACCCAAACCTACAAAAAAACCCCACCATTAATTCCTCACACTGAAGGGGTAGCACGGCACATCATTCCCGTATGGGAAACTGATCCTAAAAGGAACCATCTGCCTTCCTTACCTGAGAAGAGAGCTCGATCATCTAGGCACGTTCCAATTATTCTGGATGCAAACACAAAATGGATGAAATTTGAGCATCCCAGCATCTATGGAAGTGCTTCAGACCCCTTCGCAGATCAACTGATCTACAACATTCTGAAGTGGGAGTTCAGCTACTTCCAGACTGAGAGAGCTGCACGTTGGATTCCTATCACATGGCTGAGACACCATAAGGAAACTCGAGTAGGCATTGCTCCCTACCCCATCTGTCCAAGGCTTGGCATGATAGACCTCAACAAAGACAAAGACATGAGGTGCAAAAGAAATAAAGGAGTCATGCCTGAAGCTCACACTGCCATTCTGGACTTGTCTCAGGAACTCTTTGATCACTCCGAGCTTGACTTCTATCTATATATGGAGGATGTGCAGAAAATTGGAGAGATGAAGGCTGCAGACTTCTGGTTATCTCACATCATCCACTGCACCAGGGAAGCTTCTTCTTCTGGCTTGACTCAAGAAGAGAAGAAGGAAATCCCTAAGTTACAGAGGAAAGTGTGGCCTATCCAGAGTAAGGCACATGATCTACAAAGATCTGTGGGGACTTCCTATTACCAGCAGGGATGTGGAAGAAATTATTCCTATCCACTGGGCAAAGGATTTACCTCAGCAACCTGTTACAGTTGCCACTGCACCTCCAACAACATATTCCTCAGATCAGGCAGCCCAAGAATTGATTGTAGAAGGCCCTGAACTCGATGAGCAACTGTCTTCTCAGCCTACTTCAGTTGAACCTCCATCTGCACAGGCTAAGCAGTCTGCTGAGGCTGGTGTCTCTAAGCAAGGAGCTGAGTCTGCTAAGACTTCTTCTCAACCATTAGCTCTTGCTATGGTCAGAACAGCAGCCCATGCTCAAGACACTGTCTCTGACACTGCTGAGAGCTCAAGACAACTTACCTTGCCACCCAATCTTGAAGACATCATTGGGAAAATTGTTGATGATAAGGTTGGCAAGATAGTTGAGGAAAAGACTGAGCAGATGGCTCAACAGCTTGAAGAAAGGGTGCAGAAGCAAGTTCAAGACTCTCTGGCCCCTACAAATGCAGTGATGAATCAAATGCTGGCTCTAATCTTGGAGTTTCAAAGGAATCAAAATCCACAGCCTAACCAACCACCTCCTCCACCACCTCCTTCCACCTAAAAATTTTTTTTTTCCCTGTTTCTTTTATCCTTTTGTGTTGTTTTGTTCACTGACAATGATGGTCCACTCCCTTTTGCCTTTTTGTCTGATGACAAATAGGGGGAGAAAGGAAAGATTAAATTTTGGTATACAGAGATTTTTAAAGTACATAGTTGTCTGCATATGCATAAATATTTGCTGATACTATGCCTTAACATTCTTTCTATGGTCTTGCCTCGATAATGCTTTGAATTCTAAATGTTTAATAGGCTACTATCTTGATCTATTAATCATTTTATTGCATATGAGACTTAGCTTATTATGCCTTAACTGCTTTTTTCTGATGACTGCCTTGTCTTAGGGGGAGCCTTGTAAGCTCTCTTAAACTTTGCAAAATAAATTTAATTTGTTTTTGTCATCATCAAAAAGGGGGAGATTGTTGGAACCAAAATAATTTGGATTAAATAATCTCTAGGTTTTGATGTTAACAATGAGAATTAAATTTGTGTAGCTAAGTGTTAATGCTTTAAATCTAACAAGTGCCTTTAGTCTTAAAGAATCTCTGTTGTTATAAGCTAAAATGTTAAGTCTATTTTGCTTGGAAATCCGCGTCCATATGTCTTATATTGAATATCTTGCTGAAAGAGTGGTCGAGTCCACTCTATCAAGGATCTCCCTTCTAACTCAAGTGCCACGTCAGTGGACGAGCGCTTGAATGCTTTTAGTGGACGGAGAATTTCTCTTGGTGTAGACGAGAGCTTCTCTCTAATAATAACCTTAGTCAGCTATTGCCACGTCACTGGACGGAGATTTCAAATGTCTCAAGTTCTGGCAAGACCGATGTTTTAAGTAGACGAAGTTTTGGTTGCCACGTCAGTGGACGGAGCCTTAAAACTCTTATTGCTTATCTTGCCTTTACTCTCGTTTGTTGGACGAAGATCTTCTTAAGCATTTATACCAATCTGAACCAAAGCGAATTTATTTCTTATGATTGATTTTCTTTTATTCTATAATGGTTCTTCTCTTTTTGTATTAACGACTCGCATTGCCTTGTTTCATTGAGAGAAACATAGTACAAAAAAGGGGACTTGCAAAAAGCAGAATAGTACAATGCAAAACGTTGTGTACCCTGTCACCTTTTTACACTGATAAAATTGGAACCTGTACAAAGGAGGCAAAACTGTTTTCAAGTTGCTTTTGCTCAGAGGTGTGCTTTTACATGCAAGAATTTGTCTCACAGTACAAAGGCCATCGAGCCAGCTGAGTCTCAACGGATATTTACTTGGTTTACTCTATTACTAAACGGGAATTTCAAATACAACCGTTGAAGATTCTGAAGAGAAGATCAAGGACCCTATAAATAGAAGACTAAAGCTTTTGAAGAAACAACTTTTGCGCATACAAAGAAATATCAAGAAATCTCTTGAGAAGCAAATACTCTCTTATTCATTCAAAAAGCAAAAGTCTGTAATATTATAGTTTGAATTCTTGCTATAATATTTATCTGATCTTAAACTTTCATACTCTCACACATAGTGAGTTAGAAGATCAAAGAAATCAAAACTCTTTATTAGAGGTAGAGCCTGAAGAGGCTTGGTAAGAAAGAAATACTTGTGAGCCTGGAGAGGTGTTGAATACTTGGTGTAATCTATTTGAAAATAGTGGAAAAATCCTTCAAGTAGAAGGGACTGGACGTAGCTCTTGGTTGGAAGAGAGTGAACCAGGATAAAACATCTTGTGTAATTCTTCTAATCCCTTATCTCTTTTGCTTTACGTGTTTATACTAACTGTGGGGATTTGAACTTGAATTTGTTAATCCTACAAAAGACTTCTTTTCTGTGTGCTTTATTCTGCCTCCTTATTTTTGTGTGGGAAAATCTTTTTGAAAAGGCTGTTTTCGAAAAATATTAACAAACACAATTCAACCCCCCCCCCCCCTTCTTGTGTTTGCCTGTGTCAACTTCACATTGCACAAATGCTCATTAGTAGCACCAAAAATGATGTCATCCACATAAATTTGTACAAGTAAAATGCTGTGTGCCTTTTTCTTAGTGAACAAAGTTGTGTCAACTTTACCTCTTTTGAAACCTTTTTCAATTAGAAAATTGCTTAACCTTTCATATCAATCTCTAGGAGCTTGTTTTAAGCCATACAAAGCTTTAGACAGTTTATAAACATGGTTAGGCAAATCATTATTCTCAAAACCAGGTGGTTGACTAACATATACCTCTTCTTGAATAACTCCATTTAAGAAAGCACTCTTTACATCCATTTGATACAATTTAAATCCCATTATGCAAGCATAAGCAAGTAGCATTCTTATAGCTTCTAATCTTGCTACTGGTGCATATGTTTCATCATAATCTATGCCTTCCTCTTGATTATACACTTTGGCTACCAACCTAGCTTTGTTTCTCACAATTATGCCATTTTCATCTAGTTTATTCCTAAAAACCCATTTTGTACCTATTACTTGACTATTCTTGGGTTCAGGCACTAGGTTCCATACTTGATTTCTCTCAAACTGGTTTAATTCATCATGCATAGCCATCATCCAATGTTCATCAGTTATAGCATCATCTATATTCTTAGGTTCTACTTGAGACACGAATGCCATATGATTACATACATTTCTAAGAGATTGTCTAGTAGTTACCTCCTTTGTAATTTCACCAATGATGTTATCAATTGGATGATTTCTGACAGTCCTCCATTCCTTTGGTAAGTCAGGCTGTTGTTCTGTTTGCTCCTGCTGCAGCATTTCTCCTTTGGAGCTTTCATTTCCTTCATTGCCTTGTTGATCTTCCAAGATAGTTTTCTCAAATGAATCTGCAAGATCATCAATAACAATATCCTTTCCCAATCTTTTGGGGTTAGACTCATCAAATGTAACATGCACAGATTCCTCAATGGTTTCAGTTCTCTTATTATAGATTCTAAATGCTTTACTAGTTAGAGAATAGCCTAGGAAAATTCCTTCATCAGCCTTTGCATCAAACTTTCCAAGGTTATCCTTTCCATTATTAAGTACAAAGCACTTACAACCAAAGACATGAAGATGTGCAATGTTTGGTTTTTTTCCTCTATAAAGTTCATAAGGGGTTTTCTTTAAAATAGGCCTTATCAAAACTCTATTTAACACATAGCAGGCTGTGTTCACAGCATCTGCCCAAAATTGTTTTGGTAGGCTAGAGTCATTCAACATAGTTCTAGCAATTTCCTTTAATGATCTATTCTTTCTTTCCACTACTCCATTTTGTTGTGGAGTTCTAGGAGCTGAAAAATTATGTTGAATGCCATGCTCATCACAAAAGTTTTCAAACACTTCATTTTGAAACTCTCCCCCATGATCACTTCTTATAGAGACAATTTTCATGTCTTTTTCATTTTGCACAATTTTAGCCATTCTTTTAAATGCAGCAAATGCATTACTCTTATGAGATAGAAAGTATGTCCATGTGTATCTAGAGTAATCATCTACTATCACTAAGGCATACAAGTTTCCACCAAAGCTTTTGGTTCTAGATGGACCAAATAAATCCATGTGCAACAATTGCAAGGGTCTATTTGTTGAAACAATGTTTTTAGGTTTGAAAGAGACCTTAACTTGCTTTCCTTTTTGACATGCATCACATAATCCATCTTTCACAAATTTCAGTTTAGGCAAACCAATTACAAGATCTTTAGAAATCAGTTTATTCAAGTGGTTCATGTGAATGTGTGCAATTCTTCTATGCCAAAGCCAATTCTCTTCTTCTTTTGAAATGAGACAGCATGCGGTGTTTGAAGAGATATTGTCTAAATCAAGCATGTAGATGTTATCTATCCTATTTCCAATCAATTTCAGATTTGCATCATTCTGATTTTCTATCAAGCAACTATTGGAATTGAATTTTACCTTAAAGCCTTTGTCACATAGTTGACTTATACTTAGTATATTGTGTTTAAGTCCCTCAACATAGAGTACATCCTCAATGATTGTTGTTGAGTCACTTCCAATGTTGCCAATGCCAAGTATCCTTCCTTTATTGTTGTCTCCATAGGTAACACTTCCACTTGATTTTGGAGTGAGTGTGATGAACTTGCTTTTGTCTCCTGTCATGTGTTTGGAACAGCCACTATCAAGGTACCATTTCACATTCTTGGCCTTCCAACACACCTACAAAACAGAATTCATGTTTGTGTCTTAGGTACCCAAAGCTGTTTGGGTCCTTTTGGGTTAGTTCCATCAAAAGTTCCTCTTGGAACCCACACAAACTTGGACTTATTATATGCAGAAATTCTGTAATGGCAAGTTGTAGCAGTATGACCTTTCCTAGCACAAAAATAGCATCTAACAAATGGTGTTTTTGATGTCTTAGGTGCAGCAAAAAACTTTTTAAAAGATTTCTCATGTATCTCAGGTTCATAGCCTATTCCAGCTTTATCATAAACACATTTTTGCTGTCCTAACAATGCTTCTAAGTTATCTCTACCATTTGTGAATCTTGCTAAGTCATTTTTTAGTTTTTCAACCTCTTTGGACAGTGAGCAGCACTTAGAACAGTTAGAGGTAGATGCAATCAAGATTTTATTCCTAGCATCTAGTTCTCTTTCTTTCATTTTCAAGCATGCATATTCATCACATTGTTTAGCAATTATTTTTCTAGATGAGACAAGTTGTTTGGCAATTTTAAGATATTCAGCATGCAACTCATCAAATGCATCTTGCAATTCCTCAAAAGTAGGCCTTTCTTGGCTTTCTCCACTTCTTGTCCTTTGAGTCAAACTTTTCAGTTTTGTCCTTCTTTTGTAGCTTTGGACAGTCAACCTTTATATGGCCAGCCTTTCCACATTCATAGCAAGTGATGTTGTTGGAAGAGTTGTCACCTTTGCTGAAGTTTCTTTTGGGAAAGGTGGATGACTTTCTTTTGAAGTTGCCTTTCTTCTTTAGGAACTTCTTAAACTTTCTGACCAGCATCCCCATTTCTTCTTCAGATTCTGCATCATGATCTGATTGCTTATCATCACTGTCTTGTATCTCTTTAGCTTGTGACTTGAGAGCCAATCCTTTCTTCTTTTTGTCAGTTTCTTCACTTTCATTCAATCTGTTCAGCTCTAGTTCATGTTCTTGCAGCTTGCCAAAGAGTGTTGCAATTGTCATTGAAGACAGATCTCTAGATTCTGAAATTGCAGTGACTTTAGGCTGCCATTCTCTACTTAGGCATCTCATTACTTTGTTGATTTGATCCTCATTTGATATAGCTTTACCAAGACCAGCAAGTTGATTGACAATATGTGTGAATCTCTTTTGCATTTCACTCAATGGTTCTCCTTGTTTCATTCTGAACAGCTCATACTCATGTGTGAGAGTGTTCATTCTTGCTCTTTTGACATCAGCGGTTCCTTCATGTGTTACTTGCAATGTGTCCTACATCTCCTTTGCTGTCTTGCAATTTGAAACCCTGAAAAACTCATCACGACTCAAAGCAGATGTTATAATGTTCTTATCACGTGCATTATATTGAATTCTTTTCTTATCATCCTCATTCCATTCAACTTTAGGCTTATTTCCTGGAGCACCATTAGCATCCACAATAGAGGGGACAAATGGTCCATTTTCTACTGCATCCCATATGTCTACACCAGCTGCCTCAAGAAAGATTACCATTCTTTCCTTCCAATAGATATACTCAGATCCATTGAAGGCAGGAGGGCGTGCAAGGGAAGCCCCTTCATTTAAGCAGTCATTGGAAGCTATACTCTTAAAGCTGTTAAGCCAAACTTAAGAGTTTAGCTCTAATGCCAATTGTTGTTTTGGCTTCAAAGACTCAAGAGGGGGGGTGAATTGAGTTTTCAAAAACTTACTTTTCAAAACAGATTTGCCTCAGGATCTTTAACAGATTAAGAAAGGGCTTTTTAAGAATCAGAACAGATAATACAGGTATTAGATACAGGCCTTAATCAATCAGCAACTGAAGTTACAATATATCAGTTTCAGTTTCAGTTTCAGTTTTAATCAACTCAGTTTTGAACAATTAATAACTCAAGATTGATTGCAATAATACTTCTGGTTTCAATTCAAATTAAACAGATCAAGAATAGAAGTTATATGAGTATTAATGTCAATTGAAACTTAGAACATCAAAATCACAGATTCTTGAATATGATCAGAAGTTTATATGAGCAAGAACAGATTTAATAAACTCAACTTTGATTACAAGATTCAGTTTAGATATTGAGCCTTAAGATTAGATTTGAACAACACAAATTAGATTGCAGTTTGCACAATGTTCAATCAGTGATTTCAGATTATAACAGAAACAATATTGTACAATGTATATCAAAAACTCAGTTTTATGCGCAAGACAGAAATTAAAGAGTTTTGAGTTTAGGAATACCACACAACCAGATTTATCCTGCTTCAGTCACCACCACTGTGACCTACATCCAGTCCCCACTCCACATGTGGGATTTCACACACTAACACAGCAAGCTTTAGCCAGGTAGCTTGAAAAAACCTTTACACCACAGAGCACTTCTTTCACTTCTAGGATACCACACCTCTTGTGAAAAAGCCTCAATGTTCTTCCTTAGGATTTCTCACCCTAATCACACAGAGAGACTCCCTCTCTCTTACAATGTAATAGAACAAAAAGATTGATTTCTAAACTCTCAAAAGTTGAATACACAAATTGAAGCTCTAACAAGATGAAATCACTCTTTTCACAATTAGCTCAAGAAAGATGATGAATGATTTTCACAAATGATCTCTCAAATTGATTTCGTGTGTTTCTGATATGATGTCAGTATTCTATTGATCCCACTTTATATAGAAAACAAGTTGTAACCATTTTGGGATCAGTCCAAACAGATTTGGGTCTGATATCAGAATCAGTTGAACTGATTCAAGTTCTTGGACAGGGGTTTAGTATAGGGATGTATTAACCATTTTACATACTGAAAGTTTCTGTACACCTGTGTAATACATGGCTGTACGAGTTCTTTAAAAACTTGATCTTGGTTAATCCATCAGTACCATCAATACACCTATTCAGTACATCTATGTATTAATGAACATCAGATTTTTCCAGAAAGTTGAATACATGAGTACATAGCATATGTACAGACCTGTATTCAGTTAACCATTTATAACTGATCTGATTTCATGTTATTCATAGGTGTAGTACATCTATGTACTGAATATTAAGAACTTTATATTCACTTGTCAGTTACAGGAAATGGTATAAATCCATTTAATACATGGCTGTACTGACAGAGAATTTACTTAACTTCCAAAAATCATTTTCATTAAAACTTATTCCTTTTTAATGCAGGTTATGAAAATTGATTTTCTTCATGCATCATTTCAACTGAGCTATTTGTGAATGAGAGATTTCTTCTCTTACAAATCATCTAAGACTTAAATCTAAATCTCCTTTAAGCTCTTGTCTTGATGACTTCTTGATGTTTGTCCTTGCTTGTTGCTCTTTGAGCTCTTCAAGTTCTTCTTTGGATATTCTCCTTTAATTGGTTACAGAGCTTGATACTTTACAGCTTGATACCTGTCTTTGCAATTTGATACTAAAACACTTGCACACACATTAAATTAAATATTTGTCATATATCAAAATCTCTATGTCATTGAGTCTTACACATCTAATAGTGTAGAGGAAAAGGTCATGAAGAATAGACATGACTGCTGGAGCTAGTTCAAGTGGGAGTCACCAGACTGAAGGAGCCTCCCTAACCAGACCTCCATTTTTCAATGGAGAAAACTACAACTATTGGAAAGATAGATTCTAATGGTTTATCCTATCAACAAATTCTGATCTCTAGGATGTCATTACTGAAGGTCCATTCATTCCCAAGTATGATGACAACACTGATAAGTCAAAAGCTTAGTGGACCTCTACAGAAAAGATAAAATGGGAACTGAATCATAAAGCTAGATACAAATCATCTGTGCTCTCAGTCCTGAGGAATTTGAGAAAGTGTGTGCTTGTGACTCTACAAAAGAAATGTGGGACACCTTATCAGTGACACATGAAGGAACTGTCAAAGTCAAGGAGTCAAAGATTGCTATACTTGTCAGAAAGTATGAACTGTTCATCATAAAGGAAGGAGAATCTGTTGCTCGGATGATAGGAAGATTCCAAACTATCATCAATAGTTTAAAGTCTCTTGGTAAAACTTATACAAATGCTGAGAAAGTTGGAAAGATTCTCAGAAGTCTTCCAAAGCAGTGGAGACCCCGAGTCACTGCTATCTCTCAAGCCAAGGATCTCACAACCTTGACTATGGATGAACTTCTTGGTACCCTCATTGTTCATGAGCAAGAACTTGGTGATGATGTGACAACTACAAACAGCAAATCCATTGCTCTAAAAACTGACCAGAAGCCCTCAAAAGCCTCAAAAACTCTAAAAGCAGACGATTCTACCAGTGACACAGACCAGTCTGATAATTAGGATTCTGAAAGTGATAAGGAGTTGTCTCTCCTAACCAGAAAGATAAGACTACTCTTGAAAAAGAAGAAGTTCATAAAGGAGAAGCCTTTCAAAAAGTTTCATAAGGAAAAGAACTTCAAGGAATCTACATCAATAAACAAAAGTCCAATTGTCTGCTATGAGTGTAAGAAGCCTGGTCACATTAAAGCTCCCTCAACTCAAGAAAGCCTTTTTTAAGAAGTTCTTCAAAAAGAAGAAGAAAGGAATGATGGCTACTTGGGAGGATCTGAAGTCAACATCCTCTAAATATGAGGAAGCGGAGGAGGAAGCCAATCTCTGCTTAATGGCTAACACTGACTCAGACTCTGAAGATGAGGTACATCCTGACTTTGAGGAATTGCATGATGCTTATGAGGAGTTGCTGGAGGAATCCAATTGCTTATCTAAGGCCTTAAAATCCCTCAAGAGAGAACATGTAAGCTCCTTAGTGAGCATAAACAGAAATCTCAACAGTGTGAGAAGCTGGCCAAAGAGAATAGTGAGCTTAAGAATGTAAAGTCTAATGAAGCTAAGATCATTAGTGAAACATCACAGTTTGAAGAAGTTGTCAAACTTCAACAGAAAGTGGAAGAGCTCACTTCTGATCATATCAAATTTGTTAATGGTAGAGACAATTTGACAAAGCTGCTTGGCTGTCAGAGACACTCCCTTAACAAAGAAGGTATTGGATATGTCCATTAGACACATCATAAAGAATCAACAAAAACCTCTAAAGTGTCTGTTAAGCTGGACATGTTATGTCTAAGTGTATCCATATGAAGAGAAGAAAGTCTTCACAGACTTCTAGAACTAATAGAAAAGGACCCAGAAAGATATGGGTACCTAAAGATCAAATAATTCCTGTTGCAGATGTCCTTAATAGGACAAAGAAAACACCTATGGTACCTGGATAGTGGCTGCTCGCGACACAGCACAGGAGAAAAGTCTATGTTCCTAGACCTCCAACTTAAGAAAGGAGGACAGGTTGCCTTTGGAGGCAATCAGAAGGGAAAGGCTATTGGAATTGGTAATATTGGTAATCCCCCTCTTCCCTCAATCTCTAATGTTCTCTTAGTCAAAGGGTTAAGACACAATTTGCTTAGCATAAGTCAATTATGTGACAGTAGATTTGATGTCTCCTTTACTAAGGATGCTTGTATAGTCAATGACAGGAGTGGCAAGACCCTCTTTTCAGATAGTAGGCAGCAAAATCTTTATAAGATTGAACTGACTGATCTCTCAGATCAAAGTGTAACCTGTCTGATGTCAAAAGAGGATGAAAGATGGTCATGGCATAGAAAACTAGGACATGCTAGTATGAAATTAATTTCAAAATTGAAAAAGGATAACCTTGTGAGAGGATTGTCTGACATTTGTATTAAGAAAGATGTTTTGTATAATGCATGTCAGAGAGGTAAACAAGTAAAATCAAGTTTCAAATCTAAGAACCAAATATCAACCTCTAAACATCTTCAATTGTTACACATGGACCTGTTTGGGCCAGTTATGAAATAACCAAAGTTAACACAACAAGGGGGGTTAAATTATGTTTACCAACTTTTTAGGAAACTTTGAAAATATTTTTGCAGGCACAGCAAGCAAAAACAAAGCTACATAAAATTAGACGGGTGACTCGTCTAATTTTAAGACAGCACACACGCGCACACAGTGAAGGATTAAAACGAGATTTGATATTCACAAAATAACTCCCCAAGTTAAAAGCTTAAAAAAATAACTCTTAATTAAATTAAAGAGATAAGGGAAGAGGAATATCACTCAAGAGTTTTATACTGGTTCACCCCAAAATCAATAGGGCTACTTCCATTCTTGGCAGCACCAAGGTTATCACTATAACTGATCAGATTACAGTAAAAGTATTCTTTTAACACCTAGCCTCCCCAGGCTCACACTCAAACAAGTATTCTTTTCTCACCTAGGCTCAACAGTAAAGGGTAAAAGGTTTTGAGTATCTAATACAGCTTTGGAAGTCTTTCTGGTAACACTCAGAGAGTGGAGTAAATGTAAGAATGAAAGACTGCGAAATTTATATCAAATGATTGAAGAAATAACAATGAAGGAATGAAGAATTAATTGAGCAGAGTAAATTCTTCTTTGAATATACGCGGTGTATCTCTTAACTTCATCATCATGGTTTGCCCTATCAATTTGATTTGTTAGACACAACTTCAGAAAGTGTGCTCCTTAATCTTGAGCTTCCGGGATGCCATTAATGTCAAAGAGTCGTTCTGTATAAGTATTAAATGTTTAGGGACATTGGACTTTGACATATGCCACCAATAGTACACTTTGTTTTTGAGAAGTTGTTGTTTCAAAGTTGCAGTAGCAGACTTCTTATACTTGCAATAGAGAGCTTTCCATTTCAGTGCAACACTTAGTTCACTTTCTGGAAAGTACTTTTACTTTGTACTTGAAATAGCTAAAAGTCACTGGCGTGGTACATAGGTGGCATGTTTATTCCTTAAAAACTTGAAAGAATGAATTCTTTATTCTTTGTTCTTGGTACTTTTGTCCAGAGGTCCTCAAGATCCTTAAGGAAGGCATCTTTTTCAAATACGATTGACTTGGACTTTCTTCTGACAATCTGACACTTAGACTGGTGCAGTGGAGTCCAAAAATAGACGGGTGCATTGATCCAGAACAAGATAGTTGAACAAGTCATTTTTAGACAAGTGATCAACTGAAGCTTCTTCAGACTTTTGATCCTTGCCACGTCATCAACAAGATCATATCTCTGACTGAGAGTTGATTTGGTCTCTGTCTGAGTTGTCTAACTTTTAGACAGGTCAGATTTAGACGAGTGACCTTCAGTTTATTTTCCTATACACTTAACAGACTTATCAGTAATATCATATGGTTCAATATAACCATACTTAATATATTTGGAATCATCAAAATTTAAAGAATTTACACATTGAATGTGTTCCAGACTTATAAGGTGTCAACATTCTCCCCCTTTTTTATGATGACAAATAACAAATAATTAAGAAATACACGAATTGAAGGTTTTAGACAAGTCTTAGATTATGTGTATGGAAAAACATAGATAGAAATAAAAATTAAGGCTCCCCCTTAATTAATGCATCAGATAAATATCAGATCAAAAGATATTAAGTCTATATCTGTTAAGTCTAAAAAGGTCTTATAAGTCTTAATATTCTTGTATTTCCTCCCCCTTTTGGCATCAATCAAAAAGATTACACAGATAAAAACATAAAGACAGAATAAAAAAGCCAAAAGTATAATTAATCTCCATATCATTAAGAGTCAGAACAATTACAAAATTGATGATGTAAAGACATCATGGATAGTACATTGCATGACTCAAAGACATAAAACTAAGTCCTAAACACTAAGTGCTAGGTCCTCCTTGACTCTTTAAAAAAGCTTCCAGCATCTTCTGCATTGCTGCTTTTTGAGCTAGCATAGTGGCTTGGAAAGAGGCTTGTTGTTCCATGGCTTCATCTTGTTTCTGCATAACAGATTGCAGACAAATGGCCAATTTGTAAAACCTTGATTTTCGTACACGCTATATTACCAGTTATAAGTAAAGATATATTTATTTATATTTTTATCTGAGACCTATGAAATGATTTTGGAGAAAACAAAATCATATCTAGAACCTACACTAAGGTAGGAAGCTCTGGTTAAAATTTGGGTTTAAAATTCAGATTGAAACCGGTCTACGTTTTTACTGACAGTAAGATTTTACTGAGCAGAAAACATAATTTTGACTTGTGAACGAAACAGTTTAGGTTTAAATCATATTTGCAACAACTTTACTCATTTTGAAAATTTTCGATCGGAAATGAAATATCATGTTTTATTCGGGCATAAAACCTAAATCAGGTAAATGAAGGAGCTGAATACGGGATTTTCGGGACCCGCTAATGGATGAAGACAACGAGTCACCCATGATGACTCATGGGGGTGAGTCACCTAATGAGTCATGGTGTGACTCACCATCTCATAATGAGCTTAGACTTGAAATGTCTTAAATGTCCTTAAGTCTTTAACTAATACCAATTTTGTCCCAAAGTGAAATTGCTAATATGTCCTTAAGTGAAACAATTTTGTCCCTCATCACCCTTGAAACCCACGGCCTCAATACTCACCACACTTGGCCATTTTCATTTTCCTACTTCATCAACTTCATCTTCTTCATTTCTCTCACTTTTCTCAAGAGCACTATAAGCAAATTTGTGAAGGACTTGATCCATTCTTTTCAATTTTTCAATATCTAAGAGGTACACCTTACTCTCCTTGATCAATAAACACCGTTGTATTCATTAATTTCCTTTTTCCAAGCCATGATCATCAAGTTTTTATGAATTTCCATTCTTAGATCTAGAATTTCAAATAATTCTAGAAAATTGTAGAAAAATCATTTTAATATGAAACCAATTTCTATGATCTTTATATAACTTCTACTTTCATCATCTAAGAGCATGTAAGCAAAAGAATTTTCTTCCCCTATTTTCTTAATAAGGCCGAAACCCTCATGAAAATGGGTTTGATGATTTTGTTCTTCTTTTTGAAATCTAATGATTGATTTTAGCTCACTAGTACTTATATGATCTATATCCAAGAGCTTAAATCTAACTAAATTTCATAACCTAGTTTTCTAATTTGGGCCTAAACCCTAGAGTAAAAGGGTTGAAATATTTTTGTTCAATTTTTGATCAACGATGATTGATCTTGTTTCTACCATGATTGGTGATCACAAATCCAAGAGTTTCAACTCAAAATAATTTTCTAACCTATTTTTCTTATTGAGGCCGAAACCCTAACCTAGTTGGTTAGAGGATTTTTGTTTCATATTTTTAACTAGTAACACTTGATTGATGTTAGTTAATACTCTAGGAACTAGTATCTAAAAGATTGGAATGAGAAAATAACCTAGCCCTATTTATCACTCATGGCCGAATCTAGCATTAATTTGTCATAGTTGGATTTTGTTAGATTAATATATTTGTATGTTGTTTTGTGTTGAAGGTTAACCATTAACCGTGGTAGAGTAACGAGGATCGGAAAGTTCGAGAAATCTGGTGATAAGTCAGGTGGGAGAAAGATTCAACCTATCGTCGGAATGGATAAGTAGCTTATAGTATAATAATTGTGTAGGGCGACCGAAACCCTACTAGTGGTCGAGTAATCGACAAAACCAAAATCGCATTGGAATCTTTTCCGTAATACCAATGGTGATTTGGGAATTGTAGGTTTATCGACATTAGGATAATTTTAGAATTTTTGAGGATGTTTGACTTTAATATTATTGACTGTTTGTGATAAGCTGGTTGAGGTATTCTACTGCTTGTGACGTTTTATTTTGTTGTTTGAATATTGTATGATTATTATGTTATGCATGATCTGTCTGGTTTGATAATGTGCTTAGTTGACTTTTAAGCAAAGATATGTGTTGTTCAGAGATATTCATGTGGGTGAGAGAATAACTGTGACTTAGAGGTGCCTTACCTGAATTAATCATTTCATAGAGGAGAGGTGACATATGATATGTGTGGAGGCTATGATGGAAGGTTGAGGCAATAGGTTGTTATTGATGAAAGTCAATGAGTTTCATGTGTTTGTATTGTTGTCTATAATCGTGTATTGGAGATACACGAGGTCCGAAGTTTTCGCGGGGGTATTCCAAATTAGATTTAGGTTGTGCATCTATAGTATCATTGATTTTCATGAGAACCCCCGAGAGAGAACCAGGGTGTGCACCGACTGTGCTGTGTAGCTATAGTGTCATTGCTTTGTGTGAGCATTCTTACCATGGATGAGGTTGTGCACCGACTGTGCTGTGCAGCTATAGTGTCATTGCTATGCATGAGCACCCTTAAACCAGGGTGTGCACCGACTATACCGTGCAGCTATAGTGTCATTGCTTTGCTTGAGCATTCTCCCATGGATGAAATTGTGCACCGGTTAATAGGGATGCGTAGCTTGGATGACTGACTGATATCCTTAAAGAGGGATATGTGACAGGATTGGTAGTGATCACTTTAGCGTAAATGTTTAATCATATGAGACTGAGGGTAAAGGAAGATATCATGATTGAGGATGATTGTTAGTATGTGTGATGATTGTCTTGGACTATTATTATATTATGTGCTATGTATTCCTTTTCGCTTTTGATGATAGAAATGTTTCTTATCCCTTATATTTTTCTGTATCTTGTATTTTATTTATTATGTGATTGTACAAGAAGACCCTGTGGAGGAGCTTGATAATGAGGAGTTGGATGGAACTCCTTATGAACCAGAAACTGGAGAGTTGTGAACCCTGGTGATAGATTTTAGGTAGTTATGGTCAGTGTGTTAAGACATTTTATATTGTTCCGCTTATAATAATTGTACAGCTATATACCTATTAGGGATTCCACTGATGAAATACCCTAAAGAGTGTTTTGATAACTCTGACGCATAAACATATGGTGTGTTGTTTTAAATTTTCTCATGATGTATGTTTCGAATTATGTTTTAAATATTCATGTATTTCGGAATACATGTTTCAACGTTAAGCGCATGAATTAAATAATTAATTAATGAGGTTTTAATTTAATAATACAATGGGGCACAACAGGGTGTCTCATTTGGTGGTATCAGAGCAGTTCGATTCTAATCGGACTGTGAGGCCTAGGATATTGTTTCTAGATGTGTCTAGTTGAATTCACATTAGATATTGACTATGCTTAGAAGTTGGGTAGTGAGTCCCGATGCGATAGTTAACATTTATATGGCATATGGTGGAGGAGAGTTATCGGAGATCCACCAGACTATACGTGAGTTATCCACAGCTACGTTGCAGCAAACACAACAAAACGAGCAGATGCTCCAAATAATTAAGGAGTAGCAGGATCAGCTTAATCAGAGGCATCAACGGAGTAGCGGTCCGATCAAACTTAGTGCGCAAAGGAGAGAGGGTAGTGGTTCCCAATGGAGGCAGGGACCCTATATTAGACCAGTGCGGAAATTTCTGACATCTGCACCAGTATCAGTGCCAGTTGGGGAAGCGGGTATGCAACAGCGAGGTCTAGTTTGTTTCAGATGTCGAGGTTCACATCATGTCAGATATTGCAGTGAGAAACGTGTTTGCTACATCTGTGGTAAACCAGATCACTTGGCTCGTGATTGTAGACAGCGGGTTATGCAGCAGCAGGTAGCTGATGGTAGAGAAGACAGTGTTCAGAAAGGTGAGCTGGAAGCGCATTTCCAGCAGCAGGACAGCAGATGGCCAGACCTCAGGCCACTGAAAGAGTGTTTACCATGAGGGGAGCTGAATCCTCTCAATATGCGGATCTTGTAAAAGGTATGTATTTGATAGATGGTAGACCTTGTATGTTTGTCTATGTAGCAGATAAACGTTATCCTTGGCATGGTTTGGCTTTTGGCTAACCATGTGGTGTTAGATTGATTTAGTAAGACCTAGTCACCTTCATCGATGATGTTCTCATTTACTCTAAGTGTCGAGGACCCAGTTGAGGCTAGTTTATCACCCTCAAATCGATGGACAGGAAAGAAAACGAGTTGATCCTTAGGAAGTTGGTTGGGAGTAAGTGTTGTATCTAATTACGATCACTCCTTTAGAAAGATAGACAAGAAGTCATGGGAGTTTTGTTGAGGTATACAGTTGTGACTGCTAGGATATAAACCCTTAAGATCAATATCAGGGAGTGAGACAATTATTATAAATCAAATGTTGATCGACATATAGTATCATTAAGGAATCTAAGGTAATGATTAACATTCATAGTTAAGATGAATTGTATGAGTTTCGGAAGATTAAACGAAAGTGCATATAGTAATTTCACCTAAGTTGAATATGAACAGAAAGAGATAAGCTCTTGTGTAAATTGAGTTTACTAGAGAAATTCAAAGTCGCTGAGTTAGATAATCCTAATCAGCGTAGCTTCTTTTGATTTTAGTTTATCTTAAGAAGTGTTAAGATGTTACTTGGAGACTTGAAATGTGTGATTTTGATATAATCTAGAATAGTGGAATACACTCCAAGGATCTAAGACTGTGATTGGATACATTGAGTAGGAAGTTAAGGTGGTGTGGACTGTGGTGTTAATTGTGGGAATTAGATGTTGGAATAAGGTTTTCTAGTGGATCAGTAGTAAGAAGAGGAAAGGATTAAGTTTTAATTATGCCCATCAAGGATGACAAATTAAGGTGAAAAGTTAAGGACAATGAACATAATGTAGTGGTGGATAGTCTCGAGGATAAATAGAATGATATAAGAATGAATTCTGTTATGAAGTTACCGCTGTCACTTAGGGGTAAGACAGCGATGGGAAATACAATGTAGGATCTTTAGAGTAAGACCGATTAAAAGATATTGTCTAGTTTCGAGTCACGAAATTCCAAGGACGGAATTTTTTTTCTAAGTGGGGTAGTAATGTAACACCCTGATTTTCGTATATGCTGTATTACCAGTAAAGATATATTTATTTATATTTTTATCTGAAACCTAGGAAATGATTTTGGAGAAAACAAAATCATATCTAAAACCTACATTATTGTAGGAAGCTCTGGTTAAAATTTGGGTTTAAAATTCAGACGGAAATCGGTCTGCGTTTTTACTGACAATAAGATTTTATTGATCAAAAAACCTAATTTTGACTCGTGAACAAAATGGTTTAGGTTTAAATCATATTTCGAACGACTTTGGTTATTTTGAAAAAATTTTCTCGGAAATGAAATATTATGTTTTATTCAGGCATAAAACCTAAATCGGGTAAACGACGGAGCTGAATACGGGATTTCTGGGACCCGCTAATGGATGAAGACAACGAGTCACCCATGATGACTCATGGGGGTGAGTCATGGTGTGATTCACCATGTCATAATTAGCTTAGACTTGAAATGTCTTAAATGTCCTTAAGTCTTTAACTAATGCCAATTTTGTCCCAAAGTGAAATTACTTATATGTCCTTAAGTGAATCAATTTTGTCCCTCATCACCCTTGAAGCCCACGGCCTCAATACTCACCACACTTGGCCATTTTCATTTTCCTACTTCATCAACTTCATCTTCTTCATTTCTCTCACTTTTCTCAAGAGCACTATAAGCAAATTTGTGAAGGACTTGATCCATTCTTTTCAATTTTTCAATATCTAAGAGGTATACCTTACTCTCCTTGATCAATAAACACCGTTGTCTTCATTAATTTCCTTGTTTCCAAGCCATGATCATCAAGTTTTTATGAATTTCCATTCTTAGATCTAGAATTTCAAATAATTCTAGAAAATTGTAGAAAAATCATTTTAATGTGAAACCAATTTCTATGATCTTTATATAACTTCTACTTTCATCATCTAAGAGCATGTAAGCAAAAGAATTTTCTTCCCCTATTTTCTTAATAAGGCCGAAACCCTCATGAAAATGGGTTTGATGATCTTGTTCTTCTTTTTGAAATCTAATGATTGATTTGAGCTCTCTAGTACTTATATGATCTATATCCAAGAGCTTAAATCCAACTAAATTTCCTAACCTAGTTTTCTAATTTGGGCCGAAACCCTAGAGTAAAGGGTTGAAATATTTTTGTTCAATTTTTGATCAATGATGATTGATCTTGTTTCTACCATGATTGGTGATCACAAATCCAAGAGTTTGAACTCAAAAGAATTTTCTAACCTATTTTGCTCATTGAGGCCGAAACCCTAACCTAGTTGGTTAGAGGATTTTTGTTTCATATTTTTAACTAGTAACACTTGATTGGTGTTAGTTAATACTCTAGGAACTAGTATCTAAAAGATTGGAATGAGAAAATAACCCTAGCCCTATTTATCACTCATGGCCGAATCTAGCATTAATTTGTCATAGTTGGATTTTTGTTGGATTAATATATTCGTATGTTCTTTTGGCTTGAAGGTTAACCATTAACCGTGATAGAGTAACGAGGATCGGAAAGTTCGAGAAATCTGGTGATAAGTCAGGTGGGGGAAAGATTCAACCTATCGTCGGAATGGATAAGTAGTTTATAATATAATAATTGTGTAGGGCGACCGAAACCCTACTAGTGGTCGAGTAATCGACAAGACCAAAATCGCATTGGAATCTTTTCCGTAATACCAATGGTGATTTGGGAATTGTAGGTTTATCGACATTAGGATAATTTTAGGATATTTGAGGATGTCTGACTTTAATATTATTGACTGTTTGTGATACGCTGGTTGAGGTATTCTACTGCTTGTGACGTTTTATTTTGTTGTTTGAATATTGTATGATTATTATATTATGCATGATCTGCCTGGTTTGATAATGTGCTTAGTTGACTTTTAAGCAAAGATATGTGTTGTTCAGGGATATTCATGTGGGTGAGAGGATAACTGTGACTTAGAGGTGCCTAACCTGAATTAATCATTTCATAGAGGAGAGGTGACATATGATATGTATGGAGGCTAAGATGGAAGATTGAGGCACTAGGTTGTTATTAATGAAAGTCGGTGAGTTTCATGTGTTTGTATTGTTGTCTATAATCGTGTATTGGAGATACACGAGGTTGGAAGTTCTCGCGGGACTATTCCAAATTAGATTTAGGTTGTGCAGCTATAATGTCATTGATTTTCATGAGAACCCTCGAGAGAGAACCAGGGTGTGCATCGATTGTGCTGTGCAGCTATAATGTCATTGCTTTGTGTGAGCATTCTTACCATGGATGAGGTTGTGCACCGACTGTGCTGTGCAGCTATAGTGTCATTGCTTTGCTTGAGCATTCTCCCATGGATGAAGTTGTGCATCGGTTAATAGAGATGCGTCGCTTGGATGACTGACTGATATCCTTAAAGAGGGATGTGTGACAAGATTGGTAGTGATCACTTTAGCGTAATTGTTTAATCGTATGAGACTGAGGGTAAAGGAAGATATCATGATTGAGGATGATTGTTAGTATGTGTGATGATTGCCTTTGACTGTTATTATATTATTTGCTATGTATTCCTTTTCGCTTTTGATGAAAGAAATGTTTCTTATCCCCTATATTTTTCTGTATGTTGTATTTTATTTATTATGTGATCGTACGATTAGACCCTGTGGAGGAGCTTAATAATGAGGAGTTGGATGGAACTCCTTATGAACCAAAAACTAAAGAATGAGCTATGAACCCTGATGATAGAGTTTAGGTAGTTAAGGCTAGTGTGTTAAGACATTTTATATTTTTTCGCTTATAATAATTGTACAACTATATACCTGTTAGGGATTCTACTGATGGAATACCCTAAACAGTGTTTTGATAACTCTGACGCAAAAACATATGGTGTGTTGTTTTAAATTTTCTCACGATGTATGTTTCTAATTAAGTTTAAAATTTTCATGTATTTCAGAATACATGTTTCAACGTTAAGCACGCGAATTAAATAATTAATCAATGAGGTTTTAATTTAATAATACAATGGGGCACAACGGGGTGTCTCACATTTCATCCCGCCTTTGATGTGCAGCAGGGTCATGAGCAATAGAGTCTGTTGTAGCCAAAGAGGTTGTGGGATCAACAGGTGCAGATGGGGTAGGACTTAGAGGAGGGGTAGGACTTGGAGGAGGGGTTGGAGGTAACTCTTCAACCATGATTTCATCCTTAGGATCAGGATCCATGTAGACACCGGCTGAGAGTGTGGTTTCAAAGTCTGAGTTAGGAAAGAACGTATCCATAAACCACTGAATTCTTTCATGATGCAAGGGAGACTCTATTTGTGAAAACATAAACTCATAGGATCTCCTAATGAGGTTTATGGGAGTGACAGGGGTAGACTTAAGGAAATTAAGGATAAAGAAAGGTAAAACAACAAAGAAAGGAGGAAAGGTATAAATGGAAGGGGCAAAAGGGGTAGAGAGCAAATGCAGGTCTACCACCAGTAGGAATTTCCTTCTTTTCCTCATCTGTCAGCCCAGAGCAAGATCCACATCTGAGGTAGATGTCTCCAACCTTCAGATGCTTAGAGGAGGTTGCAGTGGTGACTATCAAATCTTTCTGAATTTGAGCTTCTTATTATTCAGCTTGATCAAACATTTTATCTGCTTACCAGGGATGTAGATAGCTTTCTGTTTCCCTTTCAGTACCATTGAGTCTGGCATGACTTTGATCACTGTGGAGGGCTTCATGATCACATGTGGATTTGGCTTCCACCTTGCAGAGAACTTCTGCTTCTTAGCCAATTTGACCAGTTGTCTCTCTACTTCCGGAGAAGCAATTATGTTCAGGTCTTTGCTGAAAAGCATATCAAAACTGCTTTCGTCAGAGACAATGAAGGGAGTGGTTCTGGAGGATAAAAGGTATCTAGGTAAGGTGGCTTTGGGCAGGGGGTTATGTCTGGCTTCAGAGAAAAGATCAAGAAAGATCTTTCTCAAGGGAATTTGACACTGATTCCTGATATAGTCAGGAGTGGGTGATCTAGATGGTGGTGGAGGTGAGTTGGGTGAGTCAAAGAGGTCAAATTCATTAAAAGTTTCTTCTTGATGAGATTCAAAAGAGTGGGATGAGTGTGGTGTGGATGGTTCAGAGAGGTGAGGTTCAGTTTCAGACACATATGGTTTAGAAACAGAAGTGGATGGTTCTGGGACAAAGATAGGTGATGGTTGTGGTGGTGGTGTGGGAGCTTTATGTGGTGAGGGTACATGTGATGGTGATGTAGGTGTGGGAGCTTTTTGTGGTGAGGGATATTTGGTTATAGGTGGTGGTGAAGGTGTTTTATTTTTGGGTGGAGGTGAAGATGTTATGGTTTTGGTAGGTGTTAGCAGCTTGGTTTGGGATGGTGAAAAAGGGGGGATTTCCTACAAAACCAACTTTCTTTTGATTCTAGTTAACTGTCTTAGAGGCTTAGTGGCCTTCCTCTTAGTAGTAAAGGGTCCTCTTCTTCTTGAAGATCACAGTCTCATCAACTTAAGACTCCCCCTCAGCTAGTCCAACAGGTTCAGCAACCTTCTTCCTCTTGGTTGGCAATTTTTGAGGTCTTGAAACAGAAGCAGTAGCAGTTTCATCAAGCTCAACCTTTACAGTAGGGGCAACAGTTGCTTCTTCAACAAGTGCTTGTTAAGGTTCCTCTACAGCAGTTTCCTCAAATGGTGTCAGTGGCACCTTCATCAGAGACAAGGTCTTTGTGGTGATTTTAGTGCAGAGTTGCACACTGAAAGCATCCCTAAGATCCTAATTCAGAGAGTTTGCCCTAAAGACCCTGGTCATGATCATGCCATAGGGATAATCCTTGTTTTTCCTTTTGGCTGCTTTCTCCATGTGCCTAAAAATGAGACCAGTGATATCTATCTTAACCTTTTGGACAAGATGATAGGTAACAAATTTCTCAATTTTACTCACATGGTTCCCAGATCCAACTCTAGGCATCACACAGTTTATAAGAAGAACGTGAAGAAACCTTGCCTTAGCAATCAGATACTTGGAGTCCGGGCTAACAGATCTTGGGACTCCATAAAGCACAATGTTGACAGCTTTCTCTCCCATTGGCTTCATCCATTCAGCATCATACCCAGCACCTTCTCTTGGGCACTTTGTCACTTCAGCGAGTGACTCGTGAGTGATGATGACATTGTCATCACCAACATCTCCAGAAATCATGGCAGTGAGGTTGTCCTTGGTTATCTTGGCAGTATTCCAGAAAGCCCTAACCAATGTGGGATAGACAACTTCCCTGAGATGGAAGAATGGCATCCATCCAGCAGCAGAATCTCGGATTGCACATCCATGCCCTTGTTTTTAAGTTCCTCAAAGTTTGGAACTCTTCTAGGGTGTACCTTCTTCATCTCACTCACAGAGATTCCAACTTGCCCGGCGACTGTTTCTAAGAAGCTTTTGGGTGCCATTTGATTCAGAAAAGAAGGAACTTTTAGGGTTTGGAAATGAAGGGTTTTTAGAGATTGAAGATGAAGAAAGAATTAGAGTGATAGAGACAACAAAGATTCTGAGTGGAGGGACTGTGAAATGACTAAGTTTGCTTTTTGGAGAAGAAAAGGAAACACTTGAGTGCTTTTTGCATTGGGAACAAGGAGAGAGGTTATGCCATAAAGAGTAATAACTTTTGAAATGATAGTTATGAAAAGATGGAACGTTTTTAAGAAAAAGGAGGGAACTTTTGCAATGTACATGTGTCTCAGTCAGGGTTAGCACTTTGTGAGTGCTTTCAGCTACGTCATCAGATGCTTGGCTAAAGTAGACGAGGGAAGCATAAAAAGTTAGGCAAGTAAATTTTCAGACATATGATCATACAATGATTCAGACACGTTATGCATATTAAAATTCCTTCTAATAAAAACAAATCTATCTTCACTTAAAGGTTTAGTAAAGATGTCAGTTCACTGATTTTCAGTGTTCACAAACATAATTTCAAAAACACCTTTTTGCACATAATCTCCAATAAAATGATGCTTCATTTCTATATGCTTTGCTCTAGAATACTATATGGGATTTTTAGACAAGTTAATAGCACTGGTGTTATCACACCAAACAGGAATGTTATGCTCAAACATTGAATAATCCTCAAGTTGATATTTTACCCAAAGCAGTTGTGAACAACAACTTGCTGCAGATATATATTCAGCTTCAGCAACTGAGAGAGTAATGGTACTTTACATTTTGCTTGACCAGGAGATCATGTTTGCTCCAATGAAGTGACGTCCTCCACTGTTACTTTTTCTGTCTATTCCATCTCTAGCAAAGTCAGCATCACAGAATCCAGCTAACCTGAAATGTTCAGATTTCTTATACAATAGACCAAGGTTAGTGGTTCCAATTAGATATCTGAAAATTCTTTTAATAGCCTTATGATGAGATACTTTAGGATCTGATTGAAATCTAGAACAGAGACAAACACTGAACTGAATGTCAGGTCTGCTAGCAGTTAAGTATAAAAGAGATCCAATCATACCTCGGTAGACAGTTTGATATACCTTTTTACCTTCCCCATTCTTGTTTAGAACAATTGATGGATGCATAGGAGTACTCATAGGCTTTGAATTTTCCATCTTATACTTTTTTAGAAGTGTCAGTGTGTATTTTTGCTGATGGGTATAGATTCCATCACTCGTCTGTTTTATTTGTAGACTAAGAAAGAACTTCAATTCTCCCATCATGCTCATCTCAAACTCATTCTGCATCAACTCAAAGAACTCTTTACAGAGCTTTTCATTAGTAGCACCAAAGATAATATCATCCACATATATTTGTACTACAACGAAATCTTTCTTTGAGCATTTCTTGAAAAGTGTAGTGTCTACTTTTCCTCTAATGAAATTATTTTCCATTAGATAAGTGCTTAACATATCATACCAAGCTCTAGGAGCTTGTTTGAGTCCATATAAATCTTTTTTAAGCTTAATAGACATGGTGAGGATTTTCAGAATCCTCAAACTCAGGAGGTTTCTTAACATAAACTTCCTCCTTAATTATCCCATTTAGAAATGTACTTTTAACATCCATTTGATAAAGAGTTATATCATGTTGTGCAGCATAAGACATAAGAATTATAATTGCTTCCAATCTAGCTACAAGTGCAAAGGTTTCAGTGAAGTCAATACCTTCCTGTTGATTATACCCTTGAGCAACTAGTCTTGCCTTGTTCCTTACCACTTTTCCATCTTCATCTAGTTTGTTTCTAAATACCTAATCTGGTTCCAATAATGGATTTGTCCTTGGGTTTAGAAACTAAATTCCACACATAATTTCTCTTGAATTGATTCAATTCATCTTGCATGGCTAGAATCCAGCTTTCATCTTGTAGAGCTTCTTCAATACGTTTGGGCTCCAAATCTAATATGAAGGCCATTTGAAAGTAGATCTGGTTCTAACACCTTGAGATGGACTTTCAATGATAAGATCTTCTGGATGATAAGTCTTGAATTTCCAGTCTCTTTTATCATTCCGTTTTTCAAACGTTTGAGCACTCGTCTAATTTTCTGGAATTTTAGATACGTCCACTTTTGACTTGTCTGAAGGCTTTTCCTCAGAGGGACTTAGATTAATACCATCTTCTAGATCTGATAGTTCTTTATTAGTCTTTAAACCATCATTAAATTTCACATGTATTGATTCTTATACTACAGAGGTTCTAGAATTAAAAGTCTAAAAGCTTTAGACATTTCAGAATAACCAATTAATATGCCTTTGTCTAGTTTAGAGTCAAATTTTCCCAAATGATCTTTTGTATTCAGAATATAACATTCACATCCAAATGCATGAAAATATGATATGTTGGATTTTTCTACCTTTCCACAATTCATAAGGAGACTTTTTTAGGATAGGTCTAACCAGTGTTCTGTTTTGCACATAACAAGTAGTGTTAATGGCTTCTGCCTAGAAGTACTTAGGGAGATTATTTTCATTGAGCATTGTTCGACGCATGTCTTGAAGAGATCTCTTCTTTCTCTCAACCACTCCATTTTGCTGTGGAGTTCTAGGTGAGAAATACCATTTTCCTCACAGAACAGCTTAAACTACTCATTTTCAAATTCACCCCCATGGTCACTTCTAATAGCAGAGATACAAAAACCCTGCTCATTCTGTACTCTCTTACTGAATACTGTAAAGACCTTATAAGACTCATCCTTGTGGGTTAAGAAGAGTACCCATGTGAATCTAGAATAGTCATCAACTATGACAAAACCATATTTCTTTCCACCTAGGCTAGCTACACTGACTGGTCCAAACAGATCCACGTGTAACAGTTGCAAAGGTTTAGAGGAGGTGACTTCTTTCTTAGATTTCAAACTTGATTTTACTTGTTTACCTCTCTGACATGCATCACACAAAACATCTTTCTTAAAAGAAATATCAGGCAATCCTCTCACGAGGTTATGCTTTTTCAATTTAGAAATTTGTTTCATATTAAAATGTCCTAGTTTCTTATGCCATAGCCACTTCTCATCCTCTTTAGACATAAAGCATGTTACACTTTGATCCGAAAGTTCAAACAGTTCAATCTTATACAGTTTGTGTTGCCTTTTAGCAAAAAAGAGGGTCTTTCCATTAATGCCATTGACTATGCATTAGGGGTGTTTGCGGTTCGGTTTGGATCGATTTTGAGGGAAAAAGTCATCCGATCCGAAGTAAAAAAGTACATGCGGTTCTGTTCGGTTTGGATGACTTCTAAAAAAAAATCCAATCCAATTAAATGCGGTTTGGATCAGTTCGGTTGGTTCATTTTTTAACCACGCATCATTAGTTATTTACATTACGTTATATAAAGTGCAAAAAATATATATAGTGAATAAAAGGCCAAACTGTTTCCTATTAAGTTAAATTGCAAAAACCAAATCTGCATACTAGGACTTTTTAAATGCCATATGGACTTTAAAAAGCAATTCTGCCATATGTCTCAAAATATCAACGTAATGAACAGTCATGCAAAACCAAACAGTGGCTTAAAAGCCATCACTTAATGATATAATATCAGCGTATTGCAAACACCAAACAGTGGAGCCTGGTCAAAACGCATGTATATGTATATTATAGGTTCGGTTCGGTTCGGTTCGGTTTTTGAACCTCCAATCGAAAACCGAACCGAACCGATCGGTTCTCCCTAATATCAGTCCAAAAAAATCCATTTAAATTCGGTTCCCATCGGTTTTCGGTTATTTCGGTTCGGTTATGCGGTTTTTTTTTTATCGGTTTGGATCTGAACACCCCTACTATGCATGCATCTTTAGAAAAAGATATTGAGAACCCACTATCACATAATTGACTTATGCTAAGCAGATTATGTTTTAGCCCTTTAACTAATAATATATCACAGATGATAGGTGAGGGAGGTTTACCACGAATTTTACCTACACCAACAACTTTTCCTTTCTGTTGCCACCAAAGGTTACATATCCACCTTTCTTAGGTTGGTGGTCTAGGAATATAGACCTTTCTCCTATCATATGTCACAAGAATCCACTGTCCAGGTACCATGACAGGTGTTTGTTTTGTCATGTTAGGCATATCTGCAACAGGAATTATCATGGACTTAGGTACCCATATTTTCTTGGGTTCTTTTCTATTAGTGTGAGGAGTCTGTGAAGACTTCTTTCTCTTTTTGTGAATACACTTGGACGTTATATGTCCAGCTTTTCCACAGTAGGTAAATATAGGTTTATTTGAACTAACTGAAACAGCTTTGACAGTTATTTTGTAGAACTTTGTAGATCCATTATGATGATCTTGACTTGAATATCCTATACCGTATTTGTTAAGGGAGTGTCTCTGACTTCCCAAAAGTTTAGTCAAATTTTCTCTACCATTAACAAACTTGGCAAGATTTGAGGTGAGCTCTTCTACTTTCTGTTGACGTTTAACTACTTCTTCAGAATGTAGAGTTTCAACTGAGATCTTAGCTTTAGACTTTTCAGTCTTAAGCCTATTTTTTTCTTCAGCTATCTTCTCACACTCTTGAGATTTCTGTGTATACTCATTTGAGAGTTTAATATATTGTATCTTAAGGGATTTGAAAGCTTTAGATATACAGTTGGATTCTTCCAATAGTTCATCATATGCATCACTCAATTTCGCAAGTTCAGATTGTACCTCAGTTTCAGAATCAGAATCTGTATTTGCCATGAGACAAAGATTAGCTTCAAGCTCCTCTTCTTCACTTTCAGTGGAACTTTCATCCAGGTCTTCCCAAGTGGCCATAATTCCCTTCTTCTTTTTGTTGAAGAACTTCTTGGGAGTTTGCTTCTTGAGTTGGGGACATTCTGCCTTGATATGTCCTGGCTTTTAGCATTCATAGCAGACAATGACATTTCTGTCATTGGATCCACCATCTTTGTTGTATTTATCTTTGTTGAAGCGCCTAAAGGGTTTGTCTTTACTGAAATTTCTTTTCTTCCAGAGCTTTTTCACTTTTCTGGTAAGAAGAGAAAGCTCATCATCTTTATCATCAGAGTCATCCTCATTTGATTCCTCAGATTCTTCTGAAGATTCATCAACCTTCAGGGCATTAGTTGTAGATCCCTTGGATGATTTCTTGTCAGCTTTGAGAGCAATGGATTTGCTCTTCTTTCCATTGTTTTCTTCAGTCAGTTCTTGTTCATGGATTAAAAGTGTGCCAAGAAGCTCATCCAGCTTCATTGTTGACAGATCTTTGGCCTGAGACACAGTAGTTACCATAAGTCTCCATTGTTTTGGAAGACTTCTGAGAATTTTATGAATGTGTTCCTCAGTCTTGTACTCTTTTCCTAGAGACTTCAACCCATTGTTTATAGTTTGAAATCTCCTATACATTTGGTCAATATTTTCTCCTTCTTCCATTTTGAACAGTTCATATTTCCTGACCAACATGCTGACTTTGGTCTCCTTCACCTTGCTGGTTCCTTCATGAGCAACAGCTAGTGAATCCCACATTTCTTTTGCAGATTCACAAGTATAGACTTTTTCAAACTCTTCTCTGCTCAAAGCATACATGATTGCATATCTAGCTTTGCCATTGAACTTCCATTTTGTCCTTTGATCAGAGGTCATGTTTGCTTTTGGAATTTCTGTTCCTTTGTCATCCTTAGGAATATAGGGACCTTCTTCAATAATATCCCAGATATCAGAGTTGGTGGATTGCAGAAACCACTTCATCTTTTCTTTCCAGATGTAGTCCTCTCCATTAAGTATAGAGGTCTGGACATCGAGGATCCTTCTCCTGCATGATTCTTGCTTGAGCTGGCTTCTCCTGCCATTTCCAAGATCTTTTCCTCTACATTGTTAAGCGCTCAACCCAGAGGCTGAGCTTTGATACCAACTGAAATAACCAAAGTTAATACAAGAAGGGGTGTTGAATTGTGTTTACCGACTTTTTAGGAAACTTTGTAAATATTTTCGCAGACACAACAAGCAAAAACAAAGCTACAGAAAATTAGACGGGTGACACGTCTAATTTTAAGACAGCATGCGCACACAGTGAACGATTGAAACGAGATTTGACATTCACAAAATAACTCCCCAAGTTAAAAGCTTAAACAAATAACTCTTAATTAAATTAAAGAGATAAGGGAAGAGGAATATCACTCAAGAGTTTTATACAGGTTCACCCCAAAATCAACAGGGCCACGTCCAGTTCTTGGCAGCACCAAGGTTATCGCTATAACTGATCAGATTATAGTACAAGTATTCTTTTCACACCTAGCCTCTCCAGGCTCATACTCAAACAAGTATTCTTTTCTCACCTAGCCTCGTCAGACTCAACAGAAAAGGGTAAAAGGTTTTGAGTATTTAATACAGCTTTGTAAGTCTTTCTGGTAACACTAAGAGAGTGGAGTAAATGTAACAATGAAAAACTGCGAAATTCAAATGATTGAAGAGATAATCAATGAAGGTATGAAGAATTAAAAGAGCAGAGTAAATGCTTCTTTGAATATACGCGGTGTATCTCTTAACTTCATCTTCATGGTTTGCCCTATTTAAAGGCTTCAATCAATTTGATCTGTTAGACACAGCTTCAGAAAGTGTGCTCCTTAATATTGAGCTTCTAAGATGCCATTAATGACAAAGAGTCGTTCTGTATAAGCATTAAATGTTTAGGGATGTTGGACTTTGACATATTTGACCAAGAGTACACTTTGTTTCTGAGCAGTTGTTGTTTCAGAGTTGCAGTTGCAGACTTCTTGTACTTGCAGCAGAGAGCTTTCCATTTCAGTACAACATTCAGTTCACTTTCTGGAAAGTGCTTTTACTTTGTAGTCGAAATAGCTAAAAGTCACTGGCGTGGTACAGAAGTAGCGTGTTTATTTCTTAAAAACTTGAAAGAATGAATTCTTTATTCTTTGTCCTTGGTGCTTTTGTCCAGAGGTCTTCGAGATCCTTAAGGAAGGCATCTTTTTCAAATAAGATTGACTTGGACTTTCTTCTGTCAGTCTGATGTAGATGATGATGAGATAAAGTCTCAAGTGTGCTTCGGTGAAGAATATCTCCACCTATTTTCAAGATCGAAGAAATGAAGTGTTTTGATGATGATGTAACCTTTAGATGTCTAAGTTTGCTTTAGTAGGTTTTGATGTATGCCATTATGTAACTTAGTTTGATTAGATGGCTTAACAAATTAAAATGGTAATAATGCTTAATCTAAAAATAGCAATCAACTAGAGCTACTATAAAATGCCAAATGATGAAAAATGTTTTCAAAGTATATAAGTAATCACATACATAGTTGTATATTAGTCTACTTTAAGGAAAACTTGAAATTCCTTCAAGAGTATTCAAATACCAACTCATGTATGCTATTACTCAAGCATTTTGGCAAAATTGAGTTGACTATTCGGATACCCCTGCTTGGTATTCGAATACCCATTTTCTGTTAAGGTTGTTAACTTCTATTAACAGGGAGTATTCGAATACTCACCTGAAAAATCGGTAAACTTCAACTTTTTTCAGCTCCAATTGAAGTCTATATAAAGGGCATATGCTTAAGAGTTTTGAACACAAAATTATATACAAAAACATACTGTTATAATGCCAAAATAGAGAGCCATCTATTCATTCTTTGTTACAAGTGATCTTAGAAGCTTTTCAAGCTTTAATGCACAAATGTTGTGCTAAGGAATTTCTCTTCTACACAATTGTAATTTCTAAGTTTTGTATTGAGAGTTTGAGTCCCATAGTTACTCAAGAGTGAGCAATCGCTTGAGTGGTGTAAATCTTTATTGGTGAGGTATCTATCAAAGTGACCATTTGTGAAAAATCTTTGTTGGTGAGGTATCCAATCAAAGTAAGGGTGAGGCATCCCTTTGTGAGTTGTTAGTGAGGTATCCAACAAGATTCAAGAGTGTGGTATCTCCTGAGATTGTGGTTCTTGTGGGTGAGGTATCCTACAAGAGGAGAGTGAGTTTTGTAAGGAGTGTGGTATCTCTTGTACAAACTTTGTCATAGTGAATTTCTCCAAGAGGATTCTTGGAGACTGGACGTAGGCCACTCAGGTTGTGGGCCGAACCAGTAAAATACTTGTGTCACTTTCTCTATCCCTGCTCTCTTTACTTTCTTGCAAACTTTATTATCGTGTACTTGATTCTTTATGTTATATGCTTATGATACTATATTGCATGATTTTTGTATGATACATACTCTTATCATATGCAATTGAATATCTTTCTTTAAATGCATTCTTGAATTGGTATTACAATTGTTTCTTGCTTAAGTTTCAAGGAAAATTTACTCTCTTGCTACACTAGTTGAAAAAGGGAATATAAATCTTGTTTTCGAAAAGTTTTTTAAAAGGTCAATTCACCCCTCTCTTTACCTAGAACCGTTTCCACATCCTACAATTGGTATCTAGAGCGGGTTCTTGAATAAGGTTAATCACCTTTCAAGTCTCGTGGAAATGGCTTCTCAATCAAATAGGGCAAGTGATTATGTTTCTATTTCTAAACCCCCTATTTTCAATGGTGAAGGTTATCCTTATTGGAAAGCAAGGATGAAAATTTTCATTGAGGCAATAGATGTAAATATATGGGATATGGTTTTGAATGGTCCTTTTATGCCTAAACATGTTGTTAATGAAGAGGAAAAAGATAAACCTAGATCTTTATGGACCGATGATGATAAGAAGAAGGTCCAACTAGATAAGAAGGCTAAGAACATCATTAGTACGGGAGTAAGTATTGATGAGTTCTTTAGAATCTCCACTTGCAATTCTGGAAAGCAAATGTGGGACACACTTGAAGTCGCCCATGAAGGCACAAGTGAAGTAAGGAGATCTAGGATGAACACTTTAACCCATGAGTATGAATTGTTTAGAATGATGCATGGTGAATCTATATGTGATATGCAAAAACGTTTTACATATATTGTCAACCAACTTAGTGCTCTTGGTAAAGTGTTTGATAATGTGGATCTTATTGAAAAAGTTCTAAGATGTTTGAATAGGTCTTGGCAACCTAAGGTGACAGCTATTGCGGAATCAAGGAATCTTTCAACAATGACACTTGCTACACTCTTTGGCAAGCTTCAAGAGCATGAACTTGAGCTATCAATATTAAATGAGAGTGAAGAGCGTGACAAGAAGAAGAAAGGCATAGCACCTCAACTTGTTGGTGAGGAAATTTGGAAAATTTCTCAAAAGAAGAGGCAACTTCAAGGGAGGAAACTTCAACAACAAGAAGTTCACAAAGAAGGAGAGTACTTCCAACCCAACTTGCTTTGAATGTGGAAAACTCGGTCACATGAAATATGATTGCCCCAACTACAACAAGAAGAATGATAAAGGTGAGAAAAAGGGCAAGAAAGACAAGAAGGGAAAGAAAGCTTACATAGCTTGGGAGGAAAATGAGATGTCATCCTCAAGTGATGAAGATGAACAAAGTGAAGAGGCAAATCTATGCTCAATGACTTCACATCAAATTGAAGATGAGGTAACGGATGATGAACTCTCTCTCTCTTTCACTTATGATGAATTACATGACGCTTTTGAAGAATTACATAAAGAGTCTCTTGATCTAGCAAAACTTGTTTTGAAATAAAAGAATTTGATGGCTCAACTTGAAAAAGGAAAAATTATTTTGAAGAAGCAAGTTGAGGATCAAAAGCTAGAGATTGAGACTATGCAAAAGATTTGTAAAAATTATTCAATAGGAAAAGAATGTTGCATCACTTGTGAAAATTGTAAGAATTTGGAAAGTGAAAACATTGATTTGAAAAAGTCACTTGCAAGATTCACAAATGGAAGTAACAATCTTAATGTCTTACTTGGTAAACAAACTATGAGTTTTGTTAAGGTCGGATTAGGTTATAATCCATTTGATGCTAAAGCCTCTAACAAGACTCAATTTGTTCCATCAAGTAAACAAAAGAAATCAACAATAAAATGCTATTTTTGTTGCAAGTATGAACACCATATTTCAAAATGTTATATCAAAACAAAAGGTGTTGAAAATTGTAACTTGATGTGGGTCCCTAAAGGGAGTAAACCCAAGACTAGCATACAAGGACCCAATCCAAATTGGGTACCTTAGATTTGACCTCTTTTGTATAGATATGCTTGAAAACACTATGCAATGAGTGGTACTTGGATAGTGGATGCTCTGAACATATGACCGAAGACATCTCCAAGTTTTCCCATCTATCTCCAAGGAAAAGTGGTCATGTCACATATGGAGATAACAACAAGGGTAAAATTCTTGGAGTGGGTAAGGTTGGTAAGAATTCTAATACCACAATTGATAATGTGCTATTGGTTGAAGGTCGATCTAAAGCATAACTTGTTAAGCATTAATCAACTAGGTGATAAGGGCTTTAAAGTCGTTTTTGAAGAAAAATGTTGCTTAGTTGAGAGTATGCGTGATAAACAAGTCAGGTTTATAGGCAAGAGAATCAATAACATATATATGCTTGATTTGAATGAAATTTCATCTTCCATACAATGCTTTATTAGTAAAGATGATGATGCATGGCTATGGCATAGAAGAATTGCACACATTCACATGGATCACCTTAACAAACTTATCTTTAAGGATTTAGTGATTGGTTTGCCTAAGATAAAATTTAATAAAGAAGGTTTATGTGATGCATGCCAAAAGGGTAAACAAACTAGAGTTAGTTTTAAACCCAAGAATGTTGTTTCTACTTCTAGACCTTTGCAATTGCTTCATATGGATTTATTTGGTCCTTCAAGGAAAATGAGCTTTGGTGGAAACTATTATGCTTTAGTGATTGTTGATGATTTCTCAAGATTTACATGGACATTGTTTTTAGTTCATAAAATTGATGCATTCCATGCTTTCAAGAAACTTGCTAAAGTGATTCAAAATGAAAAAGATTTGAAAATAGCATGCATTAGAAGTGATCATGGTGGGGAATTTGAAAACCATGAATTTGAATGCTTTTGTGATAAACATGGAATTGAACATAACTTTTCAGCTCCAAGGACCCCTTAACAAAATTGAGCTGTTGAGAGGAAGAATAGGTCCTTAGAGGAGTTGGCAAGAACTATGTTAAATGAATCTAATCTACCTAAATATTTTTGGGCGGATGCAGTTAATACCGCTAGCTATGTGTCTAATAGAGTGCTTATTAGACCTATCTTGTTAAAAACTCCTTATGAGTTATATAAAGGTAGAAGACCAAATATATCACATTTACATGTCTTTGGATGCAAATGCCATGTTTTAAATAATGGAAAAGATAATCTTGGAAAGTTTGATAAAGCGGATCAGGCAATCTTTCTTCGATATTCATCATCAAGTAAAGCATATAGAGTTTACAACAAAAGAACCACGACTATAGAAGAATCTATTCATGTATCATTTGATGAGACTAACCCCTAAGGAATTGGGAAAGTCCATAATGTGTGAATATATGCCTTGACAGGTACTTTAGTTTTGATGAATGACAAAAGGGAAAGGTCCAAAAGGACTAAAGTGCAAAAAGCGGAAAGTTATAAAGCAAGCACAAGGGGCAAAATGGGCATTTCAATATTTGTATTGATTGTTTTAGAAAAATGTGTAAATGGTAAGTAGAGTTCTCAATTTAATATTGGTCTCACACACACACTTTTAACATGTGCCAAAAACATTTTAAACATGTTTTATATCTGACAATTAATTGTGCTTAATGAGTAATCAAATATTAATCGTTAAGATTTTCAAATTCAAATGTGCTTCGAGCCATAATCGATTATTAGCCATAATCGATTATGGGAAACCAATAATCGATTATGATATGAATTAAAAGGCTTTAAATGAGTTTAACGAGTATTGATTTTAATTAAAGCCATTAAGTTTTGAATTTGAATTTGAATAATCGATTATGTAATATGTATAATCGATTATGTCTTTACTGACTTCAAACGAGCTTCAAACAGAAACCCTGTAATCGATTATATAATCAATTATAGCTTTTATATGGAAGTCAGTGGACTCGTAATCGATTAGTATAATCGATTATGACTATTTTGTCAAAGTGAGCGCTTCCTGAAATTGGTTTAAATAATCGATTATGAAAATGTAATAATCGATTATACTGCGACAAAAATGAATTTTAAGAGGCTTGACCTAATTTCTCTTTGAACCTTCACTTGTTCTCTATAAATAGAAAGGTGGGCTGCTTTGCCTCAATACACCATACACTGCTATCATTTTCTCTGTGCTAAAACTCTGTGAAAACATTTTTTATACTCTATCTCTTGCACTTTCACTTTGACCATATTATATTGAGTATTATATACACCATATAGGTGTTATTGTAATTGTTCTTCAATTTGTTTTATCAGCACTATAAAGAGTGCATATTGTTGGTAAGAGTCGTGTGACTAAAACCTTTCTTTTCTACACCTAGTTTTCAAGAGAGGTGATATCTCTTGGGGTATTCTTGGATATGATTTCCAAGTGTTTACAAGGGAGGTGATATTCCTTGTGGTTGACAAGAGAGGTGATATCTCTTGGGTTATTGTCTTGAGACTCTTTCACTGGGGGAGGTGATATCCCTGGTCTGTGGGGAGTGCTCTCTATTGTAAAGGTTCTAGTTGATCATGTTTAAAAACTAGAGTTGATTGAAAACCCTTGGTGGTATTGCCTTGGGGACTGGACGTAGGCCACGTGGGTAGTTTGTGGCCGAACCAGGAAATATTGCTGTGTTCTTTTCTCATCCCTTATCTCTTTACTTTCGTAATTGATTTTCGCTTAAACGCTTTTTATTTGCACGCGACGTTTACAAATTGCTTTACAAAGTATTTTAAAAGGATTATAATTTTAATTTGTTAAAATTTTTGAAAAACACTGTTCACACACAATTCACCCCCCTCTTGTGTTTGGAGTCACTTGTCAACATAATGATGATGTTGTAGATACTAAAATGGATTCTCTAGTAGAGCAAGCAAAGGACAATGAAGAAGAACCAAGCATGGAGCCTCAAGATCAACAACAAAGAGATGAGGAACTTCCTAAGGAGTGGATGTAACGCCCTCCCTGGGCATTACATTGGAACACGTGTAGAAAATAAATTAAAAGTAATTTGCTGGTTGTTTTCGGAAAGTTATTTTCTCATAAGTCAGAAAACTGGGGTATAAAAATTTTCTTCTGCAGATAACTCTTAAAGTACCAAGATACATACATCTAAACAGTAAAATCACATTTATAACAGAGTCATCACGACATACAACTTCTCTCACAAGTTTCAATTTTAAAGAAAAGAGAAACAAAATTTAACCAAAAACTAAAGTATAATACCACTTTTCAAGTACATAACTCAACCAAGACTCCTAAGCTGGTCTCTTTTACAAGACATTTATTGAAAAGACCCCCGTGGTCATTCCACGATCGAATAATCCCTCAAACCTCTAGACCTAAGTCTCTGAGTAACTTAGAGAAATTCCTCTGCACCATCTGTATTAGGGTACCGAGGTACAACAGCGAGACCATAAGAAACCTGATATATTTGTAAGGGTGAGACACCAATATATGGATTTAAACACGATAACCACATGCACAACACAAAACATCAGATAACATGTAAAGTCATATATCATAGAATTCTTGCCATAGACAGTATTATATCAAGGGGTCTCATACCCGATCAGTCATGGGTTTTATAAAAACATGCATGACACTTCAATATCCAGGCTCTAACTTAATCTCATGAGATCCCATCATCATTCTATGAGTTGATCAAACTCAAATCGCCACCACTTTGGCATCACGTTAAGTGACTAAACATCCATAGCATACTGTCCCATCCCAGGATGCAGTATTCCATGCTCATGGATTTAATCACACACTGTCCCATCCCAGGATGCAGTGATCCATCGTATTGTGAATACCTGATCATCAAGGCATCACTCCTATCCACGTGAGGCACGTCTGCCTAAAATGCATGTAAAAACAATTGTTCTCAACATTTTCTTTGTGTTCATTCTCTTTCGTTGTCGAAGCTCAAAGGCTAACGACTATTCATAAATCTTTAACTCTTAAGATTTTTCCAACATCAACACGGGACGCGAAGTCCGAGTGCTCAGTCACAACGCCTTGAACCGATGCACCAGTCTTAGGCTTGTGGTCATAGAAAACAACATTCACCTTTAACAACGTTCATCACAACATGATTTAGGACACGAAGTCCATAACAATGTGATTAGGACATGAAGTCCACAACAACGTGACACGGATCCAAGATCTACGTGTATATTACAGAATACTAGTATCCGACGTCTCGTATACTAGATTCACATTTCAACATGTTTATTCTTTTTCGTTCAGTGAAACACAAATACAAATTGAAACATCAGCAACTTATCCAAGCTTGCCGAAATATTTACAAAAGTAGGTTTTTCCAGAAATTCTTTTCATTGGAAATTCATTTGTAAAATGCTAAATTATAAAGAAACCAATTTGCTTTTGAAATCCTTCTTTTTCTTCCAACCCATCTTTAGAACATTGTTAAAAATCCTTTCAACTCCTTTCTAAAATATTGTCAACATTTCTCAAAAGTTCCCCTTCATAAAACATACTTTTAAAATTGTTTTCACTTATAATCAAATCAATTTAAGAAAGATTTTCCTCTAGCTTAAAAAAAATATTTTACAATTAGTTCTTAAAATTGATTTTCCACTTCATTCTTGAAAATAATAACGTACTAAAATGTATTCCTTTCTTAATTCCATTCTTATTCTTCTTCTTTCATTAAAAGAAATTGATGCATAAATGTCTTAAAATAACTTTTCATCTACATTTTTTAAAGAGATAACGTACTGAAATATTTTTACGATTTCATCCTTGTAATTATCCATTACTTTCTCTTTTATCAAAAGAAAATGTCAACTAAATATTATCATTATCAAAATTCCTCATAAGGCTTTTTAAGGCTTTTATGTCAATAATTGATTGAGCACTGACGAATGTCAGGCTTCTCAGACAACAATCCACAACAGTGTAATGTTCACATCAACATCATTTCAAATAATACAATTCATGCCATATCTCAAAGCTATAACACATTTCTACAAATAAATCATCAAGCTCAGATATGCAAAACAGATAATTTTAACCACATCAGATAAACTCGGGAAATCACAATAAAACTCAAACAACTCAACAGACCACAAACAATAACATATAGCTATCGGGAGAAAATCCCTCAGGTAAGCTCCCCTTACTTGATTCCAAAGCAAACAAGGTCTCTCGTTCTTTGTTAAGTGCTACGATCTTCCTCGTCTTGCTTCGCGACGGAACTCTAAATATTCCAACACATAACACAAGTTAAAAATAACCAAAACATCTCATCCACCTAAGGTCTAGGTTCGGCCATGAAGATAAAAAAATAGGGTTTGAAATATCCAACTTTCACTAAATCATGGATTAATGATCCTTAAGTATTAGAGATTCAATAACAATGATCATTTAGCAAGGATTGAACAAAAATCCCACTAAGGTTAGACACTTAGGGTTTCGGCCATGAGGTGTAAAATAGGCTAGAAATTTTTAAACTTTTCAAGCTCTTGGATTTTAACAACTAAAGGTACAAAAGAGTTCAAATCAATGACCATTAGACAAAGATTGAACAAAAATCCATCTAAGCCACTAGCTTAGGGATTTCGGCCAAGAATCATAAAATGAGTTAGGGATTTTCAAACTTTTCAAGCTTCTAGATTTAACAACAATAGGTGCTAAAGAGTTCAAATCAATGATCATACTTCAAAAATTGAAACAAAACTTCCTTGCTCAACAACAACATAGGTTCGGCCTAGCTAGGAAAATAGGGAAGGAAATTTTGTTTGATGCAAGCTCATAGAATATCAAAATAGAGATCATTAGGAGTTCATAGAAATAAGTTTCAACTCAAAAGGATTTTTCTACCATTTCCTAGAGATTTTAGAAGTTTAAAGATCAATAAGAACACTTAAGGAAAACATAGAGTAAACCTATGGAATAAAAGAGAGAACTTGAAAAAGATTAGTATGAGGATGTTACCCTTGAAGCTAGGATGAACTTTAGTGAAGAACTTGAAGCTTAAAAGTGATTAAAAACACAAGCTTTATGTGTTGGAACTTTAGTGTGAAAGGAAGAAGAAGAAGAAGAAAGTGATGAAATGAAAATGAAGTGGGTATATATAGAGAAGAGAGAGAGAGGCACGAAATTGAGGAGAGAGGAATGAGCTTGGAGAGCAAGTTTTGATCTTGTGCCTTGTTTGGTTTGAGAAGAGAGAGAAAAATGGGTTTTTAGAATATAATATGCTATATTTCAAAAGGTGTCATCATGACCACTTTTTAGGAGGTAGCTTAGGCCATACCTCTAGTGAGTCACCTCACTCCCTCATGTCACCTCATCACTTTTGTGCTCCCTACTTTGCTCCATTGTGTATCCGGTTCAAGTTCCCGATCTTATTTCGCCCGGATAAAGTATTATATTTTGACCCGGAATAAGAATTTTCGAAAATTTCCAATATCATACAAAACATCACAAAAACACTAACCGTTTCGTTCACGGTTCAAAATTAGGTTTTCTGCTCAGTAAACTTGTACCGGCTGTGAAAACGCAGACCGACTTTCGTCTGAATTTTCAGCCGAAAATTTAACCGTGACTTCCTACGGTAAGGGAACACAAGAAAATGACTTTAGTTTATTTAAAATCACTCTCTGGATTTTACCAAAAAATAAATATAGAAACAAATGTATTTACTGCTGTAGAAAGACACAGAAATCGGGGCGTTACAGTGGAGAATGACTAAATACCATACAATTGATAAGGTGATAAGTGACATCACCAAAGGGGTAACTACTCGTTCTTCTCTTAGAATGTATGTCATTTTATGTCTTTTGTGTCTCAAGTTGAACCAAAGACAATTGATTAGGCTATCATAAATGAACATTGGGTAATTACTATGCAATATGAGTTAAATCAATTTACAAGAAATGATGTATGGGAACTTGTACCTAAACCTAATAATAAACAAGTAATTGAAACTAAGTGGGTATTTAGGAACAAGTTAGATGAGAATGGTTAATTGTTAGAAATAAAGCAAGATTAGTAGCCATAGGATATAATCAAGAAGAAGATATAGACTATGAGGAAACTTATGCACCCGTTGCTAGGTTGGAAGCTATTAGATTTCTTCTTGCTTTTGCATGTCTTATGGATTTTAAGCTCTATCAAATGGATGTCAAAAGTGATTTTTTTTAATGGTTTAATTCAAGAAGAAGTTTATGTAGATCAACCACCCGGTTTTGAAAACTTTGGAAAACCAAATTTTGTTTTTAAACTTAAAAAGGCTCTCTATAGTTCGAAACAAGCTCCAAGAGCATGGTATGAGAGACTTAGTAAATTTCTTTTGCAAAAAGATTTTCAAAGAGGGAAGGTTGACACTACTCTTTTCATTAAAAAGAAAAGGCATGATATTTTGATTGTTCAAGTATATGTTGATGACACTGTATTTGGAGCCACTAATGAATCTATGTGCAAGGAATTCTCTAAGCAAATGCAAGGTGAATTCGAGATGTCTATGATGGGTGAACTCACTTTCTTCTTGGGGCTACAAATCAAACAAGTGTGCCTAGTGGAACTTTCATCAACCAAGCCAATTATTGTAGAGAACTACTCAAAAGATTTGGCATGGACAAGGCAAAAGAAGCTTCCACACCAATGGCCACATCCTCCTATCTTGACAAAGATGAACATGGTAATCCGGTAGATGTAACCAAGTATAGAGGTATAATTGGCTCTCTACTTTATCTTACCACTACTAGACCAGATATAATGTGTAGTGTATGCATGTGTGCTCGATATCAATCAAGTCCTAAAGAATCTAACCTAACCGCCGTAAAAAGAATAATGAAATATTTGTTAGGTAAAACTTATGTAGGACTTTGGTATCCTAAAGGATCTAGTTGTAGTTTAGTTGGATATTCAGATTCGGACTATGCCGGATGCAAACTTGATAGAAAAAGTACAAGTGGCACATGTCATATTTTTGGTAATTGCTTAATATCTTGGTTTAGTAAAAAACAAGTGAGTAAGTGTTGCTTTATCAACCACCGACGTGGAATACGTTGCTGCCGGTAGTTGTTGTGCCCAAATTGTTTGGATGAAACAACAATTAATTGACTATGGAATACAATTGGACCAAGTTCCAATTAGATGTGATAATACAAGTGTCATCAATCTATCCAAGAATCCTATCCAACACTCTAGGACTAAACATATTGAGATAAGGTACCATTTCTTAAGAGATCAAGTTCAAAAAGGAGATATCGTTCTAGACTTTGTTGAATCAAATAAACAATTAGCCAATATATTTACCAAACCTTTGCCTAGGGAAAGCTTCTTTATATAAGAAGAGAACTAGGGATCATAGATGAAACATGTATTGATTGATCTTACATGCTATGATTGTTTGGATACATGTTTATTTGGTTCATCTCATGTATATAATGATCTTTAATCTTATAATTATGTGGTTCGAATACACTGCAAAAATTCTCTGTTTTTTGGGCAGTATTCGAATACCACTTGTTGTATTCGAATACCATGCAAAAATATGGTCCTAATGATGACATTACAGTATATGGAGGTTATGTTTCCAGTTTAATGATAAAGAGGATGATGATGATGATGAGATATGATATCTCTAGTTCATCTTCTCAATGCTTTAATGTTTTATTATGTTGGATGGTTGTCTAACCTTCATATGTCTCTGATTTATCCTGGACCTATGAGTATTATACATGAATACAGTAATCCAAACAGTAGATTATGTACTTTATATTTGCATGAAACATTGGTATGCAAATTAAAGATGATGATAAGAAATGAGTTTCTAGATTAAAAGGTCATTGGTCCAATTTACATGAAATACAATTGGTATTTTTCACTGATATATCCTGGACCTTGTGTGATCTTTTATGACCTATGTTTTATATATTTCAAATGATTGTATTTGGTACACTAACAGAGTCAGTTGTACAGGCATGACTCTGATAGACTTATGTGTGATGGATGTTTGTATGCATGCCTTGAACTTATCTGATATTTTGATTATGCATGTATGGCATCCCTATTATATTCATGAATATTGTGTCTTTTCTCTCCAAATATTATATGTTTTTTGATAATGCCAAACGGGGAGAAAAGGTGTGCTTTTGTGTTTATTTTGCAGGACTCACTATTTTACTCAGAACGAGTGTCATATATTCAGGGGGAGTTCGGCAAAAATCATGAAACACTTTATTCACAAGTTCAAATTCAATTAAAACCTTATGATACAAAACCAAAGCAAGATTCAAGTTTCATCAAAAGATCAAAAGAGTTGTCATTATAAAAAAAATGGGAGATTGTAGATGATGATGAGATAAAGTCTCAAGTGTGCTTCCGTGAAGAATATCTCCACCTATTTTCAAGATCAAAGAAATGAAGTGTTTTGATGATGATGTAACCTTTAGATGTCTAAGTTTGCTTTAGTAGGTTTTGATGTATGTCATTATGTAACTTATTTTGATTAGATGACTTAACAAATTTAAAAGATAATAATGCTTAACCTAAAAATAGAAATCAATTAGAGCTACTATAAAATGTCAAATGATGAAAAATGTTTTCAAAGTATATAAGTAATCACATACATAGTTGTATATTGGTCTACTTTAAGGAAAACTTGAAATTCCTTCAAGAGTATTCAAATACCAACTCATGTATGCTATTACTCAAGCATTTCGGCAAAATTGAGCAGAATATTCAGATACCCCTGCTTGGTATTCGAATACCCATCTTCTGTTAAGGTTGTTAGCTTCTGTTAGCAGGGAGTATTCAAATACCTTGTGAGAGTATTCAAATACTCACCTGAAAAATCAGCAAACTTCAACTTTTTTCAGCTCCAATTGAAGTCTATATAAAGGGCATATGCTTAAGAGTTTTGAACACGAAATTATATACAAAAACATACTGTTATAATGTCAAAATAGAGAGTCATCTATTCATTCTTTGTTACAAGTGATCTTAGAAGCTTTTCAAGCTTTGATGCACAAATGTTGTGCTAAGGAATTTCTCTTCTACTCAATTGTAATTTCTGAGTTTTGTATTGGGAGTTTGAATCCCATAGTTACTCAAAAGTGAGGTATCTTTGTTGGTGAGGTATCCATCAAAGTGACCACTGGTGAAAAATCTTTGTTGGTGAGGTATCCAATAAAAGTAAGGGTGAGGCATCGCTTTGTGAGTTGTTGGTGAGGTATCCAAAAAGATTCAAGAGTGTGGTATCTCTTGAGAGTGTGGTTCTTGGGGTGAGGTATCTTACAAGAGAAGATTGACTTTTGTAAGGAGTGTGGTATCTCTTGTACAAACTTTGTCATAGTGAATTTCTGCAAGAGGATTCTTGGAGACTGGATGTAGGCCACTCAGGTTGTGGGCCGAACCAGTAAATTACTTGTGTCACTTTTTCTATCCCTTCTCTCTTTACTTTCTTGAAAACTTTATTATCGTGTGATTGATTCTTTATGTTCTATGCTTATGATACTATATTGCATGATTGTTGTATGATACATTCTCTTATCTTATGCAATTGAATATCTTTCTTTAAGTGCGTTCTTGAACTGGTATTACGATTGTCTCTTGCTTAAGTTTCAAGGAAAATTTACTCTCTTGCTACACTAGTTGAAAAAGAGAATATAAATCTTGTTTTTCGAAGAGTTTTTTAAAGGTCAATTCACCCCCCCCCCCCCCCCCTCGACTTAGAACCGTTTCCACATCCTACATCTGACACTTAGATGGGCACAGTGGAGTCCAAAAATAAACCGGTGCATTGACCAGAACTAGATGGGTGAGCAAATCATTTTTAGACGAGTGATCAACTGAAGGTTCTTCAAACATTTGATCCTTGCCATGTCATCAATAGGATCATGTCTATGACTGAGAGTTGACTTGGTCTCTGTTTGAGTTGTCTAACTTTCAGACGGGTGGTTTTTGTGACACCCTTAACCCGATTATCACATTAACTACTTTACTTAAGATAAATTAATCACTTTTAATGAGTTGTTGATTTACTTTCAGAAAACTTAAGATTTTTAAAACTCTTTTCTAATAATAATGTTTACTTTCTTAAACAATTTAAAACATAAACATCATACACAAAGTAAAGACAGAAAATTCTGAAAATACATCTAGTTCATTAATTCTTAAGCCTTTATATAGACAGGCTTCTTGACAAAAATTCACAGAGTGATAATTCATAAGATCCAATACAAGATTTCCAGTTAAAGTTAGAGATAAGGTTAAAGAGTCATAACTAAACACCAGTTTCAAAATACATTGGTTCATATCAAATTACCCTAAAGGATAAAGTTCCTAAGAGCTGGCCAAACTTAAAGATGCCCATTAGGGATACCATGGTAGTCATCCCCGTCCCTGGGAGGTGTAGCTGGAGCAGCCACCTCCATCTCTACTCCCTCGTCGGGAGCGTCAACATCATCATCATCTCCAATAGGGTCAAACTGGGGCTTCTCCTCCATCAGCTCTACCGGATCCTCCTCCATCAACTCCTCAGGATCCTCTTCGATCGGGGAAGCTGGAGCTTCTTTCGGCTGAGGCTGTGCTTGAGGAAACTCAAGATCCAAAAGGCCCAGGTTGGCCAGATGATGCAGATAAAGCTTCTTAAGTGGCAGTCGGATATGAACAGTCTCAATAGTATGAACACGTCTCATAGATGCTTCTTTTGAACCCTCTACGGAACAAACAGGTCCCGTATAAGTCACTACGCAAGATGAGCCTGGAGCAAAGGTCCACGCAGTGGGGTCATCACCATTCTCAAATAGTAAAGCCCAGGACCGAGAGTGTGCCAACTGTATCATGGCCGTCCATCTATTCTCAAGTATATAGCATATATACATATAAAAAGAAAAGAAAAAAACAAAAATGCAAGGGTGAGATTCCAATATATGGATGAATTATGACGACTAAATGCCCAAACACAAAGCCACAAGTATATACAAATATTCATGTTCAACATATAAACTCTCACAAAATAATCATGTCAATCACCAATCGTCGTCATTTTTGAAAACATGGCACTTCTATATTTCATCATTCTGTCCTAATCTTCAGAGACCCCAACTCCATGCAGTTTTTGAAAACAGTGAGCTGATCAGGCTCAATTGCAACAAAGGCACACCGTCTCGAATACCTTATTCATGAAGATATCCGGAATAACACCGTCTCGAATACCTCGTGCACCAAGGTAGCCGGAATAATACCGTCTCGAATACCTCGTTTATCAAGATATTCGGAATAACAGGCACGTCTGCCAAAAACAATGCATGTAAAACCTTTTATTTTCGCAGCTTTTCTTTGTGTCACATTCTTTCCTTGTCGAGGCTCAAGGCTCACGACCTCCCGTGAATTTTAAGTGTCTTAAATCTTTTTTTATCAACACAGGACGTTAAAGTCCGAGTGTCCAATCACAACAGCCCTAGACCCGTGCACTAGACTAGAACTTTGTGGTCATAGAAAAACAGTTTTTAACCTTTTTACTCCGTTTTCCATGTTTATCACAACGCATATAGGACACACAGTCCACAACAACGTATATAGGACACACAGTCCACAGCACTTATATAGGACACACAGTCCACAGCGTTGTGATACGGATCATCGATCCACGTCCTTTAACTCTAGTATCCCGACGTCTCAGTTGCTAGATTCACTTTTAAATGTTATTTTGGTTTAGTGAAAAACAAATACAAAAACCAAAATTTTCTGTAACTTATATCGGACATTTCTTTTGAATAAGATCTTTTTAAATAAAAAAATTTCTTTTGAAATTCTTTAGTTTAAAACTTTAAGTTTTTGAAAAAAATCCATTCCTTTTTCCATAAAACCATTTTATTTTAAAATCTTCTTTTTCCTGAAACATTTGAAACTTCCAAAATGAATTCTTTTCAAGTTCCAAAATAAACTTTTGTCTTCTTTGAAACATTTTCAAAGAAATTAAATTAATTTTTTTTTTGTGTAAAATCATTTAAATTTTCAATTTGAATTTTCTTTATAAAAATTGTTTTTATTTTCTATCATTTTCACAAATCATTAAAATTATTTCATTTTCCCTTTTTATCAAAACTTGGTTAAAAAGAAATCTTTTCTTGTGATTTTCTTTGTAACTATTTTCTTAAAGCTTTTATCCATATTATTAAACTCTAACCAATGGTTAGGCTTCCAAGCAACAATTACAACACATATACAACAATTTCAACATATATAATCAACATTCATGTATTTTTCAAAATCATCAACTACGGCATATAAATCATTAAATACATCATCAACACATCATGATCTCAAAATTCAACCAAAACAGCCATAACAACAACCACATCAAACAAGCACACAAGGCAAATAGTCATCATAACATAATTATCCCTCAGGCTTTCTCCACTTACCTTAAAGCGAAGTGTAAAAGGAGTGTAGTTATCTCGCAGTTTCAAGAGAACGAACTCGGACTCCAGTCACGAACCAAATATTTACATAAGTTAAAAAAAAATTATAAAATCACCCTAAATTCCTTATGCATGTCTCGGCCATGAGTAGCAAAGTATGATAAAAATTTTGAATTTTTACAAGCTTTGGATTTATGATCCTCAAGCATCATAGAGACAACAATAAAGGTTCAAAACATAGAAATTAATTTTAATCTTCTAACCTCATGTAAAAGTGTAATATTCTTTCTCATGGGTATCCTAGTTTCTATGACTTTATCATAAGTGTTTTAAATCCTTATATAATTCATAAATGTACAATTTAGGATTTGTTTTATTAGTGAAGTAATTGATTTTTTTTAGAGAAGGAATGTAATTATATATATATATATATACACCAAATGTATTGGGTTAATTAGTAGTACTCTAGAAATAATCTAGGGTCACATATCACCCTCACTTAGATTTAATTTCAATACATGAACAATCATATTCCCTCTCATTCTATGCATAAATATGATTAGCACACTACTTAATTTAAACCATAGTATTTATCTTTATTTAAAATTTTACAAGTGACCAATGCCTATCAAGGAAGTCTAGCCCTATTGGTCAAACAAAAATTTCTCACTTAACTCCTACAATGTACAATACGGCAGACCCAAAAACAAAGAAGTAAAGGAGACTTCTTCTTCTTTCTTTTTCATCAGAAGCTCCTTAAGCTTCTTCTTCAAACCCTAGACCTCCATCAAGCCCTCATCTTCCACCTTTCAAGCTTGAAATTCGGCCATACAAGGAGCAAGGGGGTTGAACAACTCAACCACAATTCCATTCTTGCAGAGACACCATTTCTCCTTCCTCTCTTCCCTCTTCAATTTTCAGCTCACACACACACACCTCACCACCTCACTTCTCCTCTTCTCTTTTCCTCCATAACCATTATGAAACATACACCACTTCCTTTATGAAGAGAGCTTGAAGCAACTACTCTTGAAAGCAAGGAGAAACCAAAACAGAATTGGGAGGAACTTTCAAGGAGATCAACCTCTACCATTCTAATTCCCACTTTTTGATATGTGAGTTTCCTTAGTTAGTGCTTGGTAACCATAAATCCAAGCTTAGGAATTTTAAATTTGATATTATTGTTTGATTTCTGAATTGCATGTTGATTATATGGATTTAAATGAATGCAGAATTGTGTTGTAGAATATTCAATTTACATGCATGTATTCTGTTTGTTAAAAGTTCTAAAAGAAGCTGCTGATTTGACAAACCCGTATCGACATATGTATAATATTTTATTTGTAACTATTTCTATAGTGCTCTGTTTGGTATGATTCTTATTTTGTTAGAAAGTAGACTCGAAATGCTACACTTTAGACAGTGATTTTGCTGTTTTTCATTGAGTATTGAGGGAGAAAAACCTGTTACAAGTTAGGGTATTGCTGCTGTCCTGTTTTCTGAGTGCAGGGGCTTTCCGGTAAAAACTGTAATTTTAGGAAGATGGTTTTCCAAAAGTCAAATTTTATTCATAAAGTAAACTTGATTAGCTTTCCAGGGAGGCATATTTTGTTTGAATCCGATTTCGTTTGGTATTTTAATAAAATCATAGAAGTTAACTGCTGAAATTCTGCTTATGTTGTTGATGCATTATCCCTTGTTGAATACTTGATTGAGAGATTATATATTGTTCATGTGAATGGTTTATATGTTTTGCTTTAGATCAGTAGTTTTTAAGCTATAAATTGATATGTGAGTTAAGTTATTTAATACTATGAAGAAATGAATGTGAAACACCATTTGGCATCCAAAGGTAGTAACCATGCTAATTCTACTCATGAATCGAATTAGAATGGTTATCAATGACATTACAGATGTCAAGTACAGAAGTCCTTTCATTTTGGAAGGCAAGTAAGTAAGTACAAAGCAAGTGGGACGCCGCTTGTGGTCATAGATGTATGTCCTGCCTTACAGTATAGAGCTGGTTCCTCTTAAGTACCTCGGTGCGCGGGGAGCAGTGAAGTGTTAGTTCCTCTTAAGTACTTCGGTGCGCGGGGAACAACAATATTTTTCACTGACAAAATTAAAAAGGAATGTCCAAATGAGTGGTTCACAAATATTATGAATGACATGATGATACCAGGATTAAACCTAGAGCTAGTCTCTCTAAAGTACCTTGGTGCGTGGGGGGCAGCAATGATGTTTATACCTGATGATATGTATAAGTTTACTAATATATGTATATGTGTGGGACTTAGTGCTCTGTTTGCAGGGAATTCACTAAGATTTCATATCTCACCCCTCACCCTTTTGTTTCAGGTTAATCCCTTCTATGTTGGGGAACTGTAAAGTATCCCCGGAAATACTTGGTAGTTGTTCCAATGTAAGCTGTTTCTGTTATGGAAGACGTTGCCTGATCAGAGTCAAGAGTCATATTGTCATTGTTTAGTCTCTAAGTATAATTTTTGAAAATGTATGAGATATTTATATATATATATATATATATATGAGTGGTTTAGCGAAAAGCAAATTTCAGTGTATCCTATGTTTTGTATCTAGTAGTACCCTAATGCACTTTGGGGTATTATATTATGGTATCAGAGTAGTTCGATCCCATCGGACTGTGAGTTGAGTCTAGAGTGATCCGGCTTAGGGTGTCAGATTAAGTGTTCTGTGAAGTTGTTAGTTTTCTAAATTCCTGATACAAATTAATGGGGTAGGCCGCCTCAGGTATTTGTTTGAGGAATGGTGAAGGATGACAACTCCCAGAATTGTTTCCAAAAGATTGATTTCCAAACAAGATTTCTTGTAAGCCAAATATTTTGAACAAATTTTGCTTGTGCAAGAACGATTATGCTTGTAAATATAAATGATATATATTATTTTCTTAAACCAATTTCCCAAAGAAATTAGTAGAGGTAATTGAGTTTGTTGAGATGTATGTGTATGATTCTAATTTAATATGCTACTAGTTTAATGCTTTTGATTAATATGTACTAACTGGTCAATGTGTTTGAAATTGCCTTATATGTTTAGTGGTCATTTACTCAAATCCAACTTTGTTAGGTATTTTATTAAAAGTACCAAAGTTAATGTACATCTGCCAGTAAATGTTTTTGACTAATACAAGTTAAAAGTTTTCTTTTTATGAATGCTGATGTTATGACACTTCTAAATGAATTGTTGTATTTCCAAAATACGAATATATTCATTTCAGAAGATATTTTTAGAATCATCAAATTCTTTTTGTGCTTTTTACATTGGTCCTCAGGAGTTCAAATTTGACAAGTCTGGCAGTGTAACAACAGATAAGATAAGGAAAAGAAAATGAAATGTAAACCAATGAATCATGTGTTGTTGCTGTGTTGTGTAGACTTATAGTGTAGATCATATTGAAACAGTTATATTCTTTCCTTGTGATTGCTACGCAAGTGTAAGAAAGTAATAATACAATTACATTCCCTATAATCTGAGTGTTTACCTTTTGTATGGTTTAATTGTTATGCCTGAGTGTGATATCAGATGATAATTCAGATTGCCTGAGTCTGGAAATAAATGCTAGTAGCAATAATGTAACCTTGGAATGCTTATGTGTTGTTGATACGTCCTGCTATATGTTTTGGGAGTATCTACTATAATGTTTAAGTTTCTCCCTCTAGTCGGACACATTGGAACATTGCAAGCTCAGACGCTTGCAAAGAATGGGTGCTCGTGTCTATTCCCAGGTTCTTTTGTTGCACCTTGGTAACCTGAGGTTGCCAGAATAAACGTATGTTAAGTTATCTCTTATCATATGCTGCTGTTTTTAGAAAAGAAAGAGAACTGGTCGCTTTGTTCGATGCATTCTTCTGATTGTAACCATGAAGGTCCATTGAATATGATATGTAAATATGAAAGAAGCATGCACTATCTTTGCAGTATAAAGCTAAGTAATTGTTGCTATCTTAGAAATTTAACCGAATGGATTAGCCTTGTATGTCTTAGACTTTTGAATTGTGTTTTGTTTAAGATGGTAGTAAAAATGGATAGACTTACATTGTTTTCTATTTCTCTCGTTGAATCTAATAAGATTGATTGTTATTATAAAGTTTCATCCTTTGTGCGGTTTTGACTTGGTAGGTGGAATGGGGTAAAACCATGTACACTAAAAGTGAACAAATCCTCCCCTCTTATTCGGTTTTGTTTCATGTTTTAATTCTTTATTTTGCATGACACTTTTATCAGCTAAATTGAATGTATAAGATGTTATTAATTCCAACCTATATTTCAAAATGTTAAGTATAATTGATAAACTTCTTAAGCCTTTCATATATACATGCATGCAAATACATGACTTATACCTGATCGCTTCTTTTTAATTTTATTTAAGAGGACTGCATGATGCTTGTTTGTTCTTGAACTAGTTGATGAGTTCATAAGACTTTTATTTTGAGAATGTGAACCTCATAAGATGTTTGGGACATATAATTAAATCAGATTAGCAGTTGTGTAGTATGCTGTAATGTGGTGCCGGTTGACTCACTATTTATTATAACATTCCTTTGAACTGTTTTGTTACCTGTTTTGAAAAGAGAAATTGTTCTAGGCTTCCAGATTTGTAAATGGATCCTTGCATGTTGTAACTACATAGAGGTTATGTTTTTTATTGCATGTTCACTAGTGTCTTCATTTGTTGAGCTGTACAAATTGAAAGACTAATTTTAATTATATTCATAAGCTAGATAAACTATGCTTTCCAAAGAATGGTTTACTCAAATCTGAATGTTGTTTTCAAAACCGAATAATTCTAGTAAAGGTTTTCTTATAACCGAGTTTTAGAAAAAGCTTTTCAAGTTAAATTTATATATTCACTGAAAAGGATATTTGGAGAATTTAAAGCAATATTTTTGCTCTATCTTGGGTATTATGGGATGCTCGGGGTAGACTTGTGTTTATAACATGTCCATATATTAATATGCTACCATAGCATTATATATGTCATTTCTTGATCGTGTTCAATATGGGTGATTGATAAAAATCATTGGCTTGCATCAATTGTTTGATTATGCACCTAAATAGGTACCAAACAGTTATTTCTGGTGTGTCACATCCTTATGTACATAAGCATATATGTATTTGACGCGTTTCCTAAATTATTTATATCTAAAATGATTGGAATAATAAGTACCACTACTATTTGAATAAGATTGTGTGTTTTACTCTTATTATTATTGTTGTCATAAAGTTTCTGTCAGCCTGCCGTTCATTGGAATATCTGTCATGTATGATAATTGAACCCTAGCGAACCAAGTATCAATGATGACCAAATAGTTAATGATTATGACCAGTTCATCGATATAGATTCAAACATACAAACAAAACCTTTTGACCAGAGTACGCAGCGGAAGCTTAGTAGCCATTAGACGAAGGATCTTGCAGGAAACCATCTATGAACCTAAATGCAACTCTTAAGTCTTACTTGTATCATAAGACTAATTTGCCTTATTGTACGCTTTAAATGTATATATATATATACCCATGTGATCCAAACTGAAGTAGTATTGTGTTTTCAATTATCACTTGCATGCTTTTAATTGTCATGAGGTGGGAAGTTTACTAAGGCAACAAATGTTATTGTTTGAGAAATCATTGCTAATGTATTTCTCTCGAGTAGGTTTTACTAAATTTTGAGGGCAAAATTTTGTTATAGGGGGTTAGAAATGTAATATCCTTTCTCATGGGTATCCTAGTTTCTATGACTTTATCATAAGTGTTTTAAATCCTTATATAATTCATAAATGTACAATTTAGGATTTGTTTTATTAGTGAAGTAATTGATTTTTTTTAGAGAAGGAATGTAATTATATATATATATATATACACCAAATGTATTGGGTTAATTAGTAGTACTCTAGAAATAATCTAGGGTCACATATCACCCTCACTTAGATTTAATTTCAATACATGAACAATCATATTCCCTCTCATTCTATGCATAAATATGATTAGCACACTACTTAATTTAAACCATAGTATTTATCTTTATTTAAAATTTTACAAGTGACCAATGCCTATCAAGGAAGTCTAGCCCTATTGGTCAAACAAAAATTTCTCACTTAACTCCTACAATGTACAATACGGCAGACCCAAAAACAAAGAAGTAAAGGAGACTTCTTCTTCTTTCTTTTTCATCAGAAGCTCCTTAAGCTTCTTCTTCAAACCCTAGACCTCCATCAAGCCCTCATCTTCCACCTTTCAAGCTTGAAATTCGGCCATACAAGGAGCAAGGGGGTTGAACAACTCAACCACAATTCCATTCTTGCAGAGACACCATTTCTCCTTCCTCTCTTCCCTCTTCAATTTTCAGCTCACACACACACACCTCACCACCTCACTTCTCCTCTTCTCTTTTCCTCCATAACCATTATGAAACATACACCACTTCCTTTATGAAGAGAGCTTGAAGCAACTACTCTTGAAAGCAAGGAGAAACCAAAACAGAATTGGGAGGAACTTTCAAGGAGATCAACCTCTACCATTCTAATTCCCACTTTTTGATATGTGAGTTTCCTTAGTTAGTGCTTGGTAACCATAAATCCAAGCTTAGGAATTTTAAATTTGATATTATTGTTTGATTTCTGAATTGCATGTTGATTATATGGATTTAAATGAATGCAGAATTGTGTTGTAGAATATTCAATTTACATGCATGTATTCTGTTTGTTAAAAGTTCTAAAAGAAGCTGCTGATTTGACAAACCCGTATCGACATATGTATAATATTTTATTTGTAACTATTTCTATAGTGCTCTGTTTGGTATGATTCTTATTTTGTTAGAAAGTAGACTCGAAATGCTACACTTTAGACAGTGATTTTGCTGTTTTTCATTGAGTATTGAGGGAGAAAAACCTGTTACAAGTTAGGGTATTGCTGCTGTCCTGTTTTCTGAGTGCAGGGGCTTTCCGGTAAAAACTGTAATTTTAGGAAGATGGTTTTCCAAAAGTCAAATTTTATTCATAAAGTAAACTTGATTAGCTTTCCAGGGAGGCATATTTTGTTTGAATCCGATTTCGTTTGGTATTTTAATAAAATCATAGAAGTTAACTGCTGAAATTCTGCTTATGTTGTTGATGCATTATCCCTTGTTGAATACTTGATTGAGAGATTATATATTGTTCATGTGAATGGTTTATATGTTTTGCTTTAGATCAGTAGTTTTTAAGCTATAAATTGATATGTGAGTTAAGTTATTTAATACTATGAAGAAATGAATGTGAAACACCATTTGGTATCCAAAGGTAGTAACCATGCTAATTCTACTCATGAATCGAATTAGAATGGTTATCAATGACATTACAGATGTCAAGTACAGAAGTCCTTTCATTTTGGAAGGCAAGTAAGTAAGTACAAAGCAAGTGGGACGCCGCTTGTGGTCATAGATGTATGTCCTGCCTTACAGTATAGAGCTGGTTCCTCTTAAGTACCTCGGTGCGCGAGGAGCAGTGAAGTGTTAGTTCCTCTTAAGTACTTCGGTGCGCGGGGAACAACAATATTTTTCACTGACAAAATTAAAAAGGAATGTCCAAATGAGTGGTTCACAAATATTATGAATGACATGATGATACCAGGATTAAACCTAGAGCTAGTCTCTCTAAAGTACCTTGGTGCGTGGGGGGCAGCAATGATGTTTATACCTGATGATATGTATAAGTTTACTAATATATGTATATGTGTGGGACTTAGTGCTCTGTTTGCAGGGAATTCACTAAGATTTCATATCTCACCCCTCACCCTTTTGTTTCAGGTTAATCCCTTCTATGTTGGGGAACTGTAAAGTATCCCCGGAAATACTTGGTAGTTGTTCCAATGTAAGCTGTTTCTGTTATGGAAGACGTTGCCTGATCAGAGTCAAGAGTCATATTGTCATTGTTTAGTCTCTAAGTATAATTTTTGAAAATGTATGAGATATATATATATATATATATGAGTGGTTTAGCGAAAAGCAAATTTCAGTGTATCCTATGTTTTGTATCTAGTAGTACCCTAATACACTTTGGGGTATTATATTATGGTATCAGAGTAGTTCGATCCCATCGGACTGTGAGTTGAGTCTAGAGTGATCCGGCTTAGGGTGTCAGATTAAGTGTTCTGTGAAGTTGTTAGTTTTCTAAATTCCTGATACAAATTAATGGGGTAGGCCGCCTCAGGTATTTGTTTGAGGAATGGTGAAGGATGACAACTCCCAGAATTGTTTCCAAAAGATTGATTTCCAAACAAGATTTCTTGTAAGCCAAATATTTTGAACAAATTTTGCTTGTGCAAGAACGATTATGCTTGTAAATATAAATGATATATATTATTTTCTTAAACCAATTTCCCAAAGAAATTAGTAGAGGTAATTGAGTTTGTTGAGATGTATGTGTATGATTCTAATTTAATATGCTACTAGTTTAATGCTTTTGATTAATATGTACTAACTGGTCAATGTGTTTGAAATTGCCTTATATGTTTAGTGGTCATTTACTCAAATCCAACTTTGTTAGGTATTTTATTAAAAGTACCAAAGTTAATGTACATCTGCCAGTAAATGTTTTTGACTAATACAAGTTAAAAGTTTTCTTTTATGAATGCTGATGTTATGACACTTCTAAATGAATTGTTGTATTTCCAAAATACGAATATATTCATTTCAGAAGATATTTTTAGAATCATCAAATTCTTTTTGTGCTTTTTACATTGGTCCTCAGGAGTTCAAATTTGACAAGTCTGGCAGTGTAACAACAGATAAGATAAGGAAAAGAAATGAAATGTAAACCAATGAATCATGTGTTGTTGCTGTGTTGTGTAGACTTATAGTGTAGATCATATTGAAACAGTTATATTCTTTCCTTGTGATTGCTACGCAAGTGTAAGAAAGTAATAATACAATTACATTCCCTATAATCTGAGTGTTTACCTTTTGTATGGTTTAATTGTTATGCTGAGTGTGATATCAGATGATAATTCAGATTGCCTGAGTCTGGAAATAAATGCTAGTAGCAATAATGTAACCTTGGAATGCTTATGTGTTGTTGATACGTCCTGCTATATGTTTTGGGAGTATCTACTATAATGTTTAAGTTTCTCCCTCTAGTCGGACACATTGGAACATTGCAAGCTCAGACGCTTGCAAAGAATGGGTGCTCGTGTCTATTCCCAGTTTCTTTTGTTGCACCTTGGTAACCTGAGGTTGCCAGAATAAACGTATGTTAAGTTATCTCTTATCATATGCTGCTGTTTTTAGAAAAGAAAGAGAACTGGTCGCTTTGTTCGATGCATTCTTCTGATTGTAACCATGAAGGTCCATTGAATATGATATGTAAATATGAAAGAAGCATGCACTATCTTTGCAGTATAAAGCTAAGTAATTGTTGCTATCTTAGAAATTTAACCGAATGGATTAGCCTTGTATGTCTTAGACTTTTGAATTGTGTTTTGTTTAAGATGGTAGTAAAAATGGATAGACTTACATTGTTTTCTATTTCTCCTCGTTGAATCTAATAAGATTGATTGTTATTATAAAGTTTCATCCTTTGTGCGGTTTTGACTTGGTAGGTGGAATGGGGTAAAACCATGTACACTAAAAGTGAACAAATCCTCCCCTCTTATTCGGTTTGTTTCATGTTTTAATTCTTTATTTTGCATGACACTTTTATCAGCTAAATTGAATGTATAAGATGTTATTAATTCCAACCTATATTTCAAAATGTTAAGTATAATTGATAAACTTCTTAAGCCTTTCATATATACATGCATGCAAATACATGACTTATACCTGATCGCTTCTTTTTAATTTTATTTAAGAGGACTGCATGATGCTTGTTTGTTCTTGAACTAGTTGATGAGTTCATAAGACTTTTATTTTGAGAATGTGAACCTCATAAGATGTTTGGGACATATAATTAAATCAGATTAGCAGTTGTGTAGTATGCTGTAATGTGGTGCCGGTTGACTCACTATTTATTATAACATTCCTTTGAACTGTTTGTTACCTGTTTTGAAAAGAGAAATTGTTCTAGGCTTCCAGATTTGTAAATGGATCCTTGCATGTTGTAACTACATAGAGGTATGTTTTTTATTGCATGTTCACTAGTGTCTTCATTTGTTGAGCTGTACAAATTGAAAGACTAATTTTAATTATATTCATAAGCTAGATAAACTATGCTTTCAAAGAATGGTTTACTCAAATCTGAATGTTGTTTTCAAAACCGAATAATTCTAGTAAAGGTTTCTTATAACCGAGTTTTAGAAAAAGCTTTTCAAGTTAATTTATATATTCACTGAAAAGGATATTTGGAGAATTTAAAGCAATATTTTTGCTCTATCTTGGGTATTATGGGATGCTCGGGGTAGACTTGTGTTTATAACATGTCCATATATTAATATGCTACCATAGCATTATATATGTCATTTCTTGATCGTGTTCAATATGGGTGATTGATAAAAATCATTGGCTTGCATCAATTGTTTGATTATGCACCTAAATAGGTACCAAACAGTTATTTCTGGTGTGTCACATCCTTATGTACATAAGCATATATGTATTTGACGCGTTTCCTAAATTATTTATATCTAAAATGATTGGAATAATAAGTACCACTACTATTTGAATAAGATTGTGTGTTTTACTCTTATTATTATTGTTGTCATAAAGTTTCTGTCAGCCTGCCGTTCATTGGAATATCTGTCATGTATGATAATTGAACCCTAGCGAACCAAGTATCAATGATGACCAAATAGTTAATGATTATGACCAGTTCAATCGATATAGATTCAAACATACAAACAAAACCTTTTGACCAGAGTACGCAGCGGAAGCTTAGTAGCCATTAGACGAAGGATCTTGCAGGAAACCATCTATGAACCTAAATGCAACTCTTAAGTCTTACTTGTATCATAAGACTAATTTGCCTTATTGTACGCTTTAAATGTATATATATATATACCCATGTGATCCAAACTGAAGTAGTATTGGTGTTTTCAATTATCACTTGCATGCTTTTAATTGTCATGAGGTGGGAAGTTTACTAAGGCAACAAATGTTATGTTTGAGAAATCATTGCTAATGTATTTCTCCTCGAGTAGGTTTTACTAAATTTTGAGGGCAAAATTTGTTATAGGGGGTTAGAAATGTAATATCCTTTCTCATGGGTATCCTAGTTTCTATGACTTTATCACTAAGTGTTTTAAATCCTTATATAATTCATAAATGTACAATTTAGGATTTGTTTTATTAGTGAAGTAATTGATTTTTTTTAGAGAAGGAATGTAATTATATATATATATATATACACCAAATGTATTGGGTTAATTAGTAGTACTCTAGAAATAATCTAGGGTCACATATCACCCTCACTTAGATTTAATTTCAATACATGAACAATCATATTCCCTCTCATTCTATGCATAAATATGATTAGCACACTACTTAATTTAAACCATAGTATTTATCTTTATTTAAAATTTTACAAGTGACCAATGCCTATCAAGGAAGTCTAGCCCTATTGGTCAAACAAAAATTTCTCACTTAACTCCTACAATGTACAATACGGCAGACCCAAAAAACAAAGAAGTAAAAGGAGACTTCTTCTTCTTTCTTTTCATCAGAAGCTCCTTAAGCTTCTTCTTCAAACCCTAGACCTCCATCAAGCCCTCATCTTCCACCTTTCAAGCTTGAAATTCGGCCATACAAGGAGCCAGGGGGTTGAACAACTCAACCACAATTCCATTCTTGCAGAGACACCATTTCTCCTTCCTCTCTTCCCCTCTTCAATTTTCAGCTCACACACACACACCTCACCACCTCACTTCTCCTCTTCTCTTTTCCTCCATAACCATTATGAAACATACACCACTTCCTTTATGAAGAGAGCTTGAAGCAACTACTCTTGAAAGCAAGGAGAAACCAAAACAGAATTGGGAGGAACTTCAAGGAGATCAACCTCTACCATTCTAATTCCCACTTTTTGATATGTGAGTTTCCTTAGTTAGTGCTTGGTAACCATAATATCCAAGCTTAGGAATTTTAAATTTGATATTATTGTTTGATTTCTGAATTGCATGTTGATTATATGGATTTAAATGAATGCAGAATTGTGTTGTAGAATATTCAATTTACATGCATGTATTCTGTTTGTTAAAAGTTCTAAAAGAAGCTGCTGATTTGACAAACCCGTATCGACATATGTATAATATTTTATTTGTAACTATTTCTATAGTGCTCTGTTTGGTATGATTCTTATTTTGTTAGAAAGTAGACTCGAAATTCTACACTTTAGACACTGATTTTTCTGTTTTGCATTGAGTATTGATGGAGAAAAACCTGTTACAAGTTAGGGTATTGTTGTTGTCCTGTTTTCTGAGTGCAGGGGCTTTCCGGTAAAAACTGTAATTTTAGGAAGACGTTTTTCCAAAAGTCAAATTTTATTCATAAATTAAACTTGATTAGATTTCCAGGGAGGGGTCTTTTGTTTGAATCCGATTTCGTTTGGTATTTTAATAAAATCATAGAAGTTAACTGAAAACTGCTGAAATTCTGCTTATGTTGTTGATGCATTATCCCTTGTTGAATACTTGATTGAGAGATTATATATTGTTCATGTGAATGGTTTATATGTTTTGCTTTAGATCATTAGTTTTTAAGCTATAAATTGATATGTGAGTTAAGTTATTTAATATTATGAAGAAATGAATGTGAAACACCATTTGGCATCCAAAGGTAGTAACAATGCTAATTCTACTCTTGAATCGAATTAGAATGGTTATCAATGACATTTCAGATGTCAAGTACAGAAGTCCTTTCAGTTTGGAAGGCAAGTATAGAGTCCTTCCCGTTTGGAAGGCAATCACAGAGTCCTTTCAGTTTGGAAGGCAAGCAAGTAAGTGCAAAGCAAGTGGGACGCCGCTTGTGGTCATAGACGTATGTCCTACCTTACAGTATAGAGCTGGTTCCTCTTAAGTACCTCGGTGCGTGGGGAGCAGCGAAGTGTTAGTTCCTCTTAAGTACTTCGGTGCGCGGGGAACAGCAATGTTTTTCACTGACAAAATTAAAAAGGAATGTCCAAATGAGTGGTTCACAAATATTATGAATGACATGATGATACCAGGATTAAACCCAAAGCTAGTCCCTCTTAAGTACCTTAGTGCGTGGGGGGCAGCAATGATGTTTATACCTGATGATATGTATAAGTTTACTAATATATGTATATGTGTGGGACTGAGTGCTCTGTTTGCAGGGAATTCACTGAGATTTCATATCTCACCCCCTCACCCTTTTGTTTCAGGTTAATCCCTCCTATGTTGGAGAACTGTGAAGTATCCCCGGAAATACTTGGCAGTTGTTCCAATGTAAGCTGTCTCTGTTATGGAAGATGTCACCGGATCGGAGTTAAGAGTCATAACGTCATTGGTTACTTTCTAAGTATAATTTGAAAATGTATGAGATATTTTTTATATATTATATATGAGATCTTTAGCTAAAAGCTAATTTCAGTGTATCTTATGTTTTGTATCTAGTAGTATCCTAATGTACTTTGGGGTATTACATTATGGTATCAGAGCAGTTCGATCCCATCGGACTGTGAGTTGAGTCTAGAGTGATCCGGCTTAGGGTGTCAGATTAAGTGTTCTGTGAAGTTGTTAGTTTTCTAAATTCCTGATACAAATTAATGGGGTAGGCCGCCTCAGGTATTTGTTTGAGGAATGGTGAAGGATGACAACTCCCAGAATTGTTTCCAAAAGATTGATTTCCAAACAAGATTTCTTGTAAGCCAAATATTTTGAACAAATTTTGCTTGTGCAAGAACGATTGTGCTTGTAAATATAAATGATATATATTATTTTCTTAAACCAATTTCCCAAAGAAATTAGTAGAGGTAATTGAGTTTGTTGAGATGTGTGTGTATGATTCTAATTTAATATGCTACTAGTTTAATGCTTTTGATTAATATGTACTAACTGGTCAATGTGTTTGAAATTGCCTTATATGTTTAGTGGTCATTTACTCAAATCCAACTTTGTTAGGTATTTTATTAAAAGTACCAAAGTTAATGTACATCTGCCAATAAATGTTTTTGACTAATACAAGTTAAAAGTTTTCTTTTTATGAATGTTGATGTTATGGCACTTCTAAATGAATTGTTGTATTTCCAAAATACGAATATATTCATTTCAGAAGATATTTTCAGAATAATCAAATTCTTTTTGTGCTTTTTACATTGGTCCTCAGGAATTCAAATTTGACAAGCCTGGCAGTGTAACAACAGATAAGATAAGGAAAAGAAAAAAATGAAATGTAAACCAATGAATCATGTGTTGTTGTTGTGTTTTGTAGACTTACAGTGTAGATCATATTGAAACAGTTATATTCTTTCTTTGTGACTGCTACGCAAGTGTAAGAAAGTAATAATACAATTACATTCCCTATAATCTGAGTGTTTACCTTTTGTATGGTTTAATTGTTATGCCTGAGTGTGATATCATATGATAATTCAGATTACCTGAGTCTGGAAATAAATGCTAGTAGCAATAATGTAACATTTGAATGCTTATGTGTTGTTGATACGTCCTGCTATATGTTTTGGGAGTATCTACTATAATCTTTAAGTTTCTCCCTCTAGTCGGACACAATGGAACATTACAAGCTCCAGATGCTTGCAAAGAATGGGTATTCGTGTCTATTCCCAAGTTCTTTTGTTGCACCTTGATAACTTGAAGTTGCCAGGGAAAATGCATGTTAAGTTATCTCTTATCATATGTTGTTGTTTTAAGAATAGAACGGGAATCGATTGCCTTATTCGATGCATTCTTCTTATTGTAACCATGAAGGTCAACTGAACATGATATATAAATATGATAGAAGAGTGCACTATCTTTTCAGTATAGAGCTAAATAATTGATACTATCCGAGAAATCTAACTGAATGGATTAGCCTTGTATGGGTTAGACTTTTGAATTGTGTTTTGTTTAAAATGGTAGTAAATATGGATAGATTTGCACATTGTTTTATGTTTTGCTTCATTGAATCTAATAAGATTGGTTGTTGTTATAAAGTTTCATCATTTGTACGGTTTTGACTTGTTAGGTGGAATGCAGTAAAACCATGTATACTAATAGTGAACAACTCCTTCCCTCTTTTCGATTTTGTTTCATGTTTAATTCTTTACTTTGCATGACACTTTTTGTCTGTTAAAATGAATGTATAAGATGTTATTAATTCTAATCTCTATTTCAAAATGTTAAGTATAATTAATAAACTTCTTAAGTCTTTCATATTTACAAGCATGTAACTGCTCTATCCTACAATAATATTCCTACAGTTAGGTATTGGTTATTGTTTGTTTTTGTGCTCTGATCAAATTCTTCTCGGCCTGTTTGAAACTGCATGAATAAAGTTTATAACTCAGCTTTTGTTTTCCTTTACATAACTTGACCTATGATGCAAGATTGGGAAGGTTTAATTAGTTTGGCTGTACATGTAAATCGTCTAAGATGCATTGTTGTATGTTCTTGGTTTCAAGCAGAGAATCATCAATGGTCCAAATTCATCATATGCTATAATGAATCTAGGGAAATGGTTTAGTATATAGGTATAGTAGAATCACATTTCAAATAAACCTTGTTGAGGAGGATATTACATGCCATAGTTTGTAAATGGTAACTGTAACATCTGTGTTTTAAGGCATTATTTATATGATGGATAACTATGTTTAAGACTTTGATTAAAGGTATAATATGCATGTTTAGGTGTTGGGGACCTTGCATGAAAAGTATGAGATCTCAACCGGCATTGAATTGAATAAAAAAGTGTTCTAGAATTTCCGTTATACAGTTTAGAATACATAAGAATGCACAATCGGAAATTTATTTTGTGGAAGAGATTAGGTATTTTTGAAGGCTTAGCCTTATTCATTAGGTATAGAAGAGTCTATGTTTCAAATTTCAGGTCAATCGAACTTCAAACGAACTCAGAACGCGCGAAAACGTGCGAACCAGTAGTGCTGGACAGCAACTAGCGCTGAGCGCTGTATTCCTGGCGCGGGGCGCTGGCCAGTGTGCCACGTGTCGCGTTGTGATTGGGCGAGAGAGGCGGTTTGCCTCACCAGCACTGAGCGCTGGATCCCGGGCGTTGAGCGCTGGGCGCCAGAAAAAAAGAAAAGAAAAAAAAAGACGAGATAAATGTTGGAAATTCGTGGAAGTCACCAGAAAAAGCCAGAAAACTCAGAAAACTTAGAGAGAGAGGGAGAGAAAATAAATAAAGAGAGATAAAATTCCAGAGCTGATTCCGATCAATCCGTTCGTCCTATTGAAAAACCGATTATACCGTTGTGATCCTTGCGACTTCTACTTCATCATCCTACCTTTCTTTTCTTGGTAAGTCTACGTTTTTATGCCGAAATGCTGTCCATGATAGTATTGAAGTTATCTCTCAATCCGTTTCGCTGTTTTCAATTCCGTCTTCAGATTTGAGCTACACGTAACGTGTACTTCGTGAATATGTGTTCAGGTGAATTTTTGGAGCCCCGGAGGTAGGAGAACCTCACGAGGCAGATTTGGGGAGATTGGAGTGGGCTCGTTTCGTTGCTCTAAAGCTAGCCTACGACACCTCAGGTGGGGGAAAGTAACCATCTAGCGTCGGAAATGGCTAAGTAACATTTTATTCAATATTGGCGTAGGGCGACCTAAACCCTACTAGTAGGCGAATAATAGACAATATCAATATCACATTGGGGAATATTTAGTAGTACCGATGATGATATGGAGATTGTAGATTTATCGCCGTTAGGTTAATTTTATGATATCCGAGGTTGTCTGGTTTTATTATGTTTGAATTGTTTGCTGTGTGCTGTTTGGATTAACATGTTAAATTATAGTTATTATATTTATTAGAATATGTTAGTATTATTTTATTATATTTATTAGAATATGTGAATATGTTAGCATTATTTTATCATTATTATTGTGATTATTATTTATTTTGATTATGGTTGATAACATGTTGTTCTGATTGATAATATGATTTATCTGGAATAATATGCTTAGTGACATCTAGGTGATGATATCTGATATTTTTGAGTGATGCATGTTGGGGAGTGTATGATATATGATTTAGAAGTGCCTAACCTAATTAATTAATATTTTATTATGACGAGATTGATGAGGTGATATATGCTATGAGATAGTGATGAGAGGTTAAGGCACTAGGATATGATTCGATATATTTCGGTGAGATCCATATAGATGCATGTTGTCGATCACAGCCGTGTGTTTGTAACACACGAGGTCAGAAGTCCTCGCGGGACCGTCCCAACTTAGATTTAGGTTGTGCAGCTATAGTGTCATTGCTTTGCATGAGCACCCTTGAGAGAGAACCAGGGTGTGCATCGACGTGTATTGTGCAGCTATAGTGTCATTGCTTTGCATGAGCATTCTCACCGCGGATGAGAATGTGCACCGGTGTTTGGGGATGCGTCGTTTGGACGACTGACTAACATCCCTGAGCGGGTAAGGGATGTGTGACAGGATTGGTGGTGGCCACGTCAGCATAAGTTGCATGAGTACGAAGGGTAGAGGATGATAATATATCTCGAGGATGATTGTATATATTAATATATATTTATCTATGATGCATGTCTATGTGCCTTTATTGTTTATATGTTACGTATCCTTTTCCTTATATGATGATAGATAGTTTCTTATCCCCTATTTCTTTTATATGTATGTTTCTTTTATATGCTCATTTTGACAAGACACTGCGAATGAGCCGGCCACAGAGGAGCTTGATGGGGATGCTGGAGGACGAGCAGCGACCTCCAGCCGTTGAGTTTAGGGTCGATGGCCAGTGCATCTTTTGTGACGTTTAGTTTCCGCTGCTTATACCATTTTGTATCAGTATGTATCTTTTGGGACCCTACTGGTGGGGTACCCTCTTTAGTTTATCCGCATAGTATAGTTGTATTTATATTTATATGTGTGTGATGTGATGTTTAAATTTTGTTCTTACCTTTAAGTTTTTAATAATTACGATTTTATATATATGTCCAACGCTAATATTACGATTAAGTTTTAGATAAATTAGGTTTTTATTTAATGGGACATCGGGGTGTCTCATTTGGTGGTATCAGAGCAGTTTGATTCTATTCAGACTATGAGGTTAAGGTGTACTGGCCATTTTAGTTGAATCCACATCGGATAACGACTATGCTTAGAAGTTGGGTAGTGAGTCCGAATGCGACATTTCTATGACATATAGTATTTATATTCCTGTTTTAAATTATATGTCATATTGATGTTGGCTAATGATTTCTTTTAATAGGATCATGGCTCGAGGCAGAGGACGTAGAGGACGAGAGAGTAGTAGGACCCTAGAGAGAGTAGTGGGTGAGACTTCTCAGCCTGAGGTAGGAGCTGGAGGTGGAGGAGAGTCATCTGAGACTCTCCAGACCATTCGGGAGTTAGCATCTGTACTGTTGCAGCAGGCGCAACAGAATGCTCAGAGGATGCAGAGAGAGGCAGAGTTACAGGAGCAACAGGAGAGGAGGAGGGCTGCTGAGGCAGAGGATGTAGGATTGGCTACCTTTCTAAAAGGGAAGCCACCCCAGTTCAGAGGGGATTATGATCCAGAGCGAGCCGAGTGGTGGATACAGGAGTTGGAGAAAATCTTTGACACCATGAGATGCAGAGATGACAGGAAGGTGACTTATGCTGCCTTCATGCTGACGGGAGGAGCAGAGTCATGGTGGAGAGGCAAGAGAAGGTTGCTTGAGGCAGAGGGCAGGCAGATTAGCTGGGAGCTGTTTAGAGACTGTTTCTTTGAAAAATACTTCCCGCGGTTGGTCAGACGCGAGAAGGAGAGGGAGTTCATGAGTCTCCGACTGGGGAACATGTCTGTGGGTGACTATGCAGCCAGATTTGAGGCCTTGATACAGTATTCTGAGTTTTATCATAGGTTTCCGGACGAGGATTGGATGTGCTGGAGGTTCGAGGATGGTTTGAGACATGAGCTGCAGAGAGCCATAGTGCCGCTTGATATTCAGAGCTTTCCAGATCTGGTTGAGAGATGTAGTGCCATAGAGGGCATAGATCAGAGGCAGGCTGCTGATCACAGATAGCAGAGGAGTGGAGGCCCTATCAGATCAGGTTTCCAGAGGAGAGCAGGCAGTAGCTCACAGAGGAGACGTGGACCCTATGCTAGACCCGTGCAGAGTGTTCAGTCATCTGCATCAGTACCAGCTTCTACAACACCTGTTAGTGGAGCGGGTCAGCAGCAGAGAGGCCCAGTTTGTTTTAGATGCGGAGGTCCGCATTATATTAGAGATTGCACAGAGAGGCCTAGTTGTTTCCACTGTGGAAAACCAGGTCACATGGCTCGGGATTGCAGGCAGAGAGGGATGCAGCAGCAGTCAACTGCTGGTAGAGGAGCTGCAGGTTACAGAGGTAGAGTTGGGAGAGGAACCCCAGTAGCAGGACAGTCGATGGCTAGACCTCAGGCCACAGGACGAGTGTTTACTGTGAAGGGAGCTGAATCCTCTCAATCTGCAGATCTTATCCAGGGTATGTGCTTGATATCTGGTAGACTCTCGTCTGTGTTGTTTGACTCAGGTGCTACACATTCATTTATTTCGCATGAGTATGTGGATCATTTACATTTGCCTGTTTCTTTGTTACCCTATACCCTTACAATATCAACCCCAACCAATGATTCCTTGACTACGATGTTTGTTTGTCTACAGTGTCCTATAGTTGTTGAGAATAGGACATTCCTTATGGACCTTGTCTGTTTACCTATGCAGCAGATAGATGTTATCCTTGGCATGGATTGGCTTTCGGCTAACCATGTAGTGTTAGATTGTTCCAGCAAGACTTTGTCATTTCTAGAGCCTTCTAGCATAGTATCTGCCAATGAAGGAGTAACTATGAGGAGTAACGATTCTCGATTGTACGTGATGCTTTTCTCAGTGGAATCTAAGGAGACTCCGAGTATAGATTCTATGCCTATCGTGAGAGAATTTCCTGAGGTTTTCCCTCCCGATGTTCCGGGTTTGCCCCCAGAGAGGGAAGTGGAGTTCACCATAGATCTCATACCAGGGACAGGACCTATATCTATAGCACCTTATCGGATGTCACCTGTAGAGTTAGTCGAGTTAAAGAAACAATTGGAGGATATGTTGAAAAAGGAATTTATCAGGCCCAGTGTTTCACCATGGGGAGCTCCAGTGTAATATCCCGACTTCCACCAGGATACTACTAAGTAATAATATATAAACCTGATATAGTATAAGGAATGATAGTTGAACATAGAAAATTTTGAAACTAAGTGAAACATTTTTACAAGAGATTTTTTTGTAGAATTGAAAATAGTATTGGGACAGGTTAAAACAAACAGGCATTTCACCCCTAATTTACGATTCAATCTCATATAAACATTGACTCCTAGTAAGACTCCAACTCTGATCCGGTTGTGAAAACTAGCGTATCTTGGGACACTATTGGGTGACTGTCAAGCAATCTCCGGAACTTGCTTATCAGTTTCCAATATGTACCTGTTATCTGAAACCATGAAGGAGCCTAGTGAGAAATAAATCTCAATGAGTTCCTGCTTCAAGCAAAAATATGTGAATGATCAATATGTTCCCTCTTTATGAAAATGAATCTAAGCATAGGCATTTTAAGTATAAAAACATTTACTAGGTACCTCAAGTGTGAGTGGACTTAAGGCATGCGTAGTTTAAACTGGTTGATATGGCAGTTAGAGCTCTATGACAACAATTAGGCGTCCCTTAATTGTTAGTACCATATCCTAGCCTCCAAAAATGAAGGACTTACAAAAACATCTCACCCACATAGATATTGTGGCCTTAACTAATGGCTAGAATAGTTTTGAAACCTTAAGTTTCACTAAACATAACCATTTTAAATTTTAATGCCATGCTATGATTCATTTTCTTATACATCTTCTCAAATGGAAGCCAAATGTATTAAATATTCATCAACCATACCAAGAAGGATAACTTCATTAAACATGCACAAAATGCAAAGAGTGAAGACATAGCACAAATGGAAATGTCACACCTTCATATTGCAATTCATACCAACCAAATCACCATGCAACAACCACTAAGTTAGATCATACAGCCACAAGAACACCATATCAATTGCACATATACATATTATTCATGGTTGGACAGAATTAAAACACATGGAATCTATTCCACACAAATCAAGTACCCATATGCTCACAGTTATGTAAACAGAATTTGCAGCAACTCGGAACTGAGTTTTCTCGACAAAAACTTCATCAAAATTAGAACTTCCAGAGCCTAAATTGTAACAAAATAAGTCTATTTTCTATTAAAACAGGAGTTAACCCAATCCAAAATTTGTACGATTTACTACAATTTAAATACTACAATAGTATCAGTCCTGAGTTTGCAGTACGAACAGCAACTTGCATGTCATTTTTCTCCTTCGATACGTAATGAAATTTAACCATTCCATAGCCCATTTCGAATTAAAATTAGTCTAGTTTCCAATGGTACAAAAATCACTTCGAAATAAGCCCTGTAGAGGAAGTTATGGATGAAATACTAACAGGGGTGCATACGGGTTTGAAAGATTTTTACAGCCCCTTGTCAATTTTTCATCAAAATCAACCTCTAATCAACATGCAATTAAAACCCAGTTGTTAAAAATCATATATCAGTTCAAAACAAGCATTCTACAGAAGAAATTTAAACATTTAACAAGTAATTGGGATTTATGGTTACCCAATGTTACAAACAACAAGAACTCACATGATTGAAGCTAGAAAATGAAGACTTGGTGGTTATGGAAGCAAAGTTGAAAATGTTGATCTCCCTAGGGTTCCTCCCCAATCTGATTCTATTTCCCCTTTTTGGTCTTCAAATGCAGCTGCTCTTATCTCTCAAGGAAAAGGAAAATGGTGTAGGTCTCATGGTAGTTATGGAAGGAATGGAGAAAAGGGAGTGATGTGGTGTTGTTGTTGGTTGGGCAGAATTTGTGAGGGAGGAAAAGGGAGGAGAAGAGTTGTGTTCTGTTGAGAGAGGAATGGAATGAACTACTCAGCCCCCCTCTTCCTAACCTAGCCGAAATGGAGGAGAAAAGAGGAATATGTGGGATTGGTTCTTTTGGTCTTATTAAATGAAGGGAAAAACAAGGGTGCCTAGCCTTGTTGTGGCCGAAAATTAGAGGGAGAAGGGAGGGGATTGGTTGGCCTATGGGGGTTGGTTTTCCTTGAAAAGCATTGGTCACTTAGGGGATTTTAGGATAGAGGTGGATAAGTTAGTTTAAAATAAATGGGTGTGTGTATGATAAATAAATAAATAAAAATATTTCTATTTCATTTAAAATCACAAATAATTAACTTCATTAAATCAATCAACCATAAAATTTCATATTTATGAAATATAAAAGAATCCAAACACACCCATGGTTGAATTAAAATGGAAAGACTAAAATACCCTTTTAAAAGGATTTTACATCCAGTGTTGTTTGTTAAGAAGAAGGATGGAAGTGCTAGATTGTGCACAGATTACAGGCAGTTGAATAAAGTGACGATCAAGAATAAGTATCCGTTGCCAAGGATAGATGATCTGATGGATCAATTAAAGGGAGCTTCGGTATTTTCCAAGATTGATCTGAGGTCCGGGTATCACCAGATTAGAGTAAAGAAGGAGGATATACCCAAGACAGCTTTTAGGACGAGGTACGGACACTATGAATATTTAGTTATGCCTTTTGGTGTGACTAATGCTCCAGCAGTGTTTATGGATTATATGAACAGGATCTTTAGACCGTTCCTCGATAAGTTTGTTGTGGTGTTTATAGATGATATCCTTATTTATTCCCGTACACGGGAAGAGCATGAGGGACATTTAAGAATAGTGTTACAGGTGTTGAAGGATAGACAGTTGTATGCCAAGCTTTCTAAGTGTGAGTTTTGGTTAGAGGAAGTTCAGTTCCTAGGTCACGTGATTAACAAAGAAGGAATAGCAGTAGATCCTGCTAAAGTTGAAGCAGTGCTTAAGTGGGAACGACCTAAGTCAGTTAGTGAAGTAAGGAGTTTCTTGGGATTGGCTGGATATTATCGGAGGTTTATTGAGGGGTTTTCGAAAATTGTGTTGCCTATGATGCAGTTAACGAGAAAAGGTACAGCATTTGTTTGGACGGAGGAATGTGAGGAGAGTTTTCAGAAGTTGAAGGAAAAGTTAACCACATCACCTGTTCTGACTTTGCCAGATCCATTAGGACAGTTTGATGTATATTGTGATGCGTCATACCAAGGATTGGGTTATGTCTTGATGCAAGAGGGAAGAGTTGTGGCTTATGCTTCCCGACAGTTGAGAGTTCATGAGAGGAATTATCCGACCCATGATCTAGAGTTGGCAGCTATAGTGTTCGCATTAAAGATATGGCGACACTACCTATATGGAGCTCGACACTACCTATATAGAGCTAGGTTTAATGTGTACAGTGACCATAAGAGTTTAAAGTATTTGTTTGATCAGAAGGAGCTAAATATGAGACAACGTAGATGGATGGAGTTTATTAAGGATTATGAGTTTGATCTTCAATACCATCCTGGGAAGGCGAATGTTGTAGCGGTTGCTCTGAGTAGGAAATATTTACATGTGTCGGCGATGATGGTAAAGGAAATGGAATTGATTGAACAGTTTAGAGATATGAATCTAGGGATGGAGTTGTGTGATAGGATAGACTATGCTTAGGTATGATCACAATTAATAGTGAGTTTCTGAGGGATCTTAAGGATAAACAGGTTCAGGATCAATACCTGCAAGAGGTGAGTAGAGGCATAGATGAGGGTAAGATTTCAGAGTTTAGTAGAGGGCCAGATGGTGTGTTGAGATTTAGGGATAGGATATGTGTGCCAGAGGACTTAGAGTTTAGGAAAATGATTTTGGAAGAGGCACATAAGAGTAAGTTGAGTTTTCACCCCGGAGCCACCAAGATGTACCAGGATTTAAAGAAAATGTTTTGGTGGCCGAGAATGAAGAAGGAAGTGGCAGAATATGTTTTATCTTGTTTGGTTTGTCAGAAAGCTAAGATAGAACATCAAAAGCTTGCTGGTTTGCTACAGTCTTTAGATATCCCAGAATGGAAGTGGGATAGTATAGCTATGGATTTTGTGGTTGGATTACCACAAACTCCTAAGAAGCATGATGCGATTTGGGTTATCATCGATAGGTTGACGAAGTGTGCTCACTTCTTACCTATTGGTGAGAGTTATAGCTTAGAGAAGTTGACCCAGATCTACATCAAGGAAGTCGTTAGGCTACATGGTGTACCGTCGAGCATTGTTTCCGACCGAGATCCTAGATTCACATCTAGATTTTGGAGACAGTTGCACAGTGCTTTGGGGACGAAGTTGTGGATGAGTTCTGCTTATCATCCTCAGACGGATGGACAGTCTGAGAGGACAATTCAGTCATTGGAGGATCTTTTGAGGGCGTGTGTTTTAGAGCACATTGGCAGTTGGGATGAGTTTTTGCCGTTGATTGAGTTTACATATAACAACAGTTTCCATAGCAGTATCGGGATGGCACCGTATGAGGCTTTGTATGGCAGGAAATGTAGGACTCCGTTGTGTTGGTATGAGACTGGTGAAAGCCAGATATTGGGCCCTGATGTGGTACAGCAAACGACGGAACAGGTTAGAAAGATCAGGGAAAAGATGAAGGAAGCGCAGGATAGGCAAATGAGCTACAGTAACAAGAGGAGGAGACCCTTGGAATTCCAGGAAGGTGATCACGTGTTTTTGAGAGTCACTCCGAAGACTGGAATTGGCAGAGCTATCAAGTCTAGAAAGCTTACTCCTAGATTCATTGGACCCTTCCAGATTCTTCGACGGATTGGTCCAGTAGCCTACCATATTGCCTTACCGCCTAACCTTTCCAATCTTCATGATGTCTTTCACGTATCCCAGTTGCGAAAATATTATCCTGATCCTTCTCATGTACTTGAGCCTGAGTCAATACAACTTCGAGAGAATCTAGAGTATGAGGCTTTACCAGCTAGGATTACAGATAGAATGATTAAGGAACTTCGCGGTAGACAGATTCCTTTGGTCAAGGTCATTTGGGATGAGACTACAGGAGATGCTACTTGGGAACGTGAGGCAGATATGCAGCAGCAGTATCCACATCTTTTCTGAGGTACATAAATTCCGGGGACGGAATTTCTTTTAAGGGGGGTAGTAACGTAACATCTGTGTTTTAAGGCATTATTTATATGATGGATAACTATGTTTAAGACTTTGATTAAAGGTATAATATGCATGTTTAGGTGTTGGGAACCTTGCATGAAAAGTATGAGATCAACCGGCATTGAATTGAACAAGAAAGTGTTCTAGAATTTCCGTTATACAGTTTAGAATACATAAGAATGCACAATCGGAAATTTATTTTGTGGAAGAGATTAGGTATTTTTGAAGGCTTAGCCTTATTCCTTAGGTATAGAAGAGTCTATGTTTCAAATTTCAGGTCAATCGGACTTCAAACGAACTCAGAACCCACGAAAACGTGCGAACCAGTAGTGCTGGATAGCAACTAGCGCTGAGCGCTGTATTCCTGGCGCTGAGCGCTGGCCAATGTGCCACGTGTCGCGTTGTGATTGGGCGAGAGAGGCGGTTTGCCTCACCAGCGCTGAGCGCTGGATCCCGGGCGCTGAGCGCTGGGCGCCAGAAAAAAAAAAAGAAAAGAAGAAGAGATAAATGTTGGAAATTCGTGGAAGTCACCAGAAAACTCAGAAAACTTAGAGAGAGAGGGAGAGAAAAGAAAGAAAGAGAGAGAAAATTCCAGAGCTGATTCCGATCAATCCGTTCGTCCTATTGAAAAATCGATTATACCGTTGTGATCCTTGCGACTTCTACTTCATCATCCTACCTTTCTTTTCTTGGTAAGTCTATGTTTTTATGCCGAAATGCTGTCCGTGATAGTATTGAAGTTATCTCACAATCCATTTAGCTGTTTTCAATTCCGTCTTCAGATTTGAGCTACACGTAACGTGTACTTCGTGAATATGTGTTCAGGTGAATTTTTGGAGCCCCGGAGGTAGGAGAACCTCACGAGGCAGATTTGGGGAGATTGGAGTAGGCTCGTTTCGTTGCTCTAAAGCTAGCCTACGACACCTCAGGTGGGGGAAAGTAACCATCTAGCGTCGGAAATGGCTAAGTAACATTTTATTCAATATTGGCGTAGGGCGACCTAAACCCTACTAGTGGGCGAATAAGAGACAATATCAATATCACATAGGGGACTATTTAGTAGTACCGATGATGATATGGAGATTGTAGATTTATCGCCGTTAGGTTAATTTTATGATATCTGAGGTTGTCTGGTTTTATTATGTTTGAATTGTTTGCTGTGTGCTGTTTGGATTAACATGTTAAATTATAGTTATTATATTTATTAGAATATGTTAGTATTATTTTATTATATTTATTAGAATATGTGAATATGTTAGCATTATTTTATCATTATTATTGTGATTATTATTTATTTTGATTATGGTTGATAACATGTTGTTCTGATTGATAATATGATTTATCTGGAATAATATGCTTAGTGACATCTAGGTGATGATATCTAATATTTTTGAGTGATGCATGTTGGGGAGTGTATGATATATGATTTAGAAGTGCCTAACCTAATTAATTAATATTTTATTATGACGAGATTGATGAGGTGATATATGCTATGAGATAGTGATGAGAGGTTAAGGCACTAGGATATGATTCGATATATGCCGGTGAGATCCATATAGATGCATGTTGTCAATCACAGCCGTGTGTTTGGAACACACGAGGTCAGAAGTCCTCGCGGGACCGTCCCAACTTAGATTTAGGTTGTGCAGCTATAGTGTCATTGATTTGCATAAGCACCCTCGAGAGAGAACCAGGGTGTGCATCGACGTGTATTGTGCAGCTATAGTGTCATTGCTTTGCATGAGCATTCTCACCGCGGATGAGAATGTGCACCGGTGTTTGGGGACGCGTCGTTTGGACGACTGACTAACATCCCTGAGCGGGTAAGGGATGTGTGACAGGATTGGTGGTGGCCACGTCAGCATAAGTTGCATGAGTACGAAGGGTAGAGGATGATAATATATCTCGAGGATGATTGTATATATTAATATATATTTATCTGTGATGCATGTCTATGTGCCTTTATTGTTTATATGTTACGTATCATTTTCCTTATATGATGATAGATAGTTTCTTATCCCCTATTTCTTTTATATGTATGTTTCTTTTATGTGCTCGTTTTGAGAAGACACTGCGGATGAGCCGGCCACAGAGGAGCTTGATGGGGATGCTGGAGGACGAGCAGTGACCTCCAGCCATTGAGTTTAGGGTCGATGGCCAGTGCGTCTTTTGTGACGTTTTAGTTTCCGCTGCTTATACCATTTTGTATCAGTATGTATCTTTTGGGACCCTACTGGTGGGGTACCCTCTTTAGTTTATCCGCATAGTATAGTTGTATTTATATTTATATGTGTGTGATGTGATGTTTAAATTTTGTTCTTACCTATAAGTTTTTAATAGTTACGATTTTATATATATGTCCAATGCTAATATTACGATTAAGTTTTAGATAAATTAGGTTTTTTTTAATGGGACATCGGGGTGTCTCAGTAACGAGCTAGTTAATTACTTGATTTATATTGTTAATAGAAAAGAATGAATGCATGCAAATACATGACTTGTACCTGATTGCTTCTTTTTAATTTTATTTAAGAGGACTGCATGATGCTTGTTTGTTCTTGAACAAGTTGATAAGTTCATAAGACTTTTATTTTGAGAATGTGAACCTCATAAGATGTTTGGGACATATAATTAAATCAGATTAGCAGTTGTGTAGTATGCTGTAATGTGGTGCCGGTTGACTCACTATTTATTATAACATTCCTTTGAACTGTTTTGAAAAGAGAAATTGTTCTAGGCTTCCAGATTTGTAAATGGATCCTTGCATGTTGTAACTACATAGAGGTTATGTTTTTGATTGCATGTTCACTAGTGTCTTCATTTGTTGAGCTGTACAAATTGAAGGACTAATTTTAATTATATTCATAAACTAGATAAACTATGCTTTCCAAAGAATGATTACTCAAATCTGAATGTTATTTTCAAAACCGAATAATTCCAGTAAAGGTTTTCTTATAACCGAGTTTTAGAAAAAGCTATTCAAGTTAAATTTATATATTCACTGAAAAGGATATTTGGAGAATTTAAAGCAATATTTTTGCTCTATCTTGGGTATTATGGGATGCTCGGGGTAGACTTGTGTTTATAACATGTCCATATCTTAATATACTACCATAGCATTATATATGTCATTTCTTGGTCTTGTTCGATATGGGTGATTGATAAAAATCATTGGCTTGCATCAATTGTTTGATTATGCACCTAAATAGGTACCAAACAGTTATTTCTGGTGTGTCACATCCTTATGTACATAAGCATATATGTATTTGACGCGTTTCCTAAATTATTTATATCTAAAATGATTGGAATAATAAGTACCACTACTATTTGAATAATATTGTGTGCTTTACTCTCTTATTATTATTATTGTTGTCATAAAGTTTCTGTCAGCTTGCCGTTGATTGGAATATCTGTCATGTATGATAATTGAACCCTAGCAAACCAAGTATCAATGATGACCAAATAGTTAATGATTATGACCAGTTCATCGATATAGATTCAAACATACAAACAAAACCTTTTGACCAGAGTACGCAGCGGAAGCTTAGTAGCCATTAGACGAAGGATCTTGCAGGAAACCATCTATGAACCTAAATGCAACTCTTAAGTCTTGCTTGTAGCATAAGACTAATTTCCTTATTGTACGCTTTAAATGTATATATATAGCCATGTGATCCACACTGAAGTAGTATTGTGTTTTCAATTATCACTTGCATGCTTTTAATTGTCATGAGGTGGGAAGTTTATTAAGGCAACAAATGTTATTGTTTGAGAAATCATTGCTAATTTATTTCTCTCGAGTAGGTTTTACTAAATTTTGAGGGCAAAATTTTTTTATGGGGTTAGAAATGTAATATCCTTTCTCATGGGTATCCTAGTTTCTATGACTTTATCATAAGTGTTTTGAATCCTTATATAATTCATAAATGTACAATTTAGGATTTGTTTTATTATGAAGTAATTGATTTTTTTTTAGAGAAGGAATTATATATATATATATATATATATATATATATATATATATATATATATATATATATATATACACCAAATGTATTAGGTTAATTAGTAGTACTCTAGAAATAATCTAGGGTCACATATCACCCTCACTTAGATTTAATTTCAATACATGAACAATCATATTCCCTCTCATTCTATGCATAAATATGATTAGCACACTACTTAATTTAAACCATAGTATTTATCTTTATTTAAAATTTTACAAGTGACCAATGCCTATCAAGGAAGTCTAGCCCTATTGGTTAAATAAAAAAATTTCTCACTTAACCCCTACAATGTACAATACGGCAGACCCAAAAACAAAGAAGTAAAGGAGACTTCTTCTTCTTTCTTTTTCATCAGAAGTTCCTTAAGCTTCTTCTTCAAACCCTAGACCTCCATCAAGCCTTCATCTTCCACCTTTCAAGCTTGAAATTCGGCTAGACAAGGAGCAAGGGGGTTGAACAACTCAACCACAATTCCATTCTTGCAGAGACACCATTTCTCCTTCCTCTCTTCCCTCTTCAATTTTCAGCTCACACACACACCTCACCACCTCACTTCTCCTCTTCTCTTTTCCTCCATAACCATTATGAAACATACACCACTTCCTTTATGAAGAGAGCTTGAAGCAACTACTCTTGAAAGCAAGGAGAAACCAAAACAGAATTGGGAGGAACTTTCAAGGAGATCAACCTCTACCATTCTAATTCCCACTTTTTGCTTATGTGAGTTTCCTTAGTTAGTGCTTGGTAACCATAAATCCAAGCTTAGGAATTTTAAATATGATATTATTGTTTGATTTCTGAATTGCATGTTGATTATATGGTTTTAAATGAATGCGGAATTGTGTTGTAGAATATTCAATTTACATGCATGTATTCTGTTTGTTAAAAGTTCTAAAAGAAGCTGCTGATCTGACAAACCCGTATAGACATATGTATAATATTTTATTTGTAACTATTTCTATAGTGCTCTGTTTGGTATGATTCTTATTTTGTTAGAAAGTAGACTCGAAATTCTACACTTTAGACACTGATTTTTTTCTGTTTTGCATTGAGTATTGATGGAGAAAAACCTGTTACAAGTTAGGGTATTGTTGTTGTCCTGTTTTCTGAGTGCAGGGGCTTTCCGGTAAAAACTGTAATTTTAGGAAGACGTTTTTCCAAAAGTCAAATTTTATTCATAAATTAAACTTGATTAGATTTCCAGGGAGGGGTCTTTTGTTTGAATCCGATTTCGTTTGGTATTTTAATAAAATCATAGAAGTTAACTGAAAACTGCTGAAATTCTGCTTATGTTGTTGATGCATTATCCCTTGTTGAATACTTGATTGAGAGATTATATATTGTTCATGTGAATGGTTTATATGTTTTGCTTTAGATCATTAGTTTTTAAGCTATAAATTGATATGTGAGTTAAGTTATTTAATATTATGAAGAAATGAATGTGAAACACCATTTGGCATCCAAAGGTAGTAACAATGCTAATTCTACTCTTGAATCGAATTAGAATGGTTATCAATGACATTTCAGATGTCAAGTACAAAGTCCTTTCAGTTTGGAAGGCAAGTATAGAGTCCTTCCCGTTTGGAAGGCAATCACAGAGTCCTTTCAGTTTGGAAGGCAAGCAAGTAAGTGCAAAGCAAGTGGGACGCCGCTTGTGGTCATAGACGTATGTCCTGCCTTACAGTATAGAGCTGGTTCCTCTTAAGTACCTCGGTGCGCGGGGGAGCAGCGAAGTGTTAGTTCCTCTTAAGTACTTCGGTGCGCGGGGAACACAATGTTTTTCACTGACAAAATTAAAAAGGAATGTCCAAATGAGTGGTTCACAAATATTATGAATGACATGATGATACCAGGATTAAACCCAAAGCTAGTCCCTCTTAAGTACCTTAGTGCGTGGGGGGCAGCAATGATGTTTATACCTGATGATATGTATAAGTTTACTAATATATGTATATGTGTGGGACTGAGTGCTCTGTTTGCAGGGAATTCACTGAGATTTCATATCTCACCCCCTCACCCTTTTGTTTCAGGTTAATCCCTCCTATGTTGGAGAACTGTGAAGTATCCCCGGAAATACTTGGCAGTTGTTCCAATGTAAGCTGTCTCTGTTATGGAAGATGTCACCGGATCGGAGTTAAGAGTCATAACGTCATTGTTACTTTCTAAGTATAATTTGAAAATGTATGAGATTTTTTATATATTATATATGAGATCTTTAGCTAAAAGCTAATTTCAGTGTATCTTATGTTTTGTATCTAGTAGTATCCTAATGTACTTTGGGGTATTACAGAAATTAAGAATTTGATAATTTGATAGGCCTTATTTAGGGAAAAAAACAAAATAAGATTTTGCTTGATCATGAAGACCAAAATAGATACTAAATCATATTATTTGCTCCAACTCAGCAAGCCATAGAAAAATAAAGCAAAATAACCCTTATTGTATTTAAAAAAACGCCCTTCAACCATCCTATTGTTTGAGTCTACGGTGTAACATTTTTCTAGAAGCGAGATTCTCTAAGAAGCTACTATTAGTACCTTATCAGTTCAGAAGAGATTCTCAATGTTTATAAATTAGAACGAAACATGTGCTATATATTCAGTGCGCATCCCAATGAGTTTAAAAACATTAGTGCATGATATCTCTTGCAATTTTCACAATGTGCTATATAGCATATCCAGTTAATTTTGATCTTTTGAATCATATATATATGTATGTATGTATGTATGGAACACTAGAAAACTCAAGAGCTAAGGTATATCCACTTAAACCCCTGATACTAAGCTTTGCCCATGTGATGAACAG